>CM069137.1:66660213-67860213 GCA_035221665.1 Okamejei kenojei | reverse complement strand
ACGCCGGAACATAATTTGCCATCCTCTCGGGGAAAGGTAAACCAGTAAAGGCCGAACTGGCATGTAGCATTTTTACCTGTCTTGCAGGTTCGTGTTGTAAAAAGTTAAAAAGATAAATTAAAATAAAAAGCAAAAGTTCCGTAAGGGAGCAGTGTGGCGACCCAAGTTCAGGGTAGGCCATGGCCAAAATGTCCAAAGGGACATTATTGGGCAGGAAGGTACTGCCTCAACATCCATTGAGGATGTCATCTGTAGGCTCTCAATACTGGAAATACTGATTGAGAGGCTGGTCGAATGCAATGTGTTGCGCACTGGCGACCGAGACAGTAGTTACAGTCAGAGGTCTGCGGCAGCAATACCTGGTTCAAGGTTGCATTATAGACAAAGAAACATAGAAAATAGATGCAGGAGTAGGCCATTCGGACCTTCGAGCCTGCACCGCCATTCAATATGATCATGGCTGATCAATTATGATATCTCTTAAAACTAGTTAATAGTGTTAACTAGCTGAAGAGGGGTGTTTTGAGGATTATTCGTGGAGACTCTGACTGTGAGGTAGTTGACAGTGAACTCAAATTCCCACATCAAGTGGATGATATGCTTCAACTCAAGTCTTATAAGGATCTGCCGGCACTTGTGACTAAATTTGCCATCCCTTCGGGCATAGCAGAACCGATAGAGGAAGAACTGGCAGTAGGATTGGTTACTTGACTTCTCATCAGTTGATTGAGAAGATCATGCTGGACACTGCTGGATAGTATGCTAGTCCTGATTTCAGCCAGACTCTGGAGGTCCGTAGGTTAATGCTACCATATGGGGCTATCTGAAGGGTAAAACAAAATAAAAAGGCTTTAAACTCCAGCAAGTTCAGAGAATTCTCAAAGTTGACTCAATTGATCATCCGCCTAAGGCCATTTTTAGTGGTGTCAGTCTCAGGGGTTGCTGGATTTTGGTGGAAGGGGGTGATAATCACCTTTTGCCTATTATTTTATTGACAGCTTGGTGGTTTTTATAGCAAGTGCTTTCTTAAAAACTGCCTTGATCACATCTACAGCCACCGTCTGTCTCGTCATGGACAGCAAAGCGACAATGAGGTGGAGGCCGTTGAGGTGTGCAAATATTATTCCATCAGTCGCATGAGATGTGCTGACGATATTCAAGTCGGAGATAGGATGAGGGTTCAACAACAGGTGTGGATAGATAACCTCCGATCTTTCATTTTACAAATCATAAACGATTATAGATTCGGTTTCTGGCTGATCAATTTCCTCCGCGGCAAGAGAAGCCTAGAATTCCGTACATACGGTCTAAAGAGGAAACTATGGCTATCCAAGTTGAAACAGAGACATTTCACAAAAGGATGAGCAGTCTGCCCATGAACAAGAGGGGTATATTTCTAATATCTTCTCAAGGTTGAAGAAAAGTGGAGGATGCCAAATCATTCTATGATTTGTCTAGTCTGAACATGTGCTTGGAATAACCAGTTTAAGATGGATAATTTTACTTCAGCAAAATAGCTGAGTACAGAGAATTGTTTTAGGGCCTCAATCGATCTTGAAGATGCATACTTTTCCATATCAATACACGAGAGTCACAGGATATATCTGAGGCTTATCTGGCAAGGCCAGTTGTGGACATTTTAGGCTCTACCTAAGGGGTTGACTTCAGTCCTAGGCTATTTACAAAGATTCTAAAGTCAATGTTGCCCTACGCAGATCTAAAGGGCATTTTGTCATGGAGGTTATAGAGGACATGCTTATTGTAGGGAAGAGATCAGGTGTCAAAGAGTTAGCTGTTTCAGCAACCAAGGTGCTCCTAGAATATCTAGGGTTTGTTATTCATCCAGGAAAATCCATACTGGAGCCGGCATTATCTATTACATATTTAGGTTTTGTCATAAACTCTGCAGTGTCTTGAACCCGACCCACAGATGAGACTCAGGGTATTTATCAGTAGATGCCTCCTAAGATAATTCAAGACGAGGCAACGTGAATTGTAGTAGTGCCAAATTGGCCGACTCAACCATGGCTTCCATTGTAAATAAGTCCACTGAAAGAAGCTCCTATATTTGCTCGAAGACACGAGCGGTGGCTAGTTCAACCTATCTCTCGTACACCTATCAGTGCATGGTTGTATGGAAAGTTTTGTGAAGAGACACAGGTGAGCTACTTTTAAACAGAAGTAGCAGAGGTTTGTAGTTTTCTTTAAGTTTGGGTTTAAGAGAAGCGACTATGTTATAGCGCATTTAACACTGCTCGTACTGCTTTGTCGTCATATCTAGTACTATAAGTGGGACAATAAATGATTGGTTCTCACCCACTGTTGACTAAGGTTATGGAAGGTGTCTTTTATATGAACACTCTAAAGCCTAGATACAAAGTAGTGTGGAATGTGGAATCAGTATAAATGTTTATGCAGATTATCATCAGCTGTACCCCAAACGTTGGAGCAGTTACTCTTAAGTTAGTCATGCTTATGACACTGATTTCAGCACAAAGAGTACAGTCTTTACACAATCTCCGTCTGATCTCTTGGTCATATCTGACAAGATGGTCGCATTTTATGTGAATGAAATCATACAGCAAAACAGACATGGTTGGTTCTGAAGATGGGTTCTGGCCCGAAACGTTGCCTATTTCCTTCACTCCAGAGATGCTGTCGCACCCGCTGAGTTTCTCCAGCACGTTTGTCTACCTACGGTTAGGTACAAGTTGGAGTTGACAGCATACCCACCAGATCGGAGATTGGGGGGTGTTTATTATGTAAAAAGATACACTGAGGTTACTAAGAACCTGTGAGATGAAAGAAAACTTTCTTCATATATATAATAGTTTCACAAGAGATTGTTGGTGCGGACTATTTCAAGATGGAAAGAGTGTAAGCAGCTGAAAGCAGGAGTGAATACAAATCATTTCAAGTCTCACTCTACCAGGGCGGCTGGCTCGTCAGCAGCCAATAGAATGGATATTCCCCTTTGATCACTTTCTTGCAACAGCAGGAGGCTCAGATAAGCGCACTTTCAGAAGTTATAAAATTTTGTTAAACATGTCTGGACGGTTGCAGATAGAATTCTGAAGTGTTGCATGAGCTATTGTCTAACCCAAAGGCAATTAGGGACTGTGGTCCAATTAAGGGCAATGTACATGTATGTAAAGTTAGCATCATGTTGTTAATGGCCCATGTCTTTTCTACCATTTATGGTTTATCTGTTTAGTGTTTTTTACGTAGATTGGTTTACTACATGAAACCACAGAGCTTCAAAGGCTTCATGCAGTCTCTCACGAAACTTCGATATAAAATAGAAAGATTAAACGAGAACTTACCATTTGAAGTTTGATCTTTATTTTTATGACAAGTTGGAATGAGAGACTACGTGCCCTCCACTCCCAACCCTGAATCTCATAAAGATCATACGGTAAGTCAAGCGTTATTAATCTTTCTATAGTTTAATTTGATGCAAGTGGCCTATAGTTTCATAGTTTCTTTGAAGATTGACGCGCATGCGGGCTGGCGGGTTCGTCACGTAGTCCGACCTCATAAAATAAAGATCAAACTTCAAATGGTAAGTTCTCATTTGATCTTTCTATTAATCTACATCTGATCTGATTACTATGCTCTTCCATATCCATGGAAATAAAATTGATAATTTATCATTTGGAATGATATTTATTGACAGAATGAATTGGAGTTTCCCTTCAAGAACAGAGTTTCCTTCAGTTGATGCCTTTAGTGACTGCTGGGAAAGTGTTAATATTTAAATTGGTATCATAGCCGTGCACTGAAACTCGTTGGGATTTCTGCTGGGGAAATGGAAATACTCAAAAAGAATATGTCAGGCATAACCAAGCAACTAGAACTATGTGATTTCTAGTTAACAGCCTGTATGGATTGCTTCAGCTGCTTGATACAAGTTGAGGCAGGAACACACTTTATGTTGTTTCTCAAATATTGAATGCTGCGTTCTTAGGAAGAAACATTGGATCAATCTCCTTTTAAAGTAATGGATTCATACAGCATGGAAACAGGCCCATCGGCCCCACTTGCCCACACTGACCAACTTGCCCCATCTACACTAGTCCCACCTCCCTGCGTTTGGCCCATATCCTTTTAAATCTATCCTATCCATGTACCTGAATAAATATTTTTTAAACACTGCAATAGTCCCTGCCTCAACTACCTCCTCCGGCATCTCATTCCGTACTCCACCATCTTTTGTGTAAAAAAAAGTTACCCCTCACATTCCTATTTAATCTTTCTCCCCTCACCTTAACCAATGTGCTCTGGTTCTCGTTTCTACTACTCTGGGCAAAACATTCTGTGTATTTACCCCTCATTCTCCTGCCCTCCAATGAATAAAATCCAAGCATGCTCAATTGCTCCTTATAACTCAGGCCCTCAACTCCTGGCAACATCCTCATAAATCTTATCTACACCTTTTCCAGCTTGACAACATCTTTCCTATAACATGGTGAACAAAACTGAACACAATACTTCTGAATGTGGCCTCACTAACATCTAATATAACTGCAACGTGACCCCACGCATGGCCGTCCGAAGAGGGGGTGCGTTGGGTGCGACCGCACCCCCCTTTTTTTCAGAGGGAAGCGGGAAGGACAGAATCTGAACCCAGTCCTGGCAGCGGCCATGACCCGACACCAGGCGCTGCTCAGGCCGGGTCCACATCACCCCCCGCCGGTCCCTTTCCCCCCACCCTCGCCTTTCCCACCCCCCGCGGGCCCCGCCCCCCAACCTCACTTTTCCCCCCCCCCCCCATCGTTTCTGGGCGGGGGTGGCGACGGCTGTAGTGCGGGGTGACGGAGGGTCGGAGTGAATGACGGGCCCCGCACAGCAGCAGCAGCAGTGGGGACGGCGGCTCCACCTCCTCATGCACCCTGCCAGCCCTCACATCGGCCGCTGCTTGCCACTCCGCCAACGACGATAACCGCTTTCAAACAACCCCTCCTGCACGCCGAGGCTGGGAGGAGGGAGGGAACCGTCTGAAACACCAGCACCGCTCGGCCCCGCACCTTCCTGTTGGCTGGCGGAGGAGGGGAGACGGTGGCGAGGAGTTCCCAACAGCCTCCACCTTTGGCGGTGGCACTTGGCACTGGACAGGGATGGCCAAGGCTGCGGGGCGATGATGCCGGTGTTTTCCGAAGAGCGCTGACCTTCCTTCCTCACCACCCTTCCCCTCTCTCTCTTTCTCTCTCTCTTGTACGCCCCCGCCTTATCCTGGGACCCCTCCTCTCCACCCCACACTGCAGCAATGTTACAAATTTTTGAGATTTACAAAATCAAGTCTGCAATTTATCCCATCAGATAAAGCATAAAAAGAAGTTTAATTTGACACTTAATTCACTTTCATATCTTCAGTATTAAAAAGGTTATGGCCAATTTTCATACTCGGAAATTAGCATTCTTGTTCCCTATTGCTTTTCCATTGACTTAACACAAGAGTTGTGATTGAGGACAGTCAAAAGCCCATAACTTTCTTAAAAATTAAGAGTACTGAAAGAAATGTTCAGTTATTATAGATTGAAGCATTCTGAAACAAATATGAAACGATCTTACTTGGTTGACCTGAAATTAAAGCATATAATTAGTTAGTTATGCAATTGTAGCTAATTACAAAATTCAATTACTAGATCTAAACATCTATCCATTTCTTAAGAAAGTATTAATATTTTTTAAAAAGCCGAAGTGTCCAAATAACATTCACACAAGAATTCACAATATAATATGATTTTTAAATCTCATTGTTATGAATTTATAGGCCAAATTGAAGGAATTTAGTGTTTAATGCCCGTAAATTAATGGCATTTAAATCAGCTTGCGAGTGGGATTTTCTGGAACGTGATGGATTGGAACGTTGCAGTTGCGGTGAATTTAAACCCCATATCGGCAGGAAAAATACTGCCAGTTCGTATGGGGAAAAAAATCACCGTTTCGCAACATGAAATGTTGATTAAGGTCATCTAAACACACACATTTATATGTAAAAATAAACAGCTTTTCTTTACCTGTCCCCTACGTAAAATCGGTCCCCATTGTCGGCGTTTACAGCATTAGAAGCTAATTTTTATTTCAGCTGGGACTACTCCAGCGCTGAAATCGGGCGATTAAAAAAAACAAACAAATTCGCATACCGGCAGTTGGAACGAATCTCCAGCAATAACTCACACTCCAAGAAAAGATAACTCCGGAAGGCAGGGGAAAACCGCATTTTAACCCCGCCCCGCCCCCCCCCCTCAAAGGTGCCAAAGTCGCGCACACGGCCAGTGACACACGGCCAGTGCAGCGCCGCTGAAGGTAAGTTTTGTAACATTCCTACACACTGATCCTCATTCCCCATCTGTTCAGTCCTCACTGACATCCCCTGTGCTCCCCTCCCCATCTATTCATCCTGCACTGATCTCCCTATCCACCTCGCATTGATTCTCCTGCCACATCCATTCTGCACTGAACCACCCATTCATCCTGCACAGACCCCCCCGATCCACACTTTACTGACCCACCTCCATTCATCCTGTACTGATTCCCCCCTTCTATCCTGTACTGATTTCCCCCCCCCCCCATCCATCCCGTATTCCCCCACTGACATCTCCCGCGCTCTCCCCTCACAATTTTACCTAATCCAACCAACACACACTAATTCCCCTGCCTCAATCAATTAATTCCGCACTGATTGCCTCCTAAACACCCCCCCCCCCCCCCATCTATCCATCACTGATTCACCCACCCCCCTCCGACCCTACTGCGCTGGAAATGTCTTCAAAGCGAACATTGACAATGTTTGATAATGGAATGCAGTCAAATGTGTTTTAATTCCCAATGTTATTATTAGTTTTAATCCATAAAGATGGATTAATTAAATTGTGAACACGTGAAACATTAAAACTGCACTGTTCAATTGTCACTGCCACCGTTGACATGTTATTACAGAATTTATTTTAACGGCAAATCAATGCTCTTAATATGGAGTATCAATACTGTAGCTATTTATTGAGCAACATTTACAACTATATGTTGGATTTATCCAGGGTTTACTTCTACAGTCGGACATATATATCACGAATTTGGTCAGGAGATATTTCAGTTGTAATTTTAACGTTAATTCTGAAGTGGGAATGATGGAAACAGCGTTTATCAATAGTTTTTTTTAAATCTGGTGCGTTCAAACTGGGTATCTTCATTGCTGTTCACAACGCATTCATCTAATCTGAATGTCTGGTAATGTGGCGTTTTGACAACTTTAAACATATTGCCAAAAGAACATTTGCTGCATTTGATGCCCTTTGGCTATCTCTTGTCAGTTAGTGTAATGTTTAACCTGTCAGATGGGTATAGTCGGTTTTAACAGCTATTATCATAAAATGCCTTTAGAAATTTCCTTGCAACCGTATATTTTGTTGTGGATAAATTATGTGGAAAGCGAGAGTGTTTCTGTACCAATAGCAATAATGGCCATGTCATGATAATTTTCGATCCTTCACAGAAAACATCCCTGCATCAATCTGTAGTGTGCATGGTTAAGCATCATGTTACCATGGTCCAGCATTTATTGACACAGGTTGATCATATGCTGAATAATCCAACCACATTTTTGTTTAGAAGTGGAAAGAAATAATAGAAATTGCATTCATTGCAACGTGTAAAAAGAGTTGAGATACTGTATTATAATTTTGCTGCGTGTCATTGTGGTATATCATGTCTTGATTGGTGAATATGTTCAGTTTGTAACGATTTGAAGCAGAAATAATACGTGAATGCTTCATAATTCCGACTGGTAACTACGCACTTCGTCCGAGCACATTATCGCACGCGTCATACAAGCCGTGTTAAATGACCACCTAAACTGTCATTTGACAACCTAAAAAGCTGCCTAGGTTGCCTGGCTGGCAACAGGGGAAAATAGTTAAGTGAGAGCCCTGGGGAATGGAGAAGGGGGAGAAGAGTGGAGCGGGGGGATGGGAAGGGGGGGAGTGGAGAAGGAGGGATTGGGACGGGGGGAGGGAAGAGGGGGGTGGAGGGGAGGGGGGAGTTCAGTCTACACTCACTGAATCCATCCCTGTGAAAAGTTAGGGATGGTGATTGGATGGTGAGCGGACCAATACATCTGTAAATAAAACTGGACAGACATCTTTTCATTTGCACAATTGATTTTATTGTATTAATTTTAATATATTAATGTTTAAAATCCATGCATTGAAGGAAGAATAATTTACAGCCCATCTGTGGTCCTTAACCCCAACCCTAACCCTAACCGGTCGTCACCCGCAGGGCAGCATACGTCAGCGTGTGACAGGGCGCACGACATGATGAGACGCCCAGATGTCGCCCCTGGATTTTGAACATTCCAAAATCCAGAGGCGACAGGGAGTCACCGCGCGTCACTACATGCGTCACCACGCATCAGGCCGCGTCACGACCCGACCACGACTCGACAACCTTTTTTCAGGCTGTCGCCGAAAATGTCACCCAAGTGGGACAGGCCTTTCACGCTGCGAAACATGAGGGCAGGGCTTTCGAAGGCGACGTCGGCGGCAAACTTCTCCCTGGCCAGGTTCTCGATCACCTCGGGCTCGCGTCCGCAGTGCTCGAAGAAACTGTCCAAGCCCAAGCAGGCTCGATAGAATCTGCCTTCACCAGTCGCTTGAGCGGCTCCTTGGGATGACCTGCTGCTGCTTCTCTTGGCGCTGCTGGCGTGGTTACTTGTGCACCCTGGGACGCTGCTGGCGTGGCGACTGGTGCTTCCTGGTACGCTGCTGGAGTGGTTACTTGTGCACCCTTGGGTGCTGCTGGTGTACTTACTTGTGCACCCTAGGGTGTTGCTGGTGAGGCTGCTGTTTCTCCATGGAGTGCTGCTCGTGTGGTTACTTGTGAACCCTGGAGTGCTGCTGGTGGGGTTACTTGTGCACCCTGGGGTGCTGCAGCCTCTGTACCCTCTGCTAATTCTCCCCCTTCCGACGTTGCTGCTCCCGTTGCCAGCCCCTGCTGCTTGTCGCCCCGGCCGCTAGAGCCAGGCAGCAGCCAACAGACCAGGCTGCCAGTGCTCTTGAAACTGCGGGGGGCTGCTGGTGGCCACCGCTCCTCGCACGAACTCGCACTTCTGCCGGTGCATGACCAGCGAGTCGGGCCTGAGCTGCCTCTTGGAGCTGGAGTGACACAGATTGTCAGGCGGGAGCCCCAGCTGCCCACTCTGCTGGGGGTTGCTGGAGGCCAGGTAAGTCTTCATGCTGCCGCTGCCTTCCTCGGAGGCAGAGCTGCCCAAACCGTTGGGCTCCCCCTTGCACCCCCTCGCCGTCTGGCTCTTCAAGTGCTTGGCCTTGTCGGCAGCCAGTCTCTCCACAGCGCTCTGCCGACCCCACCTGTTCCCCTCCATTTGCCTGCGGAGGTAGCCGGAACCTTGGACATCAGTCTGAGCGGCAGAGAGATGCTCGCCTCGGGCGGCATGCTTGCAGTGGGCGCGATCTCGCTCGGCATCTTACTTTGATCCAGTCAACGAGGACAAACACGTTTTCACATCCGCAAAGAAGGAAAGACCAGGACTTCCATGAGCAATGACAGGCTGTCTGCACTCGCCTTAATCCACATTCACTATGACTTTGCCCAAATCTTGGACAAAGTCGCGACTAGGTTTGCGCAGTTACATTCTTGGAAAATGGAACTGAAAACATGATTTATGGCTAAATGGCAATATATGCAGGCGTGCCACGAGTGTACGTCGCCTGCATCACTACGCCAGTACTTCCACGAGCAATGACAGGCTGTCTGCACTCGCCTTAATACACATTCACTATGACTTTGCCCATGACTTGGACAAAGTGGTGAGTAGGTTTGCACAGTTACATTCTCAGAAAACGGAACTATTTCATGTTGAGGTTGATGTGAAGTTGTTAGGTCAGGAGGACCATTAAAGGTGAACTGCACACACTAACACAGTCTAACAGTTACAGGCAATAAAATCAACACACAAAACATTTTCTAAATAAAGGTTTTCTTTACTGCAAAAACGTACGGTATTTTATTTGCAGTTTTTGCATGCTCCTTTATAACATTTTACATAACATTTTACAACAGTACAACTTGATTATTAAAACAAGGACAACAATTCTTAATTTAAAAAAAATGTATACAACAGTGACCCCAATCATCCCATTCCACCCACTCATTACTCTTGACTCAAACAAAATTATTTCTGAAATATTGGTCATAAATTTGGTGCATAAAACTCCAAAATAAGTCTCTTAAACTCCAGAGCTTTCAGGACCCTTAAGCGGGCCCTGGAACCCGGACGTGAGGGAATTCCCGTTTGTGATGTGTGCTGCGTGCACATTATTTCACATAACATTTTTGGAATCGTGTCATGCCACCCCCCTTTTTGAAAAGCTTCGAACGGGCCTGGGCCACAACTTCTGTGCTCAATACCATATTGTCGGGATAGAGAGAATACCCAAAGCAACATACCAGTTGCTATTAAGATGATGTACTGGGTGTTGCAAAACAAAAATGGGAGTGTGTCAGTCAGCTCACCAAAGAAAGGGACTTGACCCAAAACGTTGCCTCCACATGCTGCCTGACCGGCTGAGTTCCTCCAGCATTGTCTTTTGCTCAAGAGTCCAACATCTGCTGTTCCTTGTGCCTCCATGGAGATGGAAACAGTTAGCATTTTTATTAATTCTCAGGCCAATTTTAGACATTATAGTGTAGAAATGTTTTCAATGCATTAACAGTTGGTATTTATACGGCCTGTCTCTGCTTGCTACTGTTGTTTAGGCGGTGGTGCTTATATTTTAAACAGTCAGCAGTGGGATATTTATGTAACTCTTCAATTATATATCTGATAATCTTGGCAAATATATTTTCAAACATTTTTTTAAAACTGTATATAAATTCTATTCTATTCGCCGCTGCAAACGATATTTTTTAGATGAAGTTTGAGTGAGGCTATTATTACTCTCACATTTTGCCTCGGCAAGACCACCAACATAATTAAGGATCTGTCTCATCCCGGACACTCCATCTCTGCCCCTCTCCCATCAGGCAAGGTGTACAGAATTTTGAAAATGCACACCTCCAGATTCGGGGACTGTTTCTTCCCAGCTGTTATAAAGCAATTGAACCATCCTATCGCCAACTAGAGAGTGTCCTGCGCTGCGACCTACCTCATTGGAGACCCTCGGACTATCTTTAATCGGACTTTATCTAGCATTAATCATTATCCCTTTATCCAGTATCTGTACACGGCGGATGGCTTGATTGTAAATATGTACAGTGTAGTCTTCCCGCTGACCGGTTAGCAAGCAACAAATACTGTAAACGTGGGCGGCACGGCGGTAGAGTTGCTGCTTTACAACGTCAGAGACCCGGGGTCGATCCAGACTATGTGTACTTGTCTGTACGCCTCAGGCATTCTCCTTTCCACACCCCAAAGACTTACAGGTTTATAGGCTAATTGGCTTGGTATAATTGTAAATTGACCCTAGCATTTATAGGATTGTGTTAGTGTCGCTAGTCGGCGCGGACTTGGTGGGCCAAAGGGCCTGTTCCCGCGCTGTATCTCTAAACTGAACTAACAGAGATTTTCACTGTACTAAACGAAACTAAGTGAGCTTTGTTCATCCTCCGGTACTCAGAGAGCCCCCTTCCTTCATGTTTCCTTCTCAACAGATCTTTGTGACTTGGGGCAGGAGGACCGTGAGGAGATACTGCGTGAAGGTGCTGCGGGAGATAGGAGGACAAGGGGAATGATGGGCTTGCGCCAGACACCATATACACTATGTCAGGGATGAGTCAGTGAGTAATGAATGGGTACGTTTAGAGGAAAGCATGTCAGGGGGAGATGCACCATATCCCGGCCAGCTGTGTCTGGCACCAGGTTGGTGGGAATCTACCTATCCATACAGCCCCAGAGGAATTAGATAGGGACCTCAAGGCTTTTGCACTTGTATTGGGGTTTCTAGTTTAGTTTAGGGATACAGCACGGAAACAGATTCTTCTGCCCACCTAGTCCCCACCAACCAGCGATCCCCGCACACAAACACGATCCTACACACACTGGGAACAATTTACAATTTTACCAAACCAATTAACTGACAAACCTGTATGTCTTTGGAGTGTGGGAGGAAACTGAAGCTCCTGGAGAAAACCCACACAGGTCATAGGAAGAATGTACAAACTATGAACAGACAGCACCCATAGTCAGGATTGAACCCGGGTCTCTGGCACCGTGAGGCAGCAACTCTACCGCTGCGCCACCATGCATAGCATGTGCATTTACCCTATCTACACTCATACTAAGGTATCTATGAGTACCATGCATACAGGCCTGTTATGCTGCTGTAAGTAAGAAATCTATTGTTCCATTATTGGTACATGTGACAATTAGACATTCTTGACTCTTGACTCTTGACTCTCGACAAGTGGGCCACTTTTATGATGAAGCTGATATACCCAGATACCAGGACAACGCTGCCTTGTAGCATAGGAGACCCTGGACAGTGTCAGTCATCAGGAAATACAAAGCTGATATGGAGTCATAGAGTGATTTTAATAAAAAATAAAATTAAAATTAAAATCAAATAAATAAATTAATAAATAAATAAAGGGAGAGAAAGTAGCTGTTGTGGCAAGCCATTGATGTAAATGGATTAGGGATGCTGTGTAATAAACAGAAAGGAAAGTGATGGATCACATAGGCTCTACTGCCTGATTATTGGTGCAGTATGTTGGTAGTACAGGATTATGTGTGGGGCAGGTCACGTGGATTTTCATTGGGTCTAGCATTTGGGAACTCCATCTGCAACTGGCTTCTGGGGCTTTCTGACAGGCAGACGTCAATCTATTGGAAATGGTCAGAATGTTCCCTCCAACACACATAAACACCAACCAGTTTTTATGATATTCAAGAATTTGTGATCCTGAGGGAATAGGTTCCAGTGAAGAGATTGCTCCAATTTGGATCCAAATGGACTCCTTCAGTATTGTCGTAGACATAAGGAACTGCAGATGCTGGTTTACACAAAAGGACACAAAGTGCCGGCATACCTCACCAGGTCAGGCAGCATCTCTACAGAACAGGGATAGGTGTCTTTCAGTTTTTCTCAACCCGAAACATTACCTATCCATGTTCTCCAGAGGTGCAGCCTGAACTGCTGAGTTACTCCAGCACTTTGTGTTCCTCAGTAATGTTGTAAATATGAGATAAGCCTCATGTGGCACACATTCCGGATATTGTACCTATTTCAGAACAGTGTTGCACCAATTGCCTTTCCTCGCCATGTCTTTCTTGGATGTTGAATATAACTTACGCAATGTTTAGTACAGATACCATTGAACTAAAATAAACCAACAAACTGCAAACATGTTTAAATTTACACTGCTCATACCAAAGTGATGAAACAAGGGAAGGACCAGATGACTCGAGCTGACTACAGAAAGCTGGCACAAATTTGGAAGGCAAATGATATCCCGCTGTGTTTCTGTGGCCTTTTCAATAGGTGGTCTGTGGGATGTTTTATCCACTGCATGTAGCAGGTTGTTGCCAGCTCACCATGTCTCAGGGAAGTTAATTATCAGGATGCTTACTGATTTGCAGCAGTCTCAGTCATTCACTTTATGGTCCATTCTTTCCTACCTCAGGTCCATTATACATGTGTGAATCAGGGACATAGTTTCCACATGTGCACAGTTGTGGTTGAATTTTCCAGCCTGCTACTCATTTCCTTGTCAAATTTCATATTTCATTAAAAGACCATTTTTTGATCTCTTTGGTGTTGAGTTACTATTTTGTTTTTTCTGCTTGGTTTCCTCAAATTCACCCATGTCTGGGGGCCCCTGTATTCTACTTAAAGTAGGGCAATTGGATCATATTTTCCATCAGACTTGGTCGGAGCCAACTTTTTAAACTTTGTCAGTCATAAATACATTTTCTGCTTGCTCTGTTATTTATATAGACCCTTGGAGTATGGTCTTCTAGCAAATCTTTTATATATAAGTACACATATAAAGAAATATAACTCTTTAGCAATATGCAAACCAACACTTAAATCTCACGTCAAGGAAGACTGCAGCAATACAAAACTGCAAAGAAAAATAATCTCCAGATACACGTTAATGGTTTATATTTGAAGTGATTCAAATTCACAATGGAATATACTGCATGAGAGCTTCAGTATAGAGCACTGTACACTATTTCTCTACTGCAGGCATAAATTCATAGTCATACAGGACAATTTGCAGCAGTTGGTAGCGAGAAACGTTCAATAACTGATTAGCAATCGCACGGCAGTTTAATTCAATTCCACTTTTAAAGCTGCAAAATGCTTTCAATATATTTAATTAAAATTGCTGATTTGTTTTTATCTGTTGATTGAGCCAAGGTACATTACAGGGAAAACTCAATTGGGTTATCTTTTCAGCACCGTAGGTAGTTGTGATAGTCCTGAGCTACTATCCATCTCATTGGAGACCCTCAGACTATCTTAAATCGGACTTTACTGGGCTTTATCTAGCACTAAACATAATTCCCTTTATCATGTATCTGTACGGTGTGGATGGCTCGATTGTAATCATGTATAGTCTTTCCGCCGTGGTTAGCATGTAAAACCTTTCCCTTCTCACCTCATAGATATGGGCAGCATGGTGGGGCCGTGGCAAAGTTGCTGCCTCACAGCACCAGAGACCCGGATGGACCCTAACTATGAGTGCTGTCCGTTTGGAGTTTGTACGTTCTCCCTGTGACCGCGTGGGTTTTCTCCGGGTAATCCGATTTCTTCCCACTCTCCAAAGTCGTGCAGGTTTGTAGGTTGATTGGCTTTAGTATAATTGTAAATTGTCCCGAGTGTGTGTAGGATACTGCTAGTGCATGGTGGGATTGCTGGTCGGCGCGGTCTCAGAGGGCTGAAGGGCCTGCTTCCATGCTACATCTCTAAAGTCTAAAAGACTAGACATTTCTCAATTGATGCTGAAACCAACACATGCATTGCAACTTCCCTTCACACCCCCATCATCCTCTGTGTAAACAAATCTTGCCCCGCACTTCCCCATTAAACTCTTCCCCATCTCACTTTATAACTATGCCCTGTAGTGTTGGACATATTTACCCTGGGTAAAAGGATTCTGACCCTGGGTAAAAAGATCAAGATCCTTCTGCACCTCAGTCACACTGGACTATGGAATGCCTTGCCTGAAGAGGTGACAGAAGCAGGTTCCCTCAAACATCGCTCAGGATGAACACCTGGATTGGCAAGTCATCCAAGACCATGGGATATGGGATTGAAATAGAGAGGTATGTGATGGGTCGACTAGGCTAATATTCACTGGAATTTAGTAGGATGAGAGGGATCTTATAGAAACATATAAAATTGTTAATGGATTGGACAGGCTAGATGCAGGAAAATTGTTTCGAAGTTTGGGGAGTCCAGAACCAGGGGTCACAGTTTAAGAATAAGGGGAAGGCCATTTAGGACTGAGATGTGGAAAAACGTTTTCACCCATAGAGTTGTGAATCTGTGGAATTCTCTTGTCACAGAAGGCAGTGAAAGCCAATTCACTGGATGTTTTCAAGAGAGAGTAGGATATAGCTCTTCGGGCTAATAGAATCAAGGGATGTTGTGAGAAAGCAGGAACAGGGTACTGATTTTAGATGATCAACCTTGATCATATAGCATGGCACAGCTGGCTCAAAGGGCCGAATGGCCTACTCCTGCACCTATTTTCTAATTTTCTATGTGATGGATAGCATGGACACAGTGTGCTGAAGGGCCTGTAACTGCTCGAAAATTCTATGACTTTTCACAGCTATACTCCCATCCTTCCATTTTCTGTTATTCCCTTAACTCAAAGGATAATATATGACACAAATCAGTCATTTTTAATAATATAATGTTTTAATATTATTCCAAAATATTTTCCACTGCAAAAAATGCAAATATGAGTGGCAGATTAGTCTTATTTTATTTTCCAAATAATAAAGTATGATTGTAATTACATTAAGTCCTTATTATGTCATTGAGCTGCAGTAGTCATTCAGCTGGGTTACTGACATCAATGGAAACACTGTATTTTTCTTTACCACATTGTAATCCTTGTTTGGGTTCATTACTTCGCGCTCACATTAAGTTGCTCGGCGTATGACTCATGTTCCTCGTTTATCTATGCTTTGTGTTCTGAACACGGGGGCGAAAGATTGCAAGCTTCCCTTAAGATGTCAAAATATACCAAGGTGCAAAAACACAATTCACAAATAATTTGTTACAAATTAAACTGCAAAGGCAATTAGAGAATACAGCCGAGATGCCGGAGCATGGTACAGAAGTAACAGCCAATTTTGAAAGGAGAACATAGAACATAGAACGATACAGGGCAGGAATGGGCTCTTCGGCTCACGATGTCTATGTCAAACATGATGCAAGTTAAATCTGATCTTATTTGAATGAATGACACTTTATTGTACCTAATTACAGTGAAATGCTTTGCTTTGCATACAACCTGAGCAGCACACGATGTGGTAGCCACAGTAGCCACTACAGAGTGAAATCTGTCACGACACACAAGTGTCGCCACGTGTTGGGATGGACAAAGTTACAAATGTACAGAACAGTCCACGCATGTGGCACCCCCACCCCACCCTGCCAGTTCCCCTTTCGTTCAGCCCCCCACCCCACCCCGTCAGATCCCCCTTCATTCTCAGCAGCCCTCCACCGGGTCCCCACATTGCTCTCGCCAGTCCACCTCGCTCCCGGTCCCTCCTCGCTCTCGGTGGTGCGGTTCCCATCGACGCCGGTGGTTCGGGGCCGATTCGGAGCCTGCGGTGGGCAAGCCGGGCTTATCGGGCGGGATCACCCTCATCCGTCCATGGCAGGCGTTCTGCTTCCCGGGAGAGTCCCGGCCCGCTGCGCCTATACATGATCCAAAGCCCTCTGATCCCTGCACTTTCTTGTACAGAGATACATATACAGAGATACAGCACGGAAACAGGCCCTTCGGCCCACTGGGTTCACGCCGAGCAGCGATCCCCGCACATTAACACTAACCTACACACACTAGGGACATTTTTACATTTATCATGCCAATTAACCTATGCACCTGTACATCTTTGGAGTGTGGGAGGGAACCGAAGATCTCAGCGAAAACCCACGCAGGTCACAGGGAGAACGTACAGACAGCACCCGCAGTCGGGATCGAACCCGGCACTCTGGCTCTGCATGCGCTGTAAGACAGCAACTCTACCACTGTGCCACCCTGTGCCTATATAAAAGGTAAGGAGAGATATACTTGCATTAGAGGCAGTGTAGAGTACGCCCATTAGATTGATTCCTCGATATATAAAATTACGAGAGGCATATAGTCACGGTAGACAGGGTGGAAATGTCAAAGACTAAAGGGCATAGTTTTAAAGTTAGGGGGGCAAAGTAAAAGACAAGACAGCATAGCTTTATGGTAAGAGGGGCAAAGTTTAAAGGGGATGCGCAGAGTGGTGAGTAATTGAAACATGCTGCAGCCTAGGGTGACGATGGAGGCAGACTTGATATTGACCTTTAAGAGGCTTTTAGATAGACACGTGAATATGCAGGGAATGGAGGGATTTGGATCATGTATAGGCAGAAGAGATTAATTAACTTGGGGTCATGTTCGGTACGGACATTGTGGGCCAAAGGGCTTGTTTCTGTACTGTACTGTTCTATGTTCTGAATGAACAGCGATTGAGCAGGTTGGGCCTATATTCACTGGAGTTCTAAAGAATTTGCACTAAAGTTATTGAAGGATGCTAAGTTCAGAAGAGGCTTGAGTGGTAGCTTCTGAGAGGATGTCTCCCACTGTAGGGTGAGTCTAGAACTTAAGGATCAAACACTTCAAACAGAACTGGGAAGGTATTTTACACCCAGAGGATGTCTTTAGAACCCTCCACCCTGTGACCTGTAGAAACGGGTTCATTGAATATAAGTGACAAGAAATACAGGCAAGGAGGGGTGTCAACAATCATGTTGCTCAGGCAGCAAAGTGGATATAATATCAAGATTTTAGCAAATCTGAGACCCAGGTTCAGTCCAGATTTTGGGTGCTGCCTGTATCAAGTTTCGCTTTAATATTGTCATATGCAACGAGGTACAGTGCAAAGCTTTGTTTGGCATGCTATCCTATCAGATCAGGTAATACTCTTTATATTACTAAGTCTGATCTTGACCACTTCCTGTTGCTCTGTATATTGATTTTAGAAAAAACGCTGCCACTTACAGCTGTGATTTTTGGCCATCTTACTCAGAGTCCCCCTCCGTTGCGCAGGACGAGGATTTTTTCCATCGATGAAAAATAAAAGAGTTATTAGTGTTTAAAAAATGTTGAGATTCTCTCTCCTGAAGGCCACGCCCCTTCCGGAGGGACTATAAAACCTGGAAGTGTTGAGTGCCTCAGTCAGTCTCTGCAAGATGGGGGAGCGTGAGGGTCACGTCTCTCAGTCTGAGCTGTGAATAACACTGAACACATGTCTACTAAACTGTGAGTGGTTTTACTGACCTGTCAGTGCCCTTAATGTAGTTTGAAAATATAGTTTGGAAATGCTAAAGCTGTGTTGCCTTTGGTTTGAAAATGCTAAAGCTGTGTTGCCTAATTAAAGTTGTCATGCCTAATTGAAGTTGCCTTCTATATAATTAAAAGTCTAATCTTGACCACTTCCTGTTTGTGCGTTATATTGAGTTTAGAAAAAACGCTACCACGTATGGCAGTGATTTTTGGCCATCTTACTCAGAGTTCCCCTCCGCTCATCAGGTGTCGAGGATTTTTCCCATCGATTAAAAATAAGAGTTATTAGTGTTTTAAAAAATGTTGAGATTTGCTCTCCTGTCAATCATGCCATGAAGGCCACACCCCTTCTGGTGGGGGGGAGGGACTATAAAACCCAGAAGTGTGGGCGTGGCTCAGTCTCTGCAAGATGGAGGAGGGAGAGGTCATGACTTGTTTTCTTCAGTGGCCTTGCACCCTGCTTGAAATGGTATGAAACTGCACTTGAATTTAGTGGCCTTGCATCCTGCTTGAAGTGGTAAGAAACTACACTTGAATTTGGTGGCCTTGCACCCTGCTTGAAATGGAATTTCAAAGAATAGCCATGAGTCACCTGCCAGCCCACCAGCCGTGAGTGAGCGAGCTGCCAGCACAACAGGCTTGCGTGACTGAGCTGCCAGCCCAATAATCCATTCGGCCCACAGTGTCCATATTAGCCCTCTGGAAACCAGTCCCTTCAGCCCACAACACCCATATTAGCACTCCAGAAATCCCCCCCCCCCCCCCCCCACTGGCCACCAATATTGGAATTGGTGGAGAGGTGGAATATTGCGTTGGGGGACCAGCCCTCCCGTGTGATGCTGGGACCCAACGGGTCCCACTTAGTCTAGTACATGAATATAATCAAGTCAAACTCAAATACAATAGGTAGAGCAAAGGGAAGGATGCAGAGTACAGCATGTAGGTTTATTGTCGAGCCTAGATTTACCAGTAGAAAAGAGATTTAAAAGAATGCATGTGTATAAAATTATGTATATAAAATTGTAATGTAAAATGATGCAAGGCATTGATAGGAGAGACACAGAACCATTTCCCCAGGGTGGAAATGACCAACACTAGAGGGCTATACTTTAAGGTGTATAACACTATAAGGTGGGATGGGGACAGTTTAATGGAGAGGTGCGGGACAAGTTTTTTTACACAGAGTGGTGGGGACTTGGAATGCATTACCAGGGAGAGTGGTGGGAATCATTTCAGAGGTTTTTAGATAGGCAGATGAAAATGCAGGGAATGGAGGAATATGAATCATGTTGAGGCAGATGAGATGAGATAAACTTGGCATCATGTTTGGCACAGGCATTGTGGGCCGAAAGGCCCATTCCGGTGCTGTACTGTTCTATGTCCTGCGAGCAGAGCACTTGTATCGGATGGTGGTAGATCTGTCTTTGGGAAGAGCACACAAAGTGTTGCCCTGTAAACACGTGGGTTTCCTGACACATGCCAAAGATGTGAGGGTTGCCAAGTTCATTGGCCTCTGTGAAAGACTCAAGCGTGTCGGTGGGGGAGATAATTTGGTGTGTTTATTTCTGGGCTGTTTCTCTCTAATGACTCTATTGATGAGTCAGGCACAAGGGACCGAATGTCCTACTCCTGCTCCTAATTCTATTCTTCATATTGGCTGGATGGTGGCATCGGGAGGTCCTGGAAGCTTACAGGCAGTAGATGGGAGTGAGAGCAGAGAACGTTCTGAATAAAATAAACGCAGAGCAACCCCGCAACTTGCAATTAGCAGATAATAGTCATTAAACTTTGTGTCCTATCATTTTCTAAATTAGATAATTGGGGTGCAATTGAGGGGGCGGCAGAGTGGTGCAGCGGTAGAGTTGCTGCCTTACAGCACCAAACTCGGTTTCGATCCTGACCACGGGTGCTGTCTGTATGGAGTTTATACGTTCTCCCCGTGACCGTGTGAGTTTCGTCAGGATGCTCTGCTTTCCTCCCAAAATCCAAAGATGTACAGGTTTGTAGGTTAATTGGCTTCGGTAAAAATTATAAATTGTCTCTAGTGTGGAGGATAGTGCTAGTGTACAGGGTGAATACTGGTTGCCACGGACTTGGTGGGCCGAAGGGCATGTTTCCGTGCTGTATCTCTAAATGTCTAAAAGTCGAAAAATGGCATTTATTTGTCTGGAGTAGATTATTCCATAGTTTATTTTTTATGCAGGAGAAAATCTCTTAAAACCATCAATGCACATATATTATCTGTTTCCTATCTATTAAGTACAATGATTCAATGATCTTTATACCTGTATAAAATTAAAATATATAATGTCATATTGCAAAACCTGTATATTTAGTCCTTGCCAAGAAATTGCTTTCCATCTTCCAAGAAAGGGTACGATTTGTACCTTCTGATGATTCAGTTAACAGGGTAATAAAAATGAACTTTAATCTAAATGTCCCACTCGCTTGAAGTGTTTTTATCAAAGAGTGTCTTTAGGCCCAGCTGGCTTGTGGTATGCTGGTGGTATCCATGGTGACAAAAGTTGGGGAAATCCAATAGAAAGAATAGAACAAGGATTTATGTAACTACTTTCACTTCCTCAGCATGACCTGATGAATTACTTTTACATTCTAATCACTTGATACCTAGATAAAAACAGTAGATTATTTGTGCACAGCAGAATTCCAACAGAAACTATTTAGATCATTGCTCAGCACAAAGGCGCTGGAGTAACTCAGCAGGTCAGGCAGCAGCTGTGGAGGGAAAGGATAGGTGACGTTTCGGGGTGGGGCCCTTCCCAGTCTGAAGAAGGATCCTGACCCGAAGCTCAACACTTTAACCCCCTCCCCCTCCACACTGTCCTGGGCCTCCTCCATTGTCAGAGTGAGGCCCAGCGCAAATTGGATGAACAGCACCTCATATTTCGCGTGGGTAGCTTACACCCCAGCGGTATGAACATTGACTTCTCTAACTTCAGTAGCCCTTGCTTTCCATCTCTCTCCATCCCCTCCCCCATCCCAGTTCTCCGATCAGTCTTACTGAATCAGACTACATTTTATCTCTGTCCTGTCCACTCCCCTGACATCAGTCTGAAGAAGGGTCTCAACCTGAAACGTCACCCATTCCATCTCTCCAAAGATGTGGCCTGTCCCGCTGATTTACTCCAGCACTCTGTGTTTTTCTCAAGACTCCAACATCCCATCAGCCCTGTTGCCAATAGATCAGCCAAGATCAAATTGTGGAACAGACTTGATGGGAGAAATGGCCTAATTCTGCTTTAGACTTTATAGATAAAGCGCCGAAACAGACCCTTCGGTCCACGCCGACCAGGGATCACTCCATACGCTACACACTAGGGATAATTTACAATTTTTACTGAAGCAAATTAGCCTACAAAAACCAGTAGGTCTTTGGAGTGTGTGAGGAAACTAGAGCACCTGGTAATGTGTCAGACTCGATAACAATCAGCACGGGAGCACCTCAAGGCTGCGTGCTCAGCCCCCTGTGTACTCACTCTGTACTCATGACCGTAGCCGGTCATGGTGCAAACTCCATCATCAAGTTCGCTGACGACACCACTGTTGTGGGACGTATCACTGATGGGGATGAGTCGGAGTACAGAAGAGAGATCGAGCAACTGTCCATATGGTGCCAGCACAATAACCTGGCCCTCAACACCAGCAAAACCAAGGAACTGATTGTGGACTTTGGAAGGATTAGGATGGGGACCCACAGTCCTGTTTATATAAACATTGAAAGGGTCAGGAGTTTCAAATTCCTGGGCGTGCACATCTCTGAAGATCTTTCCTAGTCCGAGAACACAGATGCAATTATTATGAAAGCCATCAGCGCCTCTACTTCCTGAGAAGATTACGGAGAGTCGGTCTGTCAAGGAGGACTCTCTCTAAGTTCTACAGGTGCACTGTAGAGAGCATGCTGACCGGTTGCATCGTGGCTTGGTTCGGCAACTTGAGCGCCCTGGAGAGGAAAAGACTACAAAAAGTAGTAAACACTGCCCAGTCCATCATTGGCTCTGACCTCCCTTCCATCGAGGGGATCTATCACAGTCGCTGCCTCAAAATTGCTGGCAGCATCATCAAGGACCCACACCACCCTGGCCACACACTCATCTCCCTACTACCTTCAGGTAGAAGGTACAGGAGCCGGTGGACTGCAACGACCAGGTTCAGGAATAGCTACTTCCCCACAGCCATCAGCCTGTTAAATTTGGCTCGGTCAAAACTCTGAACATTAATACCCCTTTATCTGTTATTTGCACTTTATCTATTTATTCATGTGTGTATTTACATATATAATAGTATATGGACACACTGATCTGTTTTGTAGTCAATGCCTACTATGTTCTGTTGTGCTAAGCAAAGAAAGAATGTAATTGTCCCATCAGGGACACACGACCATAAACTCTTTTGACTTTGGCTTTGACTTTACCTGGATAAAATGCTTGTGGTCGCAGCGAGAACATAGAAATTCCGTACAAACAGCACCCGTAGTCGGGATCGAACCGAGTGGTGCTATAAGGCAGTGCTTCTTAAACTATTTCAGTGTCATTCGTCCTTGAGTCCTTATCAGAAAATTTCATTCACTCTCGAGTACATTTTATTATTTTTTTGGTAATTTTCGTTTTATTCTCCCTTTTAGTTATAATTTATTTTGTCACATGAGCAAAAAACATAAATTAACTAATTTCTTAAGTGTTTATTTTATTCAACATTTTGAACATCCTAAAAATATGTAAAGAAAACTAGGAGTGAAAATAAAGTTTAATTACCACTTGAGTTGGAAAATCATTCTATTAGAATGATAAAAAACCATTCCAACGTCTAAACTGGGCTTCGCCCCATCCTACCCTTTCGTGCTTTGCTTACTGCAGTTTTTTTCTTGGAAAACTAGCTCAAAAAACCATGGAGTATGTGATTTAATATATTAGTATCCAACCAATATAACTGTCAATAACTCTCCCTGACGAAAGCTCACAATATCATCAATATCAACTTTGGTAGCTAAACTCCTACACAAATTAAAGTTACAGTTCAGCAGTTGCCTCCAGCGATCCTCTAGTGTTGCAATTTATAAATTTATTATCCCACTAGCTGGTCTGGTCTTCCCTAAAAGGTTATATTACAGTAAATTTTGGAAATATCCTGCTACTTTGAAATTAGAAAACCATAGGTAGAGAGAAAAAAGCATATCAAATTTTATATCTCCACTGCCATTAAAACCAACAAGAGCTTACTAACTGCTTTAATGGCAGTGCTTTTTTTCAGTTTAGAAAAAAATATATAAATATCTGAATAATTTAAGTCATTCACCCCTCTAGTTTCATTCACCCAAAAATAATTTCATTCGCCCTTGGGTGAACAATTCACCAGTCTAAGAAGCACTGCTATAAGGCAGCAACTCTACCGCTGCACCACCATGCTGCCCTAGACTCTGCTCCTGTCTTATGGTCTTATTTGCAGTTCTGTGTGTCTCAGAGATCATTGCTAATGCGTTTTGCTGGAAAAAATTGGTCCAATACACATTTGAAGAACTCCAGGCTCTTCAACTAGTTCTGCTAAGTCTTAGTTCATCCATAACATTGGCCTGACTTTCACGGTGAGATTATCAGCTCATTTACTGAAGGAAGTGAGTGTGAGGGCACACTATAAGGGAGCTTTGCTGTGCAAACTGTTGGGCATATTGGAGGGAGACATAAAGGCCTCTGTCATTGAGCAATTCATTTTGGAATAGTGTTAACGCTTGTTTTTATGGATTTCCTTCTAACGGATTTCAGTTATAGCACACGGACCTACCGAACTTCACCACCAGGCCACTCTTGCCATGCAACCTCCAGCTGTTTCCTTGTCTGCCCCCACCGCCACCACTTGTATAGCTGCGATGAGACCTTGGAGGTTTGGCGCTCAGGGCAGGTAATGCTTTGGTTTAATGTTTCAGCTGGAAAAAGGCACCTCTGTCAGTGCAGTTCTTGCTCAGTCTAAACTTTATCATTGGGTCACTACATATGAAATGCCATATATTGCACTCGGTTATAGTGGTAATAACAGACACCATTCCCTTCACCTTCCATGTTACGTTAAAATGAGGGTTTAGTGTACTCAGTAATAACATGGTAAGTATTTTCCAATTGTCATCTTTGGTGATTGCAACTTAGTTTAGTTTACAGATACAGCACGGGAATAGGCCTTTTGGCCCACCGGGTCCACGCCGACCAGCGTTACTCACATATTAACACTGCCCTACACACTCTAGGGACAATTTTTACATTTACCAAGCCAATTAACTTACAAATCTGCACGTCTTTGCAGTGTGGGAGGAAACCGAAGATCTCGGAGAAAACCCACGTGGTCTCGGGGAGAACGTACAAACTCCGTACAGACAGCACCCTTTCAGTAAGGGCAGCAACTCCACTGCTATGCCACCGTGCCGCCCTGAGTTAAGAATTTGCCAATCCAATCTTTTAATAGATGTTTTCACACAGAAAGCTTATGCAATCTCCTCAAGTAGGAAAGTATCTTTATCATGTTACAAATATTGGCTTGAAGATCCATTTTTACTCGTATTGGTCCAGTAAACCCTCGTTATAACGAACCGTGGGGGGCAGGGAATGGTGCCCTTTATTGCCGATTGTCCGCCATAACCAAGTAAGGGATTATCATTGTAAAAGTAGTAGAAACAAGGAACCGCAGGCGTTGGTTAATACGTAAAAGGACACAAAGTACTGGAGTAACTCAGCGGGTCAGGCAGCGTCTTCGGTGAACATGGATAGGTGAAGTTTCAGGTCCATACCCTCCTTCAGACTCTCGGCCTGGAACTTGGCGTGGGACCCAGGTGAGCTGCCGGCCCTGGCCTGCTGCTGGCCGGGGGAGCGGCGAGGATCGGCAGAGTTGATCATCACGGCCCACGGGCGGCCGGTGTGCAGGTAAGGGTCGGCAATTGAGGTGGTGGTGGTGGCAGCCGGCCTAGCATTGAGGGTCGGTAGATCCATCCACTACAACAAAAATCCGTTGTAGAGAGATCCAAAATAACACGGGTTTACTATAACTGTAATCATTAGTAAATGTTGAATAAACTGCTGACAAATCCCATCCACCGGGAGGAAGTGGTGATATCACTGGCAATGTCGTGTTTCATCAGGGCTGCTTTGGTATCTATCAGATGTGCAGCATCTGTGAGACATATTTTGACCATTACTGCTGTTATTTTGTAATACTTAATCACAGAAACTGCAGTGAGGTGTTATTCCCAGCCACCTCCAGCAAGGTTCAAGTGATATTGAACAGTATGCGACAGTTATTGGGAAATATGGCATGACTAGCTCTCCTAGCTAATCAATAATCATAGAACATCAAACAATACAACCCACAATGTTGTTTATTAGGGGATATACAAAGTAAAACACGTTAAGCAACTGTGAAACTACTTCCATTACCTGCTATGCTAAATCCAGCACCTTCTCTCTCCCAGCTTTCTTTCCAGCCCCTTCCCCCCAGCTTAGGACCCTGGAGAAGAGCCCCCAACCAAAATGTCACCTGTCCATGTTCTCCAGAGATGCTGCCTGTCCCGCTGAGTTACTCCAGCATTTTGTGTCTATCTTCGGTGTAAACCAGTTTCAGCAGTTCATTCCTACATAATCAATTAGCCATGAAGCATTTTTCTCACCTTCTAAAGCACAATTGTTTTCAGGATTGAATTGAAGAGTAAAATTAATTATTAAATGCAGTTAACCCTTCCAAGTATGCACAGCACACAATGTGAAGTTGAGAAATTTTCATTGATCCGTTGTTGGTACATATGACAATTAAACATCTTGACTCGTATGTTTCATACCTATGCTGTCCCAATATGCAAAGTCAACTCTGTTGCATGTTTGACATTGTTGTTAGCCATTCCTCTAGGTAACTTCTTCCAGTACAATTGACACAGTGGCGCACGGGGAGAGTTGCTGCCTTACTGTCATAAGATGCTCAGCTCTCTCCTCGGAGAGTGCAGTCTAAAACTAGAAAGCATAGGTTCAAGTGTACACAAAAGGCTGGAGAAACTCAGCGGGTACAGCAGCATCTAAGGAGCGAAGGAGATGGGCGACGTTTCGGGTCGAGACCCTTCTTCAGACTGGTCAGGGATCAGGGAAACGAGAGATATAGAAGGTGATGTGGAGAGATAAAGAACAATGAATGAAAGATATGCAAAAAAGTATCGATGATAAAGGGAACAAGCCATTGTAAGCTGTTTGTGGTGTGAAAATGAGAAGCTAGTGCGACTAGGGTGGGGGAGAGAGATAGAGGGAGAGAGGGAATGCCAGGGCCCGAGGGCTGAGGGAGAGGTGGGAAGGGGAGGAAACAGCAAGGGTTAACAGAATTGAGAACATTCAATGTTCAAGCCCAGAGGATGCAGACTCCCCAAGCGGAATATGAGGTACTGTTCCTCCAACTTGCGGTGTTGCTCACTCTGGCCGTGGACGAGGCCCAGGACCGAGAGGTCGGATACGGAATGGGAGGGGGAGTTGAAGTGCTGAGCCACCGGGAGGTTGGCTTGGTTATTGCGGACCGAGCGGAGGTGTTCGGCGAAACGATCGCCAAGCCTCCGCTTGGTCTCACCGATGCCAGATGATCTAGATCCAGACACCTAGATCATCTGGCATCTGGAGCAGCGGATGCAGTAGATGAGGTTGGAGGAGGTGAAGGTGAATCTCTGTCGGACCTGTAAGGACTGCTTGGGTCCCTGAAAGGAGTGGAGGGGGGAGGTGAAGGGACAAGTGTAGCATTTCTTGCGGTTGCAAGGGAAAGTGCCCGGGGAAGGGGTAGAGCGGGAGGGAAGGGAAGAATTGACAAGGGAGTTGCGGAGGGAGCGGTCTTTGCGGAAGGCAGACGGGGGGGGGGGGGGGGGGGGGGAGATGGGAAGATGTGGCGAGTGGAGGGGTCACGTTGGAGGTGGTGAAACTGGCGGAGGACTATGTGTTGTATTTGCCGGCTGGTGGGGTGAAAGGTGAGGATCAGGGGGCCTCTGCCCTGTTTGCGAATGGGGGAATGGGGAGAGAGGGCAGTGTTGCGGGGTATGGAGGAGACCCTGGTGCAAGCCTCATCTATAGTGGGGGAGGGGAATCCCCGTTCTCTGAAGAATGAGGCCTGTACTGATTCATCCTGTACTGATCCCCCCCCCCCCAGTCAAAAAGAATGGGGGGATCAGTCTGAAAAAGCGTCTCGACCCGAAACATTGCCTATTTCTTTCGCTCCACAGATGTAGCCTCACCTGCTGAGTTTCTCCAGCATTTTTGTCTACCCCCATTCATCCTGTACTGATCCACCCATCCATCCCATACTGATCCCCCCCCCATCCATCCTGTACTGATCTCCCCCACATCCATCCTGTACTGATCTCTCCCCCCATCCATCCTGACTGATCTCTCCCCCCCATCCATCCTGTACTGATCCCCCCCATCCATCCCCATACTGATCCCCCCCATCCATCCTGTACTGATCTCTCCCCCCATCCATCCCATACTGATCTCCCCCACATCCATCCTGTACTGATCTCCCCCCCCCATCCATCCTGTACTGATCCCCCCCCATCCATCCCATACTGATCCCCCCCCGTCCATCCCATACTGATCCCCCCCCATCCATCCCGTACTGATCCCCCCCCATCCATCCCGTACTGATCCCCCCCCCATTCATCCTGCACAGATTCCCCCCCGTCCATCCCGTACTGATCTCCCCATTCAACCTCACTGATGTCTAACATGCTCTCCCCTACACCAACCAACACGCACTAATTCCCCTGCCTCAATCCATCCAATCTGCACCGATTTCCTTCTCAATTCCCCCTCCCCCACCCGCCGCCATCTATCCATCCCGCACTGATTTCCCCCCCCCCCCCCCCCCCCGACTCTATTGTGCTGGAAATGTCTTCAGAACGAACATTGACTATGTTTGATAATGGAATGCAATCACATGTGCTTTAATTCCCAATGTTATTATTTGTTTTAATCCATAAAGATGGATTAATTAAATTGTGAACACGTTAAACATTAAAACCATAGTGTTCGATTGTCACTGCTACCGTTGACACGCTATTACAGAATTCATTTTAACGGCAAATCAATGCTTCTTAATATTGAGTAGCAGTACTGTAGTTATTTAATGAGCAACATTCACAACTATACGTTGGGTTTATCCAGGTTTTACTTCTACAGTCAGTCATATACATCACAAATTTGGTCAGGTGATATTTCAGTTGAAATTTTAATGTTAATTCTGAAGTGGGAATGATGGAAACAGCGTTTATCAGTAATTTTTTTTTAATCTGTTGCGTACAAACTGGGTATCTTCATTGCTGGTCACATCATATACATCTAATCTGAATGTCCGGTAATGTGGTGTTTTGACACCTTTAAACATATTCCCAAAAGAACATTTGCTGCAGTTATGTCCTTTGGCCATTTCTTGTCAGTTAGTGTAATGTTCAACATGCCAGATGGGTATAGCCGGATTTATCAGCCGGTTTTTAACAGCTATTATCATAAAATGCCTTTAGAAATGTCCTGTATATTTTGTTATGGATAAATTATGTGGGAAGCCAGAGTGTTTCTGTACCAATAGCAATAACGACCCATGCTATGGCCATATCATGATAATTTTCGGTCCTTCACAGAAAACATGCTTGCATCAATCTGTAGTGTGCATGGTTAAACACGTATGTTACCATGGTCCAGGATTCATTGACACAGGTTGATCATACGCTGAATGATCCAACCACAGTTTTGTTTGGAAGTGGAAAGAAATAATAGAAATTGCATTAATTTCAATGTGTAAAAATAGTTGAGATACTGTATTATAATTTTGCTGCATGTCATTGTGGTATATATCATGTCTTGATTTAGTTTATGACTTTATTTGAAGCAGAAATAATATGTGAATGCTTCATTGAGCATAATTCCGACTGGTAACTACGCTCTTCGTCCGAGCACATTATTGCACGTGTCATGCAAGCCCTCTTAAATGACCACCTAAACTCTCATTTGGCAACCTAAAAAGCAGCCTAGGTTGCCCGGCAGGCAACAGGGAAAATAAGTTATGTGAGAGCCCTGGCAATGCAACTTTAATTAGACAAGGCAACTTTAATTAGGCAAGGCAATTTTAATTAGGCAACACGGCTTTAGCATTTCCAAACCAAAGGCAACACAGCTTTAGCATTTCCAAACTATATTTTCAAACCACATTAAGGGAACTGACAGGCCACTAAACCACTCACTGTTTAGTAGACATGTGTTCAGTGTTATTCACAGCTCAGACTGAGAGACGTGACCCTCTCGCTCCCCCATCTTGCAGAGACTGACTGAGGCACTCAACGCTTCCGGGTTTTATACGGGGTATGGCCAGGAGAGAGAATCTCAACATTTTTAAAACATTAATAACTTTTATTTTTCATCAATGGGAAAAATCCTCTTTATCCTGCGCAGCGGAGGGGGACTGAGTAAGATGGCCAAAAATCACAGCTGTAAGTGGCAGCGTTTTTTTACTAAAATCAATATACAGAACAACAGGAAGTGGTCAAGATCAGACTTTTAGTAATATAGATATGATGGGTCACATTCAGTCAATTTTGACTGGTTTGGATAGACATCTTAGAGGGCATGGACGAGTTGGGCCGAAGGACCGTAAGACTATGTCAGCTCTCATAGACCAGTACTTTCCCATTGCTGAATTAGGCTGTCTAGATGATGAATCCACACATCTGGAGCGAAGCTTGAATCTTCTGATCTAACAATGAGATTGCTTTTACCGAGCCAAGTCTGAGAGCTCTCAAATATTTAAGGAGTGGTTGTCAAATCATTATGTCACTGCTGCTGAACTCTGTGCTAAAGCGATATTTGGCAAAAACCTGAAGTGCTATGTATGCTTCAAGGAAAGTAGTAATTGGTAATTATATGCATGCTTCTTTTATTTGGTATTTCTTAGGATGCAGGCCTATAAACCAAAAAATGCATTGACAGAAATTCTCTCCTCTTAAACATGGATTATTATCTCTGGCATCCTTCTGGTTTGCATATTGAATATCTTTTTATTATGGAGAAACAAGGAATGGCAAGCGCTGGTTTACAAAATAAGACACAAAGAGTTGGAGAACTCTGGTGCACCGCTGTGCCACCCCGTGTGCTGTACTAGGCGGTAGAGTTGCTGCCTTACAGCGCCAGAGGCCTGGGTTCGATCCTGACTATGGGTGCTGTCTGCACAGAGTTTGTACCTTCTCTTCGTGACCGCATGGGTTTCCTCCCACACTCCAAAGACGTACAGGTTTGTAGGTTAATTGGCTTTGGTAAAATAATTCTACAATTGTCCCTAGTGTGTAGGGTAGTGTTAGTGTACGGGGATTGCTGGTCGACGTACTGAAACTAAACTAAGTGGGTCAGGCAGCAACTCTAGAGAACAATGATACGTGATGTTTAAGGTCAGGATTCACTCGAAATGTCACCCAAAACATCACCTATCCATGTTCTCCAGAGATGCTGCCTGACCTGCTGAGTTACTCCAGCAGTTTGTGTCTTATTTCATCCTTTGTTAATGGAATTACTTAACATCTGTCCTGGGATCTTACTCTGGCCAAACCAATATTTTGTATAAATTCATCATTGTTTATTTAAATCTTGTTTTGTACCAGTATTTCTCCCATAATGTGATGTTTGCATTCCTAAGGTATGTTGCACAAAGTCACGTAAAAATGATGGTGTCCACAGGGAACAGTGGATTAAGGACTGGAGAGTTTCTGACTCACAGTAACAAAGTTATTTTCTTGCAGTAACAAAAATAAAAATATAGCTGGTAAAAAGTCCTTTATTTTTGAAAATTCTGCAAGTTAAAAAAATTTAAAAGACTCAATGGTTATACTGTTTAACCGCGTATTATTGTACAAGTGTGAATAGAAGTAATTGTTTGCCAGTTTCACTGGCCATCTGCAGTGAAACCGAGTGTTCATAAGAGAAAAATGATGTCAGAGGAGGTTTACATGGTAACATTTGTCCCCCAAGACTGTTTGTTTCAAGACAGCTTTTTCTCTGCATGTCAATTTCCAAAGTAACTTATAAGTGGTTTACAGTTCTCAGTCAAAATCACATTATGATCAGATTTTCTTGCATAGTGTTCCCTAATTCATCAATTTCATTATATTCAATTGGTGTTATGGAAACAAGCATTACAGCAACACAGCAGTACGATCTGTAATCCCCGTTTACTTAATCAAAAATATTATTTACATGGTAGCAACTTTCTATTTATTAACCTTCCAGCCTACATGTCGGACATCTACACCTTTGGGTTTTTTCTCCATTGAATATGTGACGCCTCATACTTATAAACAGTAAAATCTTTCACCCTCCTAAAAACTTTAATGTGATGATAATTTGGCTCGATGCCAACAGCCCTGAAGCTAATTCAAAGGATGGTGGTTGAAGCTAATTGCTGGATTTAAACATATAATCTTGGCAAACACCTCAGCACAGTCCTGAGTGCGGTTTTATTCATATTCCTGGCTTTTTTTTAATACATTTTCTGTGATATGGGCAAGCATTTAATATTTCCCAGACTCTTGCCCAGTTTGGGGCATCATCTTGAACATGCAGATATTTTCACAGTGTTCTCAGGGAAGGAACTCCATGACTTAGACTCAGTGAAAGGAACAAGTCTTTACTTCCTGAGAAGGCTTAGGACGTTCAGCATGTCCCCAACAACTTTCACCAACTTCTACAGATGCACCGTAAAAAGCTTTTTATCAGGATGATCAAAGCATGGTTTGGTAACAGTTCCATCCAAGACCACAAGAATTGTGGATGCAGTCCAGACCACCACACATACCAACCTCCCATCCATTGAGTCCATTTACACTTCACGCTGCCTCAGCAAGCCCACCAGCTTAATTAAGGACCAGTCTCACCTCGGTCACTCCCTTTTATCCCCTCTCCCATCAGGCAAGAGGTACGGAAGTGTGAAAACGCACACCTCCAGATTCAGGAACAGTTTCTTTACAGCTGTTATCAGGCAACAGAAACCATCCTACCGACTACTAGAGAGTGGTCCTGAGCTACTACCTCATTGGAGACCCTAGGACTATCTTTAATTGGATTTTATCTTGCATTAAACACTATCCCCTTTATCATGTATCTGTACACTGTGGATGGCCCGATTGTAATCATGTATAGACTTTCCACTGACCTTTTTTAAATTTCAAAATATACTTTATTCAAGTGATAAATATATACAATACATGAACCTTGCGGAAAATCCATCCGACGTTTTCGGAGGCTGTACAAATTGATCAATACAGTTTAGACATTTTCTTTTCCCCAAATTTTCACAAATGTGTCCCCCACTCGTGCCACAATGGCGTGGGATACCTTCCCTTATATTGAGGGGCGTCTCCACCATACCGTGCCCCCCATGTCCAGCAGCAGAAGGACCTTAGACTGTGGCCCTCCCCCACCGAGCCTTGGCGTTGGCTGCACCGAGCTTCAGTGCGTCCCTCAGCACGTACTCCTGCAGTCTGCAGCGGGCCAGTCGGCAACATTCCCTGACGGACATCTCGCTCTGCTGGGTGGTGAACAATGCTCGGGCAGACCAAAGGGCGTCTTTCACCGAGTTGATGACCCTCCAGCAGCACTCGATGTCAGCCTCTGAATGTGTCCCTGGGAACAGTCCGTAAATCACCGAGTCCTCTGTGACGGAGCTGTTTGGGATAAAGCGTACCAGGGACCCTTGCATTTTTCTCCAGACACTTTTAGCAAACCCACACTCTGTGAAGAGGTGGGCAACCGTCTCCTCGCCATAGCAGCCGTCCCGAGGGCAGCGTGCGCTGGCAGTGAGGTTTCCGACGGTGCAGGAAGGATCTGACTGAGGAGGGCTCCCCTCACCGCCAGCCAAGCCAGGTCTTGGTGCTTGTTGGTGAATTCTGGCGATGAGGCATTTTGCCAGACAAGCTGGGCAGTCTGCTCAGGGAACCACGCCACCGGGTCCATAGAGTCCTTTCCCTGCAGTGCCTGCAGGACATTCTGTGCTGACCACTGCCCGATGGACATGTGGTCAAAGGTGTTGGTCCGGAAGAACCCTTCCACCGACGACAGATGGGGCGGCAATGTCCAGCTGACTGGCACATTGCGTGGCACCTGCGCCAGGCCCATCCTTCGCAACACCGGGGACAGGTAGAACCTCAGCAGGTAGTGACACTTGGTGCCCACGTGCCTTGGCTCTACACTCCGCCTGATGCAGCCACACACGAAGGTGGCCATCAGAATGAGGGCGACGTTGGGCACGCTTCTACCCCCGTTGTCTGCCGACTTGTACATTGTGGCCCGTCGCACCCAGTCCATCCTCGTGACTGACCGGTTAGCACATAACATAACATACCTGGAGAATGTGGACAGGTGACCTTTTGGGTTGGGACACTTCTTCAGACTGGAGGAACAAATATTTCACACAGACATGGTTAGAATCTGGAATGTAACCTTGAGGGTTAAAAGTAGGTAAAACACTTGCATAATATTTAAAAGGTATTCAGATTATCTCTTGAAGCATCATGGCGTTGAAGGCTATGTACTGCCTGTTGGAAAATAGGATGAATATAGTTAGCTATTTGATTAGGAATGCAAGTGTTGGACTCAACCCGGTCCATTAAGGGCACAGTCCTCCCCACAATGGAAATCATTTACAGGAGGCGCTACCACAAGAAGGTGAAATCTATCATCAAGGATTCCCATCATCCAGGCCATGCACTCTACTCGTTGCTACCAGCAGGCAGGAGGTGCAAATGCCCGAAATTCCGCAACTTCTTGTATAGGAACATCTACTCTCCAGTTCTCCCGAGGAACACCACTTGTACTACCATGGGTTTGTTTGTTAGATGTGTCAAAAAGGCGACACAAAATGCTGGAGTAGCACGGATCGTCAGGCAGCATCCCTGGAGAACATGGATAGGTGGCGTTTCGGGTCAGGACAGTCAGTCTGAAGAAAGGTCCTGCCTCGAAACGCCTCCTATCCATGTTCTCCACAGATGACGCCTTTTGTGTCTTTCCTTGGTGAACTAGCGTCTGCAGTTCATTGTTTCTGCATCTATTTGCGGAATATAAATTCACAGCTCAGACGACCAGCAACCCCGGCTCTATCTAGTGTACAAACTGATTCATTGAAAAAAAAAATATTCCAAAAGAAAGGAGTCAGGTCACAGTGCGGTGGTCGTGCAGTTGCGATAAAAATGCTAGTTTGTGCCAAAGATAGAGACAAAATGCTGGAGTAACTCAGCAGGTGTGGCTGGCTTGCAGCATCTAGCAGATGTCTTGGGCTGGAGTCCTGAAGACTACAATTCCCAGTGTGCAGCCAGTCTCCCTCTGTTGCTGCGCAAACGCTGTGTGTGTGGGATGACTGGCTGGAGGGAGGGAGGGAGGGAGTGAGTCTGGGATCAAAGCGCTTATTGTGTGGCACGGAGCTGGAGGATTAGCAGGGAGCAAACCTGAATCATGCATTGCACAGACGGGGAGTGGTGTTTAGATTGTGCAAGCGGCAGCTAGACAGAGAGAGAGACAGAGAGAGGGGGTAGCGGCAGCTCACTGTGTCTGTGCGGCCGGGACCAGGGGCAGGGGCAGGGGGAGAGAGAAGGAGGGGAGAGGGGAGCATGAAGGCGGGCAGCGGCTGAGGGCGGCTTCCCTTCCCACTGCAGCCGCTGCTCGGATGGTCCGCCGGTGACCGCGGCCGGGAGTCGCGACTCGAGGTTGCAGAGGGAGGAGGGGGTGGGAGGGGGTCCGAGTGTGTGCTGGGGAGGCTGAGGGCAGCAGGGAGCGCCACCATGGGCAACGCCGGCAGCATGGAGCCGCAGCACAGTGATGTGCGAGCCCAGACCGTGCCCCACAAGGTGCCCATGCCCGGGGCCGGCGAGCTGGAGGAGCGCTTCGTGGGCGTCCTGGTGAGTGAGTGAGTGAGTGAGTGCTCTGCACCGACGCCCAACTCCGGGCTCTCCCGCTTGGCTTCTCATTGTTTGCAGGCAGCCGCCGTGTTGGACTTAACCCCTTCCCTCCCCCCCCATTCTGTCTCCCTCCCCTTCTCTCTCTCCCCTTTTCACCCCCTCCTTCCTTTACTCCCCCAACCCCCCATTTTCTCCTCTTCCGCTTCTCTGATCTCCCCCCTCGATGTTACCTCCCTCCCCTTCCCTCGCCTCCCCTTCCTTCGTCCCCCTCCCCCCCCTCTCCTTCCCCCTCTCCCCTTCCCCCTCCCCTTCCCCCCTTCCCCTCTCCCCTTCCCCTCTCCCCTTCCCCCCTCCCCCTTCCCCCTCTCCCCTTCCCCCTCTCCCCTTCCCCCTCTCCCCTTCCCCCTCTCCCCCCCCCTCCCCCTCCCCCCTTCCCCCTCTCCCCTTCCCCCTCTCCCCTCGCCCTTCTCCCCTTCCCCTTCCCCCTCTCCCCTCTTGCCCCTCTCCCCTTGCCCCTCTCCCCCCCTCTCCCCTCTCTCCCCTCTCTCCCCTCGCCCCTTCCCCCTCTCCCCTCTCCCCTCGCCCCTCCCCCTTCCCCCTCTCCCCTCCCCCTCGCCGCTCTCCCCTTCCCCTTCCCCCTCTCCTCTTGCCCCTCTCCCCTTGCCCCTTTCCCCCCTCGCCCCTTCCCCCTCTCCCCTTCCCCTTCCCCTTCCCCCTCTCCCCTTGCCCCTTCCCCCCCTCTCCCCTTGCCCCTTCCCCCCTCTCCCCTTGCCCCTTCCCCCCTCTCCCCTCTCCCCTCTCTGCTCCTTCACCCTTTATTGCTGGACTTGCTGCGAGGTTCATGCAGAGGCTGGGTGGGGGAGGGCAGTGAATCAAGGGTTAACAGCCATATGTTTCCCGTCTGTAGATGGTGTGTGAGACAAAAACACAAGCTCAGCGATCTCGCTTATTGACCGCCTAATACACTCACACTCTCACTCTGAAGCCCGCAGAGTGGAAGTGGCAGAGGCGAAGGTTGCAGTAAAACTTGTTTGATGTAGTGTGAGCCTGTTGCGGGCATTGTGACTGTCCTTGGCTGCCTTGTAGCAGCTTGGAGATGAGGCATGAAATGCAGCGGCCTTGCTTTGTGGGTCTCAATGGTGAAGAGCAGGGGCATGTTTTAAATTAGACAAACGTTCATTCCAAAAAGTTTATTTCTCCCTGCTGAAATACATCTGTGTGTTGATGTACAGCTGGTTGGGCGAGAAGGGGCGGGGATCTTTTGGTTCCAGTTTCACGAATTTTGTGAACATTTTTTTTCGGAGAAGATGTAATGCTTTGGGTTTCTGTTTTGGTTCCCTGCCTGAGTTGACCGTTCTCGCCAGTATATCCAAACTGGCCAAGGCCACACTTATCCACGGTAGCCATAGATACCAATGTTTGTGCCCGTTCCCCACAAGAACATTTTATTTTCATCAAGTTGAGGGAGAAGTCGTGTTGGTGTACTGCTTCCAATTTCCTACCTCGACCCTTCATGTTAAAATAAATGTCAGGGTTTGAATCGTTTTATGGTCCGTGGGTCTGGTGTGGAGATGGGGAAACAATCAACTGGTGTTTGGGAGGGGGGTTGTTGAGGAGATTAGACAATTTTAATATCCAGAGCAGTTGTGCAGTAATTGGAGATGTTATTTAGATTTGAGTTCGAGATGATGACAGAAGCAACGGTCTAAAGGGAATTTTTTTTAACGGATTCCACTTTTTCAGATGTTCGGCAGACTTTGTTAAATGGATTGCAAACTTTATCTTTGTGTATTTGGAGTCAAAGAGTGTTTAATTCTCATATGTACAAACAACAGAACAACGAGGATTCTTACTTGCAGTAACATAACTGGCCTGTAAACACAATACACACTGATCATATTCAATAAATTAATAACCCCAAAACTAGTGCAACCCCCCCCCCCCCCCCCAAAGTCTTTTGTTCATGGTTGACATTAGTGTGGTAACATGGTTGTTGAGAAGAAACTATTCTTGAGCCAGGTGGTTTGAGGTTTGCAGACTCCTGCACCTCAGCCCCACTACCTCTTTCCTGAAGGTAAGAGTGAAATGAGAATGTGGTGGTGTGGTTCCTTTGTGTAAACGGGGAACTGCGGACGCTGGTTTACCAAGGAAAGACACAAAGTGCTGAAGTAACTTAGCGGGCCAGGCAGCATCCCGGTGAACATGGATAGGAGATATTTCGGGACGGGTCTGAAGAAGCGTCCCGACCTGAAACGTCACCTCTCCACATTATCCAGAGATACTGCCTGACCCGCTGAGTTACTCCAGCACTGTGTCTTTCCTTGGTTGTGGCTCTTTGATGATATTAGCTGCCTTTTTGAGACAGTACATCCTGTAGACCATTTTTGTATGTGGATACGGGGTGGGAGAAGATTTAGGATGTTTAGTTGAACTAGTAATGTGCCACGCGTTATAGTTCTACGTGTTATAACCACAGTGGTTATAGAATAAATTATTTATTGGGACATTCCCTGCCCATTCATTGGCACACAGCAGGAAGCTCCTTTTATTACTTATGCCCTTAAGCTTTTACTGCCTGGATAACTGTGCAGACCTTTGCCAATTGAACAGGAGATATGTACTCGTCAAAGAAGGTTAATTGGATGAATATCATTTTCTTACTATACAATACCCTGAACAGCTTGCTTGGATGTAAACCTGATACTTAATTGGGAATTAAGTTTTTACCCTGTTGTGCATGGAAGGTTCTTGCTTATTCTCCATGCCTTCAGTAGTCAGTGAATGAAGTTACCAAAAGTTTTTTTGCAAACTTTTTTGCACATTGTTACTTTTTTGCAGATCTTTTATTCATTGTCCTTTATCTCTCTACATCATCGTCTATATCTCTCGTTTCCCTTTCCCCTGACTAGTCTGAAGAAGGGTCTTGACCCAAAAAGTCACCCATTTCTTCTCTCCAGAGATGCTACCTGTCCTGCTGAGTTACTCCAGTTTTTTGAGTCTATCTTCGGTTTAATCCAGCATCTGTACTTCCTTCCTACACAACAAAAGTTGCCAACCTCTCTCGATTCATTAGATGACTGGAAAGGAACATAGAACACAGATCATCGCCTATCCATGTTCTTCTGGGATGCTGCCTGACCCACTGAGTTACCCCTGCACGTTATGTCTTTATTGCACTACATTCAGTTGGGTTGCCTGGTATATTTCCTACAGTATAACCATGATTTTATTCTTTATTCTTTGGAGCGCAGACGGTTAAGGGGGGACTTGATTGAGGTCTTTAAAATGATGAAAGGGATAGACAGAGTTGACGTGGATAAGCTTTTCCCATTGAGGGTAGGGAAGATTCAAACAAGAGGGCTTGACATGCGAATTAAGGGACGGAAGTTTAGGGGTAACTTGAGGGGGAACTTCTTTACTCAGAGGGTGGTGGCTGTGTGGAATGAGCTTCCAGCAGAAGTGATGGAGGCAGGATCGATTTTAACATTTAAAAGTAAAGTGGATAGGTATATGGGCGGGAAGGGAATGGAGGGGTATGGTCTGAGTGCAGGTAGATGGGACTAGGGGAAAACAAATGATCGGCACGGACTGGAAGGGCCGAGAGGGCCTGTTTCCGTGCTGTAATTGTTATATGGTTATATATGATGTAACAGCACTTTTGGATGTCTTAAAAAAATGCAAGTGCTTTCTTTGGATAATAAGAAAAGAAACAAGCCATGCAAACCAACTATTGGTCATTATTACTGTGTACGTTAATTGACGTTTGCACTGATTTGGACTTGGGATGCTACTTTGAATGTACTCATTACTAAAAAATTGTGATTGAAACATTTGTGAATTCATTTGTGGATAATGTGTTATTTTATTTCAATCATCTTTTGTACTTAACTTCCTTGATGGAGCGAAGTTGGAATCAAAATCAAATCATTTGGATTGTTTTATAATATATTGTTCTTATTACATTGAAAGTAATCTAATTTTTTACTTCCCAGTAATGCGATAGCTGCCTAGAGGTAGTCCCCACATCATTAATGGCATTATGCATTGCCTTGTAGAATTGATTGGTGTAGTTCCTCTATGCTGTGATCAGTTTAACAGAAGGTTAACTTTGTGTAAAACAGTACGTCATCTGTGTAGAAACAAAAGAAAACTTAAATGTTTCCCTAAATTGTGAATTATTGCCATAGGGCAGCACGGAGGAGCAGCGGTAGAGTTGCTGCCTTATTGAGGCCGAGACCCGGGTTTGATCCTAACTGCGGGTGCTGTCTGTACCGAATTTACATGCTCTCCCCGTGCACACGTGGGGTTTCTCCGGGTGCTCCAGTTTCCACCCCCACTCCAAAGACGTACAGGTTTGTAGGTTAATTGGCTTTGATTAGAAATTGTAAATGGACCCTAGTGTTCGGGTTTTGTTCATTGTCACGTGTACTGAGGTACAGTGAAAAGCTTTTGTTGCGTGTTAACCAGTCAGTGGAAAGACTATACATGATTACAATTGAGCCACCCAGTGGTGGAATTCATTGCCACAGATGGCTGTTTAGGCCAAGTCAATGGATATGTTAAAGTTCGAGATTGATAGATTGTTCATTAGTATGGGTGTCGGGGGTTATGCGGAGAAGGCAGGGGAATGGGATTAAGAGGGAGGGCTAGATCAGTCATGATTGAATGGCGGGTTAGACTTGATGGGCCGAATGGCCTAATTCTGCTTCTATAACATGGTACAGGGAATAACGTGAACAATGTTTAGTGCAAGATAAAGTGTAGGACTGTGCTAGTATACAGGGTGATCGCTGGTCAGCGCGTACTCAGTGGGCCGAAGGGCCTGTTTCCACGCCATATCTCTAAAGTAAACTAAACCTATAGATGTAAAAGCCAAATGTAATTCAGTTGGGAATGATCCACTTCTATGCTTTGAAGTTGGAAAGGTGCGTGTGTGTCAGGAGGAAGGGTGTCTGTTCAAACCACATTCCAGATGTGACACTGGAAGGCTGCAATGGTGTTTCCCTCAGGTGGAAATACAACTATTCAAAGGAGGGAAAACCCTCTGTTTCTGAACCAATAATTATCACTCAATCTGTATCATGCTTTGATAAATGTTATTTGCCTGCTGTTTGCTACATGTCTCTACAGTGGTGACTACATTTAGAAGAAGCACTTAATTGTCTGAAGCCCTTGAAGAATTCTGCAGTCTTAAAGTAAATACATTGGGTGGTGCATAAATTGTGTGAATAAATTCACACAGAGGGTGGTGGGTACATGGCACGCGCTGACGGAGGAGGTGGTCGAGACAGGTACTATGGCAACTTTTAAGAAGCAATTAGACAGGTACATGGATAGGATAGGTTTAGAGGGATATGGGCCAAACGCAGAAAAGTGGGACTCGTGTAGATGTGTTGGCCGGTGGGGACAGGTTGGGCTGAAGGGCCTGTTTCCACACTTTATGATTATGAAAAGACACAAAATGCTTGAGTAACTTCAGCAGGTCTGGCAGCATCTCTGGACAACATGGAGAGGTGACATTTTGGGTTGGGTCCCAAATCTGAGGAAGGACATTATCCAAATCTGAGGAAGGACATTATCCAAATCTGAGGAAGGACGTTATTGACATAGAGGGAGTGCAGAGAAGGTTCACCAGCCTGATTCCTGGGATGTCAGGACTGTCTTATGAAGAAAGACTGGATAGACTCGGTTTATACTCTCTAGAATTTAGGTGATTGAGAGGGGATCTTATAGAAACTTACAAAATTCTTAAGGGGTTACACAGGCTAGATGCAGGAAGATTGTTCCCAATGTCGGGGAGGTCCAGGACAAGGGGTCACAGCTTAAGGATAAGGGGGAAATCCTTTAGGACCGAGATGAGAAGGACTTTTTTCACACAGAGAGTGGTGGGTCTCTGGAACTATCTGCCACAGAGGGTAGTGGAGGCCAGTTCATTGGCTATATTTAAGAGGGAGTTGGATGTGGCCCTTGTGACTAGGGGGATCAGAGGGTATGGAGAGAAGGCAGGCACGGGATACTGAGTTGGATGATCAGCCATGATCATATTGAATGGCGGTGCAGGCTCGAATGGCCTACTCCTGCACCTAATTTCTATTTTTCTATGTTTCTTCAGACCGAAGAAGGCTCATAACCTGAAAAGTAACCTATCCATGTTCTCCAAGGATGCTGCCTGACCCTCTGCGTTACTCCAGCACTATGTGCCATGTGGTTCCTTGTATTCCCCGTAAAAGAAAGCTTTAAAAAAAAGTAATGCTGCTACATCAGTGTGATATTTACATATTACACATCTAGGTACATGTATAATAAAGTAATTATTACAAGTACTATATTGGAGATGTTCTTAGAAAGGCTTTCAGTGCAAGTAAATCAAAAGAAGATGTTGAGCTACTTTACTAACGTGCAGTGTAATAATTTTCAAAGGTTAAACCGAAGAATTAATTGGCGGTGTCTTCTGGAAGTTTGACTTGCATGATAATAAATAATGAACTACAGAAGGTTTGTTGATAATACACACCACTCCTTTCCGAGGTAATAAGATAATAAAGTGTGGAATGATATTGACAAATATCTGCAGATTTGTTCCGGTGCTTTGATCTCCAGTGGTATTGAGAGTGCTTTGATCTCAAGTGGTATAGAGAGAAGTCAAAATAATTTACTGTATTTCAAAACAATTTGGTCAATATTTTCCTATGACATTTTATTGTCACTTGAAATTAATGGTAGCATTAAAGCAATAGATTGGAAAAAATGTTCTTGTTACTTTTAGATGGAAAATATTTAACTTTGGGGGTCGATACAAAGTGCTGGAATAACTCAGCAGATCAAGCAGCAACCTTGGGGAAAAGGGATGGGTGACTTGTCGGGATGGAACCCTTCTTCAGACTGCCTGACCCACTGAGTGACTCCAGCACTTTGTGTCTATCTTAGATAAAATCTGCATTTACTGTACTGCATTTACTGCATTTACATAACTTTTGTGGTGCTTTGTAACATCTTTACTTTGTTGCAATCCCAAAGCATATACTGTAACTGTTAAAACAAGCAGAATTTAGTAATTTTTGGTGATTTGGTAAATGTAATCTGAAGAAGGGTTCCGACCTGAAATGTTGCCTATCCATGTGTTCTAGAGATGCTATCTCATCTGCTGAGTTAATTCAGCACTTTGTGTTCTATGCAAGATTCCACATTAACATTTTAACTTCTCTGTAATTTGTGGAAAGGACCCTCAGCCCTCTGAGTCTCCCTGCATTATACACATGGACCGACGGGACAGTATATGGAACAGTGACGCACAGCCGGTACAGTGGCGCAGTTGGTTGAGCCACTGCCAAACAGCGCCAGAGACCCAGGTTCGATCCTGACCTTGGGTGCTGTCTGTGTGGAGTTTGTCTCTCCCAATGCACCGGTTTCCTCCCACACTCCAAAGAGGTGCAGGTTTGTAGGTTAATTGGCTTATGTAATTTACCCCTAATGTATAAGATAGAACTAGTGTACGGGTGATTGCTAGTTGGCACGGACTCGGTGGGCTGAAGGGCCTGTTTCCACGCTGTATCTCTAAAGTCTAAAAATGCACCCCGTCAGAACTGACTAGCTCTTTCCTACTTTGCAACCCAATCAGCCCCCACCTGTCCTTTTGACTCTAGTCTCACTGGTAGAATATATTAACTTCCATTGACTCCATCTACACTTCACGCTGCCTTGACAAGACCGCCAGCATAATCAAAGACCAGTCTCACCCCAGACATTCCCACTTCTCCCCTCTCCCATCAGGCAAGAGGTACAGAAGTGTGAAGACGCACACCTCCAGATTCAGGAACATTTTCTTCCCAGCTGTTATCAGGCAACTGAACCATCCTACCACCAACTGGAGGGTGGTGCTGAACTACTGTCAACTACATTGGTGACCCTTGGATTATCTTTAATCGGACTTTACTGGACTTTATCTTGCACTAAACGTTATTCCCTTTATCCTGTATCTGTACACTGTGGGCGGCTCGATTGTACTCATGTATAGTCTTTCCCCTGACTGGTTGGCATGCAACAAAAGCTTTTCACTGTACCTCAGTACACGTGACAGTGAGCTAAGCTAAACCAAATTTAAAAGCTTCATCAGCTTTAAATGGTTTTCTTTTATGGCCAGGAGTTTCAAAGCACTTTACACCCAATGCGGTATCTTTAAATTATAGTCAAGAGTTGACAAAGATATCATGGGCCAAAAGGCAAGCAATGATGTTAATTCCCATGGTTCCAATATCAGAAGGAAATTGTCTGTGAGGTTAGATAACCTCATTTTCTTTTTATTCTCTGGGGCAAAATACTGTTGGATACCTACAACTCCACTGTGTACAACAAACTTATTGTTTTTTAACATATATAGGAAAGAACTGCAGATGCTGGTTTAAACAAAAGAGAGACACAAAAGGCTGGAGTAACTCAGCAGGTCAGACAGCATCAGTGAAAAGGAATAAGTGGCCTTTCGGGTCGAAACCCTTCTTCAGACTGAAAGATTGAGATGGGATGGGGGGTTGAGGGGAAGGGTGTTACACAAATACGTACTTATTTTTTAGAGATACAGCGTGGAAACAGGCCCTTCAGCCCACTGAATCCATGCCGACCAGCGATCACCCCAAACACTAACACTATCCTACACACTAGGGGGGATTTACATTTACTAAAGCCAATTAATCAGCAAACCTGTACGTCTTTGCAATGTGCGAGGAAACCGGAGCACCCGAAGAAAGCTCACGCGTGGCCACAGGAAGAACGTACAAAGTCCGCACAGACAGCACGCTTAGTCAGGATCCAACCCGGGTCTCTGGCGCTGTAAGGTAGCTACTCTACCGCTGCACCGCCCACCTGTTGGGTTATATACTGACCACTGAGTTACTCCAGCACTTAGTGCCTTTCCTTCTATTACTATCATAGCTATTAACTAGATGTCCATTTGGCCATTGTGATGGTGAAGGATGGATTAGTTGCATTACTTATTAAGATGTGAATTTGTCAAATGTTGTTAAAAAATGGGCTGCTTTTATTGAACAACTTTGCCAACATCTTGATTCCGGGTGCTTCAACAACAGATTTTTTTTTTACTGTTGTTGACACTGAAGAATTGTTTTGTCTGGCTTTGGGAATATAGCTGCCAATATCCTACAATTAGTTTTGATTTCACTTTTGAGACTTGCTTATAAATGGTCCTAATCTCCCCGCAGCTTGAGTTTGGCGATAAAAGATAGCTTATTCAAGGGAGTTAGAGTATTCATTTTCCAGATCTATCGACTGCACTTGCGTATTCCTCAGAGAGAAAGTGGTGCCATAGGAATAGTACAAAACATACACAGCGGTGCAGAGTGGCGCAGCTGATAGTGCTGCCGCCTCAGAGCGCCAGAGACCCGGGTTCGATCCTGACCTCGGGTGCTGTTTGTATGTCAGGTATGTTTGTATGTTCTCCCTATGACCACGTGGGTTTTCTCCCACATTCCAAAGACGTGCAGATATGTAGGTTAATTGGCTTCTGTAATTTTCCTGGCTGCCTCCGGGTGCTCTGGTTTCCTCCCACATCTCAAAGATGTGCAGATTAGTAGGTTAATTGGCCTCTGTAACATTGCCCCTAGTGTGTAAGGAGTGGATGCAAAAGTGGGATAACATAGAACTAGTGGGAACGGGTGAATGATGGTCAGCGGGTCCAAGGGCCTGTTTCCATACTGTATCTCTAAACCAAACTCAAGGACAAAGGTGGCCTCTCAGCCCAATTTGTCTGTGCTGCTCAGGAAAGAGTCACCTGTCTGCACTTGGTTCGTAGCATCACAAATCGCATCTCTTTAAGGGAATACTGGGCGGAAAATGGCAGATGGAGTTCAGTCTGAGAAAGTGAGGTGTTGCACTTTGGGTGGTCGAATGTTAGGGGAAAATAGACAAGACTGGTAACAGCATTGAATATGGAGGGAACATGGGCTCTTAGTCCATAACTCCCTGAAAGTAGTAACACAAGTAGATGGAGTGGTAAACATAGAAACATAGAAACATAGAAATTAGGTGCAGGAGTAGGCCATTCAGCCCTTCGAGCCTGCACCGCCATTCAATATGATCATGGCTGATCATCCAACTCAGTATCCCGTACCTGCCTTCTCTCCATACCCTCTGATCCCCTTAGCCACAAAGGCCACATCCAACTCACTCTTAAATATAGCCAATGAACTGGCCTCAACTACCCTCTGTGGCAGAGAGTTCCAGAGACTCACCACTCTCTGTGTGAAAAAAGTCTTTCTCATCTCGGTCTTAAAGGATTTCCCCCTTATCCTTAAGCTGTGACCCCTTGTCCTGGACTTCCCCAACATCGGGAACAATCTTCCTGCATCTAGCCTGTCCAGCCCCTTAAGAATTTTGTAAGTGTCCAACCCCTTAAGAATTTTGTAAGAGTGACATATGGTATGCTTGCCATCATTGGTCAGGGCATTGAGTATAAGAGTCAGGATTCACAATGCAGCTTTAGGGACTCTGGTTATTTGCATTTGGAGTATTACGTGCAGTTCTGATCGACCCGATACAGGAAGGAAATATCAAATATTAGAGGGTATAGCTAAGTTGAGAGGGGCAAAGATAAACTAATCTTGTATCCCTCTCGTTAGCACATCTTCCCCAGCCAACAATGGGCCATTATGGCCTCTTGTGGTCATCTGTTGCCAGCCTGACTTGATTTGTTCTGGCTTTTTCTCGCCTGATCAGTGCCCTCATAATTGTGTATATCTCTGTAAAGCCACTCCTCGGTGAAAAATCTCAGTCTCTCCAGCTCTCATAGTTCAAGGTCTCTATTCTGGTGAATCATTTTTGTATACTTTCCAGCTTAATGACATCCTTCCTCTAACTGGGTGACCAGAACTGCACACAAAAATCCAATGAAAATACACAAAGATTTGCAAATATAAATGAGCATGAACTCTTGAAAAGACAAATAACAAAAATAAAAAAGAGGTTTGGATGGACTTTTCTAAAGATTTCCAGAGCTTGTTCACATTTTAACGAAATGTTAACTGGGAAAGCTGTTAACATTATTACTACTACTACTGTTCTTTGCTTAAAACAAAAGTCAAGACAAATTGTCATATGTACCAAAAAAGAACACTGAAATTATTTCTTGCGGCAACATAGAAGGAACTGCAGATGCTGGAGAATCGAGGGTACACAAAAAGCTGGAGAAACTCAGCGGGTGCAGCAGCATCTAAGGAGCGAAGGAGATAGGCGACGTTTCGGGTCGAGACCCTTCTTCAGACTGGTCAGGGATCAGGGAAACGAGAGATATAGACGGTGATGTGGAGAGATAAGGAACAATGAGTGAAAGATATGCAAAAAAGTATCCATAAATAAAAACAAAACTAATATTAGTGCAACACAAAACAAAAGGGCGGTACAGTGGCCCAGCATTAGAGTTGCTGCCCACAGCGCCAGAGACCCGGGTTCGATCCTGACTGTGGGGTACTGTCTACAGAGTTGCTGCCCACAGCGCAGAGACCTGGGTTCGATCCTGACTGTGGGGTATTGTCCACAGAGTTTGTGCTCCGGTTTCCTCCCACACTCCAAAGACGTGCAGGTTTGCAGGTTAATTGGCTTCAGTAAAAATTGTAAATTGTCCCTAGTGTGTGGGATAGTACAGATGTGATGGAGACCTCTGTTTGGCGTGGACTCAGTGGGCTGAAGGGCCTGTTTCTGCACTATATATCTCTAAACGAAACTAAAAAAACGAATTAAGATCCGGCAGGCAAGTCCTCTATCTGATTTTCGCTTTGAAATTGCTGCAGCAAGTCCTCTGTGACGTGTCGCTCCTATCAAGTGTGGGCAGCTGATTGTTTTACATTTCTAACCCCCTCCCCCACTCGGCACCTGTATTCTGCGCGCCACAGGAGGTTTGCATTGTCCGCCCAGATCTGGCATGTGTTCCCCCAGTCCTTCCCTAGTCCATCTATCCCCTCCTCTCTGCTCCTGTTATCACAATGGACACCGACCGGTCGATTCTTCACCGGGAGATTGGCGGGGCTGCCTCACACTCTAAATGGATCCTCTCTGCAGGGAAGCTGCTCAGCTGATGTCTTTTCAGCCACACAATAAAAGCCCATGCCGATGAGGCTGGGTGAAAGGAGTATCCCTTGAACATGCCGCTTGGTTCATGCCCGTGAAGTACCTGCAGTAATACACCAGAGTTCTTTAATATACTTAAATTGAAAAAATAAATGAGACCTCAATATGATTAAGTACCTTAACCTGAGATTAACCTCCAATACACAGCTCTAATCCATGTCCGCATTAACATCTTGTTATGGGGGCGTGTATTCCACTTCACTGTAGCTTATTCAAATGTGATGTTTTTACCATTCATACCTAACATATGAGATGCAGCATTTGAATTAGAGATCCGAATTTCAGCAATTGCAGCATTATTATTCCAGGAGTTCATTCTCATTTATGTTTGTGAATCCTTTGTGTATTTTCATTGGAATACTGTGCATACCCTGTGATAGGAAGGATGTCATTTAGCTGGAAAGGGCCGCATAAAAGATTTGCCAGGATATTACCAGAGCTGGAGAATTAGCATGCAACATACAGCAATAGAATTATCTTTAAACTTTTTCTTGTGCAATCACTTATTTAAATAAAATTAGTTAGATTACATTTTTTTAATTGTAAAACAACAGCCTGAAGAAGGGACACCTATTCCTTTTCTCCAGAGATGCTGCCTGACCCGCTGAGTTACTCTAGCATTTTGTGTCTATGGTCATTGTTTATTGTAACAAAGATGGAACTGGTTTATACCAAAGATAGACACAAAATGTTGGAGTAACTCAGCGGGTCAGGCGGCATCTCTGGACAACATGGGTAGATGAGGTTTTGGGCCCCGAAACGTCACCTATCCATGTTTTCCATAGATGCAGCCTGATCTGCTGAGTTACTTCAGCATATGGTGTCTATCTATGTCATTGTTTATTTCTTGCTCCTCGTTCAATGTTATGTGTATTTTTTTTTTTTTAAGGGAGCATGCAGTATCAAAATGGGTCCTTTATATTATAAGAGCTCTCCGTATTGGCCACAGGAAAGAGGCTGGTGCAACAAACATGATAGTCGTTGAAGGTAGACTCAGAATGCTGGAGTACCTCAGCGGGACAGACAGCATCTCTGGAGAGAAGGAACGTGTAACGTTTCGGGTCGAGACCCTTCTTCAGACTGATGTCAGGAGACAGGCAGCATGGATGATCGTAAACCAGCATTGAGGTCCTCGTGTCTCCATTTTACAGCTCCACTGCAAAATTTCATCAAGGTATGCCGTCTTTGAAGAAGGTCTCCTCCTCTCTCCTATCTGCAGATATGCTGCCTGACCCGCTGAGTTACCCTGAGCACTCTGTGTCTTTGTGTCTTTTATTTGGTAAAGCTGCAGTTCCTTGTGTCTCTATAATGCAGAAATAGTGGGAACGGGCGATCACTGGTCAGCGTGAACACAGTGGGCCGACAAGCCTGTTTCCATTCTGTCTCTAAAAATAAAATAGTGGGACCGTGCATTAGGCTGCCGTTACTAATAATGTTGTTTGTACATAAGAGCAGAACAAGTTACTTTCCTGCAACAACTTCATTGTTTTTATCTGCAACGGTATGAGTGCTAGTTCTCCAGTTGGCTGACAGTAAGTTGACCTGATATAATAAATAGACGGGAGTGCAGTGATCCCAACGTAATGGCATACTCGTACAGGCAATTATTTTACCACTATTTTGTTTTTAATGCATTTTGTATTATTATTGTTCCAGTCAATCAACTTCTGAATGGATATAACATTTTTGGTAAATACTTTTTTAGAAATGAGTCTGATTTATTTTCATGAGGGGAATAGATACGGTAGATGCACTGAGTCTTTTACCCATGTTGGGGAATCAAAAACCAGGGGATATAGGTTTAAGGTGAGACGAGAAAGATTTAATAGGAACCTTTTCACTCGGAGGGTGGTGGCTGTATGGAACGAGCTGCCAGAGGAAGTAGTTGAGTCAGGTACTGCAACAAGATTTAAAAGACATTTGGGCAGATACATAGGATAGGAAAGGTTTCGAGGGATATGGACCAAAAGCCGGCAGGTGGAACTAGTGTAGATGAGGCATCTTGGTCGGCATGTGCAAGTTAAGCCGAAGGGCCTGTTTCCACACTGTATGACTAAAAACTAAAGATTTAGAGATTCAGCATGGAAACAGGCCCTTCGCCCCACTGAGTCCACTCCGACCAGCGATCACACCGTACACTAGTTCTATCACACACACTAGGGACAATTTACAGAAGCCAATTAACCTACAAACTTGCACGTCTTTGGAATGTGGGAGGAAACCGGATCACCTGGAGAAAACGCAGATGGTCACAGGGAGAACGTACAAACTGCGTACAGACAGCACCCGTAGTCAGGATTGAACCCGGGTCTCTGGTGTTGTAAGGCAGCAGCTCTACTGCAGCGCCACCGTGCCGCCCTAGACTTGCGAATGAAGCTGCTGCTTAAATTGTGTAGACTTGTTGCACTTGCTTTGACTGGGGAATGGACCAATTCTGTCAAAATGCATGTGTCACTTGCCAGTACCTTCAGTTTGTTGAGATTAGCTTGAAAGAGTGCATTAAGCTTGGCCTAATGAAAGGCCCTGATGTAGGCATGATGTAGGCGCTAACCGCTTTGTTAAAAAGTACTGACTCCATTATAATGTGAAGCCGTATTATCACTGTATCAATTGTGACAATATGCTCGGTAAGAATTGCCAGCGTCTGCATTAGTTGGATCAGCACAACAGTATGCCTGATCTCATTTACAATACATCAGATAATTCCCAATTATTTTGGTTGAAATGAAAGCAACTAATTGAACCAGGCCAGCAACACTGGAATTGCTCATATGAAATGTTAAAAGGCCAAAATGGCTCCATTATAAATCATCCAGCTTTCCATTTGCAATATATCAGACTTCTAAAAATCTTATGCAACAAGTTTTTAAAAAAGAGGTATTTAGTTTAATAATTTGATTAAAGAAGTTTGTAACATCTTCAGTCCTTTATTTTCACATCTTTTTATTTCTCTTTGGCGATTATCCAAACATCTGCCTATCAACCCTCCCCTGCCTGTGTTCATCTACCACCTGCCACTTTTTCCGACCCTTCCTCTCTTCTAGCTTTTCTCTGCTCCCACCCTTTCCCCTAACCCCCCCCCCCCCCCCACCCGGACAATCAGCCTGAAGAAGCATCCTGACCTAAAATGTCATCGAACCATGTTCTCCATGGATGCTGTCTGACCTCTAAGTTACTCTAGCATTTTGTGTCTATCTTTGCTGTGTTGTGAAGGAAATTGAGCACAAGAGAAGTCATGAGGAGGTACAATGGTGGGCTGGAAGATCAAGAGACTAGAGGATCGATTGTGTTTCAATATCATTTGTATCAACAATGGAATGGAGAAACTCTTACTTACAGTAGAATAACAGCCCTATAAAAATCAATAAATTAAAACCCCAATACTAGTGCGCAAAGCCCAAAGTGCTTAGCACAACCAAAGCAGTTGAGTTCAATCCAAGATGGATGCTCTAGTAGACCGAGTTGGACTGGACTTTGGAAATGGCGCCAAAACATGGCGGTGTGTGCATGTGTAAATATGCAAAAAGAATTTCACTATGCAGTTGCACACGTGACAGATAAAGCACTTTTGACCACTCAACCAAATTTCATAGTTTGGTTTGTGTTTTCTAGTGTTCATGAACTTGATGGTTGTTGGGAAGAAGCTGTTCCTGAACCTGAAGGTCACATTTCAGACCCCTGAAATTTCTTCCGTATGGTAGCAGTGAAATGAGAGTGTGCTCAGGGCGGTGTGGTCTCTGATGATGTTGCCCGCTGCCTTTTTGTCTCCTCTCCATCCCTCCGTTGGGGGGAGTTCAATACCCATGATGGACCGGTCAGTGTCCACAACGTTTTGTATGAGTTGCTGAACCAGGCTGCGATACAACCAGTCAATATTGCTCTCTACCTTACACACTTATAGAGGTTCAAGAGAGTATTCGTCAACATGCCAAATCGACTCAAAATTCCAAGGAAGTAGAGGTGTTGATGAGCTTCCTTTTTATCAATGTGCTGGGACCAGGGCAGATGGAAGGGGAGTGTGGGGCAGTCTGCTACAGATGATCATTATTGGGGGTGGGGTTTACTGTCATTGCTAATTGAGATCAGGATTGGCGCGGAAAGGAACTGCTGATGCTGGTGTATACTGAAGATAGACACAATGTGCTGGAATATCTCAGCAGGTGAGGCACATCTCTGGAGAAAAAGGGATGGGTGACGTTTCTGGTGGGGGAACCGGAGGTAAGGGAAGGCCAGCATTGATCGGTGCTGGCAACAGATGACCGAGGATGGTTGGAGCCTTTAATGGCCTATTGTTGTCTGGACAATGTCTGGATGGGTTGATAAAGAAGGGATGCAAGGACGGGGGTGCTGTCTGTGTGGAGTTGACACGTTCTCCCTGTAATAGCGAGGGTTTCCTCTGGGTGCCCTGGCTTCCTCCTGTGAAAATGTAACTAGTTATTGTTATTTAATTGTGGCATTAAATGGCTGATCAATTAACATTGGACTTTGATTTAGCATTTCATTCTCCAAATATGCCTATCAGATGAATCGGCATGCTCTGATTTGTCCTGAATTAGCAGAGCTGTATAGCCGTTGGCCTTGTTGGGATCCAGCAGTTGTGTTGCAATCTCCCAGCTGCTGGCTCCAGCTTCACTGCCTTCCTTTGAAACTGCTCCTCTTTAGCCTGTGCAAAGCACCATTTGAAGTAGCGCAGGACTTGTGTGCTCAGCATTTACCTGCCACACTTGTTCTCACTTGCATCAAGGAATGGTTTCTGGCACCCGATTTACAATCAGTTGCAAACACTGTGCAGACCACCTCTGAACTCTGCTGTGTTGTTGAGGAGGGAACAGCTGGATGAGATGCTGCCTTGTAATGTCGGAGACTCGGGTTCAATCCTGACTATGGGTGTTGTCTGTGTGGAGTTTGCACGTTCTCCTTGTGACTGCGTGGGTTTTCTTCGAGGTCTCAGGTTCTGCTTCTAAGTGGTTCTGTGCCACTTTTCAGGAGAAGGGAAGGGAGGGTAAACCTCTAGCCCGTGGCTTGTTCAGAAGGTACGTGGTGTACTCGATGAGAGATTGGAAAGAGTGTCTACACAAGGGGTGCTGCAGGTGTGGGGTCTGGTGGTGGGAGTGGGCACAGTAGTTTGATATTTCTCACAATGCAAATCCTCTTGTAGATTCTGTGTTTAGTTTATTTATTTTAGAGATACAGCACGGGAACAGGCCCTTTGGCTCAATGAGCCTGTGCTGACCAGCGATCCCCATACATTGACACGATCCAACACATTAGGGACAATTTTACAATTTTATCAAGCCAATTAAACTACAAACCCGCAAGTCTTTGAAATATGGGAGGAAACCAGAGATCCCAGAAAAAATCCACAAGGGTCACGGGAACATACAAACTCTGCACAGACAGCTCCCTGACAGCAGGCAGGATTGAACCTGGGCCTCTGGTGCTGTGAGGCAGCAACTCTAACACTGCGCCGGGGTGCTGTCTACCTGTGTAAATCATGAAAAAATGTACAAAAGTAAAAGACATACAAGTCTTCAGTTTGAATCAATGTTATACAAATTCTGTGATTTTGGGAGTTTCATTTTCCCACCCATTTTTCTTTGGAAGAAATATTTAAAGATATTTTTGAGACAAGTGCTGATGTTACTTTGTCACTCATTCTCCATCTCTCCACCCTTTCTTGTCTTCTATTCCTTATTTTCATTTTCATCTTCCGTTGAGTTGCATTTCACATTTTTTTAGTCCGTTTTCCTGCCTCGCCCTTTTATCAACATGAAGACAACTTGCTTGAACGGGTTGGTATTTCAGATGAGATCGCGGACAAGGCACAATTCTCAACTTTCCAGGCTAAAGTTTGGGGGAATTAAACATTTCAAACTGTTAGAAATTCCCATGCTGTTTAACCATTTAAGATGATTGCAAGTCTGGGCCAGATTTAAACTTTTTCATTGGAACTGACAGCAAAATATTATAAAAATGCCATTTAAAACCAATTTTCTCACTTGCTTCTTAATCCCGAAGGATCCCCACTTCACTGTCAGATGGTCTGCTTCCAATTTTATCAGCTGAAATTTTTGTTTTGTTTTTATGAAACAAGTGTTTAGCCAAATATTTCTGGAGGGCTCTGTGTCTGTCTTTCCACATCTGTCACAGACCATATGTTGATCTTTAGCAGAATCCACTTATGGGTAGTACTAAGATATAACATACCGCATTCGTCTGTTTGCTGAAAAGATTAAAATAAACTAAAACCTACCATGGAAACTAATGAAATGATGATTCCTGATGCACACATTGCTCATATTACATGAGGTTTTCCAAGTTCCACCATGTTCTTGATTGGTATTAAGGAGTCCCAGATTCATGGTTTTCAATATTTCAGAAACAAATCGGCTGCAAGGCTCTGTGTTGTCTGAATCGTGTACGTGGCAGCCGTAATATAGTCTGGTTCACAGTTGCTACCAACCTTTTATTGCATTGCGTGGTTCTCCCATGTTATATCAAAGAAAAAACGTACTGCAGTCTGCAGCCAAAGAGTTAAAGGCAGGGTGTAACTTGACCACTGTTAATTGACATGAAAGAAAAGTCCTGACCCGAAACATCACCCATCATTTTTCTCCACAGATGCTGCCTGACCCGCTGAGTTACTCCAGCACCTGGTATATATCATTGATATAAACCAGCATCCGCAGTTCCTTTCTATGCAGTATTTAAATATGTATATATAGGATTGTATAGACTGTCCCTGTATAACAGGGTGTTCCCAGCCTTTTTCTTCCCATTTACCCCTGGCAACTTTAATAGCACATAACAATGTTATTTCACTTATTTATGAACAACTAATGATGGTCATTAGATTTTGACCATTGAATAAAATGCAAATTTGCAAGATGCCGTGCTTCTATTCTGGACAGATAGCTGATCCATTTATCACTGCTTTAAGTAGTTGAGGTTGAACTCTGTCATCTGGTCCACTAACTTGTTAGTGACATGGTACGCTTCGTTATTTTCTATCCTTTCCCAAATGCGATAGTTGACTTTTAATTTGCACCATCAACTTCTTTGTTCTCTTTTATCCTTTATGATGCAAGGAATATGCAAGGTATTGGAACATGTTTGTCGGTATGGGCAAGTTGGACATAGCTCATTCCATATACCCACTACCCTCCGAGTGAAAAAGTTGCCTCTCGGGTTCCTATTAAATATTTCCCCTCTCACCTTAAAACTATGTCCTGTGATATTTGATTTCCCTTCCCTGGGAAAAATACTCCGTGCATTCACCCTATCTATTCCCCTCGTGGTTTTATATACCTCCATATGATCACCCCGCAGCCTCCTGCGCTCAAAGGAATAAAATCCTAGCCTGTCCAACCTGCCCCTACAGCCTTTCAGTATATGGCTGTGGAGATCAGAAACAGCCAAAAAGGCACGACACAATGTGCAGTCCTCAAACATGAAGGAGGTATCACTGATATACTCTGCTCAAGGGATGGTTTCAATATCTGACATAAAATCAGATCAGTAGATCAGAAGGATTTACTTGCATTGATGTTTTTAATATTGAATGCATACCACTGTTTCAATGTGTTAGTTAATCCTTGGAAACAATTAAGGGCGGCACGGTGGTGCAGTAGTCGAGTTACCGCCTTACAGCGCCAGGGACCCAGATTTGATTCTGACAACAGGAATTGTGCGTGATCTGTGTGACCGCATGGGTTTTCTTCGGCTGCTCCAGTTTCCTCCCACATTCCGATGTCCCACATTCCGATGACGTGCAGGTTTATAGGTTAATTGGCTTTGATAAAAATTGTAAATTGTCCCTAGTATGCCGGATAATGTTAGTGTACGGGGTGATCGCCGGATGCCGTGAACTCTGTGGTCTCAGTGGCCTGTTTCCGTGCTGTATCTCTAAAGTCTAAAGTAATGTCCAAACGCACTGGTAACTCTTCTTGTGACAAGCAACTGCAGCTACCGGTTTACAAAGAAGGACAAAAAGTGCTGGAGTAACTCAGCGGGTCAGGCAGCGTCCCTGGAGAACATGGATAGGTGGCATTTTGGGTCAGGACCCTTGTTCAGACCTGGTAACACTTGCTTAAATCATACATGCAGCTTCTAAAATTAATTACTTGGTCTTATAAGGCATCATTAGGCATTATAGTGGCCGGCAGGCCATTCCTGCTTTCTGTCGCATTTCAATACATTTGACGGGTGATGAAGCTTTTTCTCCATACAACCTTTAGCTTAATGAAATTATTGTGTGCTTAGGTCTAAAGATGGTCACCATGAGAGGTGATGTGTCTTTTTACAATACTGGAGAGATTCTGAGGAACAAGATTATTATCAATAATACACTGTTCTGAACAAAAATCTAATCATCATGTGAAACCTTACAAATAACAGATATACTGGTAAATTATTTTCGGAGAGAGGAGAACATCCTCAAGGTAGGCATACCTTGAGGAGATTTTGCAGTGGAGTAGACAAAATGTTGAAGAAAGAACTGCAGATGTTGGAAAAATTGAAGGTAGACAAGGCCGAAAGTCAAAACCTTTTTTCATAACAGGCACATTTTCATCGCTTTACCACCATTTTGGACACCAAAAATGGGACATTAAAAACTCTGCCACATTTAGTCATTAATGTTTAACTCATAAATAAACTTCATATGGCCCCTCATACATATACATTTTGATAATGAGCTAGGGAAATATCTTCATCAATACAGGAGAAAAATACAGTAACATGTCTGGTATTCCGCCTAGCACTGATCCCGTAACGGTCGCTGTGCTTGGTGTCCATTGTCACAATGACCGTTATCGGGGTCGGTACCTCCGTAAGTTAAACTACCGAGGCTCCAAACCTCTAATGCTTTTCAAAAACCCAGCGAGGTATCCTATGGTAGTAGCGATTTTTGGGCGAGTTAATTATTTTTTCTTATTTTCCAATTTAGTATATCAAAAACATTGTGGAGTCAAAAACGCAACGACTGTTGAGGATATATTTTCTGACTTTTTAAAATCAATAAAAAAAATGTTTTTGGACATAAATTGGTCATCAAAACTAAGAAACTGGGCCAATCTTCAATTTGGCAGTACACTGTCTCTTGTTTACCTTTCGTACGGACCAAGTCGCTAACTTCTTTCCTTCGTGTCAACTTCCGGAAGCTCTACAACGACCGTTACGGAGACATTTTACTTACTAAAAAATCATCCCAAATCAAACCTTCTGACGAATCATCGGCCATCGATATAGCTCTAATCCATAACGTGATGTACCGTTTAGATCACATTGGTGAAACTGTTTGGTTTTCGCTAATAATGTAACGTTCGTTTTCTGGGACACCACACCTATGAGCGTCCACCGCAACGTACGTTTGTGTGTATGATGTGTAACGCACATCAGATGGATGCAGTATTCTACTACATGATCAAGTGAGTGAAGTGGAAACGGTGTTTGCAATTTTATTGTTCCATGTGGTATTCATAACCATAGAAAGGAATAAGAAATATACGTGCACTTACTGTGCCAACCAGGTCACTGGTGGACACCAAGCGACAACCGTTACACAAAATGTATTTGTGTATTCTGTTGCCATTTTCAGAAACTTTCCATCAATATGCTATATTTTCTTATTTTTTGTTGATACTATGTTAGTCATGAACCAAATAAAGTGCTTGTCAACTTTTTTGAAGGAATTTGAAATGTGACCACCTTTGTCACATCATTGTGTGCAGTATTGTAAAAAGACACTGATGCACAGTTTAGTTTAGTTTGTGGATGCAGCATGGAAACAGGCCCTTCGTCCCTCGTCCCACCGAGTCCATGATGACGATCGGTCACCTGTTTACACTAGTTCCATGTTGACCCACCTTTGCATCCTACACAGCAGGGGCAATTTTACGAACGCCAATTAACCTACAAACCCTCCCGTTTTTGGAATGCGGGAGGAAACCGGAGTACCCAGAGAAAACCCACTTGATCACAGGGAGAACGTACAAACTCCGCACAGACAGCATCCGAGGTCAGGATCGAACTCGGGTCTCTGGTGCTTTGAGGCAGCAGCTCTACCACGTACATGCTAGACTGCCCGGTATGCGATAACAGTCTGCTTCCCGATGCACTAAAACTAATCGGTGCAGCATGCAGTCAATTAACATTTTCCGAGCCCTAATTTACAGAAAGTACCTGGTACAAATGTTAATTATCCCATCCTGTAGATTAATGGCAAAAAGAACCAAAATGGAGTTGGGTCTATATGAGGGAAAATGAGGTGGTGGGAGATGAGGACTGACAGGAATGGGCTAATGGGATTGCTCCCTGTGGAGCCACATGGCTGCCTTCTTGCCATTATGTCTATGAAAGATAAAATCAGAAAATATGTGTGCTATGGTGGTGCACGGATTGTGAACATACAGCCCTGCCTGCAGCTGCAGTTTATTAGGTGAGTGCTTGGCATTCGCTTTTGCAGTATTTAACAGGTCAGGTCCATTGTTAGGCAGCCAGACAATCTGCTATACGCTACGCGGGTCACCGCTCCCACTTCTACATCTCTCAAAAGAAACTGAATGTGACTGCACAGTGTTCTGTTCTGTTTCAATGCCAATACTGTCTCTCTTTTCAAAGTCCAGTCTGCGCTCTACTTGTTATGAGTGTTGCCCGTCCCAGGCAAGCCCCAGGCTGCTGTGGGCCTCCAGCCATCAGCTTTCCTTGGACGTCTGGATCGAGCAGCGAAACCACGGCCCTCTCCTCGCCCGTCCACCGTTGTCCTTTCCGCAGCCAACCTCTAGGTGTGTGGAGATATAGTGTTGGAGACCTGTGTTCCGTCCTCACCTCGGATGCTGCCTGTGTGGAGCTTGTACATTTTCCCTGTGACCAAGTGGGTTTCCTTCGGGAGCTCCTCACAAATCCCAAAGACATGCAGGTTGGTTGGCCTCCGTGAAAACTGCCCCGTGTGTGTAGAGTGGATGAGAAAGTGGGATAATGTAGAACTAGATTCTGAGACTGAAGAGTCGTATGCCCTTGTCCCACTTAGGAAACCTGAACGGAAACCTCTGGAAACTTTGCGCTCCACCCAAGGTTTCTGTGTGGTTCCCAGAGGTTTTTGTCAGTCTCCCTAATGGTCGAAAGTGGTTTCCGTTTTAAAAATCGGTAATCTTTTAGTCGAAGCCGGTTGCGATGCTAGTTGAAGGTGGTTGCCGGAGGACAAAAAACCCCAGGAACCGCACGGAAACCTTGGGTGGGGCGCAAAGTTTCCAGAGGTTTCTGTTCAGGTTTCCTAAGTGGGACAGGGGCATTAAGAAGTGTCTCAACCCGAAACGTCATGTATCCATGTTCTCCAGAGATGCTCCAGCACTTTGTGTCCTTTTGTTTATTTACTAGAGAGAAAGGTGATCAATGGTCGGCGTAGACTCGGTGGGCTGAAGGGTCTGTTTCCATGCAAAACTCTAAACTTACAGATATTAATCTAGTTGATCAATGAAATAAAAATTATTTGAATTTGATATTATCAAGATACTTGAGTTCCCCGTGAAAAATAAACTGTTTGTCGGGAGAAGTTTGTGGGAAAATATTAGTGGAAGCATATTAGATTAGGCTGTTGTTTACAGACCAATACACATTGTGTATTGCTTTCACTTTGAATTTATCATTAACAGATTAACAGTCCAAATCGGGGAACAGGTGCAAGAACAGTTTGGAAGAGGGAAAGGAAAAGCCAGGCTGCAAACTGATTGATTTAGGCTTGAAGTCCATGGAAATTTGTTGCTTGGAATCAGAGCACCTGTGGTGTAAACATATATAAAAACTGTTCCGGGGGCAGGATGAACATTAACCAAAAAATGCAGAGTATTGGCTGATCTCGAGTTGCAGAGTCATAAAGCACAGAAACAGGCCCAGCTTATCCATGCCTCGCCCTAACCCGAACCTGAAGTGTTTCTTCCCCCGCCCATTGTGAGTTGTCGCGATTTGTGATGGCGACAGGTGACAGTAGGAGATCTTATTTAAAGAAGCTTTCAAAAAATCTTTAGAGCCAGAACTTAAAAGGATTAAATAATTCTTTGCTTTGGGGAAAGGGCAGAAAAATCAGACAAACTGAACAGCTGCTTAAAAGAGCCAGCACTCCCCTGATGGGCGAAGAGTTTGCTTTGCTGTAAGATTCTGATTCCAACTAATTACATTCCTTTGAGCTTAATCCTGCTTTGGATACTAATTTAGTGTCTGCTTGCCCCCCCCCCCCCTTTCAAATAAAAACTACCGCCAGTTTCTTCTCATTACTTTCCACATTTTTCCTTTTTTCTTCATAAATTTGTTTTTGAGAAAATTGAAGCGGCATGTGAAGGAATTTAAAACTTAATCCAAGTAAACACTACGTGACTCAGTGTATGGTGTGAAAATGTGTGACCTCACTTAAATCTCTGTTAAGTTCATGTCTTGTTTAATGGAAACAGTGAACCATTTGATGGGATAATCATTGAATGTTGTTGGAGTCACAAAAAGAGCAATTGTGCATTCTGAATACACCATTTATTTAAAAAAGAGCACTATTTCTGTGGAAACAGGAGAAACTGCTGTGCCATTTTCTGTGGGAACATTGAGGCAAGGTGTCTACAGAACATAGAGTAAAAGGCAGACTGGTAGTAATGTAGTTTTAATCAGCCCTTTAAATGAAAAGCAGATTTTTGTTTTAGCATCAGCAATTTTAATTGATGCCTGTCATCTATCACATGTAGTTAATTATACCAAATATAATTAAATATATATTAATTAATGATATTAATCCGGGTGTCAGGGATGAAGGCAGGAGAATGGGGTTGAGAGGGAAAGATGATTGAACGGCAGAGTAGACTTGATGGGCTAATGGCCTCATTCTGCTCCTTTAATGTATGATCATGAAAATAACTTTGTGTCTCTGCATCCACAATACAACCAAATATGTTTTATTATTTTGTCCATTGTGGAGCATATTATTACTTGTATACTTTTCCATCTCATTGCTTTTTGTTTGCGTATGTCTGCACATACAAAATAATGCCATATATTTCTAGGTTTTTGACCCACATAGTTTAGTTTAGAGGACCTTTAGGCCCACCGAGGCCACGCTGACATCAATTGCCTGTTCGCACTTGTTCAATGTAATCCCGCTTTCCCATCATACACACTAGAGGCAAATTCCAGAAGCGAAACCTCCAAATCTGCACGTCTTTGTAGTGTGGGAAGAAACCGGAGCACTCGGAGAAACCCAAGCGGTCACAGGGAGAACGTACAAACTCCGTACAGACAGCACCCATGGTCAGGATTGAACCCAGGCCTCTGGCGCTGTAAGGGAGCTGCTCTACCACTGCGCCACCCAAAAATTATACCAAATAAAACCGAATAATTGTGGTCCAAACAAAACAATATTCTGCACACAGCCATTATCTAAACTCAGTGAAAATGCATCATTTTCTTTGGAGATGGACTCCTTAGTTATTTGTAAAGGGGGATTTTGGCAAAGGCTATTTTGGTGGCTGTCCTCAAGGTGAGTGGCCAAGTTCTAGGTGGCATGGTGGCACAGCGGGAGAGTTGCTGCTTTACAGCGACAGAGAATCGGGTTTGATCCTGACTATGGGTGCCATTCCTTCCAGCTTGACAACTTCTTTCCTATAAAACAGTGCCTAGAACTGAACACAATACCCTAAGTGCAGCATCATCAACGTCTTGTATAACTGCAACATGACCTCCCAACTTATACACTTGAAAGTTTGATACCATCCTTGACATTTACAAACCTTCAGTAACACTTAAAGGCATTTTGTATCTCACAGATACAGCAGTGTTTGTTTTCTTCTCTTCCCTTCTTTGTTTCTTTTTCATATTTTCCTCTATACCCCCCGATAGATGATCCACATGAAGATAGGCACAAAAAGCTGGAGTAACTCAGCAGGACAGGCAGCATCACCAGAGAAGGAATGGGTGACGTTTCGGGCCGAGTCCTTCAGACTGGTTATGGATAAGGGAAGCGAGAGATATACACGGCGAGATAAAGAACAATGAATGAAAGATATGCAAAAAAGTAATGATAATAAAGGAAACAGTTCATTGTGAGCTGTTTGTCGGGTGAAAACGAGAAGCTAATGCGACTTGGGAGGGATAGAGAGAGAGAGAGAGAGAGAGGGAATGCCAGGGCTATCTGAAGTGAGAGAAATCAATATTCGTACCACTGGGCTGTAAACTGCCCAAGCGATGATATACATTCAAGCCTTCAACGGCCTCTCTCAGCCACTCCCATCTCTGTTGGTGTCATTCGTTTCCACTTGGTCCCCAAGCCGGAAAGACTGCAGAGAGGATTTAGGAGGATGTTGCCAGGACTCGAAGGACTGAGCTATAGGGGGAGGTTCGGCAGGCTAGGACTTGATTCCTTGGAGCGCAGGGGTGATCTTATAGAGGTATATAAGATGATGAGGGGAATAGATAGGATGTATACACAGAATCTGTTTCTCACAAGAGGGGAATCAAGAATTAGGGTTAAGATGAGAGGAGAAAGATATAATAGGAACCTGAGAAGCAACTTTTTCACTCAGCGGGCGTTACATATATCGAACACACAACCAGAGGAGGTAGTTGAGGCAGATATTATAACAACGTTTAAAAGACATTTGGACGTGTACATGGATTGGAACGATTATGGGCCAAATGCAGGCAAGTGGGACTAGCGTAGATGGGGCTTCTTGGTCGTCATGGACGAATTGGGCCGAAGGGCCTGTTTCCAGGCTTTATGACTGGTTCCCCAAGCCTGCACCATTATGGTTTCACTTCCTGCCTCTCCCTGCAGCTGTGCTTTTCAGACAGAGGCATAAATAGAAAAATAATGACATGACCAATAGGCATGTCAAAAAGCTGGAAACATTTTACTCTCGCATGATCCTGAACGGAAGACTGCAAAAAGTGGTGTACATTGCCTGGTCCGTCACGGGTACTGACCTCCCCACCATCAAAGGGACCTCCAGGAATCGCTGCCTCAAATAGGCAGCCAACATCATCAGAAACCCACGTGACCCTGGTCACGCTCTCATTTCACACCTGCCATCAGGAAGAATGTATCGGAGCTTGTCCAGGCTCAGGAACAGCTTATTTCCAACAACCATCAGGTTATTAAACACCATAACCTCCAAATAGACTCCGAACTGACCGCTCCCTCCGTAACTCCCTGGTCAATTCGTCCCTTCCCACCCAAACAACTCCCTCCCCTGGTACTTTCCCTTGCAACCGCAGGAAATGTTAAACTTGTTGCTTTACCTTCCCCCTCGACTCCATTCAAGGACCCAAGCAGTCTTTCCAGGTGAGGCAGAGGTTCACCTGCACCTCCTCCAACCTCATCTATTGCATCTGCTGCTCTAGGTGTCAACTGCGAGACCACGCGCAGGCTTGGCAGTCGCTTCGCCCAACACCTCCGCTTGGTTCGCAATAACCAACCTGATCTCCCGGTGGCTCAGCACTTCAACTCCCCCTCCCATTCCGAATCCGACTTTTCTGTCCTGGGCCTCCTCCATGGCCAGAGTGAGTCCCACCGCAAATTGGAGGAGCAGCACCTCATATTTCGCTTGGGTAGTTTAAACCCCAGCAGTATGAACATTGACTTCACCAATTTCAGGTAGTCCTTGCTTTCTTTCTCCTTCCCCTCCCCTCCCCAGCTCTCCCATAGCCTACTGTATCCGCCTCTTCCTTTCTGCTTCCTGCCGCCCCCCCCACCCCCACATCCGTCTGAAGCAAAGATACTAGAGGCTCCTCTAGTATCTTTGGTCTGAAGAAGGGTCTCAACCCGAAACGTCATCTATTCCTTCGCTCCATAGATGCTGCCTCACCCACTGAGTTTCTCCAGCATTTTTGTCTACCTTCGATTTTTTCAGCATCTGCAGTTCTTTCTTAAACTTGACTTGATGATATTATTTTTGACTTACACTGCTTTTGTCTATTTATTTGTTTTTCCATATATACTGAACATTTTTGGTTGCATAATAGGCGTGAGTCCAGCATGTTGTGTCATTTTTTTGATGCATTTTAATCTCTGGATAGTAACCTGTATTGAAGTCAGGAAGGGAGTCTGCACCCAGCTACACACTTTGCTAACTTCCTCCAGGGGCAGACATAATGGAAACATCAAATTCAGTGCACATTGGCTGAGGATTGGCTGAGAATAGATAATGTGTCTCGATTTTTTGTACCTTGGCTTACACCTGGAGAACATTTTGTCCAGAAAGCTACACATTCCTTTCTGTCTTTCGATCTGCATTCCAGTTCCAGCATCTACTTTTGATTAGATTGGGAAGAAACTAATCTTCACAAGCTTCACAAGTGAAGAGAAAATTCTCTCTCCAGCAATCAAAAGACGTGTTTAAAAAGGATGGTCAAACACACTGAGAAGAGTCTGTAACTTCTCCAGGGTAAACAGATGTTTGACGTTAAAAATATCCTGCATTTTAGCCTAAATAACAGAGAATGAGAGGAATTTCATGCAGCCATTACTCAACTACCACACGACTGCCTTGCCCATATATTCAAATGACCATTGATTTGAGGCTCAGTAGATTTTACAGCTTTGCAGCTTTTGTGATAAGGTATTTATGTTCTTCATTCATGAATAATTGTAAAGTGGCAATTAAAATTGAAGAATGCTAATATGGCTTTTCAGAAATGTTTGCAATTTTTGGATGTATCTTAATTTTTAAGGTTTTTAAAATGAACATGCTTTATAGTCCTGACATAATTCAGTATGACGAGCCTTTGCTTCAGGCAGCAGTAGTAACTGTATTCTGTATATAACTCTATTCATTTTTTCAAAGTCAGATTGACTATCATTAGTCAGATAGAATCAAAACATTTTCAGTTTGAGCAATGGATACCTTCAAGCACATACCTAGTTGTTAATTCTCCCAGCCTCCATTCATAGAACATAGAAGAGTACAGGAGGTACACAAAAATGCTGGAGAAACTCAGCAGGTGCAGCAGCATTCCTTCGCTCCACAGATGCTGCTGCACCCGCTGAGTCTCCAGCACTTTTGTGTACCTTCGATTCTCCAGCATCTGCAGTTCCTTCTTAATCGTAGAAGAGTACAGCACAAGTAGAGGCATGTATTGCCAAACATGATGCCAGACTGTGCCTTATCTGCCTGTACATATTTATGAAGGCAGATATCCCTGAATTGAAATTACATAAAAATCCGGGTCTTTTTAAATTTAGTTTAGTTTTAGTTTAGAGAGCATGGAAACAGGCACATCAACCCACAAGAGTCCGTGCGAACCAACGATCAACTGTACTCTAGTTCTATGTTATCCCAGTTTTGCATTCTACACAATAGACAATAGGTGCAGGAGTAGGCCTTTCGGACCTGTACGTCTTTGGAAAGTAGGAAGAAGCCGGAGCCTGCGGGGAAAAAACCCCACGCAATCACAGAGAGAACCTGCAAACTCCGTGCAGACAACACTCATAGTCAGGATCGAACCCAGGTCTCTGCTGTGCTGCTCTCTGGCCTTTGACAATCCATCTGCCTCTCCTCTCTTCCAGCTTTCTTGCCCCTCTCCCACAATCATTCTCCTTGTGTTCAGAAGTTATGTAACGCCCTCCAGGCGCTCCCGCCCTACAAAGGCTCCAAGCTGCGGCGACTGAGGTTGCATTAGAGCTGCAACCTGCGGCGACTAAGGTTGCATTATTTCTGTCTCTGCTTGTTGTCGTTCGCCTGACTGAGGTCAGTTGACAGGGCTCACCACGGGGAGGTCGACAACATGAGCCCCACAATCATTCAGAGGAAGGGTCACAACCCAAAATGTCACCTATCCATGTGCTCCAGAGATATTGCCTGACCCGCTGAGTTACTCCAGCACTTTGTGTCTTTTCCTTTGAAACTCCAGAGAATTGCACATCCTTCATGAATGTGCTGCCTTCATGACTGTACACCTGCTCTTAATATGGTGGATACACTTATTACTAAGAAATGCTTACGTCCTAATTGGCAGATGCATGTTTAACTTGGCATCCAAACCATCTTGATTGTGACAGGCAACTGTTGGGAATGAATATTAAAAGGAAACCTCAGCCAAATAGAAATTAAATCAGAAACCGTTTCTTCCACACAGAAAGGAAGAGACAAGAGTTTAATCCACCGACAATGGAACTTCTGACTTGCAGCAGCATAACAGGCCTGTAAACACAATACACACAGATAATATATAATACACAATAATCAATAAACTAATGATTTGGATCTGGAGCTTCTTTCCAAAAAATCTGTAGGCACTGGATGGATATTCGAGGAACAGATCAACAGATTTGTATTGAGCAAAACCAGAGAGAAATGGAATGAAGGCAAGTAATTAGATTTAAGATAAAGGTTAGCTATGATCTAATTGAATACTGGTGCAGGCACAGGGGACAGAAGGTCTACTTGTGTTCCACTGGTGCAGATGTTGCCTAATTAGCAGGTGTTTTTTTTATATATGGAAGAGATTTCTATTGGGGCACTAAATAAACCCTGGAATAACTTTGGATCGGGAGTGTGATATGCTGCAATATCTGCAGCAGAAATTCATCGTTGCATGCTGGCACTGAAACCAGGGGAGTGCAGACTACATATTGTACCTCACAGAAATATGGTTCCAGAGGAACTGAATTTGTGGAGGTAGTACTAACAGCTGTTTATTTATCACCGCTGTCTTTCCCTCCAAGTGTTTCAAGAGTTTATCTTTTATATCCATGCAGCGCGGTAATTGAGAGCTGCTAAATGGTTTAGTTTAGTTTATTATTGTCATGTGTACTGAGGTACAATGAAAAGCTTGTGCAGATTTAAAATGTGTGCCTTTGCCATCAAAAATGTCTCACGTTAACTCACCACCAATGACAATTGTTAATTTTTTAAAAAGACTTGAATTAAATGCATTTTGGAGAGTATCGTCATGTGCACAATGAAAAGCTTTTTTTGCGTGCTATCCAGTCAAAGAAGACTATACGTATACAAAATGTTTGAGAAGGAACTGCAGAAGCTGGAAAATCGAAGGTAGACAAAAATGCTGGAGAAACTCAGCGGGTGAGGCAGCATCTATGGAGCGAAGGATATAGGCAACGTTTCGGGCCGAAACCCTTCTTCAGACTCTGAAGAAGGGCTTTGGCCCGAAACATTGCATATTTCCTTCGCTCCATAGATGCTGCCTCACCCGCTGAGTTTCTCCAGCATTTTTGTCTACCAATACATGTATATAATCTAGCCATCCGTAAAGGGTACAACATTTCGTGCAATATAAAGCCCAATTAGAGATCTCCAATGAGGTAGATGGGAGATCAGGATCGCACTCGAGCTGGTGAGAGGACCGTTCAGTTGCCTGATAACAGCTGGGAAGAAATCCGAGTCATACAGCATAGAAACGGGCTTCTCAACCATGCTAGTCAATATACCCAGTTATAATCCAAGCCCCAGCCCTCGACCTTTAATCTTTGATACCACAGTTTCCTCCTGGTCATTTAAGGACTTTTTAAAATGTTGTAAGTGTACGTACCTCCACCAGCTCCTCAAGCTATCGACACACTCGCGGTGCAAGAATTCTTCTTCAAATCTCCTAAATCTCTCACCTCTTACTCGAAACCTCGGGTGGCAAACAGCTCTGCTGAGGAGAAAGGTTTTCCACAATGTTCCCTATCTGTGTCTCCCGCCTCCCCCATAATGTTGTATGCGTCTGTCAGGTCTCTCAGAAGACCTGAAGAGGGAAGAACGATGGGGACCTGGAGTGGGGGGACCGCCGTGAGCGAGTGCGGAGGGGGGAGAACAAAGAGGGACCTGGCGCGGGGGTACTTTGTAACTTCGTATGCACTTTATGAGTGGCTATTTGCATTCCTTTGGGTATGCAAGCAAATAATTTCACTGTGACTTGTCCATGTGACAATAAAGCATTCATTCATTCACATTAGACTTGTCTGCTTCAAAGACCACAAACCTATTCAGTCTCTCTTCTGAGCTGTAACGCACCATCTCAGACAATGTTTTGTTGCAAGGTCCCCTTCACCCTTCCCAGTGCAGTCTTATTCTTCCCTTAATGTTGGGACCAGATGTTTTATATTCTTGAATTCTATGGCCTGGCTTCTGAAGGCAAGTTGTTTGTCTTAACCACCTTATCAACCTATGCTGCTGTCTACAAGGATCCTTGCATTGCATGCCAAGGTCCCTTGTTTCCATGCTCTAAACTAAAGTAAGGGGCATCACAGTGGCACAGCAGTAGAGCTGCTGCCTCACAACACAACAGACCTGCATTTGATCCTGACCTTGGTGCTGTCTGTACGGAGTTTGTACATTCTCCCTGTGACCGTGTAGGTTTCTTCCGGGTGCTCCAGTATCCTACCACATTCCAAAGATTTGCAGGTTTGTAGGTTAATTAGCATCTGTAAATTGTCGCTAGTGTGCAGGATGCAAAATTGGGATAATATAGAATCAATTATTGTTATTGCTGGTTGATGCGGACTGTGTGGGTCAAATGGCCTGTTTCCACACTGTATCTCTAAACTAAATTAAACTAAACTAAAGCTGAGAACTGTACCTTCCCCTTTGCTCTATCTATTGTACTTGAGTATGAATTGGTTGTATGGCATGGTATCATGTATGGTATATCTGATCTGTTGGGATAGCATGCAAAACAAAGCTTTTTGCTGTACCTCGGTAAATGTGACAATAATAAACTTAAATCTACATTGGTACACATAACAATAATAAAGAATAATTTGGAAGAGGCACAGTGGCGCAGCGGTAGAGTTGTTGCCTTAAGCTCCAGTTCCAGGTTTGATCCTAACCATTGATGATGTCTGTATGGAGTTGGTACGTTTTAGACAATAGACAAAGGGTGCAGGAGCAGGCCATTCGGCCCTTTGAGCCAGCACCGCCATTCAATGTGATCATGGCTGATCATTTACAAAATACAATTTTCCCTGTGACCACATGGGTTTTCTCCAGGTGCTCTGGTTTTGTCCCACATTTCTGACTTCCTTAGTGCAGTAATGTACCCGTTGATTATTATTGTGTTGCCACCTCCTGCTTCTGATTATTATTTATTATATAGCCTAGAACTTTGAGTTGCCAGACATGCACAATGTTTTAGTTCATCTCTGTGATTGCAACAATGTTGAGGGAACTGTCAGCCACCAGAGCATTCACATTCTGGCGAGAAGATAAGAACGCCTCACAAGGATAAAGATTTGGAAAAGTTCACACTGTAGTCACTTAGAGTGTCGCTTTCCATGAATGCAGTTTAGACTTTAGACTTCAGACTTCAGAGATACAACGTGGAAACAGGGAAAACGTTGTGCTTGAATACATGCTGTTCGTGCTTTCTTGCTTAAAGGTAATCCAGGAACTTCCTTTGCAGTAGTCTGAGAGCGAACCTTGCTCTTTATACAAAAAGTTGTTATTGGTAAGTTGCTGCTTGCCTTAAATACTTTTTCTGTCAGGCGCAAATCTTTCTGCTCGGGTCTGGTTACCATGGTGAAGTGACTTGATTGTTGGCTGAACACCACAAATAATGTCAAAGGGGTGTTAGCATTTTGGATACAGCTGACTAATGTCATCTTTGCCAGTTGTTTCAGCTGTGAAATAATGATCTTGCATCTTAATTTAGAATTATATACCACAGCGCTGTAAAATAGAGACCACAAAACAGACCCATGAGGAACTCAGCAAGTCAGGTGGCATCTGTGCAGAGAAATTGTCAGATGCCGTTTGTGGTTGGTACAAAGTTTGATACATACAAATCATAACTTGTGTGCATCTCAACTCCTGTTTAATGGTTATCTTGCTGGGAGTAAGGTCTCATGATTTCTTGTTGGCCAGTATAATTTTAAGGACCTCTTGTTGGTTTGTCAAAATGCTAGGAGATGAGGTTTTTCTTTGTTTTTTTTTTAGAGAGAAAAATGATATTTGGTGAAAAAAACCTCGTTCCGTTTAGAAAAACAGACACAAGTCCAGGAATAACTCAGTGGGTCAGGCAGCATCTCTGGAGAAGATGGATAGGTGACATTTCAGGTTGGGACCCATCTTCAGACTGATAGTGGGCGAGGGAAAGGGAAGAAAGCTGGAGGAGAGGTGGTGGCAAGACAAAGCCTGGCAAGTAATAGGTGGATACAGGTGCGTGGGGCTTTTTGATAGGCAGATGGTTGAACAAGGGTTAGAGATGAAAATACAGGTTGAGACAAAAGGATTAAAGTGGTGTGAATAGTGAAGCTAAAGGAAGGTAGGTGGATGCGGAGGAGAGAAATAGGTGTGAATGCAGTTGAGACACAGGGGAGTAGGGGGTTCAGGGGGAAAGAAAGAGGTGGGGGGTTGTTCTGTTCTTTTTGAGGAAGAAGAAATAGAAAGACACAAAATTTTGGAATCACTCAGCGGGACAGGCAGCATCTCTGGAGAGCAGGAATGGGTGACGTTTCGGGTCGAGACCCTGCTTCAGCCTGTCCCGCTGAGTTACTCCAGCATTATGTGTCTATCTTTAAATCAGCATCTGCAGTTTTTTTCCTACACAGGAAAGAAATAGAATTGGCATACATTTGGATTTGTGATTTAAAATCAATAAAAATGATTTTCAACCTTATTTGCCTTTTTTTTTAAATTGGCCATTTCACATTGGCCACCCTGTTTTTGCAGCTGTGAATGCACCCTTGTGTGTGATGAATCACCATATTTTATATGGATAACAATGATTTGTGGAAAAGTCCCTGGTACAGATTTATCTGAAAGTAATCATGCAGCTACAGCAGGCAATGAAGAAAGCTAATGGCATGTTGGCCTTCATAACGAGAGGATTTGAGTATAGGAGTAAGAGGTTCTTCTGCAGTTTGTACAACTGTGCATTTGTGGGCTGTGGTGAGACCACATCTGGAGTATTGTGTGCAGTTTAGGTCTCCTAATTTGAGGAAGGACATCCTTGCTATTGAGGGAGTGCAGTGTAGGTTCACGAGGTTAATCCCCGGGATGGCGCGACTGTCTTATGAGGAAAGATTGGAAAGACTGGGCTTGTATTCACTGGAATTTAGAAAGATAACAGGGGATCAGAGAAACATAAATTATAAAAGGACTGGACAAACTAGATGCAGGAAAATGTTCCCAATGTTGGGGGAGTCCAGAACCAGTGGCCACAGCCTACGAATAAAGGAGGCCATTTAAAACTAAGATGAGAAAAAACTTTTTCACCCAGAGAGTTGTGAATTTATGGAATTCTCTGCCACAGAAGGAAGCGGAGGCCAATTCACTGGATGAATTTATAAGATGGTTAGATAGAGCTCTTGGGTATAAGCGGCATCAAGGGGTATGAGGAGAAGGTAGGCATGGGTAGAAACTATGATCACGATGAATGGTGGTGCTGGCTCGAAGGGCCGAATAGCCTCCTCCTGCACCTATTTTCTATGTTTCTATCTTTAGCAGTAAGCTAATTTAAATTGAAATATCGTCAATGTTAAATGTTTGCTGTGGAGTGATATGTTATGATTTCCCAGCCTCCACCTCCAGTCCACAGACTAATCATTGATTAACCAGATAGCATCCCTGGAGAACATAAATAGGTGATGTTTCAGGACTGGACCCTCCGTCAAACTGTCCGAAGAAGTGTCCCGAACCGAAAGGCCACATCCCCACGTTCTCCTGGCGTTTCCACATACTGAGACAATCTATGAACAGCGATAGAATAGTAAGTGTCCTGTGTATTGTGTTTGATCACAGCAAGGGAATTGCACAGCCTAGGAAAGACTTGCCAGAGTAAACATTGCTCCAACTGCACCAAGTGGAAAGATGAAGATGGAATAAGTGTCAGGGTTATTGAAGGTCATGTGGCAGTGTATGAAATGTACGACTGGAATTTTCCATCACTCTCTCGGCTTGACAGAAGTTGAACTGATGGTAATGCCTGCTTCGAGGTATCCTTTGATAATGCCTTCATTGTTCCGATGGCCAAGGGTGGATTGCGTTGGGATGCGCATAATTGTAAACCTTTCATGATGTTAGCAGTCGGGATGCCTTATGTATCGAGTCATGGAGTCATACAGCGTGGAAACAGGGCCTTCAGCCCAACTTGCCCACACTAACCAACATGTCCGATCAACACTAGTTCCAGTTGCTTGTGTTTGACCCATATCTTTCTAAACCTTTCCTATCAATATACCTGTCTAAATGTTTCTTAAACATTGTGATAGTACCTGCCTCACCTACCTCCTGGCAGCAAGTTGCATATACACACCACGCTTTGTGTGTAAAAAAAAAAAGAGAGTTGCCCCTCAGTTTCCTATTAAATCTTTCTCCTTCACCTTAAACCTGTCCTGTGGTTCCGGATTCCCCAACTCTGGGCAAAAGACATTGTGAATATACCCTATCTATTCCACATGATGTCATACAGACCAGGCATTTTCATATTGTTTTAACCCTTCACTATTTGTTATTGATGAAAAGCAAAAGAACGACGACTTGGGTTCGTCTTTTTACTTTTGTGCATCCAGACAGATTAAGAAAGAAATTGACATGGAGATTTATCAAGCAACTAGAAGAATTTGCACACATTTAATTTCAGTGCTTGTGGAATCTTTAGTCCCTTTGATAAACCTGACCTGTAATGAAGGGAGGTTCTATGGGTCTCCCTTCCATTGACTCCGTCTGCACGTCACAGTGCCTTGGCAAGGCCACCAGCATAATCAAGGACAAGTCTGAAGAGGGTCTCGACCCGAAACGTCACCCATTCCTTCTCTCCAGAGATGCTGCCTGTCCCGCTGAGTTACTCCAGCTTTTTGTGTCTATTTTCGGTTTACCAGCATCTGCAGTTCCTTCTTACACAGGTCTCAACCCGGTCACTCCCTCTTCTCCCCTATCTCGTCAGTCAAGAGGAACAGAAGTTAAAAAGCACCTACCTCCAGATTCAGGGACAGTTTCTTCGCAGCTGTCATAGGGCAACTGAAGCATCCTACCACCAACTAGAGAGTAGTCCTGAACTACCGTCTACCTCATTGGAGACCCTTGAACTATCCTGTATCTGTACACTGTGGATGGCTCAATCGTAATCGTGTATGGTCTTTTGTAGCATGCAACAAAAAGCTTTTCACTGTACCTCGGTGCACGTGACAGTAAACTAAACTAATGTAAAATGTGGCATAGTAAATGTGGCATTATTTCCTGTTGTGCTCTGTAACGCGATACTTGCAATCAGTAGCACTTTGTTTAGATGCTTACAAGTTTCCAGATAGTAGAAATTGGTCTTTGCAACGCTTGTAATGTCTGGATTCCTCACGAACTTTCTTTTGGAAGTTAGCGTACCAGGCAAAAACATTCCATAGTGTAATTCGGAGCCAAAAAGAGATGAGTGGATTGAGGACTACTAGTATGAATTTTGTACGTCGAAGGGCTTGATTCCCTCTTTTGCCTTCCCCTTTTGTTCCCCTTTCCCCTTTATGCAGTCTCCTGCCTATCTTTTGGTTACTTGTTCTGTTTCTTCCCCTTTCCCATAAACCGCAATGACAAGCACATGACAGCAGAGAGTGTTTGATATTTAACTGTAAAAAGAAACCAACAAAAAAGGTAAAATGAAAAATTAGTTTCAAATAAATATATCAGGACAATAGAAGTTTCATTTGAGTAACACAATGGTAAGAACTTTTTTTCAAGCAAATAAAGGGTGAAAAGATTCAAAGAGAATTAAAATGAGTTAAAGTTAATCTCACAAACGAAAAAGGAATTAAAAGGTCGGCGGGGAAACAACTTTTAAAAATAAGTTAATATTAAGATAGTTAGCGGACATCACCATGATAATGTTATAACACTCCTATAAACGTACTTCACACTGCCTTGGGAAAACAGCCAACATAATCAAAGACTTGACAGCACCAGACACCAAGTTCAATCCTGACTACGGTTGCTGTCTGTGCGGAGTTTGTCCGTTCTCCCCGTGACCTGCGTGGTTTTTTCTCCGCGAGTTCCGGTTTCCTCCCACATTCCAAAGACATACAAGTTTGTAGGTTAATTAGGCTGAGGTCACTGGTCGGCACGGAATCGGTCGGCCGAAGATTTGCGAGGTCTAAAGTAGGGAAAATCACTTTTTGTTTTTACCAATTAAGCCAATTTACCTACAATCCTTTACGTCTTTGGAGTGTGGGAGGAAACGTGTGAACCCGGTGAAGCCCGCATGGTCACAGGGAGAACATACAAGCTCCACACAGACAGCACCCAGAATCAGGATTGAACCTGGGTCTCTGGCACTGTAAGGAAGCAACTCTACCGCTGCGCCACCATGCCACCCCTTCTGAGGTATATCAACAGGAATGTTCTGACGAGGAATCTTTCAATCAGTCTGAAGAAGGGTCCCGACCCGAAACGTCACCTATTCACTTTCTCCAGATATGCTGCCTGGCCCGTTGAGTTACCGCAGCACTTTCTGTTCTTTTGTGTGAAGCAACATCTACAGTTCCTTATTTCTAAAACTGTCTGAAGAAAGGTACCGACCCAAAACCTCACCTTTCTGTATTCTCCCAAGATGCTGCCTGAGCCACTGAGTTTCACCAACATTTTGTGTCTGTCTTTGTTATAAACCAGCATCTGCAGTTTCTTGTTTCTAAATCTTTTTACTTGTCCCAATTTGAACCTGATAATATTTCACCCTTTACAGATAGATCCTTATAATCCAGGCACATGCTCCTAAAATCCTTCGCAATTCGTGTTTAAGACATTTTATTTTTCTTTCTTTTTAAATGGATACAACGTAGTAGGATTTGCCTTTTACATTTTTTTGATATTTTTGTCTGAATTAAGTACTCCGAAATGAAGAGTTCTATCGCAATGAAGGAATATTTAAAAAAAAATCTCCATCTAGCTAATCTCAAAGTGGCAGTGTTGAAGCTTTGATAGATTAAGGCACGTCCTAATCTCTTTACTAATACTCCCACTCGACTTAAATCAGACAAGGCTGAGCATATGTTTGGATGAAGGCAGCTGGAATATTCACTTGACACACTTGTCAAGTAGCAGAAAATTGAGTTCATTTGAAGTCATAACAACCACATCTATTTAGATAGGATCAGTTTACTGTCTTTTTTTATAAACTTGCATACGGAATGACAATGGATGTTTTCTGATCATCATCTTATTCTTAGTTCTGCACTAGTAGACCTATTGTTTCTGTCTGCTCCCATCTGATCTCATCTCCAAATACCTCTTTGCCTCATCTTTATCTTCCCGCCCCCCCTCCCCTCGCCCCCTCTTAATGTCAATTTCTGAATAAGGGTCCCAACCCAACCCAAAACTTCACATATCTGTGTCTTCCAGAGATGTTGCCTGACTGGCTGAGTTTTCCAGCAATTTGTGTTATGTTTTATAAACCAGCATCTGCAGTTCCTGGTGTCTCTTGCATACTCATTATTTGGTCATCCAGCATTGAATATTGATTTGTTTTTCCCATTTATTTCAGTGTAAATGGTTACCTCATTCAAGGCACCATGAGACTGTTAAGCAAGAATCAGTCTTTAATCCACTGCATCACATTAATTTTGCAAAGATTTTAGCAGTTAAGCACAGCATAGGGTTGGTATCTTGAGTAACCAGAATCTGTAGTGCGTGTTATCAATGGAGTGAGTGCACTTTCTTGACACCCATATCTCTGTTAATTAATAGCACAAGAAAATCTTAGCTATATAGCTAAGATACAGCTATATCTTAGAAAGATGGTAAAAATTACAAATGACTACAAACACTTTCTTATCCAATTTAACATATTAACTCCAGTCTTACACAGAGAAGACCAAAAGAATGGATATATCCCCACTACAGATATTTACAGAAATGTTTCATCTGTTTTCTGTGCCCAGCGAGCTGTAACTGCATTTTCTAAATGATTACATTGTCCCTGCAGATTTTGCCATTTTCTAAAGTTGCTTTAAATTGCTAGCCTTTGCAATATGCCTCATTGGTCCTTTTGGTTGCATCGTGGCTTGGTTTGGTAATTCGAATGTCCAGGATTGAAGGAGGTGACAAAAGTTGGTGGACACCGCCCGGTCCGTCATGGGTAGTGCGCTCCCCATCATTGAAAGGATCAATAGGAGGCGCTGACTCAAAAAAAGCATCATTAAGGACTCCCACCACCCTGACAACGTTCTCTTTTCACTCCTACCATCGGGAAGAAGGTACAGGAGTCTGAAAACTGTGACCTCCAGGTTCATACGGTCGTAAGACGTGGGAGCAGAATTAGCCCATCGAGTCTGCTCTACCATTCGATCATGGCTGATATAATGTTTCCCTCTCAACCCCATTCTCCTGCTTTCTCCCCGAAACCTTTGGGATAACGTTCACCACTATTGGCAAACTTCTTCGTTCCTGGGCGTTCGAGTTGCCGAACCAGGCTGTGACGCAACCAGTCAATATGCTGTGTACATGTAGATGTTCAGGAGAGTTTTCATCCAGGCAAGATTCCAGCAACCTCCGTTCTGTGTGTCTGCCGTTCTATCCGCCTGATTGTCAGGAACCGTACTGAGGATTCCATTTGCTCTCCTGTCGGTACCATCATCGATCCTTGAACCTGCATTTGCATAGCAACCTTTTGAAAACTCGAAACCCCCAAATCAAATTGCATACTCTTAGAACTATCAAGTAGCGAGCCGGTTAATGAATGGATATCAGGTGTCAGTATGTGCCTCTGAGCTTTGAATTGGTCGAGTGTTTCTAACTTGTTCCTGGCATTGAAGTAATGACTGGGGCTATTCATGATCTGGCACATTTATGTGAGCGAGTTGATTGGGATTTATGGATTTATTTCATTATAATTTCAAAGACTATATTGGAATTGAATTTTGGACAGTATTAGATTGCTGAAGACCGACCTGCTTCATGGATATCTTGTTAGGGTGCAGAACACAATGAAGATGACATTACAGAGGGGTACGTGAATGCGAACAGTGGAAGAAGGGTCTCGACCCGAAACGTCACCCATTCCCTCTCTAGAGATGCTGCCCGTCCCGCTGAATTACTCCAGCTTTTTGTGTCGTGTCGTCTGTGAACGGGCGATCGATGGTTGGCGCGGCCTCGGTGGGCCGAAGGGCCCGTTTCCATGCTGTATCTCTAAACTAAACCAAGCAAAACATTTCCCACAATTGCTGCTGCAGTGTGACCTACGTTAAATGGCAAATCTACAAACATCTTAAGTTTGCTTTGGTAACGTACCACAAAGTGTTTTCATACCATTTAAATGCTGGGAAGTGCTAATGCATCAACCTCCAAAGGCTTCCATTGGGAACCGCCACCCCTGTACAATGTGAACAAGAGATTTGTTATGCAGGGATGTAAATGAGAATTGTAAACATTGCTTTTCCCTGGCATTCCTCCAGATTTTGTTTCAAGTGTTTTTGAGTTCTGTTTAACCCCTGCTTTTTCTCTCTCGCTCAATTACAAAATTGCAAGGTTGTTTTTTCACTTTTGTTTTACTTGAACGAACATTGATATGAAATAGCATGTAAGCCTTGCCTAACATTTAAAACTTAGCAATTTACCCAAAGCCAAGGGAAAAGAACATTATTGGATGATTTCTGAGATAGCTGCCATTCTCTCTGAAGTTAGAATTGTCCCTTGTGATTCCTCATGTCTAGGTTGCAGAGGAGTACAGAATATGCCAGCAAATTCTTGTGCAAATTTCACTCGTTCAGGCATGCAAGGCATGAATGCTGGTTGTGTGTGGTAGTGGTTTAACCGTGGCAAAGCTGACCTTTCGTATTCGTGTTTGTTTAAATGCATTTTATTGTATATTAGAACATAGAAAGATACAGCGCAAGGGCCAGGCCCTTCGGCCCACAATGTTTGTGCTGCACATAATGCTGAGATAAATTAACCTCATCTGCTTGCACATGACCCATATCCTTCCATTCCCCGCACATGCATGTGCCCATCTAAAAGCTTCTTAAACGCCACTATCATACCTGCCTCCACCAGCATCCCCAGTAGCGTTTTCCTAGCTCTCATCACCCTGAGCTACCATCTACCACATTGAAGGCCCTTGGACTAACTTTAATCGGACTTTACTGGATTTTATCTTGCACTAAACGTTATTAGTCATGTATCTATACAACTCAGATGTAATCATGTGTAGTCTTTCCGCTGACTAGTTAGCACACAACAAAAAAGATTTTCACTGTACCTTGGTACACGTGACATTAAACTAAACTGTGTAAAAAAACATGTCTTGAACATCTCCTTTAAACTTTGCCCCTTTCGCCTTAAAACTATGCCGTCTTATCTTCGACATTTGCTTCATGGGTGAACAGGTTGTGTCTAGTCTATTTATGCCTCATCATTTTATACACTTCAAACGGATCTCCCCTCAGCCTCCGGCGCACCAGAGAAACAATCCAAGTTCATCAACTTCTCCTTGTATCTAATACCCACTAATCCAGGCAGCATTCTAGTAAATCTCTTCTGCACCATCGCCAAAACCTCTACATCACTCCTGTAATGGGGCAACTAGAACACGAGTTGTTATATTAGTGCATCGCTGAGGGTTCAGTTGAATCCTAATTTTATATATAAATAAAAGTGGTGATGGAGAATGTTTTAAATACACCATGCCTTGCAGGCAAATAGAGTTGTTCTGTTGGTAAAACGGAACAACGTCCATTTTAATGCTAGTGAGTGTAAATTGTTACGTAAAGAATGGCTTCCATTTGGAATGCGAACTGGAAAATGCAAACCGCAGATGCTGGAAACCTGAAATAAAACATAATGCTGAAAATACTCAGGTCAGGCAGCTTCAAAAAAGTAATCAACCTGAAATATTAACTTTATTTCTCTTCAACACAAACTTTCCTAGAGTATTTTCAGCATTGTCTGTTTCATTCCATTAGAATATGACCTGTTCAAGGGTGCAAGTACAGAATATTGACATACATTTTGTAATAGGTGAAGGTATTACTTGATAGGAAGATTGTTGGACCAAGGACAATTTATTCAAATTAAAGGACAACGTTTCTCTAACAATCTGCCTATTAAATAACCCCCTCGCCTTTGTTCACCTATTACAGGCCTTACACTGTCCACCCTCCTCTTTTTCAGCTTTCATTCCAACCCCCCATAAAATCAGTCTGAAGAAAGGTCCCGACCTGAAATGTCACCTATCCATGTACTCCAGAGATGCTGCCTGACCCGCTGTACCTTTCTTTATTAAGAGGAAATGGTTTTCTTGTGGATTACTTTGAAAAATAGCTGAATTAATAATGTTTAGAGAACCATAACCATGTAGTGCAATTAAAATGCAGTTGCAGTTCCTCCTATGGTTGTGAATAGGGAAGGCATAGAGATGAGATGAGGAAGGGGAAGAAGGAATCAATTCTCTCCTGGTGCTTCTCCAATAAATCAAAGACTTGCTGATGCTGGAAATCTGAAATGTAATAAAAATGGGATATGCTCGACGTGTCTATGAAGAGAGAAACAGAGTTGAATTTTCAGGTTAATGAAACGTCAACTCGTTTTTCTCTCTCCACAGATACTGCCCGACTGGATGAGTGTTTCCTACATCTTTTGCCTTTGTGTAGGAATGAACTGCAGATACTGGTTTATACCGAAAATAGACACAAAGTGCTGGAGTAACTCAGCGTATTCCAGGCACTCGCCACCATCTGTGCAAAACAAAAATTGTCTCGCACATCTTTAAACTGTGCCCCTCTCACCCTTGTGTTATACGCTCTAATGTTTGATTTGTTCATAAGGTTCTGATTGTCTATCCTCATCTATGCTTCTCATAATTTTATATACTTCTATCGGGTCTCTCCGCATGTCTTATACTCAATGCTCCAACCTATGAAAGCAAGCTTTAGATTAGTTTACAGTTACCATGCGGAACAGGTCCTTCGGTCAAACGGGTCCGCGCCAACCAGCCATCCCGCACACTAACACTATCTACACACACTAAGGACAATTGTGCAATTTTTACCAAAGCCAATTAACCTACAAACCTGTATGTCTTTGGAGTGTAGGATGAAACCTGGAGACCTGGAGAAAACCCACGATGTCCCAGGGAGAACGTACAAACTCCATACAGACAACACCCGTTTTTTGTTTAGAACTTTCTTCGGAGTGAGGGAGTAAGGGGAGAAAGCTGGAAACGGTGAGGAGATGGGACAAAGCCCGGCAGGTGTTCAGATACCGATGAGGGGAGGAGTGGTGGTTGGCAGATGGGAGGATGCTAGAGATGAAAAGAGCAATAAAATAAATGAAAAACAACTCTAACACTTTGCGATCGAGTGTCTGTTCGCTATCTTTCCTTCGTTCATCCTTTCTACAAAACATTTTTTGCATTACCTGTTAACGTTGGATTTTGTTTACCTCTTCTCCCTCCCCATAATTACTATTAATGTTGTTACGTCCATTTCCTTCCTTTCGTAAACATTATATTCAGCTTTCGATACCTTCTCATTCCCTTTTTGCCATTTAATTTGTTTGATTCCTTCAAATTCTCCCCCTCTTGTTCCTCTGTCCAATTTTCCATTCTCTCCCCCCCCTTGTTCACTGCCGATTATTCTCTACACATCGTACAAAATGGATGGAAATGTGGAACGTGGTCTCCCAGCCTGCTCTATGTTTCCCTTGCCACCTACTCCCTGTCATCATCCCCTCTCCCCTCCCCTCCCCTCCCCACCAGGCTTCAGGTCTGTTCTCTCCGAGCTACTGTTGAGTGTGCCAAAGTTTACAATTGTGCTGTGCTGGTATTCGTGGTTGGTCGTCTACACTCTCTTACGGGAATTCCCATTTCCCGCCGGAGTACCTACTGACAGATTGTAGGAAAACTCTGCTCTGGTATCAACAGCAGTACCAACACTTGGAGCCAAACTTGTCAGGCCACTGGGAGTGGGGCCAGTCCTAAGGTGATTGAAGTCCCTGCGCAAGTCTCCAAGACGATAGCCGTCAGCATATGCGGGTCCAGCTCACTCGCTATGCTTGTCTCACATTGTTTAGCTCATTCCGCAGAAACATTTGATCCCATGTGTTGTTAATGTTGGTGCAGTTTCAGTGTAAGTACGCCTGCCTCTGGCCACATCTCCGCGTTCCCAACTCACTGCCAAACCTCAGCTCCTGGGACCGACTCTCTGATAATCTAGTGTGTCTTTCTGCTGAAGCTGATGACAATGCTGAGTGCTGCCTTGTTAACTGATGAAGTAACTGCAGAATCTCGGCAAGATATCAGGCCTCCATGACAAATGACGAACAATTGTCCCTAGTGTGCAGGATCGTGCTTGTGTATGGCGGCGATCACCTGTCGGTGCGGACACGGTAGGCCGAAGGGCCTGTTTCCATGCTGTATTCCTAAAGTCTGGCATTAGAGAATGATCTAAAAAATGATTGGGTTAACATATGATGAGCTTTTGACGGCACTGGGCCTGTACTAACTGGAGTTTAGAAGGATGAGAGGATATATCATTGAAACTTAGTGAATAGTGAAAGATCTCGATAGAGTGGAAGTGGAGAGAATGTTTCCACTGGTGGGAGAGTCTAGGACGAGAGGCTATAGCCTCAGAGTAAAAGGACGTTCCTTTAGAAAGGAGATGAGGAGTAATTTCTTTAGTCAGAAGGTGGTGAATCTGGGGAATTCATTGCCATAGAAGGCTGTGGGGGCCACGTCAATGGATATTTTTAAGTTGGCGATTGACCGATTCTTGATTAGTATGGGTGTCAGAGGTTATGGGGAGAGGGCAGGAGAATGGGGTTAAGAGGAAAAGATAGATCAGTCATGATTGAATGGCGTAGTAGACTTGATGGGCCGAATGATCTAATTCTGCTCATGTAATTTATGAACTTATGAAGTCTAAAGTAAAGTGTACCAAAAAAAACCAAGTCCAGGATGTACGGGGCAGAAGAGGGGTTGAACATTGATGAATTATTTGCTCATTTTGCATTTCCTTTAAACAGTGGTACTCAGCAAAAGGTTAGGTGCATTAGTCAGAGCAAACCGTACCAATCTTAATTGTTCATATGTGGTAAAAAGCAACACATTGCAGCAAAGTACTCAATCAGGGAATAAAAAGTAAGATTTGCAAATCCTTTTTACGAATTTAAAGATCGCGGCATGGGCGTTCCCAAACCTTATCCTGCTAGCCAGCTTCTGGTTTCTGCTTGTGAAATAGAAACGAGAGGCACAAAGTGGAGTGATTCAGCAGGTCAGGCAGCATTGCTGGAGAACATGAACAGGTGACATTTAGCAGGGCTGCCAACATTGGGTGAGAGTTGGGAGTGAGAAACTGCGAGAGACCAAGCCTGAGGGAGCGTAGCAACCGAGGGGGTGGGGGAGGGTGTGGGAGGGGGTATTGGTAGGGAGCTTTTGCATTTTTCTGTTTGAAATTGTGCAATCTGGTGCATACTGTAGCGAGTCTTTCAACTAACATTTGAATGCAATATTTATGCTTTAAATTGGATTAGCTATGAATAAGGTTAGGCTAAATTACATTCCTAATTACATTCCACAGTAGACCCAGACTCTGATCAACAGGTGCAGCACATGAATCAACTTAGTATATTCATGTATGGAAATCAGATTATAATCAAACACTTGGCCCATGTTGACCAACCTGGGTCTCACTGCACACCTGGTACTAATCCTGACCCTGACTCCAGTTGCATACCTTCTCTCATTCCTGACCCTGCGTCCAGCCTTACACCTGCTACCTTCCCAATATTTAACTGAAGGAAATAATGGGTTATTGGGAGTGTATGTTGTGACAGACAGCCTGACACCTTGCATGTCATTTAATATTACATTTATCCCATCCCCCTGGATATTCCAGATTAATAAATTAAGGTTTTGGCAACTAATTACAAATCAGGCTAATTACAAATCAATAACATTAGTCAACTCCGAAACGCGAAGCGCTAAGCATTGGGATCCAGACATCGGGGACAACTGGCCTCAGTCCCCTGCTCACATCTGGCAGTGCTCTCTGTCTGAACCAGGGGCCATAGAGCGTTTTTGAAAGTGGGGAGGCTGAGCGATCACTGATCACTGGCCTTCGGGGTACCCAGCGAGGGAGTGGAGCAACTGTGGTGGGAGGGGGGATAGTGCATTGTAGAAGTATGATTTACATTTTTTTTTGTTTGAAGTATTTTTAAGGAGGTAACTTTTTAAGAGGTAGCTTTATCCACACAAAGGGGGGTGGGTGTATGGAACAAGCAGCCAGAGGAGGTAGTTGAGGCAACGACTAATCCCAACATTTAAGAAGCAGTTAGACTGATACATGTATAGGACAGGTTTGGAGGGATATGGACCAAAAGCAGGTAGTGTAGCTGGCCGACAGGTTGGCGGGTGTGGGGAAGTTGCGTTGAAGGGCCTGCTTTCACACTGTATCACTCTATGACTACATTATACCTCCACCATGCATGAATGCTTCAAAATCAAGTGGTCGAGTTTTATTGCCATATACTCAAGCATAGAAACGTAGAAAATAGGTGCAGAATAGGCCATTCGGCCCTTCGAGCCAGCACTGTCATTCAATATGATCATGGCTGTTCATCTAAAATCAGTACCTCTTTCCTGTTTTTCCCCTATTTCCCTGGATCTCGCTAGCGCCAAGAGCTAAATGTAACTCTCTTGAAAGCATCCAGTGAATTGGCCTCCATTGCCTTCTGTGGCAGAGAATTCCCCGGATTCACAACTTTCTGGGTGAAGAAAGTTTGTCCTCATCTCAGTCTTAAATGGCCTTCCCCTTATTCTTAAACTGTGTGACCCCTGGTTCTGAACTCCCCCAACATCGGAAACATTTTTCCTGCAGTTACAGTAAGTGAAAATCTACCCAGTGCTTGGTACCTACTTCCAGCAGCCACTGGTTGTCCTCCAGGATGCACCGAGCCACAGCCTGGTCCATGCCGGTCACCAGGGCAAATTTGGTACCGAGACTCACGGCTGCGGTGCAACGCTTCCAACGGCCCGGGACTCTTGCACTGAGGCTACTCCATGGCTGGTGCTGCAGTGAACGACTCGCCAGCCCGGCAAACACTCGCCAGCCCCGGTTCCCCGTCCGCATCTGCCCCCGCCGCTGCTTCTGCTTCCATCCCCCCCTCAGCCCCGGGTCTCCAACACCCGCGGCCCATGCAGTTGATATGCGTTTTTAAATTTTCGTTGATCACAGAATTTCTTACGACCGAGCGTGAGGAATTTGTGATGAGCGTGAGAATTTGGCCAAATGCGTGATTCTCACGCTCAATGCATGAGAGTGGCATCCCTGCGTTTAGGGTTGGGACCCTTCACACTAATTGTAGCGGGAATGAAAGCTGGAAGAGTGGAGGGGCAGGACAATGGGTGGTAGGTCAGAGGTGTACACGGGGGGGTTGATAGGCAGATGGTTGGACAAAGGCCAGAGATGAACACACACAAGGTGTGAGATGAGAGGATTAGCGAGTTGCGAATTGTGAAGTATGGGGAAGAATGTAGGTGGAGAATTCAATGTTCATTCAGCTGGGTTGTAAATAGAATTACTAGCTTGATACAGGCACATATAAACTCCTGCATAACACTGCTTTCACCTGGGTTTTTGATGGTAGAATGCAAAATTATTCTGAAGAAGGGTCTCGACCCAAAATATCATCCATTCCTTCTCTCCAGAGATGCTGCCTGTCCCGCTGAGTTACTCCAGCTTTTTGTGTCTATATCTTCGGTTAAAGCCGGTTTAAACCAGCATCTGCCACGGCCTTCTTACGCAAAATTATTTAAGTTACATCCTGAAAGGCAAGTAATTTTTTTATTATCAGGTGTGCAAATAACAGTCATTGCATTGGCTCTTTTTTGCTCGTCTTTAATGGATTTGCAGATGAAACCACTTGATTCTTATCGTGAACGGATGCAATGTGTCAAACGTACCATGTGGTGGTCTTGTAATGCAAGTTACTTGAAAATATAAATGAATAACCAGTAGCGCAGTTGCTGCCTTGCAGCGTCAGAGAACCAGGTTCGATCCTCACTACGGGTGCTGTATGTATAGAGTTTGTACATTCTCCCTGTGAACACTTGGGTTTTCTCTGGATGCTCCGGTTTTCTCCCTCATTCCAAAGACGTCCAGGTTTATAGGTTAATTGGCTTCTGTAAATTGTAAATTGTCCGTGTTGTGTAGGATAGTGCTAGTGTACGGGGCGATTGCAGATCAGCATGGACTCGGTGGGCCGAAGGGCCTGTTTCCATGCTGCATTTCTAAAGTCTAAAGGGCCAGTCCCACCAGCATGCGATTGCATGTGGCTAGCGCAACCTAACGTGGTCGCTTGAGCCGTACGGCCTCGCGGGGCCGGTCCCACTTCGATCGCCAGAGGCGTATGGAGTTGTGCGGGCCTGTCGGCCCGCAGCCTCATTGAGGACGTATGCAGCGTCTCGACGTAGTATGCAGCGTCTCGACGTCGTACGCCTAGTGCGTGGCATTGCATGATGACGTCACCGCCCGGCGTGCCGTTGCGTGATGACGTCACCGCCCAACGCCGTGCGACGTCCAAATTCAGTCAGCCCGCCTCCTGCCCAGCTGATTGGTGAGTATGATGTCGGGACCAGCCCCGCGCAACTCCATACGCCTCCGCGGTTCGAATTGGGACCGGCCCCGTGAGTCGTGTTAGACGCTTGCAAACGCATGCTGGTGGGACAGGCCCTTAAAACGTAAAGCATGGATGGCTGGTTCTGCTGCGAAACTAATTATGATCCATAGGGCTGAGTTAGTTGTACATTGCCTTATTTCCTCAAACTGTTTTCACCTTAAGTATATGTAGGAAGGAACTGCAGCTGTGTAGGAAAGGACTGCAGATGCTGGTAGACACACAATGCAGGAGTAACTCATCGGGACAGGCAGCATCTCTGGAGAGAAGGAATGGGTGACGTTTCAGGTCGAGACCCTTCTTCAGACCTAAGTATAATCTGCAGAGGGTATTAAGCACAAATAATTATCATATAAAAAATTGCTATTAATTAAATATTATTAAAAGATTATAATTGTCATATAAAACAAATATGACAAACTATTTTTATAGAGGTAGACTCTTGCAGTTTTTCTGCTCAATAGGTCACCCACCGACACTTGGATATGAAGTTGTGGGAAGATGTTTTTTTCTACATGAAGAATGAAAAGTGGTAGACTGTTGACATTTCTCTCCTTCCCTGCTGCTCCCTGCTGATGTGGCAAATGGGAATGTGCCAGATCTCCAGCGGGTTGGTAGAAGCAGGGCAGTGTCATGCCCTGTGTGAGCTTGGACGCTCTTGGACTAACCCTGGCTCTGACTAAATGTTGTTCTTTTTAATCCTTTGTTTGTATGTGCTGCGGACGGCTTGATTGTATTCATGTATAGTATTTTACTTTTTAAACTTTAGAGATACAGTGTGGAGACAGAGCCTTCTGCCCCCCAAGTCCACGCCGACCAGCGATCACATGTACACCATCACTATCCTACACCCTAGGGACATTTTAACTGAAGAAGCCAATTAATTTATGCATTTGGAGTGTGGCAATGGGTGCCAATTAACCCACCCGGTCACAGGGAGAAACATAGAAAATGGTTGCTGGAGTAGGCCATTCGGCCCTTCGAGCCAGCACCACCATTCAACATGATCGTGGCTGATTATCCAGAATCAGTACCCTGTTCCTGCTTTCTCCCCACATCCCTTGATTCCATTAGCCCTAAGAGCTATATTCAACTCTCTCTTGAATACATCAGTGTTCAAACTTTGTACAGGCAGCACCTGTAGTCAGCACCTGTAGTTTTATTTGACTGGATAGTACGCAAACAAAGGCTTTTCACTCTACCTTGGTATACATGACAATAATAAACTAAACTAAATTATAAAGTAAACATTTGCCAGCAGGGATAGACCCATGGCATTAACGTACTGATCTACAGCCCCGTCCATTCCCTCCAGAGATGCTGTCTGACCCACTGAGTTACTGCAGCACTTTATGTTTGCTCTAGCATTGAAATGTACGCAACACTTATCACCTTGGGATCCAATTGTAGATGTTCTGTTGTTGCTGAGCTTTAAGATGAGGGGGGTAAAGTTTAAAGAAGATGCGCGGGGCAGGTTTTTTTACACAGAGGGTGATTAGTGCTTGGAACACGTTGCCAGGGGTGGTGGTGGTGGTGGCAGATACAATAGTGGCGTTTAAAATACTTTTGGATAGGAACGTGTATATGCAGGGAATGGAGGGATGTGGATTGTGTGCAGGCAGATAAGAGTTGGTCTTGGCATCATGTTCTGCACAGACATTGTGGGCCAAAGGGCCTATGATGTGCTGGAGAAACTCAGCGGGTGAGGCAGCACCTATGGAGCGAAGGAAATAGGCAACGTTTTGGGCCAAAGCCCTTCTTCGACTGATGCAGGGTGGGGGGGCGGGAAGAAGAAAGGAAGAGGAGGAGCCAGAGGGCTGAGGGAGAGCTGAGAAGGGGAGGAGACAGCGAGGGCTACCGGAAATTGGAGAAGTCAATGTTCAAGCCGCTGGGGTGCAGACTGCCCAAGCGGAATATGAGGTGCTGCTCCTCCAATTTCCGGTGGTGCTCACTCTGGCCATGGAGAAGGCCAATGTGGACCGAGGGGAGGTGTTCGGCGAAACAATCGCCAAGCCTAGATCAGATCTACATTGGTGAGACCAAGCGTAGGCTTGGCGATCATTTCGCCGAACACCTCCGCTCGGTCCACATTAACCAACCTGATCTCCCTGTGGCTCAGCACTTCAACTCCCCCTCCCATTCCGAATCCGACCTTTCTGTCCTGGGCCTCCTCCATTGCCAGAGTGAGCACCACCGTAAGTTGGAGGAGCAGCACCTCATATTCCGCTTGGGCAGTCTGCACCCCAGCGGCTTGAACATTGACTTCTCCAATTTCCGGTCGCCCTTGCTGTCTCCTCCCCTTCTCAGCTCTCCCTCAGCCCTCTGGCTCCTCCTCTTCCTTTCTTCTTCTCCCCCCCCCCCCCCCCCCCCCCCACCTTGCATCAGTGGAAGAAGGGTTTTGGCCCGAAACGTTGCCTATTTCCTTTGCTCCACAGATGCTGCCTCACCCACTGAGTTTCTCCGGCACTTTTGTTTACCTTCAATTTTCCAGCATCTGCAGTTCCTTCTTAAACATTGTACTGTTCTATGTTTGATTTCTGTTTACTGAGAACAGGGAGTGCGGTGTAGAGCATAAAAAGTGATTTTATTTACACAGTATCTCTGTTGATGGGAGATCAAAGGTTGGCGTGGTCTCGGTTGGCTGAAGGGCCAGTTTCCATGTTGTATCTCTTAACATTTATTGATATAATAATTTGTTATACTTGCCTTTTTCAATAGTGCACACATTTCAATTTGCACCATCGCTGTACATGGAAGTATTGCATATAATTTGATATTTTTGACATTAATCCTCTGGGACTACGTTGAAAAGAAATGCGCTTAGCTGGGAACTTTAACAGAAAATTGTCTGTTGTATGGGAAAGAACAGTGAGGGCTAATAACCAATAAATAGGGATATGGATTGGTGCTAATGTGGTGCCAGTGGATTGTGCCTCAGACAAAGCAAAAAAGTAGGGACACGGAATGCTGCTGTGACGACACCCCAAGTTGCAGGGACTTCATTGATTATGTTATAGCGTGCACACATCGTTGTAACAGGAAATTGGATCCACTGTCATCTACGTTAGACTTGTGGATAATCATTTTATTCTGTAATCAAGACCTAGTTTATTACCTAATTAAGCCTTTCTGTAACCTCCATTCTGCAATCAAGACTAGTTTTACTGTTAATCAAGTTTCTGTGTAATATTGTCAGCTGAGAAAGTAAAAGCTGCAAAGTCGCTCAAGAGATCAGCTTTGATTGGTCTCCTGGAGCACACGAGTTTTAATAAATCACTTGTTACTTTGAACACCAACTATGCATAGCCCTTCCATTTGCTCCTACAATGTTCATTTGTACCTATGTATAGTCTAAGAATTTCAAAACATGAATACCTTATTAAATTTTACCATTTAAGAAGCTGTTATGGCGTTCAGATGAGTTTAAGACATACTTAAATTCAGATGGGCCTGCTTCCGTGCTGTATGACTGTAATGCAGAGCATTTTTTGGAAATGTTTCTAGCTAATATTAGGAAACTAACTCAGCTTTTTTTTCCCAATGTGGGTCCAGGAGTGTGAATAGCATGCAATATTGGTGCAGTGATGGTACGAATTGAAATGAGTGCACTGATGAAAAACAGCACGGATGTCTGCACTCGTGGTCAAATCTCCTTTGTGTCAGAAAAAAAAGTGCAGCACAATGATGTAGCTGGCAAATCAAGTTGAGAATGTTTTAGTCATAGCGCGAAACAGCCTGGAAAGAGGCCCTTCGGCCCAACCTGCTCACGCCAACCAATATACCCCATCTACACTGGTCCCACTTACCTGTGTTTGACCCGTATCCCTCAAAGCCTATCCTAGCCATGTACCTCTCTAAATGTTTTTTAAACATGCAGAATTGCCAAAATGGTGTGTTCTATGGCGTCATTTTACAGCAGCAAATGCCTGGGTTTGTGTACATTATGACAACTGAAATATGATAATACTAATATGATAATCTCATCAAAGCATCAAACTACTCTGCCGGAATATGCTGAGCAAGCTTTTTGTATTCTGTTTGAGGCGCCAGAGAAGCAGAATTGTAGAATACAATTTGATTTTATCTATGTATGAAGGAGATAAGATATTCTGTCCTAAACACATAGATCTCATCAATTAGATAGGTGCTTGGATAGGAAAGATTTTGAGGGATATCGGCCACACACGGGCAGATGGGGCTAGCATAGATGGGCATCTTGGTCGGCATGGACGTGTGGGGCCGAAGGGCCTATTCCCGTGCTGTGTGACACGAGTGCAGAGCATTCTTTTAGCCTGATTTACCTATTTTTGCTGGTCAGGATGAACTTTTACTTCTTATAGACATCTATTATCTACTCTTTCATAATTTGCTCTTCCATGATAGAACCACAGTAACCAATGTACAATGTTTTTTTCAATTCAATCTACTAAAATTCAGTGACATTCTCCTGCCAGTTGTTTTGCCTTTGTGGTTAGTGCTGAATAAGTTGAGGCAGTGGAGAGAGCAGTCTCCATGCCCTGGCAAGTCACTGATGTGGCACACATGTTCTGCATTAAATCTTGCCGACTTGAAGGGCAGCCTGTATTATTAACTGCAAGACATAGAAACATAGAAAATAGGTGCAGGAGTAGGCCATTTGGCCCTTCGAGCCTGCACCGCCATTCACTATGATCATGGCTGATCATCCAACTCGGTATCCTGTACCTGCCTTCTCTCCATACTCCCTGATCCCATTGTAAGACTTCTTTACAATGGTTCAATGGTACTTTATTGTCACATGTACCGAGGTACAGTGAAATTACTTTTTGCAATCAGTTCAATACAAGTATTTCAATACATAAGCACACCGTAGATACGCTACAAGTGTAGAAATAGTACACTGAGACAGTATACAAGAGTCGAAGATAGATACACAAAGCTGGAGCAACTCAGCGGGACAGGCAGAATCTCTGGAGAGAAGGAATGGGTGACGTTTCGGGTCGAGATGCTGCCTGTCCCGCTGAGTTACTCCAGATTTTTGTGTCTATCTTTGATTTAAACCAGCATCCTTCCTACACAGTATACAAGAGTCGTCAGGTTTGGCCCCATTTTCTAGTCCCAATTGTTAAGACAGTAGATTTTTGTATATGGCGCAGAAACAGGCCCTACAGCCCACCGAGTTCACGCGACCAGCGATCACCCCGTACACTAGTACTATCCTACACTTTATGGACAATGTACAATTTGTACCAAAGGCAAATTAACTGACAAATCTGCACCTCCTTGTAGTGTGGGAAGAAACTGGAGCACCCGGAGAAAATCCACGCGGGCACAGGAAAAATGTATAAACTCCGTACAGACAGCACCTGTAGTCAGGATCAAATTTAATTAAACTGATCAAACAAGGTTAATTCCCGGGATGGTGGGACTGTCATATGCTGAGAGAATGGAGCGGCTGGGCTTGTATACTCTGGAGTTTAGAAGGATGAGAGGGATTCTTATTGAAACATATAAGATTATTAAGGATTTGAACACATTAGAGGCAGGAAACATGTTCCCGATGTTGGGGGAGTCGAGAACCGGAGGCCACAGTTTAACAATAAGGGGTAGGCCATTTTGAACTGAGATGAGGAAACACTTCTTCACACAGAGAGTTGTGAGTCTGTGGAATTCCCTGCCTCAGATGGCGGTGGAGGCCGGTTCTCTGGATACTTTCAAGAGAGAGCTAGACAGGGTTCTTAAAGATAGCGGAGTCAGGGGATATAGGAAGAAGGCAGGAACGGGGCACTGATTAGGGATGATCAGCCATTGATCACATTGAATGGCGGTGCTGGCTCGAAGGGCCGAATGTCCTACTCCTGCACCTATTGTCTATTGTCAAGCCTGGGATTCTGGCTTTGTTAAGAAGCAACTCTATCGCTGTGTCACTGTGCCGCCCTAAGTGTTAGTAAGTGTTGTTGTAAGTGCAGAGTTCTTAACCTGACCATGAAGGCTAGTTGTTCTTATGGCGTTGCAGGGTCAGCCTGGACAAGCGCAGCTGTTTCCATTTTTTAATTTTACATTGGTAAATTGAGGCTGGGGGGGGCATGTTGGGGCAGTGGTAGAGTTGCTACCTTACAGCCCCAAGGACCCGGGTTTAATCCTGACCACGGCTGCTCTCTGTACGGAATTGGCATGTTCTCCAAGTGACCGCGTGGGTTTTCTCCGGGTGCTCCTGTTTCCTCCCACACTCCAAAGACGTACAGGTTTGTAGGTTAATTAGCTTTGGTTAAAATTGTGTGTAGTGTGGGCTAAAGTGCCTCTTTCAAGATTCAACAGAGTTTATTGTCATGTGTCCCAGATAGGACAATGAAATTCTTGCTTTGCTTCAGCACAACAGAATATTTTAGGCATAAATACCATTAAAGTCCAGATTTTTGTTTGAGTTGAGGAATAGTCTGATGGCTGTGGGGAAGAAGCTGTTTCCGCGCTGTATCTTTAAACAAAACTAAACTAATTAGCGACTTGAAATATCAGCAGTAGTAGGCATTGGCCAAGGGCAGGAAACAATAGTATTAAGTGTCGGAATGAAGTGCAGAAGCTGGTTTACACCAAAGATAGACACAAAATGCTGGCGTAAGTCAGTGGTTCAGGTAGCATCTCTGTAGAAAAGGAATGGGTGATGTTTTAGGTTGAGACCCTTCTTCAGATTGAGACTTCAGGGGTACTTAATACTGACGGTATTAAGTTGGAAAGCAAGCGCTGCCATGCTGATTTTCCATTATTTGTTCTGCTTGTCTGATTAGAGTTGAGAAATCCGAAGCCCTGAAGTCAGTTCACATTCTTTGGCCCACATTCTTTACATTCTTTATAGAAGCCACTGTGTTTTGCTGTGAGATGCCACAAAAGTGGCCTATAATGGACAATGGGTGTTCTGCATGAAATGCACAATTGATGCTTTTGGAACCCACTCCATGCTGGTAATACAGTAGCTGTTTTATACTTGTGCTGATGGAGCCTGGCACTTAAATTGACGTGTTTCCAACACCCACCCTGAGGCACAGTCAACCCAGAACCGCTAGTGCAGCCTTTCATTGCTCAGACCTTCCTCTGCTGGTGGCCAGTATGACTGAGGACATGTTAATGTCCGAGCTCTGGGATTCACTCAGTGAATTAGCCGAAGCAGCAAGAACTAATATGACACCATGATTCAAAGAAAGCCTCAAGCATATTTTTTTTAATTGTTTAATAATTCTATACCCAACGCACATGTTCTTTGCTTGTCTCAGACAAAATGGACAAGCCATTTAAACAGTGTGAGGCAGACTGAAGCATCCAGTAGAACTACAAACTCCTGCCAATAAGTCCTGGCTAACTGGCTCTTTTGGCTCTAGGTTTGATTTTTGTTGAGCTTGCATGAAAAATAAAGAATAGATGGAGGAGGGTTACATCTTTGCACATTAATTTATCTCAATTAGACATAATTCCTTGCTACTTGTGGGCAAGGACTGATTGTAGGCTGTTTTTTGGCATTAATGCTTTATTTTTACTGCAACATTACTTTTTAAGCAGAGGGGGTGGTGAGCTATGAAGTTTAGTTTTAAAGATACAGCATGGAAACATGTCCTTTGGCCTACCGAATCCACACTGTCCATCGGTCACACATTCATGCTGGTTCTGTTATCCCTCTTTCTTTCAAGGTCGCAGGGAGGACTTGCAAACACCACACAGATAGCAGCCGAGGTCATGATCTAACCGAGGTCATGATTGAACCCAGGTCATTGGTGCCATGAGGCAGCGGTTTCTACCAGCTGCGCCACTATACAGCTAGTGCAAATGTAATGTACATTGCCAAGGACCAAATACTGGTGGGCCGGTTTATGGGGATTTTCTGGTGGCATCACTAGAGTTGCTGACTTACAGCGCCAGAGACCCACGTTTGATCCTGACTACGGGTGCTGTCTCTACAGATTTTGCATGTTCTCCCAGTGACTGTGGGTTTTCTCTGCGTGCCCCAGTTTCCTCCCACACTCCAAAGAAGTACAGGTTTGTAGGTTAATTTGGCTTCAGTAAAAATTGTAAATTGCCTCCAGTGTGTAGGATAGTGTATGGGGATCACTGACTAGTGGGCTGAAGGGCCTGTTTCCGTGCTGTGTCTTTAAACTAATCTCAAACAGATCAGGAGAGAAGGATACTTGTCATTTAAAGAAATAGTTGAAACAACTTTGAAAGATTTTAAGGTAGACAAAAATGCTGGAGAAGCTCAGCGGGTGAGGCAGCATGTATGGAGCGAAGGAAATAGGCAACGTTTCGGGTTGAGACCCTTCTTCAGAATGTGGTATGGTAAAAGAATGGTGCACAGGACATTCCTGTGCTGCTGGCCCCAGTATGATGAGAAGGATGAAGAGCCATACTGTTCAATGTTCTTTGTTTTAAAGAGTTGATGAAAGAAGATGGGGGAGGGATAGATGGTTTGCAGTTTCTCAGATGGATTTGGGAAAGGCCATTACTGAATTTACACATTTAAAATAAGAATTTAAACATTTTTGAAATTGGGAGATGAGGAATCAAGTGTGGGAGGAGAGTGGATCAAAACGATGCGAGATATGATGGGAACAAAGTCTTGAATTAGTTTATAGTTGAAGAAGATAAAAGCTAGGTAGGAGAAGTTGAGGTAGCATTTTCTGGATGTACAGAAGCTTAGGTGGAACGGTGGGACATGCTGGTGGTCCAGTAATTTCGAGATCACAAGTTGAGAAACTCCACTCTATCTCATTGCAACGTCTGGTTCAGTTAATTGGACTGAAGGGCTGGGAAAGTTATGCCAGCTTTTTGTGTCCAAATAGATAAATATGGTTTCCCCACATTTAGCTGGAGGATATTGTGGCTCATCCCAGGGTGAGTGTAGGTCAGGTCTAACGATCAACAGCTGTATTGATGGCTGGTTGTCTTTTATATTAAAACTCTATCAACATCCATTCTCATTTCTATTTTGCATTCTTAATCGCATGAAATGCTTTGCATAACACCTCTCACTTTCAATTCTCATATTTGGCTATACTGGCTGAGAATTTCCACAATAATCAACGTGAATTCATACGTTCACAAGTCACAGGTGCAGAATTCATCCTTTCGGACCATCAAGTCCACTATGCCATTCAATCATGGCTGATCCATCTTTCCCTCTCAATCCCATTCTCCAGTCTTCTCCCCATAATCTTTGACACCCTTACTAATCCAGTGCCATTCAATCTCTGCTTCAAAAATACCCAGTGACTTGGCCTCCACAGCCGTTTGTGGCAATGAATTCCACAGATTCAACATCCTCTGACTAAAGGAATTCTTCCTCATCTCTGTTCAAAAGGTCCATCCTTTTATTCTAAAGCTGTGCCCTCTGGTCGTAGACTCACCGTCTAGTGGAAACATTCTCCCCACATCCAAACTATCCAGGCCTTTCGTTATTTGGAAAGTGTCAATGAGGTCCCCCCAAATCCATCTAAATTCCAGCAAGTACAGGCCTAGTGCCAACAAATGTTCATAATTTGTTAACCCACTCATTCTCGGGATCATTCTCGTAAACCTCTCCTGGACCCTCTCCACGCCAACACATCCCTCCTCGAATATGAGGCCCAAAACTGCTCATAAGTTTCCGTGTTGTCTGACTCCATGACTCCATATTCAAAAATGAGTAGTGGAGGAAGGAACTGCAGTTGCTGGTTTATACCAAAGGAAAATAAATATCGCTGGACTAACTCAGTGGGACAGGCAGCATTTCTGGAGAGAAGGAATAGGTGACGTTTCGTGTCGGAACCCTTCTTCTACCGAGGATAGACACAAAATGCCAGCGCAACTCAGCGGGTCATGTACCGAAGATAAACACAAAATGCCGGATCAAAAGTGAGGAAACTGCCCTGGAACCAAGCTGATACTGCTCCACGTTGAAGCCCAGCAGAGGACTTGTAGTTGCATTTTTATTGCATGATAAGCTTAGGTGAAGATAACGCAAAGTGCTGGAGTAACTCAGCAGGTCAGGCAGCATCTGTGGAGGGAATGGCTAGGAGGTGTTTCAGGTCTAGACCCTTCCCTCCACGGACTCTGCCCGACTCGCTGAGTTAGTTCAGCACTCTGTGCTTTGCTCAAGACTATTTCATCTGCACTTTGTTGTGTCTCCTTTTCAGGTTGACGATCTTGCAGTTGGTTATTCTGTAGCATGATGGGGAGGAATGTTTCCATCAAAAAAATCACATTCTGTCTTGTACATTGGGTAACAGGCGCCCAAAGCAATTTGCAACCTGCTTTTGTTCTCTCAGTTATCCCACTTGCAGCTTGAAATCATGACCTTCTGGAGGTCAGAGCCCTATTTATAAATGCAAGGGGAGGAACGGCATTACTTAGATTGAGAAGCAAGTGGACATCCACTGGAGATTTGAAACTGTGGGCCTTTGGCATAAAAAATTCCCATGTAAACTCACAACCGTTAACAATTGTTAATTGTTTAATAGACTTGAATTAAACGTGCTTTAGGGATTGTGTGTCACCTGCGTAGTCTGTACTTCTTGAGGATCCAACAAAATGTAGTTTTGTTTATTGTCACGTGTAACAAAGAACAGTGGGAAGCTGCTTTTTGCGTGCTCCCCAGTCGGCGGAAAGCCAATACATGATTACAATCGAGCCGTCCACAATGTACAGATACAGGATAAAGGGAATAACTTTTACTGCAAATCTTGGACAATACAGCTCACCCACTCCAGGACAGCTCACCCACTCCAGGACACACTGGTCAACCTGACGGGCACATGCAGCAACAAACTGGTTCCACCAAGATGCACCACAGAACACCACAGGGTTTCCTTTTTCCCTGGGGCTATCAAACTGTTGTGGACCGACACCAGCTCCCCGCCCCCCCCCCCCCCCCCCCACCCCACCCAATCTTTGCACATCACCAATCATGGACTTTCCACTCGTCACTTTAATTTCATGTTTCATGTATCTTGTTGTGTTTTATGACTGTTGACAGACCAATTTCCATCCTGGGATAAAATAAAGTTCTATAGTATCGTAAAGTAAAGTCCGATTAAAAATAGTCCCAGGGTCCCCAATGAGGTAGATGATGGTCAGGACCGCTCTCTAGTTGGTGATAGGATGGTTCAGTTGCCGGATAACAGCTGGGAAGAAACAGTTCCTGAATCTGGAGGTGTGCGTTTTCAAGCTTTTGTACCTCTTGCCTGATGGGAGGGAGGATAAGAGGGAGTGACCGGGGTGAGACGCGTCCTTGATTATGCTGGAGGCCTTGCCGAGGTTTTCAGGCTTTGTAAAACATAAATGACAAGGTGTAAAATGAAAACGAGCCCTCACAATTAAGCTAGTGCTGATTATATAAATCTGTGAAGTAATTGAAGATTGTGAGTTTGGATTAAGTTTGCACATTTGGTACAAAATAACGAATGATGTTGCACATTTGACTATTACGCCAAGATATTAATGAAGGCAAATAACAATTTTAATATTCTGTCAGTTTTCTATTGTATTTCACATTTCCATTCCTGTGACAGAAAATGTAAAGTATTTGGTTAACATATGCAGCCTGTAATTTAGTATGTTCTAACTGTGCAGTCTCTATGATTGGGGAATTAACGACTGATTCGCTAGTCATAGGTCATAGTTGATCTATTGCCCCCTTTCCTGTTTTAGGCTGGCACAGCCGGTAGAGTTGCAGCCTCACAGCGCCAGAGACCCAGGTTCGATCCTGACCATGGGTGCTGTTTAGTTTAGAGATACAGCATGGTAACGGGTTCCTTCGGCCTACCAAGTTGGCGTCGACCAGCGATCACCCGTACACTAGTTCTATCCTACACATTAGAGACAATTTACAGAAGCCACATCTTCAGTGACTCCCGCTTTTGGCGGGAGATCGCCCGCTGAAAGGCCATTTTCGCAAAATCTCCGAGTATTTAATTTCTCCCCCCCGGGCGGGAGAGCGGGTAAACCCAGCGGGCGATGGTCACTGCAGGGAGAAACCGAGTACCCAGGGAGAATGTGCAAACTCCTTACGGACAGCACCCATAGTCAGGATCGAACCCGGGTCTCTGGCGCTGTGAGGAAGCAACTCTACCACTGCGCCACCGTGCCATTTTCTCTGTGGTGTTTTGCACGTTCTCTAAGCATAACGAGTAGATGAGTGCAGAATCTAATTATGGGTACGTGCCCAAGTGTGATTGCAAATCGGTGCAACAGGCAAATAACCATATAACCATATAACAATTACAGCACGGAAACAGGCCCTCTCGGCCCTTCCAGTCCGTGCCGACTCACAATGTGCAGGAAAGATTTCTAATAATTCGATAAATTATATGAAAAGATGGTTGATGACGGCTAATTTGGTTGAATGTTTGTGCCCACCTTGAAATAACCATGTTATTTAGATTTCACATACACAACCTAGAGAAGGGTATTTTTAGGAACAGTTTAATTCTATGTAGTTTGAATTATACTCTTGTTAACTTGCTTAGAAATCAAGAAGCAGACGACATAGGTTTAAGGTGAGGGTGGAAAGATTTAATAGGAGCCTGGGGGGGGGGGGTACGATTTTTACACAAAGTGTGCTGGGTGTATGGAACGAGCTGCCGGAGGCGGTAATTGAGGCAGGTACAATCGCAACTTTTAAAAGACATTTGGACAGGTACGTGTATAGGATGGTTTAGAATGACGCCGGCCAAACGTAGGCAGGTCGGACTAGAGTAGATAGATAGGGCTTGGTTGGTCGGCACGAGCCAATTGGGCCGAAGACCTGTTTCCACGCTGTATGTGTCTACGAAATGTAGCAAAGTGTTCAAATAACTGACAAGAAAAGGCCCTTTTATCAGATTTTTAACATTTTTAGCCTGAACTTAGCCAGTGACGTCCTGACCTCCTGTATGACATGGGCAGTGACAGTCTGTCAGCCATTGTTGACTGCACTTTGGAGTTTTTTGCCATAAATGCATTGGATCTTCAGCTGCACAACATTTCCCATCTGCTTGATTTTACTCGCACTGAAATATTTAAGGGCTTGGATATGGGTTTTGACTGCTTCTTCCAGGCTTAATTGAAGTTCAGCCACAGGAAGTCTCTGGGGACGTGAGTTGCTTTTTGAAGCTCTGAGACTAAAGGAAAGGTTTAAGCCAGAAGCAACATCTGCCCTTAAAATGCAAGAGCCATACATATTAAGCACGCAGGTCCACAGCTCAGCTTCGCCTGCATAATAACTTGAGTAGGGGCCCATCATGTCATATAACTGTGGCCACTGCACTGATGCAGGTAATGGAACATTGATATTGTCTTGCAAATCACAAAGGAAAGCCTGCAAATTCAGCTCGTGTTGCCATGTTTCCTTGGTCCATTCATCCGTAAATTAAACATAAATCATTGGAACAGGTCAGTTGCAGAGTAATGGATGGTACAGAGCAGCAGAACATCAAGATGAAAGGAAGTCAGTGTCAAATTGAAAATATTTTCCAGTGCTGACAGCAAGAATAGTATTTGCATGAATTCTCAGTTTGTATTTATAGATAAATAAATAAGGCATTTAATGCAGGAACATTTCCGGAGACAGAAGAGATTTCTCCTTTGTAGACCAAAGTTCATTTAATAAGTTCATATTGTAAATGTATCTTTAATTGCTGGGTTTTATTCTCGGAGTCTCAGAGCTTTTGTGTTTGCGGATTGTGGCATAGATGCCACTATCGTGATTCACCATCGAACCGTTTGGCTAAACGTTATTCCCTTTATCATGTATCTGTACACTGTGGATGGTTCGATTGTAATCAAGTATAGTCTTTCGCTGACTAGTTAGCACGCAACAAAAGCATTTCATTGTACCTCGGTACACGTGACAATCAACTAAACTACCGTTTTGTTGTCTGACTGTTTAATTATAAAGTTGATCACATTTTGCAACAAATTTCTAAGAACGAATTTTAGATAGAATTTTGGAATTTGATGAAAATGTAATGTTGAATTGATTTCAATTCGAGGCTGATCCACCCAAGATCACTTCTACATATGAATATATTTGTTTGACAGAAGTTTCTTTCTTGCCTTTACCTGTCAAATTTCTTTTTTTTTTAATCAGACTGTTTGGTGGAGGTTCTTTATCTGCTGGATTATGTGTTTTGTGGCATGTTTGAGGTCTTGATCTTCAAACTCCTTTTGTTTTAAACTTGGGCAGCCAAAGATGACTATGAAGTGCATCATGTACAGAAAGGCCTGATAATAACCCAGTAAGATGATAGGAAGGCCTTTTCATTGTCCTTCTGGAAATCTGGCTACGTCTTTGTAAGATTACATTGTCTGAACATATTTCTAATTATAACCTGTTTATGTTCACTTCTCTGTGGGAATAACCCGTATCGCTGCAGTTGAGGCTATTTGAAGCTAACCCCAATTGGTATTGGCATTGGATATTTGTAACAGCCGATCTTGCTGTTGGGTGGCATTGGGCTGTAAAGTTCAGCTGAGATTGAATAAAGGGTTTTGTTGTCACACTGGATGGCTCGGCATGCATCGGAAGTGGCAACAGCTGCCCCAGGGTGGTGGTTCTATTGGCAGGATAGAGGGCCTGAGATATAGGGAGAGGCTTGGACTTTATTCCTTGGAGCGCAGGAGGATGAGGCGTGATCTTATAGAGGTGTACAAAATCATGGGAGGAATAGATTAAATAAACACTCCTTTTGTCCCAGACTTTTTGTAGTGGAATCGAGAACCAGAGGACATTTATTTACAGTGAGGGGGGAAAGGTTTAATAGGAACCTGAGGGGTAACCTTTTTACACAAAGGCTGGTGTATATGGAAGGAGCTACTGGAGGAGGTAGTTGAGGCAGGTACTATCGTGACGTTTAAGAAACATTTGGACTGGTACATGGATAAGATAGGTTTAGAGGAATTTGGAGCAAACACAGGCAGGGGGGGAATAGTGTAAATGGGGCATGTTAGCGGGTGTGGGCAAGTTGGGCCGAAGGGCCTGTTTCCACACTGTTTGACTCTATGACTCTACTCAATGATGCTTTTAAACTCCAGATGTGGCAAAAGGCCTTTATTAGTTTAAACAACATGAATTCTACAGTAAGACACATGAAGTTTGTAAGAGTCGGTACAATGTCATAGCTGGTAGAGCCTTTGCCTCACAATGCCATAGGCCCGCGTTCGATCCTGACCTCTGGTACTGTCTATGTGAAGATTACATATTCTCCCTGTGAACTCGTGGGATTCCTCCAGGTGCTCCGGTTTCCTCCCACATGTCAAATAGACATGCAGATTTGAAGGTTAATTTGCTTCTGTAAAAATGCCACCAGTGTGTAGAGAGTGGATGAGAAAGTGGAATAGCATTGTTTAGTTTACTATAGAGATAGTGCGGAAACATGCCCTTTGACCCACCAGGTTTGTGCAGACCAGCGATCCCAGAACACCAGCACTATCCTACACACTAGGGACATTTTACAATATTTATCAAAGCCAATTAACCTACAAACTTGCACGTCTTTGGAGTGTGAAAGAAAATCGGAGTACCCGGAGAAAACCCACAGTCACAAGGATCGCACCCGTAATCAGGATCAAACCCAGGTCGTTGTTCTGAAAATGCACAGGTTTGTAGGTTAATTGGCTCTGGTAAAGATGGTAAATTGTCCCTAGCATGTAGGATAATTCTGGTGTACGGGGTGATCATTGGTGGGCCAAAGTGCCTGGTTCCGCACTGTATCTCTGTAGTCTAAACAGTCTTTACAACCCACCAAATTTGCTGCCACGCTCCCCTCTGCATGAGCTGCCTAATTTATTCTCACTCAAGCATGTCGAACCTTCCCACCCATGCATGCCATCTGTCACCCTGCTTAATATACGTCTCTTTCAAAAGGAAATTAGCCACTTGGTTCAAGAATTACAAACTTGTTTCAATACGATAACCGTGCTCCATGTACAAGATTTGTTTTCCTCTCGTAACAATTCTTTTAATTTGTGGTGGATTTTGTTTTGACCACCACTTTGTACAATGACTGCTGACTTTAAAATGCACTTATCTGTTAGCAGAGCAGGCAGCTGGCACCTGCTTATTTCTGACAATTGGCAGTTAATGTATTCCTGCGGTCTATTGTTGCATTTGACATGTTGGGCTTATCTACCATTTGGTGTCATCAACAAATTGTTGGTTATTTTCCTAAAAGTCCGGATTATGTACGCATTTGGTAAATAAACTTCACCCGAACCAACGGCAATAATTTTCACAATTTTATCCTAATCTCTTCTTCCTTCATTTAATTGAGGAAAGGAAAACAAAGATGTTTAATTCTTAGAATTATTAGCTGACAATACTCCATCCAAAGTGTCGCAGCGGTAGAGCTGCTGCCTCACAGCGCCACAGGCCCGGTTTCCATCCTGACTAGGGTTGCTGTCTGTGCGGTGTTTGTACCTTCTCCCTGTGACTGTGTGGGTTTTCTCCGGGTGCTCCGTTTTCCTCCCACATTCCAACGACATGCAGGTTTGTAGATTGATAGGCTTCTGTAAATTGTCCCTAGTGTGTGGGATAGAGTTAGTGCACAGGTGATCGATGGTTGGCACGATCTAGGTGGGTCGGAGGGCCTGTTTCCTCTCAGTATCTCTAAACTAAACCAAACCAAGCTAAACATGTTATGATGATAGTCAGGGATATTATTCAACTCTCCCAATGATGACTATTAAGGGATACCGCACAATTCTGCTATGAAAGTGCGATCCAAGGCAGCTTATTAGCTACGTACCAGACAGATGGGATGGAAACAGCAGCTGGACAAACAAGTCTGCCTCACATCCTGGCTAAACTCTTTGCTTCATTATAGTTTTGCTGCTCGCCCCTGGAGGAGAAAAATCTGGTGATATAAAGGATGAAAAATACACTCTTAAAATACCTTTTTACTTCTAGTTTACTTTTAGAGCTACAGCCCTGAAATACGCCCTTTGGCCCATTGAGTCCATGCCGACCATGATCACCCCATACACTAGCTCTATCCTACACCCGAGGGACAATTTATAATTTTTGCTCCGTACAGACAGCATCTGTAGTCGGGATCGAACCCAGGCATGGTATGGTACATTATTTGTCACTTGTTTCGAGGTACAGTGAAATGTATTTTTGTATATAGTTCAGTACAAGTATAACCATACAGGTTATATTTAGATACATCTTAGATAAACATCTCAGATACAGTACAAGTGTCTCACACTGTGAGGCAACAGGTCTACTGCTACGCCACTGTACCGCCAACTTCTTCAGCCAATTCTAACTCTCCCTATTGTAGAGAGACAGATGACAGCTCCAGGCAGTTATTGGTGAATTCCCATGGGGTGGAGATGCAGAGGCAACACCTACCACATAGCAGCCCGCTGTGCTTCAAAGCCTCCTGATGATGCAGAAAAAGCAAAGCTGCTTAATGTCTCCTTCGCTTGCAAAGTTAAGCGTTGAAACTTGAAGGATGTCATTAAGATGGTAAGCTGGTAAGGATTGTTGAGGATGTTGCCTGAACTCAAGGGTCTGAGCTACAGGGAGAGGTTGGGCAGACTAGGATTTTATCCCCTGGATCGCAGGAAGCGGGGTGGTGATCTCAAAGACTTTAGATTTTCGAGTTACAGCGCAGAAATAGGTCTTTCGGCCCACCGAGTCCACGTCGACCAGCAATCAACCCCATACACACTAGGAATAATTTTACAACTTACCAAAGCCAATTAGCCTAGCTCGCCTCAACGGAGCTGCAGGTCTAAAAGACATACGACTGAAGAAGAAGCCTGCAAGTCTTTGGAGTATGGGAGGAAACCGGAGAACCCAGGAGAAAACCCACTCTGTCATGGCGAGAACATACAAACACCATGCAGACAGCACCCGTAGACAGAATCTAACCTGGTTCACTGGCGCTGTAAGATAGTAACTCTACCGCTGCACCAATGTGCTGTCCCTTATTTTTTTTTTCTTATTTTAATTTTAATTATTTTATATTTTTTTACATTTTTTTGTTAGAGAAGTGTTTCACGAGGAGAGTAGACTGAATATTCACAGTCTTTTGTCCAGGGTAAGGAAATCAAGAACCAGAGGACATAGGTTTAAAGTGAGAGGGTTAAGATTTAATGGGAAGCTGAGGAGCAACTTTTTCACGCAGAAGGCGGTGGGTGTACGGAACGAGCTGCCACAGGAGGCAGTTGAGGCGGGTACAATAACAACATTTAAAATACATTTGGACAGGTACATGGATAGGAAAGGTTTAGAGGGATATGGATAAAACACAGGCAGGTAGGAATAGTGTTCATAGTTCAAATGTTCTAGGAACATAATTAGGTCATTCGTCCATTGAAGTCCACTCCGCCATTCAATCAAGGCTGATATATCTTTCCATCTCAACCTCATAGTGTAGATGGGGCATCCTGATTGGCATGGACAAGTTGGGACGAGGGCTTATTTCCATGCTGTATGACTATGACACAAGATGATGTACTGCCAATGTACTGCCTCAGTACAATGGTACTATTCTGACTCTCTCGTACTTAAGTATGACTGTGCTTATGTACAGTAAGATTTATATTGAACTGTAGGCAAAACAGGAGTTTCATTGTACCTAGGTACTTGTGACAATAAAGTACCATTGAACCATTGTGATCCCCGGCACTCTGTGAAACTGGAATGATCTTACAGGTGACTCTAATCCTTAATTCAACTTTGTGCCTATGACTACAGTCGTAAAGTCATAGTCATGCATTGGAAACAGGCCTTTCGGCTCAACTTGTCCACAAGTACCAATGTGCCCATCTACACTAGTCTCACCTGCCTGCGTTTGGCCCATATCCCTCTAAACCTATCCTTTCAATGTACCCGTCTAATTGCTAGTTAAATGTTGCGATAGTTTAAATTTATCGCAACTCGTTCTATACGCCCACCATCCTTTTTATAAAAAATGTACTCCTCTGGTTCCTATTAAATCTTTCCCACCCTCACCTTAAACCTATGTCCTGTGGTACTTGATTCCCCTACTCTGGGCAAGAGACTGCATTCACCCTATCTATTCCTCTCATGATTTTATACCAGTATCTGCAGTTCCTTCCTACACACGTTTACATGTCTGTTGTGCTGCTGCAAGTAAGAATTTCGTTGTTCCGTTGTGGGATATAACAATAACGCACTCTTGACTATAGACACAAAGTGTTGGAGTAACTCAGTGGGTCAGGCAGCCTCTGGAGAAATGGTGACGTTTCGCATTGGACCTCTGTAGACCTATTTTTCCTGTACGCAAATTATATAGGCTCTAGATTGTTTGGGAGATAGGCGGTGATGTGGGCCTTCACCAACCTTTCAAAGCACTTTATTATGGTTAATGTTTGACCCGAAACGACATCTATTCCTTTTCTCCAGGGCTGCAGCCTGAGTTACGCCAGCATTTTGTGTCTATCTTTGGTATAAACCAGCATCTGCAGTTCCTTCCTTAACACTTGACATTTGAGCGGAAGCGACTCTCAAGAGTTGTGACACAGGTCATTCCCTCAGAGTGCAAACACACCTCTCCCTCCCTCTCTCCCCTTGTAATGCTGGGGTCGTCAGTGGCAGCAACTTCTCTTGTGTTCCCTCACTGCCGGCAGGTGAAGCAGAAATAATGAGGCGATTAAAGTGGTGTGCTGGGCTGTTCATCGGACCGTGTAACCTACAGCAATACAAAGATAAAAACATAGAAACATAGAAACATAGAAATTAGGTGCAGGAGTAGGCCATTCAGCCCTTCGAGCCTGCACCGCCATTCAATATGATCATGGCTGATCATCCAACTCAGTATCCCGTACCTGCCTTCTCTCCATACCCTCTGATCCCCTTAGCCACAAGGGCCACATCCAACTCACTCTTAAATATAGCCAATGAACTGGCCTCAACTACCCTCTGTGGCAGAGAGTTCCAGAGACTCACCACTCTCTGTGTGAAGAAAGTCTTTCTCATCTCGGTCTTAAAGGATTTCCCCCTTATCCTTAAGCTGTGACCCCTTGTCCTGGACTTCCCCAACATCGGGAACAATCTTCCTGCATCTAGCCTGTCCAACCCCTTAAGAATTTTGTAAGTTTCTATAAGATCCCCTCTTAATCTCCTAAATTCCAGAGAGTATAAACCAAGTCTATCCAGTCTTTCTTCATAAGACAGTCCTGACATCCCAGGAATCAGTCTGGTGAACCTTCTCTGCACTCCCTCTATGGCAATAATGTCCTTCCTCAGATTTGGAGACCAAAACTGCACGCAATACTCCAGGTGTGGTCTCACCAAGACCCTGTACAACTGAAGTAGAACCTCCCTGCTCCACCCTGAAACCACCTGCCTAAAACCACCCTGCAATCACTAAATGAGGGGAACACAAGCAACCCATCAGAGGCAGCTGCTTACGATGGGCTGATCTTTGCTTCAGGGGAGTCATTACTGGCATTTTCTTTTCTTGCAGGAATTAGTTTACAAAACTATTCTTTCTCCTGCTAAGAGTAAAATATTGCAGCATCCATGTACATTTTTTAAATTGCCATTCAATTGGATGCTATTTCCTATTTAAGTGCATGGAAAAGATTTAACATGGAACTGTACAGCCATAGGAACAGGCCATTTGGCCCACAATGTCCATGCCATACATGATGCCAAGTTAAACCAATCTCCTCTGTCTGGATGTGTTTCCTCCCTCACTAAAAAAAGCACAGGTTTGTGGGTTAATTGTCTGGTAAAATTGTAAATTGTCCGTTGCATGTAGGATAGGATTAGTGTACGGGGTGATCGCTGGTCGCGCGGACTCGGTGGGCCAAAGGGCCTGTTTCCATACTGTATCTCTAAATGCTAAAGTCTAAATTAAAATTAAATCACAAATGAATGCAGCAAAAAAGTCTGAGTTTCTTTTCCCCATGATGTCTGCCGTTGATATATCGAACGTGACCTTTTCCAACCGCTGCCTTTTAATCTGTTTATTGATGGTCTTCCTGCTGGTTTGTCGACCATTTCCCTTGGGAGACGGGAACAATCCTGAGTTCACTGTGCTGAGATGTTGAACTCAAATTCCTGTCTAATGCTTCTTTAGAAACCAAGTCAACACCGTACTTCCGCAGTGTGGAAACAAAAATGGCATTACCATTACTGAATTGAGCATCGAAGTCTATAAATAGAAATGCCTTTCAGATTTTGTACTTCTAGCCTATCTTACAAATGTAAATGACAAACTCTTTGGCCGTGCAGACCAGCGATCACCCTGTACACTAGCACCATCCTAAACACATTAGGGACATTTTGCAATTTTACCAAGGCAATTAACCTAAAAAACCTGTACTCCTTTGGAGTGTGGGAGGAAACCGGAGAAAACCCATGCATGTCACGGGGAGAATGTACAAACTCCATACAGATGCCGTCCGTAGTCAGGATGGAATCCGGGTCTCTGGTGCTGTGAGGCAGCAACTCTAACATGCACCACTGTGCTGCCCCTATTTTGGTGTTCCATAATTTTCCCTGCAGTTGCAAATTGTGTTGGAATTACATTAGTCAGTGCAACAATATTGGGATGTTAAACCCAGTCTTATTTCATTGGCACAGTTGTACTCTCGCTGCTTGCAGCAAAATGCCAGCAGGTTTTCCTGTTGCCCCTCTTGTCAGGTTACTGTTGGAAATAATATTTTACCCCGGGCTGAACTTTTACTGTGATGAAAACACAGGATTTCCTTGTCATCACTTATTTTTTTTTTTTTAAAAAGCAGGCACATCCGACCCAAATGACAGCTATTTATTAAAAAATATCCTGGGGTAGGGGAGGGGGGGCAAAATAAAATAATTTTGTCGTAAACAACTGCGCCAGAGACCCTTGCTTGATCCTGTCCTCGGGTGCTGGCCGTGCAGAGCTTGCACGTTCTCCCTGTGACCGTGTTTGTTTTCTTTGGGTGCTCCGGCTTCCTCTTACTCTCCAAAGACAGGCAGGATTGTATATTAATTGGCTTCTGTAAATTGTACCTAGTGTGTAGGATAGAACTAGTGTATTGAGCGATTGTTGGTCTGCATGGACTTGATAGGCCGGAGGGCCTTTTTCCACACTGTATCTCTAAATTAAACTAAAAAAGATGCTGGAATCTTTAGCAAAAAACAGAAAGTGCTGGAGTAACTCAGTGGGTCGGGCAGAATCTGGAGGACATGGATGGCATTGTTTCAGGTCGAGACCCTTCTTCAGACTCAGTGGGGGGGGGGGGGGGGGGGGGGGTGATAGCTGGAAACCAGGTGGGGACAGGACGAAGCTAGCAAGTGATAGGTGGATACAGGTGAAGAGGGTTGATTGGTAGATCGGTGGACAAAGACCAGAGATGGAAAGGAGACTAAATGCTGTGAGATAAGGAGGGAATAGACATGAATTGTGAGGCCAGAGGAAGGGATGTTGGTGGATGGGGTGAGGTAGAAAAAGGGGGGCAGAATGGTTGGGAAATGGTGCACATCCAGTTGGGACACAGGAAGGGGAGGGGGTTACCTAAAATTGGATAATTCAACGTTCATACTGTTGGGTTGTTTGCTGCCATAAGATCTTTATTTTGGCATTCTATAATTTCCCTGTGGTTGTGGTCAATACTGCAACATTTGTAAAACTGGTGCATCAACGTTGTAGCAACGCGGTTGTGTACTTGTGATCTGCGACAAATAGATGAATGTAACTTTCCATTGTAGAAAACTGGATTCCCATTTGAAGTAAAATGTTTTAGAATCTAAAGCCATTTATCTCCTCATTCTTCTCTTAACACGGTAGATGTATATTGTTTTAAATCAATGTCATTTATAATTGACATTGTTGAGTTAATGGTTCTGTTCTGCTGAGAAATTTGCCATCTCTATCAATCAGAAATGATAGGATGATGAGGTACCGAAGAAAGCCTATTTTGCATTTGCTGGTGTTCTTAATCCGATTTCCATCTCCAACACTCTTAGCCCAGCTTTCCTCCCATTTCCGATGTGATTTTTATTCATTTTATTTTAATAGTGGGGTTTGCTGATAGGGACAATATTTTAGTTTAGTTTTGTGCAGAGGTACAGCGTGGAAACGGGCCCTTAGGCCCACTGAATCCAGCGATCACCCCGCACACTAACATACCCTACACACATTAGGGACGATTTACAATTTTACCAAGCCAATTAGCCCGCTTAGCTTGTGTTTGCCGGTACTGCCCATATTTTAGTTTGTGGGGCTGCGCCCAACATGTTTAGGTTTGAGTTTAGGTTTATTTTTGTCACGTGTACCGAGGTACAGTGGAAAGCTTTGTTTTGCGTGCTGTCCATTCAAATCAGATACACCATACCTAAATACAATCGTCAATCTCAACTACAATAGGTAGAGCAAAAGGGAAGATACAGAGTGCAGAATATCATTCTCAGCATTGTAGCGTATCAGTTCCAGAGACAAAGTCCAATGTCCAATATGGGGTACAGTTGAATCGGACAGTGTCCTAGCTTATGGAAGGCCAATTCAGAAGCCTGATTTCAGAAGAGACAAAGCTGTTCCTGAGTCTGGTGGTGCCCGCTTACATGCAACAGCATAATAGGCCTGCAAATACAATGCACACTGATAATATTTGATAAACAAAAATTAAATAACGCCAATACGAGTGCAAAAAAACCCCAAAGCCCTTAGTACAACCAAAGACAATCCATAGTTGAGGTTAGTGTTGTGTCGTGTTCAAGAGCCTGATTGTTGTTGGAAAGAAGCTATTCTTGTTTCTGATGTTTTCAGACTCCTCTACCATATTCCTGGATGGCAGGAGTGAAATGAGCGTGGTCAGGTGACAGTAAACTAAACTAAGTGAGCCCTGTTGCTCTTTGCGTGTCTTCTGCCTTGTATTCCACCTCACCATTGAGTTTCTAAAGCCAGAGACACAAATTCACATCCCACCAAGGCAGCTGAGAACGTTTAATTCACCATCTTAGATTATAAAAGCTAATTTTAGCAATTTCCAGTTAGACTTTAGCCTTTGGAAGTTCAGCGCAGAAACAGGCCCTTGTCCCACTGAGACCACGCCGACCTGTGATCACTCCGTACACTAGCACTATCCTACACACTTGGGACAATTTACAATTATACCAAAGCCAATTAAACCTACGAACTTGCACGTCTGTGGAGTGTGGGAGGAAAGCTGAGCACCTGGAGAAAACCCCGTGGTCACAGGGAGAACTACAAACTGTACAAACGGCACCCGTGGTCAGGATTGAACCCGGGTCGCTGGCGCTGAAATGCAGCAACTGTACCGCTGCACCACTGTTCTGCCTCCTTTTTCTAAATACTAAATTATTTAGCGAGTTGAGAGTTTAGAAAGTTTAATGAGAACTATAAAACTACTATTTCATCGTAAAAGTCCTATCTGTATTTTATTTGGAGGAATTAAATTATCATTCCTACCCTTTCTGGCCTTTATGAGACTCCACGTCCAGCAATGTGGTTGGATCTTAACTGCGTCAGTTCAGAGGGTTAGAACATAGAACAGTACAGTAAAGGAACAGGCTTTGTCGAACATGATACCAAATTAAACTAATGCCTTCTGCCTGCATGTGGTCCATTCCTTGCATATCCACGTCCCATCCAAAACCCTCCTAAACTGTTGGAGGTCGGTTGAGGACGTGCCACCTAGAGAACGAAGAGAGACCCGGCGTGGGGGGAACCGCTGGGAACGCAATGAGGGACCCGGTGAGGGAGAGCGCCAAGAGAACGAAGAGAGACCATTGTGACTACATTGAACAGCTTGTGACTTTGTCAGCATCCTATAAGTGCCGACGCTTTGCATACTTGTATATGTACACGTTGCATGCAATAAGAAGTATCATTCATTCATTCATTAAATGCCACTGTCTAATCTACCTCCACTGCCACCCCTGGCAGCGCGTTCCAGGCACCCGCCACTCATAAATTCCCTGTTTGTAAAAAGAAAACTTGCCTCGCAATCCCCTTTAAACTTTCTCATTATCTTATAGGTATGTCATCTAGTCTTTGAAATGTTGACCCTGGGGGGGGGGGTGAAAGGTTCTGACTGTCTCCCTTATCTCTGTACCTTTCATAATTGTATATAACTTTTATCAGGTATAACTTCACTCAGCCTCCGATGCTCCAGAGAAAACAATCCAAATTTGTTCAGCCTCCTGTCATAGCAAACGCCCTCCAATCCAGGCAGGATCTTGTTCTTCTGCACCCTCTCCAAAGTCTGCACGTCATTCTTGTATTGGGGTGACCAGAACTAACAGAACACGCCAAATGCGGCCGAACCAAAGTTTTTTAAAGGGTCATTGAGTACAAGCTGACTCTTATACTCAATGCCCCCACCGCTGAAGGCAAGCATACCATATGCCGCCTATACCATGCCATCCACTTGTTTTCCTACTTCCAGGAAGCTATGAACTTGGACCCCAAGATCCAATACTTTGTGCACCAATGCGCTGGAGAGTTCTGCCATTAACTGTATACTTTCCCCATATATTTGACCATGCAAAGTGCAGCATCTCACGTTTGCCCGGAACAAACACATATCTGCCGTTTTTCCGCAGATATCTATAACTGGATCCCTGCTGGATCTTTTGATAGCCTTCTTCCTGACCACAACTCCACCGACATTTGTGTTATCTCCAAACTTAATAACCAACCCATATACATTTTAATAGAACTACGGATGCTGGTTTACATAAAAGGACAAAGAGTGCTGGAGTAACTCAGTGGATCAAGCAGCATCTCTGGAGAAGGTGGAAAGGTGACGTATCTGTTGGGAGAAGTTTGAAGAAGGGTCCCGATCTGAAACGTCACCTACCCATCTTCTCCAGAAATGCAGCCTGACCCATTATGTTACTCACTTCAGGCAATAGTAATCTTGTGTGCCGTATTTCGTGATTTAAATATTTGAACTACCTCAATTGCACAATTCCTATCTTGCTCCCAGGCATGTTTATTCCTTTTGTGTGAACTAACTGGGGAAATTAAATCAACTGCAAACATTAAGGGATTAGTCACATCTTCAATTGCACTCATGGGTTTTGGTATTTAACTGTTAATTGAGATACTGGATAACTTGCTGCACGGCTGTGGTCATTAGGCAGTTAGGAATGTACTGAGCTAGAAAAGACATGGGACGCATGATAAAGACATGCAAGTAGCTAACTGATTGTATTTATGAGCATTAGTTACATCATTTCTGCTGCTAGTTTTATGAGATTGGTTGTATGTGCCGGTGTGACTGATGTGATATAGGCAATTATTGTAGGAAGGAACTGCAGATGCAACATATGAGGAACATACGAAATTCCTCGTATGTTGCAAAACATACATTGCTAAGGAAGTAAAGTATTATTGTATTGTAGTCACAAGATAGACACAAAATGCTGGAGTAACTCAGCGGGACAGACAGTATCTCTGGATAGAAGGAATGGGTGACGTTTCTGTCCTAAGAGGGTCTTGACCAGAAATGTCACCCATTCCTTCTATCTAGCGATGTTGCCTGTCCTGCTGAATTGCTCCAGCATTTTGTGTCCATCTTTGATACAGGAAATTATGGTTTCACAACTGACACGTGTTCTAGCTCATTAACGGATGTGGTTATAAGTAATGGTTTTAGACTTTAGACTGAGATATAGTGTGGAAACAGGTCCTTCGGCCCACCAAGTCCGCGCCAACCAGCGATCACCCCATACAGTAGCACTATCCTACATACGCTAGGCACAATTTACACTTTTTACCAAAGCCAATTAACCTTCAAACCTGTACGTCTTTGGAGTGTGGGGGGAAACCGGAGCACCTGGAGAATAACCACGGGGGGAAAGTACAAATTCCGTACAATCAGCTGCCATAGTCAGAGAACCCAGGTCTCTGGCGCTGTAAGGCAGCAGCCTGACAGCTGTACCACTGTGCCACTTGTTGAATGTATCAGCAAAAGATTGAGTGGTGTGGATCCAAACATACTTGGCCTCGTCATTCCAATTAAATTGCGCTGGAATGTTTATTCTGACATGGAGAATGGAGGAGTTGGATAATGGTGCTTGTATTTTAATATCAAAAGGAATCGTATTTTCTGGCAATGAAAATGCTATTTTTTACCTTAAAATAAGGCCCGAAAATGTACCTGCATCTTGGAGGCCGAAGGTTAGATTGTTAGCCAAGAAAGATAGACCTGGCTAACCCTCAGTACAGCGGCTGTAAAAGGACATCACCGCTGCTTGGGGGGAGTTCCTTCCACAGCGTGTGGGGAGTCTGGCCCGGGTCAGCATGGCTGGGCCGCCAGGAGTAAGGTTGCAGGGACGACTGGAGCGTTGAGAAGGAGGGGGTCGGGAATCATGGCAACAACTCACTCAGTAGCTCAGGTGGCTGCGAGTGGCCGCTTGGACCGGACAGCGGAACTGTAGCTAGTCCCAGGGCTCGCAGGCGATTTGGAAACTGCAGAAAACTAATTGAAAAACACATGAAAACAATGTATTATAAGTAATTTATGTATTATTAGTATGTATTATTACTAATTACAAATTTAGTTAGTATGTATTATTACCTCCATTTATTAACTATGGCCCTCCATCCACTCACAAACATGGGTCCTGGCCTCTACGCAAAAAAGGTTGCCAACCCTTGGACTAAACCAAACCCTTGATCCTGCCCCACTAGCCTTTTTTCAAAATTTAGCAACTCAAAATGGGGGTGCGTCTTCATTGCTGGGAAATACGGTAAATGTACAGTCTTTTACCCAGAGTAGGGGAGTCGAGAACCTGAGGACAGGTTTAAGGTAAAGGAGGAAAGATTTAGCAGGAACCTGAGGGACAAATTCTTTACATAATAGGTATCTATGAATCAAATGCTATCAATAGTGCATTGATCCATATGATTAGATTGATCATAATATCAATTAATAATCATTGAGCACGTGGCCTTACATTATGGATAAAAATATGTTTTTGAATGGCAAGAACATGATTCTATTAATTTGTTTATCTGATCACTCTCTTGTATTCCCAGCAGCTACTTAAAGGATTATTGCTGAGTTATAATGAGTTCTATGATGTTTGCTTTGTGACCGCAGAATTTGGTAAACTTATTAAATATACAGTGCCTCCCACTGCACACCTAGTTATTGTGGGATTTCTAAGGAAATCGGCAACCGGATAGGTATTTGTCCCAGGGAATTGACCCCGTTGAGTTTGCGTTTGAAATCTATTTAGATGTTGTTTATCTGATCCATTGACATTAATAAGAACTTTTTTTCAGAAAATATCGAATGAACCCGTCTTTAAGATTTTGCTTGGTGCGTAGAGGCGATCGTTGATTTTGACAGGGGCGGCACAGTGGCGCAGCACTAGAGTTGCTGCCTTACAGAAACCCGGGTTTGATCCTGAATATGAATTGCATATGAAACAAATCGATTCTTATAGTGAATGGATCCAATGTATCAAACGTACCATATGGTGGTCTAGTAAAGGAAGTGACGACGTCTTATCGAGTCCACATCACAAGATTAGAAATTGTTCAGCCAGAGATGAACACACTTCTCGGCATCTGCATACAATGGCGTCTTGTGCTTCTTGTGCGAGATGGTGGAAACAGGGTCGCGACGTGAACGCTCTTTCCTTGACCCCGTGGAAGTGACTTGAAAATATAGATGAATAACCAGTGGCATTGGGCAGCACAGTAGCCAGCGGCAGAGTTGCTGCCTTACAGTGCCAGAGACCCGGGTTCAATCCTGACTCCAGCTGCTGTCTGTACGGAGTTTGTATGTTCTACCTGTGACCACGTGGGTTTTCTCTGGGTGTTTCGGTTTCCTCCTACATTCCCAATGTGTACAGGTTTGAAAGTTACTTGGCCTCGGTAAAATTGTACCTTGTCCCTAGCCTGTAGCATTGTGCTAGTGCACAGGGTGATCGCTGGTTGGTGCTGACTCGGTAAGCCGCAGGACCCGTTTCCACGCTGTATCTCTAAAGTCATACATGAACAATAGACATTCCAAAGAAGGCCCCCAACCTGAAACATTACCTATCCATGTTGTCCAGAGATGCTGTCTCACCCACTGAGTTACTCCAGTACTTTGTTTTTGTAAACCAGCATCTGCAGTTCCTTGTAACGACATCCGGCATTCTTGCAAATGTTGTTCTATATACTAAATATCTAGTTGGAGAAAAGAAACTAATGATTTTAACAGTATATATCTCGGTATTTTTTTGAAGGTTTTGTTTGCTAGTGTAAGATGTCAATCTGTATGTTGCCTGTGACATTGCAAACGAACCTTGCAAACTGGTAGTCTGTGAGTAATCTGTTAATCCCTTGCTCAGCTGCAAGGCACCTGGCTCATTTGGGAACATTAACGGATTAATTGTGAATGACTCAAAGGCCTAGAAGCAACGACTTTCAGTAATTGAAAACCCATTGCTCTGATAGCATTGTGATTCTTTCAGATAGTGTGGCCTCATTACAGTAGGTCTTCCGCAGTGGTCTGGCTGTATCGGGATGTTATGTGCTAATTAATGGTCTATAAATGTAGCTAGGCAACTCTGCCTATGGTCTCTGGTCCTGCTAGCTTCTTTGTTGAGATATAGAAACATAGAAAAATAAGTACAGGTGTAGGCCACTCGGCCCTTCGAGACAGCACTGCCCTTCAATATGATCTTGGCTGATCATCCAATCAGTACCCTCCCCCCCCGTTCCTGCTTTTTCTCCATATACCTTGATTCCTTTAGCCCAAAGAGCTAAATCTAACTCTCTCTTGAAAACATCCAATGAATTGGCCTCCACTGCCTTCTGTAGCAGAGAATTCCACAGATTTACAACTCTCTGGGTGAAAATGTTTTTCCTCATCTCAGTCCTAAATGGCTTTCCCCCTATTCTTAAACTGTAACCCCTGGTTCTGGACTCCCCCAACATCGGGAACATACCTAAGGGTGGCACAGTGGCAGAAATGTTGCCTAAAGGGGCGGTCTCACTGCGGCAACCTAATTGACAGGTTTAGAAGAATTTTGGAGAGTTTGCAAAAGTGTCATGTATGTAGAAGACCTCCTTCAACCTCCTGCGACTATGTTGAAGACTAGCTTTGACTAGCTTTGGGAACATTGGACACAGAATAGTGGAGAGTGAAGACGACCTCCTTTGATTTCCTTCGACCTCCTTTCGATTATGTTGAAGACTATCTACGACTACCTTCGACTTTCTTCAATTACCTTCGACTACCCTCGATTACCTACGTATAACATGCCGACCTACTATGACCTATTTCGACTAAACTAGATTTAAAAAAAGATGTTTTCCACGGCGACCTTTTTTTACTCACGGGCATTTTTCAGCATGTTGAAAACCACGCTGCCACCTAGCTGAGGCCTCAAGTACACGGGGACCACTCTCGAGCATGAAGGAGAGTTACAAAGACCTCCTAGGACCTTGTGTCAATCATGAGTCGAGGGCAAACTCTTCTGAACTTGCGGATTAGGTCCCCGCAGTGGGATAGCCCCTTAACAGCTCCAGAGACCAGGGTTCAATCCAGTTTCAGTTCAGTTTATTATCACGTGTACCGAGGGGGAGTGAAAAGCTTTTGTTGTGTGCTAACCAGTCAGCAGAAAGACAATCCATGATTACAGTAGAGCTATTTACAGCGTATAGATACATGGCAAGGGAATAATGTTTAGTGCAAGGTAAAGCCAGCAAAGTCTGATCAAGGATAGTCCGAGGCTAGTGGTTCAAAGGTCAGTTTATTGTCACTGTGCCAATTAAGGTACAGTGAAACTCGAATTACTATGCAGCCATTTTTAAAAAAAAGTAACAAGACACACAACTACATAAGTTAACATAAGCATCCACCACAGCAGCACCTCACATTCCTCACTGTGATGGAAGGCAATAAAGTAATCTGCTTCCTCTTTATTCTCCCGCTGTCGGAGCAGTCGAACCATCCGCAGTCGGGGCGATTGAAGCCCCCGCGCTGTGCGATCGAAGCTCCCGCGTTGGCGGTCTAAGCTCCTGCGGCCTAGAGCTCCCGATGTCGGTCCCTAACCAGGGACCACGAGCTCCTTGATGTTAAGTCCGCAGGCTCCCGCGGTTGGAGCTCCAAGGTCGATCCCTGACAGGGATCACCAGCTCCACAATGTTAATTCCGCAGTGCGGATGGAGATATGATACGTAAATAAATTGCATCTCCGTCAAGGTAAGAGATTTAAAAAAGTTTCCTCCAACCCTCCCCACCACCCACATAAAACAAGCTAAAGTACACTAAAACATACATTTAACACATACCAAAAAACAACAAAGAAGGAAGGGACGAGACAGACTGTTGGCGAGGCGGCCATTGCAGGCGCCACCCGGTGGTACTGCTCTCTTTGTTGTGCAAGGATGATTCAGTTGCCTGTTAACAGCTGGAAAGAAACTGTCCCTGAATGTGGTGGTGTGCGTTCTCACACTTCTATACCTTTCGTCCGATGGGAGAGGGGAGAAGAGGGAGGTAGCCAGGGTGCGAATCATCCTTGATTATGCTGCTGGCCTTGCCGAGGCAGCGTGAGGTGTAACAATCAAGCCATATGCAGTGTATAGATACATGGTAAGGGAATAACGTTTAGTGCAAGATAAAGCCAGCAAATCCCGATCACCGGCTTTCATTAGCTAGGGAATTGAGTGCAGGAATTGGGATATAATGTTACAGATGTCCAAGTCACTTGGTGAGACCACATGTGGAGTATTGTGTTCAGTTTTGTTCAACCTGCTAGGGGAAAGATGCCATAAGCTGGGCGCAGAGAGGAATGATGAGATGGGTGCTGCTGAGCTATGGGGAGAGGTTGGACAGGCTAGGACTTTATTCCCTGGAACGCGGGGAGGCTGAGGGGTGATCTTAAAGGTGTATAAAATCATGAGATAATGTCATGTATAAGATGTGAATGCACAGAATGTTCTCTCTTGGGGCAGAGGAATGAAGAACCAGAGGTCATGGGCTTAATGTGAACCCAAGGGCCAACTTTTTCATACAGTTGGTGGTGTGTGGAATGAGCTGCCAGAAGGATGAGTCAGGTACAGGAAAAACATTTACAAGTTTATAAATTATAGGAGCAGAATTAGACCATTCAGCCCATCGAGTCAACAGGTTTAGACGGACGTGGGCCAAATGTAGGCAGGTGACTAGTGTAGAGGGGACATGTTATGGCCACGGTGTGGGCAAGTTGGACCAGAGGGCCTGTTTCCACTCTATATATCTCTATGTGGGCAGTTCCTTGCTCTCATTCTCGCTCTTGGCAGGCTGGCTCACTGCCCAAAAGATGACAACGCCACATTGATCAATGTCATGTGAAAACAAATAGTTTCAGTGGCCTGAAACTTAAATCTTTAGGTATGGCAAGCATTCGGTTTCACGGGAAACGAAGGAAAGATCCAAAAGCCCAAAGGAGAAAATCCAAACAGAATCTCATTTCTGATGCTTTACTACAGGAATTCCAAGAGCGTAACATATTGGAAAAGGTTGAATTTGTCAATTGTGATGCGGTCTGTTTCACTTCACACATAGTTAACTTTATAAAATTCATGAGGGGGGAGGGGGGGGACCTCAATGAATCATATCAAATAGTGAAAGGCCAGAATAGAGTGGATGTGGAGATGAGGACCAGAGGGCTCAGAGTAAACGGACGTACCTTAAGGGCCTGTCCCACTTGTGCGTCATTTGCACTTCATTTACGCGACATAATTTACGCGTCACAACGCGTGGTGGCTTATACAGTGACGTGCAGTAGTGCGCGGCGCCCCAGGGTTTTGGGATTGTCAAAATCCTCGCCTGCCACCTGCGTGATGTGCAAATGACACCCAAATGGAACCGGCCCTTTAAGAAAGGAGATGAGGAGGAATTCCTTTAGCCAGCGGGTGGTGAATCTATGGAATTCATTGCCAAAGTCGCCTATGGAGGCCAAGTCATAGGGTATTTTTAAAGCGGAGATTAGCAGATTGTTGATTAGTAAAGGGCCTGTCCCACTTACGCAATTTTTTTTGGCGACTGCCGGCACCCGTCATAGTCGCAGCAGGTCGCCGAAAATTTTCAACATGTTCAAAATCCAGTGGCGAACCGAAAAAGGTACGACCCTTTGGGCGACTACTCATGACCATACAGCGTCACCCACGACATGTCGCCTGTATGGTCGTGAGTAACCACCCAAAGAGTCGTACCGTTTTCTGTTGAAGGTTTCCTGGCGACCTGCTGCGACTATGACAGCGTCCGGCGTTGTGGGACAGGCCCTTAAGGGTGTCTAACGTTATGGGGAGAAGGCAGGAGAATCAGATTGAGAGGGAAATATAGATCAGCCATATATAGACTTGATGGGCCGAATAGCCTAATTCTGCTCCGATGATTTATGAACAGGAAAAATTCAGAATAAAATGTATCATCTTTCTGGGATAAACTAAACATTATCTCAGTCATCATTTCCCACTTTCCAGTAAGAACAGCTGTGGTTCATTCTCAAGACTATCTCTTTCACAAACCTCTGCCAACTCACCCAGTTCACACTGGCTCTTCTTTTGCTCCTGAAAGGTTCCAGTAGGTACTTGTTGAACCCATGTCAAAATTAATTCTCTCTTATCTGCCGTCTTGGTTCATCTTGGCTTGTCCTTCCTCTGTTAATCCTGATATTACTCTTCCACTCCACTGTCCCTCTAAATTTCGTTCTCTCCATATCTTTCTTTTCTTGTCTTTCTCTTTTTTTTTTTCTCCTTCACTTTCACTTTTTTTCTCTCCCATTTCTCCTTTCTTTCTCATCCTCTTCTTTGGAAGATTGTGCTGGCATCAGAAAGGTTCCAGAGGAAGTTTAGGAGGATGATCCCAGGAACGTATGAGGAGCATTTGATGCCACTGGGCCTGTACTCGCTGGAGTTTAGAAGGATGAGGGGGTATCTCATTTGTGTGGCGTGCACAGCCTAAATTTGTAGGACAACTTGTTCTATTTGATCTTCTGTTTGTGCACGTCGTATTGATTGCATTAGTCGAAACAGGGCGGACCACGTGAAGGTTGCAGTCTTCCGCCCCGGGGACCTCATTGAAACCTACTGAATACTGAAGGCCCAGATGCAGTGGATGTGGGAGGATGTTTCCAGGGGTAGGAGAGTCTAGGACAGAAAGCACAACCTCAGGATAAAAGCACTTACCTTTAGAAGGGGAGGAATTTCTTTATCCAGGGGGTAGTGAATTTGTGGAATTCACTGCCACAGACGGTAGTGGAGGCCAAGTCATTGGGTAGTGCTTACTTGATTTGTAAGGATGTCAAAGGTTGTGCGGGGAAGGCTGGAGAATGGGGTGGAGAAGAGAAAGCGGATCAGCCATGATTGAATGGTAAAGCAGACTGTGCCAACCCAGCGATCACCCCATACTCTAGCCCTATCCTACACACTTGGTGATCGCTGGTAGGCCTGGACTCGGTGGGCCAAAGGGCCTGTTTCTGCACTGTATCTCTAAACACACCAAGACCATTAAACCTGACCACATAACCAGAGGCCCGATGTGTCAGTTCGGAAATTATATTTCCTCCATAATGGCTGATTAGTTTTAAACTCTTCTTCTTTCCAACAAATTCAGCACTGTGAAAATTTCACCAATTGAAGTTATTTGTTAACTGATTGTTAAAAGATTGTTTTTAATCTAATTGTAATAAATGAAAGGACATGAAGTATATTGTACCATTGATTGGAGAGACCAAAGCTTAGCTTGTGTATCTCATTTTCCCAGATAGTGAGGCTTTATAAGTAAATAGATGGCATAAGCTCTAGTCTGCATGGCAGATGCAGTATAATGTGGATAAATGTGAGGTTATCCACTTTGGTGGCAAAAACAGGAAGTAGACTATTATTTGGATGGTGGCCGATTAGGAAAAGGGGAGATGCAGTGAGACCTGGGTGTCATGGTACACCAGGCATTGAAAGTAGGCATGCAGGTGCAGCAGGCAGTGAAGAAAGTGAATGGTATGTTAGCAATCATAGCAAAAGGATTTGAGTATAGGAGCAGGGAGGTTCTACTGCAGTTGTACAGGGTCTTGGTGAGACCACACCTGGAGTATTGCGTACAGTTTTGGTCTCCTAATCTGAGGAAAGATATTCTTGCCATAGAGGGAGTACAGAGAAGGTTCACCAGACTGATTCCTAAGACTGGATAGACTCGGCTTGTACTCGCTACAATTTAGAAGATTGAGGGGGGATCTTATAGAAACTTACAAAATTCTTAAGGAGTTGGACAGGCTAGATGCAGGAAGATTGTTCCCGATGTTGGGGAAGTCCAGGACAAGGGGTCACAGTTTAAGGATAAGGGGGAAATCCTTTAGGACCGAGATGAGAAAAACATTTTTCACACAGAGAGTGGTGAATCTCTGGAATTCTCTGCCACAGAAGGTAGTTGAGGCCAGTTCATTGGCTATATTTAAGAGGGAATTAGATGTGGCCCTTGTGGCTAAAGAGATCAGGGGGTATGGGGAGAAGGCAGGTATGTGATACTGAGTTGGATGATCAGCCATGATCATATTGAATGGGGGTGCAGGCTCGAAGGGCCGAATGGCCTACTCCTGCACCTATTTTCTATGTTTCTATGTCTAGTCCTACGGTCAGCTAATGATAGAGTGGAAAACACAAAGTGCTGGAATAACTCAACGGATCAGGCAGCATCTATGGAGTGAATGGATAGGCGTTTTGGGATGTGTCCACTCTTCAGACTATGCAGCTGTAAGTTTGGAGACACAAGGAACTGCAGATGCTGGGTTACAAAAAGGATACAAAGTGCTGGAGTAACTTAGCAGGTCAGGCAGCATCTCTGGAGAACATAGATAGGCGACGTTTCAGGTTGGAAATCTTCTTCAGTCTGAAGGAGGGTTGCAGCCCGAAACGTCACCTATCCATGTTCTCCAGAGATGCTGCCTGACCAGACTAGTTACTCCAGCACCCTGTATACTTTTCAGCGATAAGTACAGAAGCTGCACAGACTGTCAGTGTGTACAGCTTTGTATTATGACAATCTTTTCCAAGGCACTACATTCGCTCAAAATTCCATGTGGTTTTACATAATGTAAGTATGCGGACTTAACATTTTTTTCCTTTCATTAATAGTTACCTAAACGATGAGGGCTGTGGGACATATTACTGGTCTCCTGCGATTTGACTTTTCCAGGTGAAAACTTTTAATGAGGGTCTCACAACACAGAATGGATCCTCTGTTCTTCATTTAACGTAAAATGTGATTATATATTGTAGTTTTCTTTCCTCGGTTTGATCCATTGAGATGATCAGGTTTTCTGGCAGCATTAAAGAGAATACAGAGGATACTAATAAAGATAGACACAAAATGCTGAAGCAACTCAGCAGGTCAGGCAGCATCTCTGGAGAAAAGGAATAGGTGATATTTCAGGTTGAGACCCTTCTTCAGGTCTGTGGAGTCAAAGAAGGGTCTCAACCCAAAATGTCACCTATTCCTTTTCTCCAGAGATGCTACCAGACCTGCTGAGTTACTCCAGCATTTTGTATCTATCGTTGATGTTAACCAGCATCTGTACTTCCCTCCAACACATTGGAAAATGTAGTAATGAGGTTGGCTGGACAGTATGGCTTTGTGCATGGGAAATTGTATCTCACAAAATTGATAGGTTTGTTGAAGAGGTGCCCAAAAGGATGAGGGCAGTTTGGTCGATGTTGTCTGATCTGGTTTTTGACATGGCTTTTGACAAGGACCATCATAGTTGACTAATCCAGGAGATTAGATCACGAGGGATTTAATATAGGGTGAGCTAGGATACAACATTTTAAATCTGGGTTCCTTGCACTTGGAGGATTGAATATCTTTACTAATTTGTCTACCCCTTTCTCAATTGTATCAATGACATAGAAACGGTTAATTACTCTTTTAACATGTAAAGAAGAAGAAAATAGCAGTTTATCATGTTGACCAGTTGGACTGGTCTGCATGTGCAAATGAATTTTAGAAGCAATTTGAGCTGCAATGGTTCAGCTAAGAAAGATATATTTTTAAAAAACATGACGACACGGTGGTACAGCGGTAGAGTTGCTGCCTTACAGCGTCAGAGACCCGGGGTTCGATCTTGACTACGGATGCCGTCGGTATGGAGTTTGCACTTTCTTCATGTGACCGCGTGGGTTTTCTCCGGTTGCTCCGGTTTCCTATCACATTCCAAAGATCTGCAGGTTTGTAGGTTAATTGTTTAAAATATGGTATTCTACATCATAGAATCATAGAATTATGCAGCTCGGAAACAGGCCATTCGGCCCTCCAAGTCAACGCTGACCAAGTTTTCATTGTGGGCTAGTCCCATTTGCCTGCATTTGGCCTATAAACCATTCCTATGCATAAATTTGGACAGCACCGTGGCGCAGCTGGTAGATCTGCTGCCTCACAGCACCAGAGATCCGGATTAGATTCTGACCTTGGGTGCTGTCTGTGTGGAGTTTGCACATTCTCCCTGTTTCCTCCGGGTGCTTTGATTTCCTCCCACGTCCCAAAGATGGGTGCATATGTAGGTTAATTGGCATCTGTAAATACACCCCCCCCCGTGTGTACGGAGTGGCTGAGATAATGGAATAACAGAACTAGTGGGAACAGGCGATCAAAGATTGTTGTGGACTCGGTAGGCCAAAGAGCCTGTTTCCATGCTGTATCTCTAAACTATCTGCCCAAATGCCTTTGAAAAGTTGTAATTGTAATCCCAATTGATGATTTATATTCAAAATGCACTTCACCAACTGTCACGCATCTTGACAGAGCAGCTCAATGACACTTGTGTTCGTTTTCTGCGATTAAAAACACACCTTTGCCCTGCGCACATTTTGGTACCTAAAATTAGACTGCGTCATCTCTTTGGTCAGTTTTTGCCCTATCCTTTGACATGGTAGGAGCTACTTCTGGAGGTTTAAAAGTTGAACCATACTCTGCTTTGCTCAGAAACTCAGTCCGTTTGACAGGAATCGCACACTAAAGCAGTCGTCTCGAGAATGAACCAGGGTCTCGTTATGGAGGCTACTCAGAACTAGAAAATCCTTTAACAGCTGGGGGAGAGGAAGGTTGCCATTTTCCAGCATTGTGAAACAATAGCTGAACTGTTTTTTTGTACATGGCTCTGGAGAGCGGTGAGTAATGGAACAAGGAGGGGGTGGGTGGGGAGGTGGGGGGGGGGGGGAGGTGGTTGCGGACATCTATCACAGGCATGCTGAGGCCGATGGTGGGTGGAGTGAGTTGGGTCTGAAAGCCTCCTGAGAATAATCAGTTTATGTAGGAATTTAGTAAGGCAGGAAAGGGGTGCCATGACAACAAAAGCAGTTTGTACACTTGCCATGTTTTTTTTACTGTCAGCAAATCCTTTGCTGTGGGACGAGGCAATTCCTTTATTTTTCCAGTTGCATTTTGGATTTCCTCAAAGAATTATGTTTTTGCACTGAATAAAGTGGAGCGTTTTGGCGAGAGTTACCGAGAAAACTGAGTTCATGTCCTAAAGACAATTCTCTTTTGAGCTGAGATGTTGCTGTTGCTGTTTTGAGCTAGGACGGGTAAAAGCAAAGACAAACAGTACTTTCTCACTACAAAGTGAAAATTAATGAGCCATTTATCCTCCAGAAATGAGCTGGTCTTGGCTTCTGGTTGTTACTTTGGTATTAAAATTCTAATCACATGTAGCACAGTGACCTTGAGACAGCCCTGCTTAAACTAATTCTTCCTGTGCATAAACCAGCTCATTAAGACTCGTGTTATTTACTCTTTATAATTCCTGTTTAGTTGAGTTTAGAAATACAGTGTGAAACGGGCCCTTTGGCCCACCGAGTCCGTGCCGACAGCGATCACCCGTACTCTGGTTTTATCTTACACTAGGGAGAATTTACAGAAACGAATTAACCTGCAAACCTGCATGTCTTTGGGACGTGGGAGGAAACCTGGAGAAAACCCATGTAGTGACAGGGAGAACGTGCAAACTCCGTACAGAAAACACACGTAGCAAGGATCGAACCCGGATCTCCGGCACCATAAGGCATTAACTCTGCTGCTGCGCCACCATTGTTTAGTATTTTTCTAAAGGATTCAGAATAGTTCTATTGATAAAAACAATTTGGCGTATCTGTACCATTAATCTGCAATAAACAGAAGCACTTTATAACGGTATAGCTTAGGTTAAAAGATGCAGCATGGAAATGGGCCCGTCGGCCTACCAAGTCCACACTGAGTATTGATCACCCATAGAATTTGAAAGTTCTATGTCCCACTTTCAAATCCACTCCATACACACTAGGGGGGCATTTACAGAGGCCGATTAATGTACAAATGGGCAGATAGGTTCGTTCAGTTTAGAGATTCCGCATGGAAACATTAATGGCCCGTCCATACTGGTTCTATGTTATCCTACTTTCTCAACCACTCCCTACACACTAGAGGGCCATTTACAGAGGCCAGTTAACCCACACTTATTTGAGATGTGGGAAGAATCCGGAACACCGAGAGGAAACCCACATGGTCATGGGAGAAATTGCAAACTCCACACAGACAACACCCGAAGTCATGATCAAGGTTGGGCCTTGGGTGCTGTGAGGCAGCAGCTCTATCAGAGGCGTCACTGTGCTGCTTTGAATGTCAGTACTAGTTTATATATAGATATAAATGGATATGTCTGTAATCAGGTATGTTACAAAACTTGCCTTTAGTGGCGCTGCAGTTCTGTCACTGGCCGTGTGCGTGACTTTGGTGCCTTTGAGGGGGGGGGGGGGGCGGGGTTAAAATGCGATTTTACCCTGCCTGCCGGAGTTATATTTTCTCGGAGTGCGAGCTTTTTCTGGAGATTTGTTCCGACTGCCGGTATGTGAAAAAAAAATGTTTAATCGCCCGACAATTTCAGTGCTGGAGTAAAATAAAAATTAGCTTCTAATGCTGTGTACGCCGACAACGGGGATGGATTTTACGTAGGGGACAGGTAAAGGAAATCCGTTTATTTTACATATAAATGTGCTTGTTTAGATGACCTTAATCCAAATTTCAAGTTGCGAAACGGTGATTTGTTCCCCATACGAACCGGCAGTATTTTTCCTGCTGAAATGGGGTTTAAATTCACCGCAACTGCAACATTCTAATCCATCGCATTCCATAAAAACCCACTCGCAAGTTGATTTAAATGGCCATTAATTTACGGGCATTAAACATTACATTCCTTCAATTTGGCCTATAAATTCATGACAATGAGATTTAAAAATCATGTTATGTTGTGAATTCTTGTGTGAGTGTTATTTGGACACTTAGGCTTTTTAAAAAAATGTTAATATTTTCTTAGGAAATGGATAGATGTTTAGATCTAGTAATTGAATTTTGTAATTAGCTACAATTGGGTAACTAACTAATTATATGCTTTAATTTCAGGTCATCCAAGTAAGATTGTTTCATATTTGTTTCAGAATGCTTCAATCTATAATAACTGAAAATTTCGTTCAGTTCTCTTAATTTTTAAGAAAGTTATGGGCTTTTGACTGTCCTCGATCACAACTTTTGAGTTAAGTCAATAGAAAAGCAATAGGGAGCAAGATGCTAATTTCCAAGTCTTAAAATGGCCATAACCTTTTTAATACTGAAGATATGAAAGTGAATTAGGTGTCAAATTAAACTTCTTTTTATGCTTTATCTGATGGGATAAATTGCAGACTTGAATTTTAAAATCTCAAAATGTTGTAACATTGCTACTGTAATAGTTTTACATATACAAATTTGCATAAACTAATTACCACATTTTGTAGTAAATTGTATTTGCAAGACATGAGTTTATTAATCATCAGTCATTTAATAGAAAGTGTTGCTCTCGTTGGAGATAACCTATGTTTGTGACAGAATAATTTATAAGCTGCTTACCTTTCCAGAGTTGTTTGCTTCTCATTTCTGACTCACAACAGTATTATAGACAACTTTCTTGATATACAGTTGTGCAGGGAGAAGGATAGAGCATAATCTGTCCTTACTGGTCTAGTTTCAATTCAGTTAGATGGTAGAAACATCCTTTGCAGGGTGGAGTCAAATGTCAAAAAGCAAATTCTCTGACCATCATTGCAAAACCAGGCTTGGATTACATCAGTCAGAAGAAGAATCCCATAAAACCAGAGGAGAAGAATTAAACCATTTGGCCCATCGAGTCTGCCCTGTCATTCGATCATGGTTGATCTATTTTTCCCTTTCAACCCTATTCTGACTATAACCTTTGATACCTTTACTGTTCAAGAACCTCACAAGCATTGCTTTAAAAATACCCACTAACTTGGCCTCCACAGCTGACTGTGGCAATGAATTCTACAGATTCACCGCCCTCTGGCTAAAGAAATTCCTCTTCATCTCCATTCTAAAGGTACGTCCTTTTATTTGTCCCATTCCCAGTTATATAAAAACAAGGGCCTTCCCCACTTGGAAAACCATTAATTTACAAATAGCACAAACAAGTATTATGGTTATTATGAATTTGTTATAGCTCCTTAACAAATCAATGCCTCAGCGCTTCATACAATCATTTATTTTGGGCAGGAAGACGACACTTTCATCAGAGTTTAGACAACTTGATGTGCAGGGTTGACACAAAGTGCTGGAGTAACTGAGCGGGTCAGGCAGTATCTCCAGAGATGCTGAGCTACTCCAGCACTTTTGTCTATCTTTGGTATATATTAGCATCTGCATTTCCTTCCTACACATTGAAGTGCATGGTTGTTGTCTTTCTAAATTAAATATAAACCCTCTTAGCATGTCAAACGTGCTTTTTTTTAACATGACTTTTGAGTTTAGTGCTTGGGGGGGGGGGGGGGGGGGGTGGCAAAGGGTTGATTGTTGCTCTGTCATCTGTGCCACAGGCCGGGAATAATGTAAACATGCTAAATTTAGCATGAAAGCTCCTTCTGTATTTTCACAACCAATCATGGACATTCGCCCCCCACCCCACACTTGCTTGGAGAATGAAAAAATAGCACACAATTGTAATCTTTCCTCTGAAACATCCTCGGTTTTGCAGTATGGAATAATACAAGCACAATGTCCGATGCTCTCGGTTCTACATCAGCCTTTTGACTGTCTAGTGGGGTCCATTTTAAAGTCATGGGGTCATGCAGCACCTGTCTCAACTTAAACGCTGTGATAGTACCTGCCTCAAGTACCTCCTCGGGTAGCTTGTCCATATACCAACTATCCTCTGTGTTGAAAACTTTGTCCCTCGAGTTCCTATTAAATCTTTCCCTCTCACATTAAATCTATGTCCTACGCTGATTGATTCTCCGACTCTGGGTAAAAGACTCTGCATTCACCCTCATGATTTTATACACCTCCACTGGAGCTCCTGCCTCACAGCGCCAGAGACCCGTGTTAAATCCTGACCTCGGGTGCTGTCCGTGTGGAGTTTGCACGTCCTCCATGTGACCCCGTGCCTTTCCTCTGGGTGCTCCGGTTTCGTCCCACATCCCAAAGACGTGCAGGTTTGTAAACCTTATTGGCTTCTGTAAATTGCCCCTTGTGTGTAAAGAGTAGGTGAGAAAGTGAGATAACGTAAAACTAATGTGCATGGGTGATCGATGGTTGGCGTAGACCTGGTGGGCCGAAGGGCCTGTTTCCATGCTGTTTCTCTAAAGCTACATGATCAACCCTCAGCGTTTTGCCCACCAAGGAATTACTCCAGCATTTTGTGTCTATCTTCAGTGTAAACCAGCATCCGCAGGTTGATGTGTTGGCTCAAGCGCAGCAATTCGGTGCAGCAAAGAATAAATGCAGGAGAACAGATTCCCGTGTGGATTATGTGCCTTCCAATTTTATAACTTTTGAATGTCAGCACATGAATAAAGCCAAGCACATCAAATAAATTTGATAATTCTGCTTTATCAGATTTGTGAATTATAAATGTGGGAAGCAGATTGAATCTAAGCAACATAAATAAGTAACGTGCAACTAGGTTCATGATTTATTTTTGATTTAATGTGCAGACTCCTGCTGCAGTTGAACACTCATTGGTTCAGAATGTGCAGCCCAGTACAATACGACTTTGTTTTGTGTGGAATTTTTATAAATCCATGAGGACTGCAGCACTATTGCATCAGTGCATTCAAAATAGAGCCAGATGTTTTAAAACACATAGTTTGAAACCTGAGAGCTGTGCAATGTTCTTGCTCAGGGCAGCACGGTGGTGCAGCGGTAGAGTTGTTGCCTTATAACGCCAGCGACCCAGGTTCAATCTGTATGTAGTTTGCACGTTCTCCCCGTGACCATGTGGGTTTGCTCCGGGTGCTCCGGTTTCCTCCCACATTACAAAAAAAGTACAGGTTTATAGCTTAATTGGGTTCAGGGGGAAATTGTAAAATTGTCCCTAGTGTGTAGGATAGTGCTAATGTATGCAGATTGCTGGTCGGAGCAGACTCTGTGGACCCAAGGGCCTGTTTCCATGCTGTATCTATAAACTAAGCTAAATTTGTACTATCTAATTTAGTAGCGTTTTGTGTACCTTCGCCACAAGCAGACGCATTATCAAGCAAACAATGTCTGTGTCTGCGAGTGTGCGTCGTTGCAAGCAAAGATTATAATCTTTGGTTGCAAGTGCTCTCAGGAGAAACTGGGCCATATACATGGTGGCACAGCAGTAGAACTGCTGCCTCACAGCGCCAGAGACTCGGGTTCAATCCTGGCCTCGGGTACGTACTCCCCGTGACCGTGTGTGTTTGCTGCACCTTTTGTGTGGAAAAAGCAGGTTCCTATTAAATCATTCCCATTTCATCTCAAACCCAACTCTTGACTCTCCTACTCTACGTAGAAGACTGCATTTCCCCTCATGATTTTATTCACCGTTAGAGCTGCTGCCTCACAGCTAGAGAGGCCTGGCTTCAATCCTGACCTCGGGTGCGGTCTGTGTGGAGTTTATTCCTGGTGCTGTTCATCACAGCAGACGTGCGGGTTTGTTGGTTAATTGACTGTTGTAAAGTTGAACCTAGGATGTGGAGAATAGGATAACATAGAAACTAGTGTGAAGGGCCATGGTAACTCTATCCCCATACACTAGCACTATTCTACACACTAGGGACAATTTACAATCTTTTACCAAAGTCATTAACTTACAAACCTGCAAACTTACAAACCTGCATTTCTTTGGATTGTGAGAAGAAACCGGAGCACCCGGTGAAAACCCACGTGGTCACAGGGAAAACGTACAAACTCTGTACAGACAGCACCTGTAGTCAGGATCGAACCCAGGTCCCTGGTGCTGTAAGGCAGCAACTCTACCCCACCTTTCCATAATGTTCCAAGCTAGCAAGTTTGCCAGAACAGCCTACGCTGCAGATGGATGTTTTTGAATGTAGTTTTCCAGATAATTTCTCATAAGAACTGCATTTAAAAAAAAATTGTAAATCTATCTTGGCACTTAATGATTTAAACCTAATTTACAAACATCTGCTTTCTATCACAATGGAAACAATGGAAAAATTATACATACCCTTATAGTATGATCTATGTTAGGACAGAACTATTGATGACTTTACATTATAGTGAACCTACATAAAATTACGTAAGTTGTGTCTCAAAATGCCAGATGCAATATCCTGATCAGTTTTGGAATGTAGAGTGGAGAGTTGTCGCAGTTATACATCGCCTTTTGTGCTGGCAGACTTATTCAGTGTATGTTTGAGGTTTAAAACTTGAATATATCCAGGCCCAGGCTCACAGTTACATATTTTCACTGTCTCCAAATAAATATATTTTTTTGCCCTTGGATTTGACTTGTAAAATCACTTGTAAAATCCTGAATCTTTTCTATGTAATGGATGGATGATAACTAATTTCCTCCCAGCCTCAAAGTACCCAAAGCTCCAATCTGCAGATGTGCACCCAATGCATCCATTGTCAGCTTGCTTATTGAAGAGGCAGGGCTAACTATACCTGTTGAATGTCTGCAAACATCCCCTTCCTCCCCTAACACCACCTCCCCCACTTTTTCCTACCTCCACCCCCCCACACCCCCTGACTCCCCTCACCTGAACCCTGGCTGACTTTTGCATGTGTTTTCCCCCTCCACCAACATTCCTTCCTCCAGCTTCACAATTCACAACTCCTCCATCCCCGAGATTTACATTTCACAACTCTATTTCCTTTTTCCTTTTGGGCTCATGTCTGTCTTTTGATCTCTGTCCAACAATAATTTAGTTTAGTTTATTGTCATGTGCACCAAGGTACAGTGAAAAGCTTTTGTTGCGTGCTATCCAGTCAGAGTAATTACAATCGATCCATCTGCCTATCCCTGGCTTGTGTTCACCTATTACCAATCATGCTTTGTCCTGCCCCCCCCCCACCCCCTGTAATCAGTCTGAAGAAGGGTCCCGACCCAAAACATCACCTATCCATGTTCTCCATAGATGCTGCCTCACCCTCTGAGTTACTCCAGAATGTTGTGCTTTCTGGAACTATGTTACTAGATAGAAGCAGCATGCAACTGAGGTGATTTCAGTTGCCTATATATGTTGATTATTTTTCATTGCATGATCCACATGCACTAACTAATGCAGTCACTGCACTGTATTACTTTAGACAACAAGACTGCTGAGTTGCAGTGCTGATTGACAACCTTGCAGGTAGAGTGATCCTGCTTTCAAAATATCTGCTAATTTATTAATTTCCTCATTGTTTGAAAGTTAATTGTGGCCAGTTTTGTAAAGTGAGACGGCACAGTGACGCAGTGGTTAAGTTGCTGCCTTACAGCGCTAGAGACCCAGGTTCGATCCCGACTACGGTTGTTGTCTGTACGGAGTTTGTACGTTCTCCCTGTTACCACGTGGGTTTTCTCCTGCTGCTCCGTTACCTCCTACACTCCAAAGATGTGCAGGATTGTAGGTTAATTACTTTTGGTAAAACAAATTGTAAACTGTCCCTGGTTACCTAGCATTACTGATTATTAATTTATTTTCTTGTTGATTATTGTCTATTTGATTGTATTAATGGACCTGTTAAGTTGCAGCAAGTAGGAATTGCACTGTTCAGTTGCTGGTACATATGACAATTAAACTCTTGACTTGACCTTGAACTCTTCTTCCACCACTCTCTCGCAGTGCATTCTTAGTGCCCCCCACACTGTGGGTGAAAAAAAATGTACTTAGTACCCTTGTTCTGTGTACTTCTGCTAACGCGTAAAGATTCCGCCAGTCTCCCTCTGAGAATTTTATATACCTCAGCCGTCCCCTCTTAGTCGCATTTTCTTTCTCTGAAGGACGGCACGGTGGTGCAGCGGTAGAGTTGCTGTCTTACAGCGCCAGAGACTCGGGTTCGATCCTGACCACGGGTGCTGTCTGTGCGGAGTGTGTTTATTCTCCCCGCGTCCACGTGGGCTTTCTCCGGGTGATCCGCTTTCTGCCCATATTCCACAGTCGTGTGGATTTGTAGGTTAATTGGCTTCGGTAAAATTGGCCCTAGCATGTAAGATAAAACACGTGTGGGTGATCTCTGGTTGTTGCGGACTCAGTGAGCCAAAGGGCCTGTTTCCATCGTTGTATCTTGAAAAAAAATTAAAACTAAACTCTCCAGAGAAAACTGATGCAGCCTCTTTAGTTGCTCCTATTAAATTAAATGCTCTATCCCAGACAATATCTAGGTGGAAACATTTTACTGGTCACCTCTCTAATCCTTAGAGTCATACAACGTGGAAACAGGCCCTTCGACCCAACTTGTCCACACCGACCCACATGTCTCATCTACACTAATCCTACTGCCTGCGTTTGACCCACATCCCTCTAAACCTGTCCTACCTATGTACCTGTCCAAATGTTTCTTGAACATTGTGAAACTACCTGCCTCAACTACCTCCTCTGGCAGCTCATTCCATACACCCACCACTCTGTGTGTGAAAAAGTTACCCTTCAGGTTCCTATTTTCCTTTTTCCACTATAAATCCTTGTTTGAGACGTCTCTGATGCAGATGTCCAGGAAATGCATCCATTATAACAAAACATCTATTGAATCAACTGAAGAAATGTCCTCCCTAAATGCTCTACACATTCCTGCCAACATTGCTGCAATTCTCCTCTCTGGTCAATCGCATTCCTTCCATTGACGTGATCTTCAGTAGCATGCACGATACTTAAACTGTGGTCTAACCAGTGCTGTAAACAATTCTAGCACTACCTCTCCCTCTAGTATTCTGTCCTCCGGGTTGTAAAGGAAAGGATCCTGTGTGTCTTTTCAACCACATTATTGACTGGACCTACTCTTAAATATCTCTGGATGTATTTCAAGCCCCCTTGCTCCTCCGCACTGCTCAATTATTTCCAACTAATTATGGCTCCATTTCCTCTATCTCCCATTGTGCTCCGATTCCTGATAAAATAATGTTATTTAAAACAGACAAATATGTGCTTGCCATTCAAGCTAGGTGCAGTAATCAAACACAGATGATAATATTTGATTATTAAGGTTGATTTGAAAAATTGTCGTGCTGGGATTAGAAAGTCGAATTTTAGTTGAATCCCCATTAATAAGGTTTTTAGGCTACATACAGATATGCGAGCTTATGCTGGTTCAGATGCTGGTTCACCTTCAATAGACATAGGCCGTTGTAGGGTCAAGGCCCACTCCATGCTTCTCACTGCCTCGGCAAGGCCACCAGCATAATCAAGATCCAGTCTCACTCTGGTCACCCCCTCTTCTCCCCACTCCCAACGGGCAAGAGGTACGGATGTTTGAAAAAGCATACCTCCAGATTCGGGACATTTTCTTCCCTGCTGTTATCAGGCAACTGAACTGTCCTCTCATCAGCTAGAGTGTGGTCCTGACCTCCCATCTACTTTGTTGGAGACCTTTGAACTATCTCTGATCGGACTTTATCGAACTTGACAGGATAGCGCACAGCAAAAGCTTTTCACTGCACCTCGGCTTCCATGACAATGATAATAAACGGAACTAAACTAGTCTTTGACATTTCCAATCTGGAAACAAGATTCTGGCCATCGACCCTAGTTATGCCTCTCATCATGTTATATATTTCTATTAGGTCTCCCCTCAGTCTCTGATGCTCCAGAGAAAACATGCATTCGTTTTCATAATGATGAAAATTTACAACAGAACAAGCTAAACTAAACTAAACTGAATTAAAATCTAGTTAAACATTCTGGCATTGTATGGAAACGGATGCAATTACAACCTTTAAATATATTCTGACAGATATATGGATAGGAAGATTTAGAGGGCTATGTGTCAAATGCACGCTAATGGGACTCTCCCAGTATGTGACTTGGTTCGCATGGGCACAGTGAGTCGAAGGGCCTGTGTCTGTGCTGCGTGAACTTACGGCTTTTGATTTTGGTTCCCTGGATCAATTGGCAGAAGTTTAGTCTTTAGCATTAAATGTCAAATCAAGATGTGAACACAGCGGCTTTGTGTGCAGTCCAGCATCCGGGCCAACTCATCACTTACCCAGCCATGGCCGAGTCGGTCAATGAATTGCTGTCGGGAATTTGTTCCTTATTTTGACTTTTTGTCCCTTATTTGGGAGTGAGAAAGTAGGCAACCGTAGCCACGGGGTAAATGTGATCAGCATCGATTGTCCGTGTAGAAATTGACTGCAACATTTCCTTTTCACCTTAAAACTGCAGTCGAGGTGTAAAATGTTCAGTGCTCCCCTTGGGTTCTGAAAGGCTTTTATAAATTTTCTTTCAGTACACGTGACAATAATAAACAAAACTAGTGTACTGTGGACAAATGCTGAATTCAGTTTATATCTAGCAAGATCTCTCAAATAGCAATGGAATAGACATTGAGTGAATCTCTTAGTTGAGCGAGGAATGTTGGCCAAACCAAATAGAAGAAATCAGCTTTTATTTGCCTAGGCATTGGCATGGGCAAGAAGGTTGGAGAGATTGGTGTCTGGAAGTCAACTTGCCAGATATTACTATTGGGATTTTCCAACAAAATGTGAGTGGATACTGAGTTGGATGATCAGCCATGATCATAGGTGCAGGCTCGAAGGGCCGAATGACCTGCTCCTGCACCTATTTTCTATGATTCTATGATTCTATGAAATTATCATCACTTTAATCCATCATACATTTGAACGAAAGAAGTATAAAAGACCTATGCAGCTTTTTTCAAACAAGTTACTCTGAAGCACAAAGTTCATAGGCTATATGAGCAGAATTAGGCCATTTTGCTCATCAAGTCTACTCCGCCGTTAAATTATGGCTGATCTTTCTTTCCTTCTCAACCCCATTCTCCTACCGTCTCCCCATAACCCCTGACACCCTAACTAATCAAGAATCTTCCAATTTCCACTTTAAAAATATCCATTGACTTGACCTCCACAGCAATGAATTCCACAAGTCCTAGGATGCTAGAGGGAGGAGTGTATATGGGGGATTCAATGGTGTATTTAGTATCAAGTGTACCAAGGTACAGTGCAATGCTTTTTCTTGCATACAGCTAAGCAAGACTATCACCATACTTAAGCACAATCCCCAGGTAGTACAGAACAGCTCACTGAGTCAATATGCAAGAGGTGCCACTTTAGCGCCATTTTACAGTCCCAGCAGCAGCTGGCATAAGAGGCCCGTAGCAGCCGTTGCCTCCATTCTAGTCGTCCGGCGAACTGTCGGCCCTCTCCTTGCACGGTCCACTTCAGCCCTTGTTGCCTCCCGCAGCCGACTTTAAGGGCGTGGAAGGTAAGACTGGTTCTTCCTACTGGGCCCTTTATCCTCCCTCCATCTTCCTCTCCGCGCAAGTTCCTGATTCCCTGGCGGGAGAGCCAGGCCTACCGTTGGGATATGGCAGTGGCACATTGGGATCATTTCCGACGCGCGATTATCCAACGAGCAGGTGGTAAGCACTGTGTTCTAAGTCTGGATCCAGCTCCAGACTGGTACTTGCTAAAGGCAACTCCTTTTAATCACATTGCAAACACTGATTTACTGTAAATCAATGTTTAATAAACTGAATGCAGTAACCGTGGGAGTTCAACACGTCCTCAGATTGAAAATGATCCTTCATTATAAAATAATTAGAACTTCATGTCTTGTAGCAGAATTTAGAGGCATTCCTTTTCAACCTACTCAACATTTATTTTAACCTACAACCTGTTGTTATTATATTAATAAAGCCTGGAATATATATATATATATATATATATATAGTACAAGTTTGAATAACAAGAAAATTATGCGGTGTTATGTTAATATTGCAATCGCTCTAACAACTGGCAGAAAAAACATGAAAAGCAAATTTGAACAGAGATGTTCGATCCAGACTACGGGTTCTTTCTGTGTGGAGTTTTCACATTCTCCCTGAGACCGCGTGGGTTTTCTTCACGTGCTCTGGTTTCCTCCCACATACGAAAGACGTGGGTTTGTAGATTAATTGGCTTCTGTAAATTGCCCCTAGTGTGTAGGATGGAACTAGTGTATGGTTGATCAATGGTTGGCATGGTCTCGATGGGCTGAAGGGCTTGTTTCTGTGCTGTCTCTAAACTCTTAAATTGCAGCCACATCCACAGAGAAGGGGAGGAAGAGTCAGGTGTTCAAATGTCATATGTACAATAAAGGAACAGTGAAATTCCTAGTTGCTACAGCGCAACAGGCCTGTAAACACAGTATAGAGATAATATAAAATGAACACAAATGCAAAATCTAACAATCCCAATACTACTGGCATTTAGGAGGCTTCAGGAGGCACATGGATATATGGATATATATAGGAAGAGTGGGATATGTGTTAAGTGCAGACAGATAGGAGTTGGTTTTGATGGGTAATATTGCAATGTTTAAGAAACATTTGGACAGGTACATGGCTAGGTCAGGTTTAGAAGGATATGGGCCAAATGTGGGCAGGTGGGACTGATGTAGATGGGACATGTTGGTTGGTGTGGGCAAGTTGTGCCGAAGGGCCTGTTTCCATGCTGCATGACTAGGATTCATTATGTTTGGCACAGGCGTTGTGGGCAATTGTTCTACATTGTGCAACCAAAGACAATCTATAGTTGAGGTTAGTGTCGTGTAATGTTCAAGAGCCTGATGGTTGTTGGAGAGAAGCCGTTCTTGTTTCTGGTGGTCATGGTATTTAGGCTCCTGTACCCTCTTCCCGATGACAGGAGTGAAATGAGGGCATGGCCAGGGTGGTGTGGGTCTTTGAGAATACTGGTTGCCTTTATGAGTTGCTGATAAAAATAACGTTGATTTTGTTTTCAGGTTTTGTAATGTTCATTGGGTGGAATGCTTCAATGTTGACCCTGAGGTCAAATACAGTAACCCTGACTTAAAGAACATAGCAAGCAAGCAAGCAAAATATGAAAATGTACTAATTTAATACATCCCAAAGCAGACCATCCATATAATAAACGGACCAGGAGCTCTTTTATGATTTGCATCAAAAATAATACTAATTTTGTTCTGCTTGATAAAAGTAAAATGGCAAAATGTTCCTTCAGAATTGGATTTGAATGAAAATTAAATTGGTTCATGTTACTATTTTCATGCTGTGATGAATATCCTGTATCACAAACATGCAACATTGGATTATATAATAATTAGCTTGTTCTGTTGTCAACTTTGTTCATCATGAATACTAATGGATGTTTTGTCTGGAGCGCTGGAGACTGAGGGGAAACCTGATAGAAGTATATAAAATGATGAGCCATAGCTAGGGTCGACGGTCAGAATCTTTTCTCCAAGGTGGAAATATCAAGGACTGATTTAGTTCAGTTTATTATTATTGGGACATGTACCGAAGTACAGTGGAAAGCCTTTGTGAGCTATCCAGTCAAAGAAAATAATAAACTTGAATAGAATCAGGCCATCGACAGGCCATCGACAGTAAAGAGTACAATATTTAGTGCAAGGTAATGTCTGTTGTGATCACTCCGTACACTAGCACCTACACACGAGGGACAATTTTTTTTTACCAAAGCCAATTAACCTACAAATCTGTACATTTTTGGATTATGGGGGGAAACTGGCACATCCGGCGAAAACCCATGCGATCACAGAGAGAACGTATAAACTCCACATGGACAGCACCCGTAGTCAGAATCAAACCTGGGTCTCTGGTGCTGTAAGGCAGCAACTCTACCGCTGTGCCACTGTGCTGTCCATTTGCAGATAGTTCAATGCTTCCTGAAGCACCAAAGGCTGATAGCTGGCATTTCCCTATTCTCATGCATGATTCAGCCACTTCTTAGTACTCGCTGTCTACAGGCCTGCCTTCCATACAAAATGAAACTATGTCATGCCCCTCCTCTATTCCAGCATTCTTGTCCCCATAAAATCAGTTTGAATTAGGGTCCCAACTCGAAACGTCACCTATCCATGTTCTGCCTGGGCTGCTGAGTTACTCAGCACTTTGTGTCTCTTTTTCCTATATGCACTTTGTGTCTTTGTTACAATATTTTGTGCCTTCATTACAATACTGATTGTACATGCTTTGTTGCTTTGTAGGTTGTTGGATGCTTTGGTTGTCTTGAAGTCATAAATGTCATAAATCCCAGTTAGTTTGATCATGCATGCGAGCTGATGGATTGTTGCAAGTAATTATTTCATGGATCGTATTTTATTTTTCACTGCCCATGCATTAGGAAATGGTTCAATGTTTTTTTTATTATCATGTGTACCAAGGTACAGTGATCATTTTTTTTCGCATACAGATCAGTAAAGGTATAGGAACCTGAAAACAATAACGTTTCCTACAGCCATCAGGCTATTAAACACTACAACCTCAAATAAGCTCTGAACTACCCAGACGGGGGCATTGGTTTTGTGATTTTTCACTATTATTGTTTGTTTATTGTTTTTATGTGTGTGTGTGTGTGTATAAATGCACACACACACACACACACACACACACACACACACACACACACACACACACACACACACACACACACACACACACACACACACACACACACACACGCATATAATGTATATATGTTTTCATATATATATATATATGTGTGTGTGTGTGTGTGTGTGTGTGTGTGTGTGTGTGCACATACACATACACACTCCAAACTTTTATTTCTTGCTTATTATATTATTTCCAGAGTACTATATTTACATATCATATTGTGCTGCTGCAAGTAAGAACTTCATTGTTCTGTCTGGGACAAATGACAATAAGATACTCTTGACTGGAATCTTGATTATTGCCATACATCAGCACAATCCCCGATTAAGTACGGAGTGCATAGACAGCCCACTGTCCCTTTGCAAGAGTCACCAGGTTTTGGCGCCGATTTCAAAGACCCAGCTACAGCTGGCCAAAAAGGCCCGTTGCAGCCATCACCATAATCCGGATTGTCCCATGAACCATCGTCCCTCTCCTCTCCTTGCCTCGCTACGCCCGGCCACCTTAAGCCATCATGCTGTAGGAGGTAATGGGTTCTTGACCAGTCTCAGTTAATAAAGAAACCCTTCATTTGCCCACGTGTATGAGGGGAGCCAAAGTCAATGAGTTCTAGCTAAAGACTCCAGCTAGCTTTCTGCACTCATGGCTTTTGGTTCAGCCAACCTCACCGTCAAGAGACTTGTCAACATTATTGACACGGCTCTCTTATGCCAGAGGTTGATTTGGTGCTTATGAGATTATATTCCAGTACGGAACATATATCCTTTGGGGAAATTAGTGGGGAGGTGGGAAAATCAGTAGCTGCCATAGGTATGTAATATTTTAAGAGTGAAGGGGCAATTCAGTAACCTGAGGAGTTGCCTAACTTGTTAAAGAAGGAACTGCAGATGCTGGAGAATCGAGGGTACATAAAAAGCTGGAGAAATTCAGCGGGTACAGCAGCATCTAAGGAGCGAAGGAAATAGGCGACGTTCCGGGTCGAGACCCTTGTTCAGACTGGTTAGGGATTAGGGAAACGAGAAATATAGATGGTGATGTGGAGAGATAAAGAACAATGAATGAAAGATATGCAAAAAAGTATCGATGATAAAGGAAACAGGCCATTGTAAGCTGTTTGTAGTGTGAAAATGAGAAGCTAGTGCGACTAGGGTGGGGAAGAGATAGAGAGAGAGAGAGAGAGAGGGAATGCCAGGGCCCGAGGGCTGCGGGAGAGGTGGGAAGGGGAGGAGACAGCAAGGGTTAACAGAATTGAGAAAATTCAATGTTCAAGCCCAGAGAATGCAGACTCCCCAAGCGGAATATGAGGTGCTGTTCCTCCAACTTGCGGTGTTGTTCATACTGGCCGTGGAGGAGGCCCAGGACCGAGAGGTCGGATACAGAATGGGAGGGGGAGTTGGTGCTGAGCCACCGGGAGGTCGGGTTGGTTATTGCGGACAGAGCTGAGGTGTTCGGCGAAACGATCGCCAAGCCTCCGCTTGCTCTCACCGATATAGATCAGATGTCTAACTTGTTGCCTAACTTGTTCTGTAGCTGCAGAATAATGGATAGACTGTACTGAATTGTTTGTTCCTGCTCTAAAGAGAACACTACAATGAGGATATAGGGCCTGCTCCAGCAGTGATTTACAAAGTTTGCAATTCAACAAAGTGCATCTCCGGGAGGTTTGGCATTTTGCTTCCAAAAAGCAAGTTTCCTGGTAATTTCAAAGGATTGTGGGCGTGCGTCTCTAGTGCAGCGAATGTTTTCTCTTCAAACGCTAGAATACCTCAGCGGGTCAGGCAACATCTCTGGAGAACATGGATCGGCTACATTTTGGTCAGGGCCCTTCCTCAGAACAATTGTAAGGGGGTAGGGGACGGAGAAAGCTGCGAGGGGAGAGAATGTTTTCTCTTGGTGCAAACCTTTATTTTCACTGACAATGGTCTCTGGAGATGAGCAATAACCTTCACTGTTTCTACGAGTATTCTAAAAGGACCAGACTCTTGACAGTTACTGGCGTGTTACATGCTTCTGGTGTGATGTTACCAGAACATTCTGGAGTCAAGTTCACTGCTAATCTTCCAAACAGCTGTATACTTTGTAATTAGTGATTGATGATCAAAAGCTAGAATTTCTTGTGCAAGACTATTTCTGTTTTGTGTTATGAAGCATAGTGGTGAAATCCCTCCTGAGGTGATTCCTTCCAGGTTTAAATCCATGGGATTAAAAAAAAATGCAATTCTAGAAACATTTTACCATTGACGTTATTTATTTTTTCATCTTTCTTGATTACTGGTTCAATAGTTCATTATTATCAGCATGTCCTCAACAGCCCTCACCAACTTCCACAGATGCACTGCAGAAAGCATTTTATCTGGATGGATCGCAGCATGGTTTGGGAACAGCTCCATCCCAGACTGCAAGAAATTGCAGAGAATTGTGGAGGCAGCCCAGACCGTCACACTAACCAACCTCCCTTCCTTTGACTCCATCTACACTCCACGCTGCCACAAGCATGAGTCTCACTCCGGTCACTCTCTCTTCTGTCTTCCATCAGGCAAGAGGTACAGAAGTGTGAAAAAGGCAACACCTCCAGATTCAGGAACAGTTTCTTCCCAGCTCTTTATCAGGCAATGAACCATCTTATTACCAACTAGAGAGCAGTCTTGAACTATCATCTGTCTCATTGGAGACCTTTGAACTATTTTTAATCAGACTTTACTGGACTGTATCGTGCACTAACCGCCATTCCCTTTATCATGTATCTGTACACTGCGAGCGGCTTGATTGTCATCATGTAGAGTCCTTCCGCTGACTGGATCACATGCAACAAAAAGGGTGGCGCAGCGGTAGAGTTCTTGCCGTACAGCGTTTGCAGCGCCGGAGACCCGGGTTCGATCCCTGCGCTGTCTGTACGAAGTTTGTACGTTCTCCCCGTGATCGCGTGGGTTTTCTCAGAGATGTTTGGTTTCCTTCCACACTCCAAAGATGTACAGGTTAATTGGCTTGGTATAAGTGTAAATTTCCCCTAGTGTGTGTAGGATAGTGTTAATGTGCAGGGATCGCGGGTTGGTGCCAACTTGGCGGGCCGGAGGGCCTGTTTCCGCGCTGTATCTCTAAATTAAAAATACTAAACTAAAAAGCTTTTCACTGTACCTCGGTACACTTAACAATAAACTAAAATAAAATAAATCACATGTACAGGCATACAGTGAAATTCTGTTCTTTGCTTACAGTTTCAATAATGTATATTGTTACCTCTGCTTTCTTGTGCCACACACTTTTGAGTGCTTTGCCTAAAGTAACCTCAGCTCAAACTGCTCGGAGTTGAACAGTTCAGTAGTGTTACAGAGTTATGGAGTTGTTTGAATGCCTTGCATCTATTTGTGGTTTCCGAGGTAGCGAGGGAAATTTAGCGGTTTAGGTTTAAGTTTATTATTGTCACGTGGACAGAGGTACAGTGAAAAGCTTTGTTTTGCATGCTATCCAATCAGACCAGATGATATTATACATTAATACAATCGTGTCAAACTCAAGCACAATAGGTAGAGCAAAGGGAAAGATACAGAGTAGAATATAATGGTGATAGATTTATATAGAAAAGAGATTTAGAAGAATAGAACAATTGTATCGGATGGCAGCAGTTCCTTCTTTAGTTTAGTTTAGAGATAGTGCGCAGTAAGAGGCCCTTCGGCCCACCGAGTCTGCACCAACCAGCGATCCCCATACATTAACACTATCCAACACACACGGGGGACAATTTACATCAAGCAAATTAGCCTGCAAACCTGTACGTCTTTGGAGTGTGGGAGGAAACCGAAGATCCCAGAGAAAACCCACGCAGGTCATGGGGAGAATGTACAAACCCCGTACAGACAGCACCCGTAGTCGGGATCGAACCCGGGCCTCCGGCGCTGTAAGGCAGCAACTCTACCGCCTCGCCACTGTGCCACCAGTATGAGAAGAGCACATGATGTTGTATTTAAAGATTGTAAAACAACCGAAAAATGCACTCTTTTCAGCATTTGCAGATCGTTGGGCCTAAATTCACTCTTTATATTGGAAACCAAACTAGCAGTCAGAAGTTGAAGCAGCTCTGATTCAAGTGCATTAACAGTGCAGCTGTTTTAGTTCATGTGGTCGCCTTATGAATAAATAAGAAAGGCTGTTATATTTTCTCTGAAAACTTACGACCTCCAGCTTGAGGTGACTGTGTGTTGACTGGGAGTGATTAATGATAATCGGAGTAATCTCCTTTCATCCAGTGAAAGAATGCCAGATGGGTTGTGAAGTTGCCTAATCAGTAACTATGTGACAAGAGCACTGACAAAGAGAAGGATGGGTATGATGATTGGAAATAAATTAAACCGTACATTCATAGGGCATTTGCAATATTTCCCTTTAGGTTATCTAAGTCTTTTGGATTGTGGGATCCACAACATCCACAATAAATTTATGTTCGTAAGTCATAGCAGCAGAATTAGGCCATTTGACCCATCCAGTCTACTCCACCATACAATCATGGCTGATCATAGAAGGATGAGAGGGGATCTTATTGAAACATATAAGATTGTTAAGGGTTTGGACACGCTAGAGGCAGGAAACATGTTCTCGATGTTGGGGGAGTCTAGGAGCCACAGTTTAAGAATAAGGGGTAAGCTATTTAGAACGGAGATGAGGACACTTTTTCTCACAGAGAGTTGTGAGTCTGTGGAATTCTCTGCCTCAGAGGGCGGTGGAGGCCGGTTCTCTGGATACATTCAAGAGATAGCTAGATAGGGCTCTTAAAGATAGCAGAGTCAGGGGATATGGGGAGACGGCAGGAACGGGGTACTGATTGTGGATGATCAGTCATGACCACATTGAATGGGGGTGCTGGATTGAAGGGCCAAATGGCCTACTCCTGCACCTATTGTCTATCTATCTTTCTCACTCAACCCCATTCTGCTGCTTTCTCCCCATAACTCTTGGCACAAATACTAATGAAGAATCTGTCTATCTCCGCCTTAAAAATATCCAATGTCTGCCTCCACAGCTGTCTGTGGCAATGAATTCCACAGATTCACCATCCTCTTGACTGAAGAAATTCCTCCTCATCTCCATTCTAAAGGTACATCTTTTGTGTTGAGGCTGTGCCCTCTGGTCCTAGACTCTCCCACTAATGGAAACATCGTCTCCACATCCACTCTGTCCTGGTCTTTTACAAGGGGCGGTACAGTGGTAGAGTTGCTGCCGTGCCGCGCCAGAGACCCGAGTTCGATCTTGACTACGGGTGCTGTCTGTACGGAGTTTGTATATTCTCCCTGTGACGGCATGGGTCCAGTTTCCTCCAACATTCCAAAGACATGCAGGTTTGTAGGTTAATTGGCTTCTATGAATTTTCCCTAATGTGTAGTATAGTCTACGATAATCTCTAGTCGGCGCAACTCTGTGGGCGTGATTCCACGCTTAGCTAAATTGAACAGCTGCTAAACAGGAATCGACAGGTCAGGCAGCATCTGGGAAGGGAGCGACAGACAAGGTTTCGGGATGGAACCCTTCATCAGATGGTCTGACCTCTTGGGGCCTTTGGTTTCAAATTAAAATGGTCTCGACTATTAGTGAGTCTACATTTTAGAGTACATTTTTGAACACCTTACTCACACAAAGATCTTGTGGTGGATTAGGTTTGAGAGTGAGCTGCGGAGGTGATTTATCTTAATTGAAAAGAAAAATAAATTCAGAGACGGTATACATTTCTAAGCTCCCTTGAGGAATTGACAATGCAAATACAACGGTAATTGTTGAAACAAGATTGGAAACAGGTCATGTGGATAAAACCAGGAACCCACAGTGGTCTTTCAAAGGAATTTCTTCTCCTTCCACAGATGTGGATGGTGGAAATAAATTCATAAAGCCATTATGCTCCTAGATTGACACTTGTACTAAACAATTCACTTTGGATTCCCTAGTCATTTAACACGTGCACGATGTATGAAAATAGGTCAAGATTAATTTACAACTTCAATCCTTTCTTTTGTCTGCCTAGTAATCTCTTCCAGAAATGGTGCTTGATATAGGGCATCTTTTTTGAATACTGGCATCAGGCATGTGAACGACATGGCTTGTAAATTGATGTTTGGGGAGGTAGCTTAGTCGTAGAGCACGCACTTAGCATGTGTGAGGTCCCAGGTTCAATCCCGGGCATCTCCATGGTCTTAGAATAAAAGGATGTACCTTTAGAAAGGAGACAACGAGGAATTTCTGCAGCCAGAGGGTGGTGGATCTGTGGAATTCATTGTCACAGACGACTGTGGAGGCCAAGTCATTGAGTATTATTAGAGCAGTGATTGACAGATTCTTGTCTTTGGAGTGTGGGAGGAAAGTGGAGCACCTGGAGAAAACCCACTAGGCCACAGGGAGAACATTTAAACTGCGCACAGATGGCACCCATGGTCAGGATCTGGGTCTCTGCCGCTGTAAGGCAGCAACTCTCCGCTGTGCCACTGTGCCGCCCAATTGTGGTTGCGAGCCTCTATTGTTGGGGAAAAACATTGTAGAATGGGGAGAAATTGGTAAAGGGCCCATATTTTGCATATGTTGAATGTAGGTCTGTTGTCTCGTGCTTAAGTGGACAGGATGACAGTGACAGAGTGCAAAGTATTTCATCACGCTCCCGACGTGCCTTGTTGATAGGGAAAGGCCTTTGTTTGGCTGGAGGTCTAGCCTGATATATGTTGGTCACCACAGTATTTACATGGCAGGCTTAGTTGTGCTTCTGATCAATGGCGATCTTTAGTTTAGTTTAGGGATACACCATTGAAGGGGTGGGTATAAATAAGTGTCCAAGAGCTGGCGCCTGGGCTCCACACAGGAGACGGCTAAAATAAGAAACTGGATTTATAAAGTAAAAAATGTAACCAGTATGAATAATTGACGATTTGATTACAAGATCATTGGAAGGATAGACCATGGAAGCAGGCCCTTTAGCCCACCGAGTACATGCCGACCATCGTTCAACCGCTCCCACCCGTTCTATGTTATCCCACTTTCTCCATAAACTTCCTACACACGAGGGGGCAATTTACAGAGGGCCAATTAAACTACAAACCCAGACGTCTTTGGGATGTGGGAGGAAGCCCGAGCACCCGGAGTAATCCTACGCGATCACGGTGAGGACGTGCAAACTCCACGCAGACAGTGGACGAGGTGAGGATTAAATCTCTGGCGCTGCGAGGTAGTGGCTCTACCAGCTGCACTGCGCCATACTTGTTGTTTTGCTGACCTTCCCAGGATGTTGGCTACAGCAATACCATTGAACGAACGCTAAGGGGAAGGTGATTGGAGTCTCTCATGTTGGGGATGGGTACTGCCCGGCAGTTTTGTTATTACCATTTATGTCCATGCAGGGTATGTTTAAGAAATCTTGAATAGCTGTGGATTTGCAATTACACATTTTCAATGTGTATTCCACTCAACTGATAACATTGTGACTAGTCACTTGCCTTTGTCTACCCATAACATTGATATTATCTGAGCAAGAGAGAACACAACATGACTACTTGGGTAGATCATTAAACCCCATCCTCAACCACAATTAACCTATGGCCAAACCAAGCATGAGGATTAGTGTTTTAATTGGATTAAAATAATTGTACTTTCCAATCATTTTGGAATAATCCTCAGTGGTTTTATCAAACTATACATTAACATAATGTTTTAGCAATGGACCAAACTTTCTTTTTAAGGAATACTTTTAAACATCAGGCGGCACAGATACCCAGATTCGATCTTGACCTTGGGTGCTGTCTGTGTGGAGTTTACACGTTCTCACTGTGACCACGTCGGTTCCCACTTCCCAAAGACGGGTCTGTAGGTTGATTGGCCTGTGTGTGCCGGAAGTGGACGAGAAAGTTGGATAACATAGAACTAGTGTGAAATGGTGATTATTATTCAGTGTGAACATGGTGGGCTAAAGAGCCTGGTTTTGTTCTGTATATTTCAATAAATTATTCAATTATTCACACTGGGTACATTTTTTACTTTATAAATTCAGTTTCTTATTGTTGACCTCTACTGTGTGGAGGTCAATTATTGATACAAGTTTTTTTTTTTACTTTTTGAATTCAGTTTCTTATTTTTTACCACTACTGTGTTGAGGCCAGGTGCCAGCTCACAGACACCTCATTATACCTACCCTTTACCATATGGACAAACACCAGGTCACTATCTGCCAGACTTTAAAAATGAGTCTGAAGAAGGATCCTGACCTGAAACATCACCTGTCCATTTCCTTCACAGATGCTGCCTGACATGTTGAGGTTTACTTTAGAGATACAGCATGGAAACAGGCCCTGCAGCCCACTGAGTCCACACTACTTCTGTTGTTCCACTGTTTCATCCATTCCCTACAAACTAGGGGGCAATTTACAGAAGCCAATTAACCTACAAACCTGCACGTCTTTGGGATGTGGGAGGAAACTGGAGCACCTGGAGGAAACCTCAAGGTCAGTTTATTGTCACATGTACCAATTAACCTACATGGTCATAGCAAAATGGGCAAACTCCACACAGACAGCACCTGAGGTTGGGATCGGATTGGGGTCTCTGGCGCTCTGAGGCAGTAGCAAGACCAACTGCGCCACTGTATGCCGCCCTTGAGTTACTCCAGAACTTTGTGTTTTGTTCAAGATCCCAGCATCTGCAGTTCCTTGAGCTCCCATTTTCTCTGTCGCTCTGATACATTGCACTTGATTGGATGAGTAGCTTCATTGACATCGTCCAGAGTAAGCAGCCACTTGATTGGTATTCCATCAACTGCCCTAAACACTCTTCCCCTCCACCACCAATGCACTGGGCAGCTCTGACAGCTCCCCCATCTCTCTCTCTCAGCCTCCATCACCTATAACAACAAGGGTATTGCCACAAATGGATACCCATCCGAGTTGCATATCATCCAGACTTGGAAATATATCACTCATCGTTCAGTGTCACTAGATCTAAACCATGGAAGTAGCAGAGGACATAGGTTTAAGTTGAGAGCGGAAAGATCTGAAGAAGGGTCTTGACACGAAACGTCATCTATTCCTTTTCTCCAGAGATGCTGCCTGACCCACTGAGTTACTCCAGAATCTTGTGTCTATCTGCAGTGTAAACCAGCATCTGCAGTTCCTTCTTACACAGGATTTAATAGGGACCTGAGGGGCAATGTTTTCACACAGAAGAGGATCGGTATATAGAACGAGCTGCTGGAAGAGGTAGTTGAGGCAGATACTGTCACAACATTTAAAAGACATTTGGACAGGTACATGGATAGAAAATGTTTAGAAGAATATGGGCTAAAGGCAGGCAAGTGGGACTAGTGTAGATGGGGCATCTTGGTTGGCGTGGGTAAGTAGGGCCAAGGGGCATCTTGGTTGGCGTGGGTAAGTAGGGCCAAGGGGCCTGTGTCTCAGCTGTATGACTTAAATTGGGCAAGTTATTAAGTTAGGTAAGTTATTAACAGCTGTGTGTTTTATAGGTGACCTCCCATCCCCCTCTATGTGATGTTCCGTCAGGCTGCTCTGCTAATGCGTTGTGGAAGAGAGTTGTAAAAAGTAATTGTTTCAATATTTTCTTCAGAGTGATTTTAACGGCTGCATTTCATGACAAACCAACACTTGCTGTTGGTGTTGCTAATCTCTGGATTAAATCCTAAATGTGCGTGCTGCTTCCCGTCCAGGCGGGCTGAAGCCACATGGCTTTCTATAGAGAGGAAGCGACCTACACCTTCTTCAGGGGTTTCATTATTGATTTTAGAGTTAAAAATCTTTGTTACGATCTGTTTCAAAAGCATCTGTACCTCTTTCATCCCCTGTCTGAGACTTAAACTCCCTTCCTCCCTCTTCCACTCCATTAATTTTCTCTCCACTTCCCAAAATGTGCGGCAGTGCATTTTGGGAGCATTAACATGGGCAGGACCTACACAGTGAACGGTAGGGCTCTGGGGAGTGTTGTGCTGCTGACGGATCTAGGAGTACAGGTACATAGTAAATTGAAAGTGGCATCACAGGTAGTGTAGGGTGGTCAAAAAGGCCTTTGACACATTGGCCTTCATCAATCAGAGCATTGAGTATAGAAATTGGGAGGTCATGTTGCAGTTGTATAAGACGTTGGTGAGGCTGCATTTAGAGTATTGTGTTCAGTTTTGGGGCACCATGTTCTAGGAAAGATGTTGTCAAGCTGGAAAGGGTGCAGAGAAGATTTAGGAGGATGTTGCTGGACTCGAAGGCCTGAGCTGCAGGAAGAGGTAGAGCAGGCTAGGACTTTATTAATTGGAGCGCAGGAGGTGTATCAAATCATGAGAGGAATAGATCGGGTAGACGTACAAAGTCTCTTACCCAGAGTTGGGGAATCGAGAACCAGAGGGCACAGGTTTAAGGTGAGGGATGAAAGATTTAATAGGAATCTAAGGGGTGACTTTTTCACGGGTACATGGATTGGAGAGGTTTTGAGGGATATGGGACAAACGTAGATAAGTGGAACCAGTGTGGATGGGACATATTGGCCAGTGTGGGGAAGTTGGGCTGACGGGCCTTTTTCCACACTCTATGACACTGACAGTGGAGTCATATCCTATTCGGATTCCTACTGGGCACAGAATTTCTGAAACACTGAAACTACCTTTCCAGTGCCTGGTTTTCCCCAAATCCTATTCCTTGCTCTCGCAATCATTGTTGTGCCAATGACATTGCAAGATCCCTCTGTACATCAGTTATGGACCCCATGATCTTTCCCTACATCTGTTATGGACTTGGTCTCCAAGATCCCTCTGTAGATCAGTTATGGACTTGGACCCCAAGATCTCTCCATACATCTTTTATGGACCCCGAGATCTCAGTGTACATTGATTTTAAATGTTGAGAAAACCTCAGTTTTCTTTAAGAAAATATGTTGTATACGTTCAAAGCACCTACAGATTTAAAAATTTGTTGCAGGCTGATTGGAGTAGATTCAGTTCAGCTGTTTGGGTTCAGTTTGGAGATGGAGATTGGCTGGCTGACTGAATAACAAGTCAGTGTCAGCATACTGCCGTGGTCTGGTCTGGCCTCTCCTGCTAATGTGGTTTTGTGAAAGACGATGGATGTCAGCTTAAAAACAATTCCATCTGCCTGATCTCATCGGAGCCTCTGACCACTGGGGCTGGACAAGAACTCCAAATCTGATCTGGAAATCTTCAAAAGTCAATGATATACTCCTCCAGAACTTGAAATAAAAATAAAACTCTTGCCAGTGGGTGTGTGTGTGTGTGTGTGTGTGTGTGTGTGTGTGTGTGTTCTTTGATCTGGTATTTTGATGGTTCACATGCTTGATCAATGGTGTTTTATCATTAATGTTATTATTATTAATGTTTAGTGTTTTCTGAGTTATTCGTAACTGTCACTATGTCATGTTACTTGTGGGCGGAGCACCAAGGCAAATTCCTTGTATGTGAATACTTGGCCAATAAACTTACTTACTTACTTACTTATATATATATATATATATATATGTGTGTGTTTATATGGATATGCATATATTACTGTGTACTTGTGGGTATGTGTAGATATACACACTACTTTTTCTCTCTTACATAGTTTACAGTGTACTATGTTGACATATTCTGTTGTGCTGCAGCAAGTAAGAATGTCATTGTTCTATCTGGGACACATGACAATGAAACACTCTTGACTTGTGGCAGAAACTGCTGTGGCACATTGGTGAGATGTAGATCCTTCAACCCAAACACGCTCTCAGCAAGAAGAGTGCAATGGGAATATGACTGAGGGAAGGATGTGGGAAGATAGGATTGGTAGACCGATGGGCCAAATGGCCTAATTCTGCTCGTATGATTTATGAATTATGAAACCAGAGCTCCCGGAGGAAACCCAACATGAAGGTGCAAACTCCGTACAGACAGCACCCTTAGTCAGGAGTGAACCCGGGTCTCTGGTGCAGTCGGGCAGCAACTCGACTGCAGAGCTACTGTGCCATGCTGCCTGTTCTATAACATAATCTGAGAAACTGAATGGAGGAACTAAACTTTTGCAGGAGTTGAATTAAAATGCACATTGATGTAATATTGAAGTACTGATTGTTCAACACAGACTTATATTCCTGGCTGTCTTATTAATTGGTACCCATTTGGTAAATTTAAGATAAAATGGCTTGGGTCATAGGAAATGAAATGGCAATTTTTTCTATGCAAATACATATTCCAGTAAAATGTTAAGCATGTTTAATCATGTGCCCTTCTGCGGTTCAGTCTGAAGAAATGCCCCGAGCCAAAATGTTCATGTCACTGGAGCAGAAATAGGCCATTCGCCGCTTTGAGTTTATTCCCCCATTCAATCATGGCGGATCTATCTTTCCCTCTCAATGCCATTCTTCTACCGTATCCCCATAACCCTTGACACCCGTACTAATCAAGACCCTGTCAATTTCTGCCTTAAAAATATCCATTGACTTGGCCTCCACAGCCGCCCATGGCAATGAATTCCACAGATTCACCATCCTCTGACTAAAGAAATTCCTCCTCATCCGTTTTCTAAAGGTGTGTCCTTGTATTGTGAGGCTGTGCTTTCTGGACCAAGACCATCCCATTAGTGGAAACATCCTCTCCACATCCACTCTATCCAGGCCTTTCACTATTTATCATCTGTCGACTTTCTCCAGAGATGCTGCCAGACCCACTGAGTTACTCCAGCACTTTATATATTTTTTTGTAAAGCAGCACCTGCAGCTCCTTGTATCCAACACTAATTTTGCTTGGTAGTACTCGGGACTTGCCTGTTAATTGTTTGATAGAAGAGTTCAATGGGTGAGACTTTTTGACTTTTCAATGTGAAAAATGATATGGGTACCCATATCAGGGTGGCATATCAGGTTTACTTTGCAAACCCAATGAATGCACCTTTTCACATTCATAACAAACAAATTGAAAAGATTTTTGAAGGAGTCCTCCACTACACAGTATTATTTTCACTAATCATTGTTACATGCTGTTTATGATGTCAGATTCAATTTTAAGATAACTAATTTCTGAGCAGCAATTAGGATGATAGTTGGATGCCCTTAATTAAAAGAGTATTTCTAGTTTGGTGCAAGTTATGCACACTTGGAGGTTTTTCAACATTGAATGAAAAGTGTGATTCAATGTTTTCAAAATTGTGTATTCATTTAACAAAGGGGTCTTGCACACAACCTCAAATAGCCTTAAAAGACACAAAATGCTGGAGTAACTCAGCAGGTCAGGTAGCATCTTTGGAGAACATGGATAGGAGATGTTTCGGGTCGGGATCCTTCTTCAGACTGATTGGGGAGAGGGGGAATGGGGGGAAAGAAAGTTGGAAGAGAGGTGGGGCAGGACAAAATGTATCTGAAGAAGGGTCTCGACCTGAAACGTCACCCATTCCTTCTCTCCAGAGATGCTTTCTGTCCTGCTGAGTTACTCCAGCTTTTTATGTCTACCTGGTGCTCGACAAAGCCTTGCAGGTAAAAGGTTGATGCAGGTGAGGGTTTTTTTGATAGGCACATGGCTGGACAAAGGCCAGAGGTGAAAAGACAGAATGTTGTGAGACAAAAGGATTGGAGTATCTTCTGTGGTATCTTCTTCAGATCCGGAAGTGGCCGCGCTGGCTGGCAGCTGCGGCTCACTTGCAGTCCGTCTGGGGGGTCTTTTTGTGATTGTTCGGTAGGTTTTATTAGGTTGGTATGGGGGGGGGGGGGTGGGAGAAACAGAGTCTTAGACTTTCCCTTCGGGGGGATGCGTGTCCCATGTCACCGTCTGTGCTGAGGCCGAATGGCTGAGCTGCGGCAGCGGCCTGGTTCGGACCTGCGGTGCTCCAGCGGCGGCGGTCCGCTTAGAGCTGCGGTGCTCCAGCGGCGGTGGCGGCCTGGCTTGGAGCTGCGGTGCTCCAGCGGCGGCGGTCCGCTTAGAGCTGCGGTGCTCCAGCGGCGGTGGCGGCCTGGCTTGGAGCTGCGGTGCTCCAGCGGCGGCGGCGGTGCGCTTGGAGCTGCGGTGCTCAAGCGGCGGCGGTCCAGCTCAGAGCTGCGGTGCTCCGGTGGCGGCGGCCTGGATCGCCTCAGGGCTGAGGGAGAACTAGGCGGGAGGAAGACAGGGACTTAAGACTTTTGCCTTCCACCACAGTGAGGAGGTGCCTGCGAACTCATTGTGGTGGATGTTGGATATGTGTTTATTGTGTGTTTTGTTTTTATTATATGTATGACTGCATGGTAACAATTTCGTTCAGACCCTAAGGTCTGAATGACAATAAAGGAATCTAATCTAATCTAAGATGGTGAGAACTGCATCGATGTGACAAAAATGCATATAATAGATGCAATGTGGTACAATAAAGATGTATGACTGCTTCTTTAGTTCACCGGTGCTGTTACTCATCTCGATGGAGTTGCCTCAGACTGTCTTCACCTGCTGCCTCTTGTGATAAATCACAATTCCATTCCTCACCCACATCGCTGAGCTACTTCCAGGACTTTGTGTTTTGTTTTTTGGAAAAGCAATCTTCCAAGTCTAAGAAACAGCATTTGCCATTTTTAGCTAGATAATGTGTGTATTATGAATTGTTAACATAGCTGAATCATACAATGGTCATATCAATCTCAGTCATGTTTTGTCAAGCACGGAAGCAGAATATCCAAGCCCTGTTTACTGGAAGAGGAATCTACTTGACAAATTTCTTGCTGATACAGGTCCACCACCGATTTTCCAGCATCCTTGGTTCCAGAGCTTTTCTGGACTATCTGTTTTGCCAGACCAACAGAGGTTCACCGAGGGGCCAAGATACCGGCCCGCAAAGCCGGCCTCAGAAGTCGGTTATGGGAACGATTCTGCTGGCTCCGGCCAAGCCGCAGTTCCAGAGCTCCAGCCACAGGGGGCAAACTCGACCCGCCAGTCGGCTGCGGAAGTCCCAATGAGGTCGTGATTGGCTGCCTTAGCTGGCCTAGGCGTCACATTTCCGCGGGGGATTTCAAATAACTCTTGTGATTTTGTTTGGATTAAAGCAGGTGGTGGACCATCAGTTGCTGGAAAATCGGTGGTGGACCTGTATTCTTCACTGCTAGGTTTAGCTTAGAGATACAGCGTAGAAACAGGCCCTTCGGCCCACCGAGTCCGCACTAGCCAGCGACCCCTGCACATGAACACTATCCTGCACACACTAGGAACACCAAGCCAATTAACCTACATGCCTGTATGTATTTGGAGTGTGGGAGGAAACCGATGATCTCGGAGACACCCGGCGCGGTCACGGGAGAAAGTACAAACTCCGTACAGGCAGCACCCGTAGTCGGGATCGAACCCGGGTCTCTGGCGCTGTAAGGCAGCAACTCTACCGCTGCGCCACCATGGCTGATCGAAGATTGTCACAGATCTTTCTCACGATCAAGTTGTATACCGTATTTCCCTGCGCCAAAGAGGCTATTTTTTACCCTAAAATAAGACCCAAAAAATGACCTGCTTCTTGGAGGCTGAAGGTTAGGTTGTTCAGATGCCTATAGCTGCAGCAAGTAAGAATTTCATTGTTCCATTGCCAGTATAGTATGACAATTAAAAAACTCTTGGCTTGCGATAAAGGGAATTGATGGTGGGGAGAGGGTGGGATGGACTGCGGGAGGTGTCTCCAGCGGCCCACTCCATCAACACCTCGACTTTAAACGCGCTGTTTCCTTGCCTCCCACAGCCTCTGCTCTGCCTCCATGACCCAGGTCAGCCGCGGGAGGTGACCTGGGTCACGGACAAGTTGATTAGAAGGAGCCAGCATTGATTTGTTAAGGGTAGGGCATATCCAGAAAAAAAAATGTTTGTAAGGTTTGAAGTTTTTTGGCCTTATTTTGTAACCAGCATCTGCAGTTTCTTATGCCTACAGATTCACTGGTGGTTTGTACGAAATATCAGTTGGATTGGTATTGTGTTTTTGTGTTATTGATGCCCAGCATCCACTCCGACACCCGTTATCTGCCCCTACAGCTTTGATTGTACAGTTAAAGTGGTATGGATTTACCAACCCTTTTTCTTCTTTCTTACAGAATTCCATGAACCTTCCTCCTGACAAAGCTAGACTACTGAGACAGTATGACAGCGAGAAGAAATGGGAGCTCATCTGTGACCAGGTAAAGACCAGTTCAACACTCTCTCAGCTGTAGCGTAACATTGGGGAGATGAGATTATAGTTGAAGGTGCCAAATATGATGCTTGGTTGCCCTTTATACTTTAGAGATACAGCGCAGAAACAAGCCCTGCGGCCCACCAACTCTGCACCGACCGGCGATTACCCCGCACACTAACACTAGCCTGCACACTAGGGACACTTTTACAACTTACCGGAGTCAATTAACCTACAAACCTACGCATCTTTGGAATGTGAGAGGAAACCGGAGCACCCTGAGAAAACCCACACGGTCACAGGGAGAACGTGCAAACTCCGTACAGACAGCACCCAGAGTCAGGATCGAACCCGGGTCTCTGACGCTGTGAGGCAGCAACTCTACCGGCCTCTTTTATAGGCTGAATTCTCAATGATTGGTCTTCACTTTCAACGCCAAGCATATGTGTTTATAATCTTTGTTTATTGTGGCATCCATGACTTTAAACATATAATGGCTTAAATGCGTGTTCATGATCCATTCTGCTTCTCTGGGTGACACAACGGGTGGAGTCGCTGCCTCACAGCGCCAGAGACCTGGGTTCAATCCTACCTTGGGTGCTGTCTGTGTGGAGTTTGCATGTTCTCCCTGTGACCACGTGGGTTTCCTCCGGATGCTCCGGGTTACTCGCACATCTCAAAGATGTTTAGGTTCGTCGGTTAATTGGCCCTCTGTAAATTTCCCCTAATGTATAGGGAATGGAAGAGAAAGTGGGATAACATTGAAGTAATGAGAACGGGTGATCGAAGGTTAATTGGCCTTGGTAAATTGCCCCTAATATGTAAGGTGTGGATGTGTAGATGGAATAACATAGAACTTATGAGAACGGGTGATAGATGGTCGGCATGGACTCAGTGGGCTGAAGGGACTGTTTCTATGTTGTATGTCTAAATTCTAAAATTCTGAAAAAAATGATTCTTTTATCATCATGGATGATCACTGGGTTGAGTATAATTATCCTCCTGGTGGGTCCTTTTCTGTGGGCCTTGAGATGGCTGAAGAGGCCGATCCTGGAGCCACAGGCTTTATGCGTGTGGTCTTTAACGTGGGGAGACTGGTGCCCAGACAGCCACCGCACGGCCCTTGGATGCCACAGATGCCACCATGGGTGGGAGTCTCTACCTGCTGCAGCCTTCTTTCACCTTCTGAGCTGCCATGGTGCTCCACCCACCGACCAGCCACCATCCTCCATTGGTCCACTGTTGAGGTCTTCTCCTTGGACCACGCTTTGTCAGGAATCTCTCCCCTCGTCCTGCCCATCATGGGTGACCCTGCTACCAGCATAGCTCAGATGGTTTAGCTCTCAGAAACTGAGGCGCATGGAAGCTTCTCCAACCAAAAAGGTGGCAACCTCGGAGAAATATCATTTAACAGTGGGGTGTTGAATAGATGTGTTGTTGCTCTCGGTATGAAAAGAGTAGACATGTATGCATGCTGCACAGGTCCTGTTATGTGTAACCAAGTGCTTATTATCTGTTTGCATACTGCACACAATGTAGCAAAATAAATCAAATGCTTAGATCTGGAGGGCTGGAAGAGATCCTTTGAACATTATTGAATAAATTGAACATTATATCATCAGTTTTAATGAGAGCAATTAGTATTAATTAATGAGTTGCTTGAAGTTTGACAGTAATAAAGGGATCTCTGTTTCTATGAAGATTTAGTGATAATGTTTCCAAGTCAGGATATGTCATAACCTAATTTGGTGATATTTTGTTTGCATTTAAATGCCAGCAAGCTGTAGGTGTGTCGAGAACATCTTCATCACTTTTAGCATAACTATACAATGCTCACTGACTTCTGGTTTAGGAATATGTCTACTTGTCCAATTGGAATGCAGATATTAATTCAATTGAAAGATGTTCATAGAGGCATAATTCAAACAAAAAAAGTCCCTGATTTTATTCCTCAAAATCACAAAGTTGTCAATTTATGGCACATGCCCTCCCTGTCCAAGAATACCTATTTATTGAAACAGAGTAGAAAGAGAAGAGCGTTTTATCCACACTGCCCCATGTGTATTATTGCCGTCAACACTTCACGGTAAATTCCGCACAGATTGCCATATCTTCCTACAGCACTAATCCAATTACACCCTGGTTTTTCAGTTTAGCTACCAGTTGTATCTTGAAGACATAAGAACTGATGTTGGGTGATTCTGGAAGTTGACTTCACATCATCCTTAGTGGGGGTGTTTACTGGAAGCCTGAGTCAGAGGAATAGAAGTAGGAAGGCTTTTTGACTTGGTGATTTACTGAGAACTGCACATTATACAAGAGCTAAAGTAGATTATTGGAGATTAGGCGTGTAGAAGGTCATCTCAATGGAAATGAATGTCGACTGGGATTTAGTGTTTGAAAAACACTGAAATTGGTGGAGCCAATCAGCAAGACATGGAAACGATGCAGCGACTGAAAGAATGATGTAAAGGCTGTGATAAAGGCAGGTTTACTTTAGACTTTAGAGATGCAGTGTGGAAAAAGGCCCTTCGGCCCACCGAGCCCATGTTGACCAGCGATCACCCCGTACACTAGCATTATGCTACACACTAGGAACAGTTTATAATGTTACTGCAGCCAATTAACCTACAAACCTGTATGTCTTTGGCATGAGGGAGGAAACTGGAGAAAAGCCACGCGGTCACAGGGAGAACGTACAAACACAGTTCAGACGGCACCTGTAGCCGGGATGGAATTTGGGTCTCTGGAGCTGTTAGGCAGCAACTCTACCGCTGTACCACTGTGCCACCCTCGGTCAACCAGTAAAAGGCCATTCTGAATCGGGACGTCCCGCATCCAAGAGGATCTGAATTGGAAAATGTTATGGCAGAGAATAAACATTTAGATTCTGAAATTAGATACAAAAGGTATCAATATTTGAAGAATTATTGAAAGACATCTTATGGGGCTGTCATCACACCTCATACAACCAGTGCAGAAGTAGTAGAAACAAGGAACTGAAGATGCTGCTGGTTCATACGCAAAAGGACTCAAAGAGCTGGAGTAACTCAGCAGGTCAGCCAGCATCTCTGAAGAAAATGGATAGGTGAAGTTACGGGTCGAGACCCTTCTTCAGACTGATTGTAAGGGGGTGGGGTGGGAGATGAAAGCTGGATCGGGGAGAGGCAGGACAAAGCTGCATTGATACCATCATTCTGTTTACTAAGGGCGGCTATAATGTGCTGCATGGCCAAGAAGACATTGAGACCAAGAAAAGAGTGGCTATGCTTATGGTCTTGTATTTATCTCGTATCAAATATTACACTTAGTTGCTTAAGGAAAAAAAAATTAAATAAACAGAGGGCATTCCTGGTGTCTGAAGTATTTAAACACCAGGCTACCATCAAGCGGCCAGTTGTAAATAGCTCCAGTAAAGTGGATTTGTCCGTCTGCCACTGTGATCTGAAAGACATAAGATGGATTAGCAACTGATTATCGTAATTGTTTTCCAGATCCAAGACAACAGACAGGTGACTGGTTGCGTCATATATAATCCTTTGCTATTAATGCCGGTCACTCAGTTGCTGTCTTTTAGCTGTGATAACAGAATTTCTCAAGCTTTGCAGGATCCGATTTACAAAAAAATGACACAAAGTACTGGAGTAACTCAGCAGGTCAGTCAGTATCTCTGGAGAACATGGATAGGTGATGTCTTGTCAATGCTGACCAAGATACCCCATCTAACCTAGTCCCAATGTCTTCTGTCTGAAGAAGGGTCCCGACAAACATGTTCTCCAGAGATGCTGCCTGAACCTCTGAGTTACTCCAGCACTCTGTCTTTTTTCTCTCTTATTTTTCTCTTTATGTTTTAGAGATGTCATAGTCATACAGCAGGGAAACGGGTCCTTCGGCTAGTCCCATTTGCCTGCGTTTTGGCCCATATCCCATCTAAACTTATCCATGTACCTGTCCAAGTCTTTTTTTTTAATGCAGTTATAGTTCCTTCCTCAACAACCTCCTTATAACTCACTCCATATAACCATCACCCTTTTCATCTCATCTCTCAGTATGCATGTTGCACTGGAAAGTCTTCTTTCCTGTTTTTTTTTGTTCTTTCTTCCTTTGCTGTTGTTCCAGTTTATATCCATCTTTTAGGATATATCCAAGTGGCTGTTATCTTTTTGACTCTTGATAGCAGGTGCTAGCCAAGGTACAAACAATGGCAAATCATATCCTATGCATAAGCATCTTTTGGCAAGGATCATTGATGGTTCAGATCTATTTTTCCCTCCTGATTTAGGGGAATTTAAGCTAATTGTACAGCCCCGTCTATTGTTTAAGTCAAGATCGGCTAATAGCACAGATTGACCATTGAGCCTGGAACCTTATGCTAATCGTCCTAACAGCAATATTAGCTCAATTACGTAGGGTACGATGACCATCTATCTTAATGCAGAGAAAATCAAAATGACTAATTTTGTAGGAAGAGATATTATTTGAAACAGAGGCTTTAATGCAGCATTTATATAGCTCTAGCAATGAGTTATTAGAGATTAGATGGCCCCGATATGAAGATTGCTCATTGATATTTGCTTTGGTGCATAAGTTACAGGAGTTGTTAGGGTGAAGTGAGGGAAATCAGAATGTGTTCTTTAATGCTTTGAAGGTGATTGGCTGTAATGAGTCTGAGCATGTGTTGTACCCAGATCCTTAAAAGAAGACTTCATCTTTTTGGTAGTAAAAAAGATCGGACCAGGTTTGTTTAAAGGAAAAGGTGGTCTACTTTTTGATACTGCAGAGTTTCTCCAGATATAGACACATAGAATTTAGACATTGTTCATTTGCTTGAATTTTTTTTGCAGTCATGTTGAGGGTGATATATAAATGTAGGTGGTTGTTTCCATCGCAATTCCTCCCTAAGTCTAGTTATTCAACATCTTGCTCTCACATTTGTCAAAGTCAACTTTAATTACATCACACGTGCAAATCACAAATCAGGTCAGAAGTGAGGTAACATGTCGGCTCCAAGCTGGCTATGCCTTTGATTCCCATGTGCCGTAAGTTAATTTGAATGAAAAATCAACCAGCATGCCACTTAGTGTAGTTTTAGTTTAGTTTAGAGATAGCATGGAACCAGGCCCTTCGGACCATGTGCCGATCATCGATCATCCGTTCACTAGCCCTATCCTACACGCAGGGGACAATTTACTGAAACCAATGAAACTACAAACCTGTACATCATTGGAATGTGGGAGGAAACTGGAGCACCCGGAGAAAATCCACGCGGTCACAGGGAGAACGTGCAAATCTGTGCAGACAGCACCGTAGTCAGGATCGAACCCGGGTTTCTGCCACTATGAGGCAGCAACTGCACAGTTGCGCCACTGTGCCACCCCTACCAAGCCAGTTTTTAAAAAAAATTCTAATTCGAGATACATTACCAGAGTAAATAGTTTCTCCATCACATCTATTTACGCTCTTCATCATTTTAAATACGGGAATTCTCTCACCAGTTATACAAAATGTTTATGTCCATGCCCAGTTCATCAACCTAACCTGATAGTTTTAGGTTTATTATTATTGTCACATGTACCGAGGTACAGTGAAAAGCTTTGTCTAGCATGCCATCCAATCAAAACGGGAGTGGGGAGAAGAAGGAATGACTGGGATGGGATAAGTCTTTGATTAAGTTGGCTGTTTTTTCGAGGCAGCGTGAGATGCAGATGGAGTCGATGGTGGGGAGTCTGTTTGTACGATGGACAATTTAATTCTGTCACATATGGAGTTGTTCTGATAGCTCCACAGTTGTCCTTCTAAGGACAATATGCTATTCTCTATGTATTTTGTCCAAAGTTGTACCGAGTGGTTTAAAAGTTGACTGGCCATGTCTGGCTACAATCAAATCTCGCTTGTGAGTTTGAGTCCCGTCGAGTATTGGTGTTTATATTATTGCTGTCACGTGTGCTGAGATACAATGAAAACATTTTGTTTGCGTGCTACCCAATTAAATCACATCACTAGACATGAGCACCTACAAGCCATGCACAAGTCCTGATGAATTTACAATTGGAATAGGGATTTAAAAGAGTGGAATAATTGTATCGGATGATTGGATCCTCTTCTGGGACCAGCATGCAAAGAGTTGCCAACATTCTTAACTACGGCACGGCGCCGTGTAGAGCTGCTGCCTTACAGCGCCAGACACCCGGGTTCAGTCCTGATTGCAGGTACTGTCTGTATGGTGTTTGTATGTTCTCCCTGTGACCGCGTGAGTTTTCTCTGGGTGCTCTGGTTTCCTCCCACATTCCAAAGGCATGCAGTTTTGTAGGTTAATTGGCTTCTGTAAATTTGTCCCTAATGTGTAGGATGGAACTAGTGTACTGGTGATCACTGGTCCAAGGGCCGAAGGGCCTGTTTCCATACAGTATCTCTAAACTAAATTAAATAATTGTTTAAAAGTTGTCTGGCCATATCTATCCACAATCAAACGTCACTTTAGACTTTAACGATATAGAGTGGATACAGATCCTTTGACCCATCGAGTCCATGCCAACCAGCTATCACACCGTGCACCAGCACAATCCTACACACTAGGGACAATTTTTTTAAACTGAAGCCTAATAAACCTACAAACCTGTATGTCTTTCGAGTGTGGGAAGAAGCCGGAGCACCCGGAGAAGACCCACATGGTCATAGGGAGAATGTACAAACACTGTACAGACAGCATCAGTAGTCAGGATCGAACCCAGGTCTCTGGCGCTGTGAGGCAGCAACTCTCCCGCTGCACCACCATGCCGGCCCTTTTTTAAACTCCACAACCTGTGAGTATGAGTTCCGTCGAGTATTGGTATTTGTATTATTACTGTCACATGTACCGAGATACATTGAAAAGCTTTGGTTTGTGTGCTACCCAATTAAATCAGACCATACTCTACATAAGTACATTGAGAACAAGTCCTGATAGATTTACAATTGGAGCCGAAATGTACATTTTATCTGTAGTTTAGCTTTTAGTTTAGAGACAGCGCGCGCGGAAACAAGCTCCTTGGCCCACCGTGTCCGTGCAAACCAGCAATCTCCGCACATCAGCACTATCCTACACACACTAGGGACAATTTACAATTTTTACTGAAACCAATTAACCTACAAACCTGTACGTTTTTGTAGTGTGGGATGAAACCAGAGCACCAGGAGAAAGCCCATGCGGTCACGGGGAGAACGTACAAAACGTGCAGACAGCACCCGTAGTCGGGATTGAACCCAGGTCTCTGGCACTGTAAGGCAGCAACTCTACCGCTGCGCCTCCATGCATAGTAGATCCTCTTCTGGGACCAGCACGCAAAGAGTTGCCGCATTGTGGCAACATCTTGCATCTTTCTTAATTACTTTAGTGTTAATATTTTTAATTACATTCGCTCATTAACTTTTCATGACATATGCGCATGAATATCTAAATTTCATGAAGACATTGCTTACAAGGACAGCTTTGTTTCCGCATCCTAATTAACATTGAGAAAGGTGATAGTGAGACACTGGCTTAAAGTCTTTGCTGTCTGTTTGACAGAGTCTGGCCAAGGTGAAATGGTTTACGTCCAGTGTTGATGAAAGAATACTGATGTATTTCTAATGAAGAATAACGTGCATCTTGTAAAGAAAGTTGACAAGAGTGGTATTCCCTTGCACCTGATCCTCTTATCAATCTATACAGAAGGAACTGCAGATGCTGGTTTACAAATAAAACTGGATTGCACACAAACAAAACCTTTCACTGTACACAAGACAATAATAAACTAAACTAAACTAAACTAATCAAGAATCTGTCAATCTCCACCTTAAAAATACCCAATAACTTGGCCTCCACAGCCGTCTGTGGCAATGAATTCCCCAGATTCACAACCCTCTGGCTAAAGAAATTCCTCCTCATTTCCTTTCTAAAGGTAACTCCTTTTATTCTGGTCCCCTGCTTTCTTTTAAGGTGGATAATTCTAATTTGTGATTAAGTGATTCTAAAAATTATTTGGATACAAGGAACTGCAGATGCTGGTTCACAAAATAAAGACACAAAGTGCTGCAGTAACTCAGTGAGTCAGGCAGCATCTCTGGAGAGAAGGAATGGGTGACGTTTCGGGTCGAGACCCTTCTTCAAACCTTCTCTGCAGAGATGCTGCCTGATCCGCTGAGTTACTCCAGCATTTTGTGTCTACCTTCGATTTAAACCAGCATCTGCAGTTCTTTCCTACACGGGTTCAGGTTTAAGGTCAGGACTAATGTTCAGACTAATTGTCGTGGGATGGAGAAACCTGAAAATGAGGTGGCGACAGGACACAAGGGACTGCAGCTGCTGCTTTACCAAACAAGGACAAGTTGTTGGAGTAACTCAGTGGGTCAGGCAGCATCTCTGGAAGACTTGGATTGGCAACATTTCTTGTCAGGACCTTTCTTCAGACTAGGTGAAGGGTTCGGAAACTAAACATTACCTATCCGTTTTCCCCAGAGATGCTACCTGATCCGCTGAGTTACTCCAGCACTTTGTGTCTATCTTCGGTATAAACCAGCATCTGCAGTTCCTTTCTGCACCTTCAAATTGTAGTAAGGGGGGGGAGAAAGGTTGGACACAAGGAACTGCAGATGCTGGTTTAGAAAATGAAACACGGAGTCCATGTTATAGGGCTTGTAAGATGCTGTTGAAGAGAGCCACTTACAGCTTTTTCTCTTCTTACTGCTGCAATCAGTCAGAAGAAGGGGCCTGACCCGAAACGTCACCTATCCATGTTCTCCAGGGATTCTGCCTGACCTGCTGAGTTTCTCAATCACTTTGTGCCTTTCCCTGTTGAAGAAAGATTGGCTTGCTGGAAATAGGACAGTTATGAGTCATCCAAATTGGCAAGTTTAGTTTAGTTTAGGTTTAGCGATACAGAGCAGAAACAGGCCCTTCGGCCCACGGAGTCTGTGCCGACCAGCGATCACCATACACTAGGATTATCCTACAACTCGGGACAATTTACAATTTACCAAGGTCAATTAGCCCACAAACCTACATGTCTTTGGAGTGTGGAAGGAAACTGGCACCCCCGAAAAAAACCGCATGCAGGTCACGGGGATAGAACATACAAACTCCGTACATACAGCACGTGGTCAGGATGGAATCCGGGTCTCTGGCGCTGTGAGGCATCAACTCTACTGCTGCCACTGTGCAGCCCATGACTGGACTCTACTTTTATGATATTTCCTTTGAAAATGTTTTATTTGCCCAACAGCATTCGAATCAAGCCAGGATGTTGTTTGAACTTGCATTCTCTGAATTATTAATCCAGGTTTTTGAATTGCTAGTATAAACATAACCTCCACCTCGCTGTACATGTTGTCGAGCAGCTCTAACCTACTGAGATAGGGTGGTGGCTGTGAGCATGTTAGCAGATGTGGATAAACCTATCCATTTCATCTCAAAGGCAAAGAATATTTTGAAACCGTGCTTGCTGTTACAGTAAAGGATTGATGCTAGAAACAGAACAAACAAACAATGCAGGATAAGTGAATGGGCAGGAGCTGGTGGGTCGAATCTAATGGGGAGAAATAAATAGAAAGATGGCATAAATGATGAGAGGTTGAAAGTAGTTTGTGTAACCGCGGAATCAGTGGAAGTCAGCAGGAAGATAGAGCAAGCGGTTAGGGAGGTCATCGATTCATTGCCGGATGACTTGAGGGCAAGAGTAAGGACATCTTCCTCACAATTACGTGGGATGAGACCAGCTTTGTGGGATTAACGTGTGCAGGTTTGGTGTCTGCACCTCAAGAACAGTTTGCTACATTTCCTCCATAGTAAGTACAACTTTACTACCCAATGGTATGAAGATTAACTTCTCCAATTTTAGGTAACTACAAACTCTTCCCCCTCCCTCTCTCCCCCCTGTCTTTCCTCTTTCCCCTGTGACTTGCACCTATTTGACCTCCCCTTCCACCCACTCTCTAACCTTTTTCTGCCACACCTCCTGCCATTTCATCTCTGATCAATCAGCCTGAAGAAGGGTCCTGACCCGAAACGTCACCTATCCACGTATCCAGAGATGCTGCCTGACCCGCTGAGTTACTTCAGCACCTTGTGTCTTTTAAGTATAAGTCCATCAGATTCATTCTTGGCTGGAGTTGTGTGCGTTGTCATTTGAGGAGAGATTAAGCTGACTGAGCCTATACTATCTTGGTGTTTAGAAGAATGAGAAGTAATCTTATCGAAATGTGCAAAATGTTTTCTGGAGCTTGACAAGACAAATGCAGAGTTGATATTTAACCTCGTTGGAATGTCAAGAACCAGGGTCACCATCTCGCATTCAGGGGTTACTCACTGCCAACAGGAATTTCTTCACACAGAGGATGGAGAATCTTTGGAACTGTGCACCCGGATGGGCCTGTGTAGGCTCATTTACGAAGTGCATTCAGAAGAACAGCTGATGGAGCTTTAGATATTAATGGGATTGAGGGATGTGTGGTAAATCGTGCCGTTTACTACATCACCCCGGTCACTCCCTCTTCTCCCCTCTCCCATCAGGCAAGAGGTAGAGAAGTGTGAAAACGCACACCTCCAGATTCAGGGACAGTTTCTTCCCAGCTGTCATCAGGCAACCGAACCATCCTATCACCAACTAGAGAAGAGTCTTGACCTACCATCTACCTCATTGGAGACCCTCTGACTACCTTTAATCAGACTAAAGACTTTATCTTGCACTATATGTTATTTCCTTTATCCTGTATCTGTACACTGTGGACGGTTCGATTGGAATCATGTATAGTCTTTCCACTGACTGGATAGCACTCAGCAAAAGCTTTTTACTGTACCTCAGTACATCTGACAATGAACTAAAGTAAAATAAAGCTAAAATAATCTTACTGCGTGGTGGGCAAACACGAATTGCTGGAGAAACACAGTGGGTCAGGCGGCATCTGGGAAGGGAATGGGTTGGAACGGTTCCAAAGGCGTCACTCCAAACACGTACAGGTTTGTAGCTTAATTGGCTTGGTAAAATTATAATTTGTTCCTAGTGTGTAGGATACTGTTATTGTGCGGGGTCACTGGTCGGTGCGGACTTGGAGGGCTGAAGGGCCTGGTTCCTCACTGTATCTCTAAACTAAACTATACTAAATGAAATGGTTCGGATGAAACGCTCCTTCAGACCCGAGACATCGGCTGCCCATTCCTTCCCCAGACACTGCCTGGCCTGCTGAGTTCCTCCAACATTTTGTGTTTTGCTCAAGATCCCAACATCTGGTTGTCTCTTGTGCCTTCTCGTTGTTGAATTGTGGAACAGTTACAAGAGGCTGAGTGACCCCTTCAGCTTGTCATAGGGTCATACAGCGCGGAAACAGGCTCTTCAGCCCATCTCGTTCATGCCCACCAAGGTGCCCCATCTAACTTTGCTCGCATTTGGCCCATATCCCACTAAACCTTTCCTATCCATTGCATTGTGTATATGTATCTGTGTTCTTGTGTGTTCTTGTATGTTCTTATACCATTCCGAAACATCCTGCAATGTTTAAAATGCGACGGTGGCACAGAGCTTGCTTCTGATTTATTTTATGTAGTCGCATATGTCAGCTGACACTGTTTCCCAATTGAATCAGGTAACCGAAGCTTTTCAATACTAGACCCAGAAGCGTTTAAGCAATGGAAATCCGATTGTTTTTACATGATAATAAATTGTTAATTGCCGTAGAGTATTGGAATTGATGGCTGGTGAATATTTCATCAGTAAACGAGTACATTTTGCTATCAGTAAACACCAGCAATTTTTCTGAAAACCACACATTCCTCAAGTAACATGACGAACTCAGACCTCACCAGTAGACAAAATACCACCACATATGATTCCTAATCTGCTATAATGTGTTTTTTTTTTGGTTCATCGTTCTTGTTATGGCTGAAACAACAGATAAAAGTCTGATTTTTACCAGGATAAGTACCATCATTTTGATTTCTCTGAATTTCTGAGGAATGATCTTGACCGAGAATATGTCTGAGATTGAACCATTGTTTTTAATTCAATTCTGACTGAGGTGAAATATCAGCCCTCTTGCATTGATCAATGCAATCAATTGGAAACATTTGTTTTTATAACTCTACATAACACAGTCTCTTTAATAATTTAGTGGGCAGCACAGTGGTGTGTCGGTAGACTACTGCCGCACGGTGCCAGGGACCTGGGTTCGATCCTGACGATGGGTGCTGTCTGTTTGTAGTTTGTTCGTTCTCCATGTGACTGCGTGGGTTTTCTCCGGGTGCTCCGGTTTCCTCCCACATTCCAAACCTTGTAGGTTAACTGGCTTCGGTAAATTTTCCATAGTGTGTAGTAGGAGTAGCATAGAACTAGTGTACGGGTGATCGATGGATGGTGTGCAGCTGCTGGGTCGAAGGGCCTGTTTCCACACTGTATCTCTAGACTACACTGAAACATCCTGACCTAATGTCTTGTTTTTCACCATTTCAACGGTACGTTCTCGTCATACAGTGAAATTCCTTTTTTTAGCATTCAATTACGTAAAAGTTTTACTACACACAAGCACAATCATACTTAAGTACAAGAGTGTAAAAATAATTATTTTACGCTGGGGCAGTACATAAGAGTCACCTTGTTAACTTGTATCCCTCAAGTTTCAAAATTATTCAAAATATAGACTATAAGACATAGGAGCAGAATCAGTTCATTCAGCCCATCGTTTCTGCTCTACCATTCAATAATTTCTGATCTATTTCTCCACTTTAACCCCATTCTCCTGCCTTCTCCCCGTAACCCTTGACTCCCTTACTAATCAAGAATCTATCAGTCTCCGCTTTAAAAATACCCAATGATGTCCTCCACAATGGCAATGAATTCCTTAGATTCACCACCCTCTGACTAAAGAAATTCCTCCTAATCTCCTTTCAAAAGGTACGTCCTTTTATTCTGAGGCTATGGCCTCTGTTCCTAGACTCTCCCACTATTGGAAGCATCCTGTCCACATCCACTTAATCCGGGCCTTTCACTATTTGTTCCAGGTTTCATGGAGATCGCCACTTATTCTTTCTGAACTCCAGTGAGTACAGGCCCAGATCCATCAAACGTTCTGGGAGTCTTAATGGCTTTGAAGGCCCATGGCCCTGGTGACGGCACTGGGTTAGAGTGGTCGACCTGGCCAGGCGATGTTGTCGATGTCTTCCACTGCTGTCATTGATGAGTGGCCTTCTCAGTGGGTGCTTCTATAATGAAATCAATTCCACGCCAATGTGCCGTGTCTGAATGGGAAGAGCTGGATTTCAGTCCAATCTTAGCAAGTGGAGAACGGGAGCTCTGATTGTTGACTGACACTGGGCCTAGAGACCTCCATCCCTCCATCACCTAAAGAGTCTCTACTCATGGCTGGCGCATCTAATCTTCCCTGGCTTGGAGATGGTTCTGCTGAATACTTACGCTCAGTCCGTACTGGCCTATGTAATCTCCCAGTTGCCAAACATTTTAACTCTTTCCCATTCCTATACTGACTTTTCTGTCCTGGGGCTCGTCCACTGTCAGAGTGAGGGCTGTCAGACATGCAAACTGGAGGAAGAGCACTTCATATTTCACTTGGGCAGCTTACAACCCAGCGGTATGAATGTTGATTTTTCTCATTTCAAATGACTGCTGCATTCACTCCCCCCCCCCCCCTCCCCCACCCTAGTTGTTCTACCAGTTCCACTGTTCGCATCCTTGTATCTCACTCATTCGCACATCTTCCCCAGTCAACAATGGGCCATTTTGGACTCCACCCTTCTGAGGCCCTGATTTGTCGTGGCATTTTCTCGCTTTCAGTTCCACCCCATCTCTATCTTTCAGTGAAGAAGGTTTCCGACCTGAAACGCATCCATTCCTTTTCTCCAAAGATGCTGCCTGGCTCGCTGAGTTACTCCAGCACTTTGTGTCTATCTTCGGTATAAAGCAGCATCTGCAGTTCCTTCCGCCTGCTCTCTGGTAATTGGCACAACATTATCATTAGGGCACAGTAGACAGATGGTTAGTTCTTGTACTGTTAGCTGAGGCCAGATGGTCTAGCTCTGGATCATTGTAGGAGTCCAGAGGTCATTGAGGTAGATGTAATTGAATACTTAATAAAATATGTAAAATTTGAAGGTTATTCTGGTATGCGTCAGTGAGGATTCCGGGCTATCTTCAGTTCCTTGGGTTTCATTATCACAAACAAACCCATCGTGTTACACTTGTCATCTCTTTTGACAATTCGTACACAGCAGCTTCCACCCTTCCCATTATTCATCTGACAACGCGATGGACAGTTAAACATGATTTATCTTTGACAAATTTGTGCTGACTATCTTTTAAGAGTACAAGAGTGTTTAGTTCTGAGGACGCGTCTACACCAGTCACTCCATCTTCTCCCCTCCCCCATCAGGCAAGAGGGATCGAAGTGTGACAACACACACCTCCAGGTTCAGGGACTGTTGCTTCCCAGCTGTTGTCAGGCAACTGAACCATCCTATCACCAGCCAGGGTGCAGCCTGACCTCCCATCTGTCTTGTTGGAGACCTTCGAACTTTCTTTAGTTGGACTTTATCGCTCTGTATCTTACTAAATGTTGCCACTTTTATGCTTACCTGTTTGCACACTGTGGATGGCTGATCGTAATCTTGTAAACCTCTCCTTGACGGGATACCATGCAACAGGCTTTTCACTGAACCTCGGAACACATGAAATACTAAACTAAACTAAACTAAAGCTGAAGATAGACGCAAAGTGTTGTAGTAACTCTTTGGAGAAAATGGATCGGTGACATTTTGGGTCGAGACCCTTCTTCGGTCTGAAGAAGGATTCCAACCCGAAACTTTACCTATCCATGTTCTCCAGCGATGCTGCCTGACACGCTGAGGTATAAACCAGCATCTGCAGTTCCTTCTAATTACATATTAAACTAAAAGTAAATTTGTCATGTGTATCAGAGAGGAAGATGGATAATGAAATTCTAACTTGCTGCAGCTTTTCAGGCAAATTAAACCCAACACAAAAACAAATCTGCGATAAGTTACCAGTTACTCAGAGTAAACTTGACCATGAGAGTATAAAACCCACTACCAAATACTGAGGGCAGAGTCTTTAGACTTTAAAGATACAGCACAGAAACGGGCCCTATGGCCCACTGAGTCCGTGCCGACCAACAGTCACCCCGTACACTAGCATTATCCTACACACTAGGGACAATTTACAATTTTACCAAAGCCAATTAACCTACAAACCTGTATGCCTTTGGAGTGTTGGAGGAAACCAGATCACCCGGAGAAAACCCACACAGTCACAAGGGGAACATACAAACTCCGGACAGAGTAGGGGAGGCAAGAACTAGCCGACGCAGGTTTAAGATGAGAGGGGAAAGATTTAGTAGGAACCTGAGGGGCATATTTTTCACTTTGAGGGGGGTGGGTATATGGAATGAGGAGGTATTTGAGGCAGGTACTTTAACACCATTTAAAAGACATTTGGACAGGTACGTGTACAGGAAAGGTTTAGCGGGATATGGACCAAACAGGTAGGACTAGTATAGATGGGGCAGCTTGGGCAGTATGGGCAAGTTGGGCCGAAGGATCTGTTTCTGTGCCCTTTGCCTTTATGACTATATGACACTTTCAGATTTAAGTGATCAAATTGCCTGACTAATGTTTGAATATTTCTTTCATTACAGGAAAGATTTCAAGTGAAAAATCCTCCACACACATACATTCTGAAGCTGAAGGGTTATCTCGATCCAGCTGTGACCAGGAAGGTAAAGAGTACTTTTAATAAAACTAACTGGGCTTTCTTTAATTCTTGCAAGTGATTGTTTAGTTCAAACTTGTGTTTTCATGTAATGTATGCACAAAATAAAGTTTTATCAGGTTAGGCATCTTGTGTGGATTTTATCAGGTAATGTTTATTATTTTCAGCACAGGACAATGAAATAAATGCTCAAAATGAATCCTTTCCGGCTTGAATAAGCCAGGTTTTGAAGTGTCTTAAAGAGTTTTGATTCAGATGTAGAGCGTGGCAGGTTTTACAAACATCTAAGCCAAATCAAGCAGGGCCAAGAAATGAATAATACTCCCCAAGCCCTCCTCCTCTTCCCAACCCATCTCTTTCCCCGGTTCCAAACTACCCTGTGTACACACGTGTCGGTCACCGTCTCCCATCACCCCAGTCATCTTGTGTAGGAAGGAACTGCAGATGCTGGTTTAAACCGAAGCTTGTCACAAAAAGCTGGCGGAACTCAGCGGGACAGAGAACATCCCTGGAGAAAAGGAATAGGTGATGTTTTGGGTTGAGACCCTTCTTCAGACTGAGAATTCCCCTGACTCCCAGTCTGAAGAAGGGTCTCCACCCGAGACGTCACCTATTCCTTTTCTCCAGAGATGCTGCCTGACTCACGGAGTCACTCCAGCTTTTTGTGTCTAACCCGCCACCTTGCTCTTTTCCTCTCCTCCCTGCATACATTTCCCAGCCCCGAGTCTCTTATTTCCCTATTATACCTCTTTTTTCTCCTTGGCCCTATTCCCTTCCACCCTTATCTCCCGTTCGACTTTGTTTCACTCTTCGCGCCTCTCCCTAACTAACACCATTTTGCCTTCTTTTCATCTCCAACCATTCCCACTTACCCATCTGCCAAGCACTCCCACCCCACCTGCATCCATCTATTGCCAGGAATTGCCCCACACCAACCTCTCTTTTCCAGCTTTCTTCACCCTACTCTATCAGTCCGAACAAGGGTCCCAAAACAAAATGTTGCCTGCATTCCAATCCCTCCACAGGTGCACCCTGGCTCTCCAGCTGGAATTCCTCCAGCTTTTTGTTGTTTTGCTCAAGATAGAACCATCTGCAGGTTCTTGTGTCTGCAGGAAATTATTACGTCCAAGGAAATGTTGCAGGTCCACCACTGACTTTCCAGCAACTGGTGGTCCGGCACCTCCTTTAATCCGGACAAAATTACGAGACTGCACTTGAAACCCCTCCCCCCCCCCCCCCCACCCCCCCACGGAAGTCCCCCAGAAAATATGGAACCTAGGCTGGGTGAGGCGGTCGATCTCGACCACATCAGGACTTCCATGCCGATGGGTGGGTCGAATTTGCCCCCTGCAGCCGGGGCTCTGGAACTGCGGCCTGGCCGGAGTCGCTGGATTCATTCCCATTGCCAACTTCCTGCTACGACCTACCTACCACCTCGTGACGACCAGTCAAGGGCAAACTCGGCAGAGGTGAATTAGGTCGTGAAAGTAGGACAGGCCCTTAAGTCTTTTCTTGTAACTACTTCCCTCATTCAAGACTGTTCCAAGAGTGAAAGCAACTCAACATCTACTCTGCCATTGCCCTCAGGATCTTTGTCTCAATAACGTCACCCCTTATTGTTGTAATCTCCAAAGAAATCAAACCCAACCTGTTTAACGTTTCTAAATAGTTCACTCCTCTCATTCCGAGACCGTCTTTGCGGGCCGATATCTGGTGGCCTAGGCCGACCGTTGGACTCATGGAGTCCATGACCTATGTTGGTCCCGTCAAACAGATAATCCAGGAAGGCTGAGGAACCAAGTGTGCCAGATAATCTGTGGTGGACCCGTAATATATTTCCTGTTGACCTTAACTGAGTTGGCAGTGATTTCACAACTAGAGAGCGGTCCTGACCGACCATCTACCTTAGTGGAGACCCACAGATTATTGTTATTGCATCTGTACATAGCTCGATTGTAATCATACATAGGTCTTTCCGTTGACTGGTTAGCACGCAACAAATGAATCCTTTCCGCTGGAAAAAGCCAGGTTTTGAAGTGTCTTAAAGAGTTTTAATTCAGATGTAGAGCTTGGCCGTTTTTACAAACATCTAAACCAAATCAAGCTGTACCTGGCAATAAGCTAAACTAAACTAATTTTACATAAGACATTGTGCTGTTGTCAGACTAGTCCTGGTGACCATCAGGCTACTCCACAGTCACTTCCTCCTTCTCCAAAGTGGGTAGCGTGCTGCTGTTCTCTTCTGTCAAGAATGCAAAAAACCACCTTCATTCCTGGCACGGTTTGTACCAGTCATCCATTTCTGCATATCCTGCGAGGTTTTGCTGTTCTGTTTATTCTGAGTGATTTAAGTTTCAGTTTAGCTCTAGATCAAAATGAATGGGCACAGTAGTGTAGGGTGGGAACAGGCACAGAAGACCATGTGTGACATTACTTCATCCTGTTATATTCATGTATCGAGCCAGGCTTCCCCTTAACATATTAATGCCAGCTGTGTTGTTTCGATATATGAAAGCTCAAACGCTACAGTGCATGTAGTTTGTTTGTGTTTTGAACCAATAGTTTTACGCGGTTTTAACGATAAGATGGTCTCAATTCAATATTTGCAGAAGTTCAGAAGAAGAGTGCAAGAATCAACTCAAGTACTGCGAGAACTGGAGATTTCTCTCCGAACAAACTACATTGGGTATGTTTTAAGACTTTGAATAGACTCATTTCCTGTCAGGCTACTGAGTTTCTGAAAATGGCTACTAAAGACGTTTGATTTATATTCTTCATGGTTGTCCGTGCCAAAAAAAAGTGTCTCACTGTATCTCTGCACTTTCTTTGCAGCTGCAATGTTATATCCTGCACTCTGTTTCTTTTCTCTATTGTATTTAATGATGTAGAATGATTTGCCTGGATAGAACGCAAAGATAATATAAAGCACAAGGATCGCGACAAGGTAGATTGAAAGATCAGGGCAACACCGTTAGCTATGACAGGTCCGTTCAAAAGTCTGATAACAGCGGGAAAGAAGCTTTTCCTGAATCCAACTTGTTTTCAACCTTTTGCATCTTCTGCCCGATGAGAGAGGGGAGAAGAAGGAATGACCTGAGAGGGTGATCCTTCATTATGTTGGCTGCTTTCCTGAGGCAGTGCATAGTGTGGAATCAGTGGAGGGGAAGGTGTGTGGTGTTTGAGCGACTGGTCTGTGTGACAGACTGAGCTGAACTCACAACTCTCTACAATTTCTTGCCGTGATACAGAGCTGTTCCCAAACCAAGTTGTGATGCTTTCTACGCTGCATGTGTAGAAATTGGTAAGAGTCATTGGAGATGTGCCGAATTTCCTTGCTCTTCTGAGGAAGTAGAGGCGTTGCCTAGGAACCCGAAGCTCTCAGTCATCTCCACTTCAGCGCCATTGACGCTGACTGGTGCGTGTACTCCACATCCAAATGGCTAACGTTTTGAAGATGGACACAAAATGCTGGAGTAACTCAGCGGGTCAGGAGAAAAGGAATGACTTTTCGGGTTGAAACCATTTTTCAGACTGAGCGTCAGGGGGAGAGAAACTAGAGGCACGAAAAGGAACAGAAAAAATCAGAACTGCACCAATGACCCAGCATTCCGCAAAATGATAAAGGGTCTGTCCCACTTTCACGACCTAATTCACAACCTTTTTTACTCGTGGACATTTTTCATCATGCTAGAAAAAAACGCCCCAACCTACTTGATGCCACGAATACCTACGACTAGCATCACTGCCTGCTACGACCTACCTACGACCTTCTGACGACCAGTCAAGGGCAAACTCGGCAGAGGTGAATTAGGTCGTGAAAATAGGACAGGCCCTTAAGTCTTTTCTTGTAACTACTTCCCTCATTCAAGACTGTTCCAAGAGTGAAAGCAACTCAACATCTACTCTGCCATTGCCCTCAGGATCTTTGTCTCAATAACGTCACCCCTTATTGTTGTAATCTCCAAAGAAATCAAACCCAACCTGTTTAATGTTTCCAAATAGTTCACTCCTCTCATTACAGGAAGTGCTATGGTGAATCTCTTTTGGACTGCATCCAATATGACTATATCCTTTTCAGTAAGGGACCAAAACTGAGCAGTAATTCAGGTGTGATCTTACCAGCACCCAACATCCTGAACAATTGTAACAAACCTTCCCACTTTTAGGCTCCAACTCCTCTGCTATAAAGGCTGACATATCATTTTCCCACTTAACTAGTTGTGATAACTGCATAGTAACCTCTTGTAGTCCATTGTGGTTCATTCATCCAACTGAATTGGACACTTAAACTTGTGAAAACCCTGCTGAGGAATTTCTAGCCCACAGATTTGCACTTCTTCTTCTTTCGTGTGGCGTGCACAGCATAAAGTTGTTGGACAACTTGTTCTATTTGATCTTCCGTTTGTGCACGTCGAGTTGATTGCATAAGTCGAAACAGGGCGGACCACGTGAAGGTTGCAATCTTCCACCCCAGATTTGCACTTGAAGTTACAGCAGTGAATATGTAACCTTGATACAGTCTTTGTTGGGAAGAAGGGAAATTGTATTGGCTTATTGATTTCCAGCCTGCTCTATGGCTGTGAAACGTGGACCTTGTATAGGAATCACATCCGTCAACTTGAGAAGTTCCATATGCGCTCGTTACTGACCATCATGGGCATTTGCTGGCAGGACAAAGTGCCCAACCTAGAAGTATTGGACAGATCCCGCTTCACAAGCATCGAGGCAATGATCATCAAAGCACTGCCGATGGACTGGGCACGTCATCAGGGTGGATGAAACCCGCATGCCTCGACAGGTCTTCTACGGCGTGCTCTCCCAGGGACAAAGGAACCGTGGGCATCCCAGGAAGCGGTACAAAGATTGCGGCAAGGACCTTCTCCACTATTGTGGTCTTGCACCCAAGCAACTGGAAGCCTGCGCCAGCGACAGAACACGCTGGTGCGCAGCAGCGCCAACAGCAGCCAGCAGCTCCAAGCGGCGCTGCCTAGAGCGACTTACCAAAGCCAGGGAGAGGAGGAAGGTTGCCTCCCAGAACCCACCAGCGATTACCTTCATCTGATTTGGATAGCAGAAACAGCATGGATTTGCGAAGGGGAAATCATGTTTGACTAATCTTCTGGAGATGTAACTAGGAAAATGGACAAGGGAGAGCCAGTGGACTTTCAGAAAGCATTTGATAAGGTCCCACAAAGGAGATTAGTGGGCAAAATTAAGGGCACATGGTATTGGGGGTAGAGTGCTGACATGGATAGAGAAGTGGTTGCCAGACAGGAAACAAAGAGTAGGGATCAACAGGTCCCTTTCAGAATGGCAGGCAGTGACTAGAGGGGTACCGCAAGGCTCAGTGCTGGGACCGCAGCTGTTTACAATATACATCAGTGATTTGGATGAAGGGATTCAAAGTAACATTAGCAAATTTGCAGATGACAAAAAGCTGGGTGGCAGTGTGAATTGTGAGGAGGATGCTATGAGAATGCAGGGTTGGGGGAGTGGGCTGATGCATGGCAGATTAAGTTTAATGTGGATAAATGTGAGGTTATCCACTTTGGTAGCAAAAAACAGGAAGGCAGATTACTATCTAAATGGCGTCAAGTTGGGAAAAGGGGAAGTACAACGGGATCTGGGGGGTCCTTGTACATCAGTCTATGAAAGTAAGCATGCAGGTACAGCAGGCAGTGAAGAAAGCGAATGGCATGTTGGCATTTATAACAAGAGGAATCGAATATAGGAGCAAAGAGGTCCTTCTGCAGTTGTACAGAGCCCTAGTGAGACCACACCTGGAGTATTGTGTGCAGTTTTGGTCCCCTAATTTGAGGAAGGACATTCTTGCTATTGAGGGAGTGCAGCGTAGGTTTACAAGGCTAATTCCAAGATGGCGGGACTGTCGTATGCTGAGAGAATGGAGCAGCTGGACTTGTACACTGTGGAGTTTAGAAGGATGAGAGGATATCTCATTGAAACATATAAGATTGTTAAGGGCTTGGACACTCTAGAGGCAGGAAACATGTTCCTGATGTTGGGGGAGTCCAGAACCAGGGGCCACAGTTTAAGAATAAGGAGTAAGCCATTTAGAACGGAGACGAGGAAACACGTTTTCTCACAGCGAGTGGTGAGTCTGTGGAATTCTCTGCCTCAGAGGGTGGTGGAGGCAGGTTCTCTGGATACTTTCAAGAGAGAGCTAGATAGGGCTCTTAAAAATAGCAGTCATGGAGATATGGGGAGAAGGCAAGAACGGGGTACTGATTGGGGACGATCAGCCATGATCACATTGAATGGCGGTGCTGGCTCGAAGGGCCGAATGGCCTAATCCTGCACCTATTGTCTATTGTCAATAACTGCAGGAAGGAAGCTGTTCTTAAATCTGATGATACGTACTTTCAAGCTTTTATATCTTCAGCTCCTTGGGTGAGGGGAGAAGAGGAAATGACTGGTATAAGTAGTCCTTGATTATGTTGGCTGCTTCCCTGAGGAAATTTGAGGGCATGGTGGCTCCTTTCATGTCATAAATCAGGCTTCTGCCAATTACCTTAGTTAATTTTCAGGAATTATACATGATGAGTTTAAAAAAAAGATAGTAAATGCATTTTATAGAGGATGTGTCTTGTATAACATCATAAGGCATGTTGATTCCAAATCTCAATCAATCGGTTTTATTCATCACATACACATATAAGTGCAGTGACATGGATTTGCCAGCAGCGGTACTATCAAAAAAGAACACACAATACACAATAAAATTTAACACAAACATCCACCACAGCATTCTTCACTGCTGTGGAAGGCACAAGGTTCAGTCAGTCCTCCTCCATTGTTCACCCGTGGTCGGGGCTCTAAACCTCAGCAGTCGCCTCAACGGACGACCCGATGTACAGCCTCTCGTCGGGACAGTAGAACAGTACAGCACAGGAACATGCCCATCGGGTATGTTCCACCATTCGATCATGGCTGATCTATTTTTTCCGTCTCAACCCCATTCTCCTGCCTTCTCCTAGTAACCGTTGATGCCCTTCCTGATCAAGAACCCTTCAATCTCTGCTTTAAAATACCCATTGACTTGGCCTCTACTGCCGTCTGTGACAATGAATTCCACAGATTCACCACTCTCTGATGAAAGAAATTTCTCCTGTATCTCCCACGGAAATCACAAATACACCGGAAAGCAATTGTTAATTAAGAAACCAGGCAGTTGGGTGCACTGATTTGGGTATTTTTGAATAATTAAACATTTATGTAGCTGAATCTGCCCAACAATTGCACCCAAGATGCTTCAATAAGATTCTTTATTTATTGAGCTTTATTGAATAGTATGGGTGTCAGGGGTTATGGGGAGAAGGCAGGAGAATGGGGCTGAGAGGGAAAGATAGATTGGCCATGATTGAATGGCGGAGTAGACTCAATGGGCCGAATGGCCTATTTCAGATCCTTCAACTTATGAACATGAATTTTTGCTAGGACTTCAGGACTGATCATTTCTTTGGAACTGCACAGAAATAGTCTGTGCCAAAAGATCACACAGATTGTATCTCACTGTAGTGTACAAACCAGACTATGTGGTTTAGGCTGTTTAGCAATCTCACTGAAAATTGAATTATAACTTCCCATATATAAATTGTGCTGTGACTACTTGGATAAGGAGTCTCCTTTTCTGTTTTTTGGTAGAAGGTGTTCCCAGGACAAACAATCCAAGCAAGCATAATTCCCTGTGATATTTTGACCAAAATGGCAATAGTGATTGAAGCAACTGTATGTTTAGTTTAGTTTTAGAAATATAGCATGTATACAGACCCTTCAGCCATCCGAGTGCACGCTGACCAGCGATCACCCGTTCACACTAGTTCTGTGTTATACCACTTTCCCATCCACTCCCTACACACTAGGGGGCAATTTACAGAGGGCCAATTAACTGACATACCCGCACGTCTTTGGGATGTTGGAAGAAACCAGAGCACCTAGAAGAAACCCATGCAGCCACAGGGACGTGCAAACTCCGTAAAGACGGCACCCATAGTCAGGATATCTGGCACTCTGAGGCAGCAGCTCTACCAGCTACACCACTGTCCCCCCTATTATGTATGGATGTTGCTTGAAATGTCTTTAAAAATATCAAAATATATGGGTCTATATTTGCACTCTGCTCCAATCTTATTGGAATTCATGCCACAGACATGAATTCATGCCACAGGAGGTGAAAGTCATTGCATATTTTTAAAGCGGAGATTGATAGGTTCTTGGTTAGTAAGGGTGTCAGAGATGTATGGGGAGAAGGCAGGAGAATGGGGTTGAGTCAAAGATAGATCAGCCAGGATTGAATGCTGGAGTAGACATGATGGACCAAATAGTCTAATTCTGCTCCTATGACTTATGAACACGTGAATTTATATAATTACTTGAGTTATAACTCTAAGGGTCCTGATATCCTGGGTGAAATTAGCCACAGTTCTGGGGCGATGCCTGCCAAAGGAGGCACAGCGCCACAGCGGTAGAGTTGCAGCCTAACAGTATCAGAGACCCGGGTTCAATCCTGACTACGGGTGTTACCTGAACAGTTTTTACATTCTCCCAGTGACGGCGTGGGTGTCTTCTCACGCTCCAAAGATGTACAAGTTTGTAAGTTGATTGGCTTTGGTTAAAAAAATTGTAAATTGTCCCGAGAATGTAGGATACTAGGACAGTGAACACTAGTGTCCTACACACTAGGGGCAATTTAAAATTTAGCTTGGTAAAATTGTGAGTTGTACCTAGTGTGTACCATAATGTTAGTGTGCAGGGTGATTGCTGGTCAGTATGGACTCGGTGGGCCGAAAGGCCTGTTTCTGTGTTGCATCTCTAAAGTCATGTCTAAGATCAATGAGGCATGTTTTTTGGCATTCCCACTGTCAAACAAACCTCACTGCTTTTTAAAGCCATTTATTTGTTTGGTACTTGATCCAAGATTTCATCAAGAGTACAATAAAGCACAGCAGACCATAAAGGCCCCTCTAGATTATGTCACCCTTGTTAGAAACCTAAGGAGCATTCATTCTTGTGTGGTTATAAATCGATCACCGTGGAATATATGACTTGGAAATGTATTTTTTGGTCCTAAATCCTGGAACTCCTTAAATAACCACACAAGCTGAGTAAACAGAGAGGCAGAGTGGCGCAGCGGGTTGAGCCGCTGCCTCAGAGCACCAGAGACCCAGGTTCGATCCTGACCTTGGGTGCTTGTACGTTTGTACCTTCTCCCTGTGACCACGCAGGATTCCTCTGGGTGCACCGGTTTCCTGCCACATTCCAAAGATGTGCAGGTTTGTAGGTTAATAGGCCACTGTAAATTGCCCCTTGTGTGTAGGGTAGTGGATGCAAAAGTGGGATTACATGGAACAAGTGTCCAGGCGTGGACTCGATGTGCCGAAGGGCCTGTTTCCACGCTGTATCTCTAAAAACTAAATAACACTACACTTCATCAAACTAAAACAGGGTTTCAAGGAGGTGGTTCACCATCACCTCAAGGCCAATTACGAATGGACTGGAAATACAGGTCTTGTCTCCATTGTCCAAAACGTGAAAAAATGAATGAATAACATACAAACCAGGATTATTAGAGCAGACAATTTAAAAATGTTCCAGGGGCAGCACAGTGGCACAGGTGGTAGAGTTACTACCTCACAACACCAGAGATCCAGGCTCGATCCTTTCGTCGGGTGCTGTCTGTGTGGAGTTTGCACATTCTCCCTGTGTGCAAACCCTCCGGGTGTGCTGATTTCCTCCCACATTCCAAAAAAGTGCAGGTTTGTAGGTTTATTGTTCTCTGTAAACTGCCCCCCAGTGTGTAGGGTGTGGATGAGAAAGTGCGATTACACAGAATTAGGTACAGATAAACTCTCGCAGTGAGGAAATGTCTTGGGTCTGGTGTGGTCCTATTTCTCCATGTTAACGCCTATTTTGGAGAATACGAGCAGGCTTCTGCGTCAAACTCTTTGACTTTATTGGGATCTTTTAACTGCAAGTTCACTACTATTCTTCCATTTCAAATGTTTCTCTCTTATGTTCCACTATCACCTCTAATTTATTTTTGAAAAGTGCATTTCCTACTGCAATAAAGCTGCCTACTAGATTTAGCGTTTAAAGATGTCACACAAAGGAGAGATTGAAGAGCGATCTCAGGGCCAATTTTTTCCACTCAGAGGGTAGTCCATAGCTAGAATAAGTTGCCAGTGGAAGCAATGGAAGTGGATGGAATTGTGACTTTTAAAAGTGGCCAATGGTGAAATGCAGGCAAATGGCACCAGCTCAGGATGCCCACTTAGTTAACATGGACAAGGTTAGGGCCTGGGAGGGCCTGTTTCATTGCTGTACAGCTTTATGACTAGGAGGCGCAGCATGGTCTCAGAGGGAGGTGTAGGGAAGGGAGGCCAATTTTGTGGAGCGTTCCTAAGATGTTGTAGGTGCTGAAATAAAGAAATGTTGTCTGGACGGGGGGAAAGATTTGCTCCATGGGCAGAAAAGTTTAGTTTAGTTTGGAGATACAGCGCGGAAACAACCCCTTCAAGTCTGTGCCGACAAGCGATCCCCATTTACTAACACTATCCTACACGCTAGGGACAATTTACAATCTTTACCAAAGCCAATTAAATTACAAACCTGTATATCTTTGGAGTGTGGGAGGAAACTGGAGCACCCATGGAAAACCTAGGCGGTCACAGGGAGAACGTGCAAACTCCATACAGACAGCACCCGTAGTCGGGATCGAACCCGAGTTAGCGCAAAGTCCGCACTGTTTCTCTAAAGTCTAAAGTAAAGTCTAAAGGATATGCAAGGAATCTGCAGGCAGAGGAAATTAGTTTAACCTGACAACATGTCCGGCGTGGATATTGTGGGCTGAAGGGCCTGTTCCTGTGCTGCACTGTTCTATGTGAAACAATCGGCGTGTTTTTTAAAAAAATGTCAAAATCAGCAATCTTGTCAGAACAATGCCCACAAAATTACCCCGTGTGCCGTGTTTCCTGTGTGCGCATAATTAATGAGAACTTCCAGGCATTGCTAAATCCAAGAAATATGCCGATTTTGTTGTAAAGTAAACACCATTTTTGTAACTTGTCTGCAAGAGGTTTATCCAAGACTCTCTCCCACTCTCTGAAATTTCATTTCCCTTATTGTCTGGGGCTAAATCTCCTGGCTGGCTGTGCTGGAATTTCACATCTAGCCAAGTGCTACCAGATGTGGGATTCTTCTTTTCCCCTGGTAACCCCACTTGTGCTGCAAATGGAAAAATAAATAATTTACTCTCTTCTGATATTTTGTCCTGTATCACTAAAGCTGCTTCTGCTGCCGCGCTCAGACTTTTAATAGTGTATGAGAAACTGTTTGCGTCAGGCTGGGGTTTGGGGGAAGGGAGATGAGGGGTCAGGGTTATATCTTGTTTGCACCATATTTATGGTATACTTGGCAAGATGTGCTCTTACAATATGCTCATTTGTCCTTCCACAGTTGGGTGAGAGAGTTTTTGAATGAAGAGAATCAAGGTCTGGACATACTGGTGGAGTACCTCTCATTCGCACAGTGCGCAGTGACGTAAGTATATTTTTGATCACTAACCAGTAAATTGTTTATATGCAAAATTTAGAATCCAGCACTGGATACAGTCCCATTAAAAGTGACATTAATAGCCTAGTGTAATAATACAGCTTGGAACTTGTTTCTTCATAAAGGGCCTGTCCCACCTACGCGACCTTTACAAGCAACTGCTGGCACCTGTGATAGGTCGCCGAAATTTTCAACATGTTGAAAATACAGCGGCGACCAGAAAGACGCTACGACTCTTTGGAGACTTCTCACGACCACACAGGCGACCCCTGGCGACATGTCGCGGGTGACCTCTCAGACCATAGGAGACCTCTCACGACCATGCAGCCCGTATGGTCGTGAGAGGTCTCCTATGGTCGTGAGTAGTCACCAAAGAGTCATAGCGTCTTTCTGGTCGACGCTGAATTTTCAACATGTTGAATATTTCCGCAACCTATCACGGGTGCCGGCAGTCGCCTGTAAAGGTCGCGTAAGTGGGACAGGACCTTAAGGCATAGCAGCAGAATAAGACCATTTGGCGCAGCGAGGCTACTCCGCCATTCAATCATGGCTTTCCATCTCAACCCCATTGCCCTGCCTTCTTCCCATAACCCTTGACACGCTTACTAAGAAATAGTAGAAAGTTGTAGATGCAGACCAGACTATCACGCAAACCACCTCCCTTCCATCGACTCCTCTACACTTCTTGCTGCCTTGGCAAGGCCAGCAGCATTATCAAGAACCAGTCTCACCCCAGTCACTCCCTCTTCTCCCCTCTCCCATCAGGCAAGAGGTACAGAAGTGTGGAGACGCACACCTCAGATTCAGGAATACTTTCTTCCCAGCTGTTCTCTGGCAACTGAACCATCCTATCACCAACGAGAGAGTAGTCCCAACCACCCATCTACCTCATTGGAGAACTTTGCACTATCTTTAATCTGACTTCGTTTTGCAGTCAATGTTGCAACCTTTATCCTGTCACTGTGAATGGCTTGACTGTAATCATGTCTAGTATTTTTGCTGGCTGAGTAGCACACAAACAAACCTTTTCATTGTACCTCGGCACTCGTGACAAAAATAAACTAAAGTAAACTAATCATCTGTCAAACTCCACCTTAAAAATACCCAATAATGGCCTCCACAGCCGTCTGTGGCAATGAATTCCACAGGATCACCACCATCTGGCTAAAGAGATTGCCTCTCGTCTCATTTTTAAACGTACCTCCTTTTAATCTGAGGCTGGGTCCTCTGGCCTGCTTCTTCTCTTCTTTCTTTTAAGGTGGATAAACAGTGGTTAAGAGATTCCAAAAAAAATCCTTGGATAGAAGGAACTGCAGATGCCGGTTCGCTATAAAAAAGACACAAAGTGCTGGAGTACATCAGTGGGTCTGGCAGCATCTCTGGAGAACATCGATAAGCGATGTTTCGGGTCAGGACCCTTCTTCAGAACAAAAATAATTTGCTAGTTTTCCAGTACTTACTGAGCACAAGCAATTACTTTAATGAAAATGCATTTACAACAACAGTGAGTTCTTCTTATAGGATAAAATAATAGTCTGCAGTTGAGGTCACCCCATTACAGGAAGAATGAGGAGGCTTTGGAGAGGGTGCAGAGGCGATTTACCACAATGCTGCCTGGATTAGAGGGTGTTAGCTACAAAGAGAGGTTGGACAAACTTTAATTGATTTCACTGAAAGTGAGGTTAGACAAACTGCGTTTGCTTTCTATGGACGGTTTGAGGGGAGACCTGTTGGAAGTATATACAATTATGAGAGGCATAAATAGGGTAGGCAGAACCAAGGTGGAAACGTCAAAGCCAAGTTAAGATGAAAGGGGCAAAGTTTAAAGGAGATGTGCGGACGAATGATTTTGCAGAGAGGTGGGTGCCCGGAATGCATGGCCAGGGTTGGTGGGAGAGACGGATACGATGGTGGCATTTAAGAATGCACATGGATATACAGAGATAGGCACATGGATATACAGAGATAGGCACATGGATATACAGAGAATGGAGTGATACGATCACATGCATGAGGAGGAGATTTGTTTTACGTGGCACCATGTTTGGCATGGACATTGTGGGCTGTGGGGTCTGTTTTACTCTATATTCCATGTTCTAAAGGTCCCGTGTCCTAAAAATGCTTGTGACGAAAATAGCATCTCAAATTGCTGAATGTTTTAACAGGGTGTGTTTGATGATCTGATTAATTCAGAACAGTTCTTGCTAAAACGCATGTGTTTCAGCATATGTTTGGAAGAGGTGCAACATAAACTTATTTTGCCCTAAAAGGCACTGGTTTAAATCTGCTCATATAAGTAACCTGTACTTGATTTATAAGATGCAGATTGTTTAACTCTCTCCTCTTGTGGTGCACATGAGTATAATTTTTATGTTTGCATAATTTATGTTTGATATCATGTAAAGTAAGAAAGCAATTTATTTCACTGCCTGTTAACACTGTCATACAGCACAGAAGCGTAGCCTTCAGCCCAACTTGTCCTTGCCGTCCAAAATGCTCCATCTAATCTAGACCCATTTGCCTGCATTTGGCCCATATCCCTCTAAACCTTTCCTATCCATGTATCTGTCCAAGTGTATTGCAAGTGCTTTTGGAGAGGTAGATGTATTTATATATTTGGTCTTGGCATTATGGTCAGCACAGACATTGTGGGCCGAAGAGCCTGTTCTTGTGCTGTCCTGTTACTATGATCCACGTTCAAAGTGCTGTTATGGTAACTGCCTCAACTACTTACCCTGGCAGCTCGTTCTATCTGCATGATTAGATTGTACAGATCGATAGACTAGTGGCTAGGACTTTATTCCTTGGAGCGCAGGAGGCTCTGGGGTGATCTTACAGAGGTGTATAAGATCATGAGGGAATAGATAGGGTGAATGCACAGAATCTTTTACCCAGAGTAGGGGAATCAAGAACCAGAGAACATAGGTTTATGGTGAGAGGGGAACGATTTAATAGGAACCTGAGGGGCAACTTTGTCCATACAAAGGGTGGTGGGTATATGGAACGAGCTGCCAGAATAGGTAATTGCGGCCGGTACCATGACAATATTTAAACAACACTTGGACATGTACATGGATAGGAAAGGTTGAGAGGGATATGGGCCAAGGGCGGGCAGGTTGGACTACTGTAGATGGGATATTTTGGTCGACATGGGCATTTTGGGCTGAACGGCCTGTTTCCATGCTGTATGACTCTATGACTCCATGTGCCACATACATTGGTGATGATAGTTGAGTGTATCTTCTCTTGAGCATCAACATTCAGTACATTGAGTAAGCAGTAGAGTTGCTGCCTATAGCGGCAGACACCCGGGTCCGATTCTGACTCTACAGAATTTGTACATTCGTCCCGTGACCACTTGGGTTTTCTACGGGTGATCGCTTCCTTCCACACTCCAAAGACCTACAGGTTTGTAGGTTAATTGGCTTTGGTACAAGTTGTCCCTAGTGTGTAGGATAATGCTAGTGTACGGGGATGGCTGGTTGGTGCGGACTCGGTGGGCCGAAGGGCCTGTTTCCGCACTGTATCTTTAAACTAAACTTAAAAACCAAACTAAACAGTAGTGAGGAGGGGAAGTATTGAGTATTGTGTACAGTTGTGGTCTCCTAATTTGAGGAAGGACATCCTTGTGATTGAGGCAGTGCAGCGTAGGTTCACGAGATTGATCCCTGGGATGGCGGGACTGTCATATGAGGAAAGATTGAAAAGACTAGGCTTGTATTCACTGGAGTTTAGAAGGATGAGGGGGATCTTATAGAAACATATAAAATTATAAAAGGACTGGACAAGCTAGATGCAGGAAAAATGTTCCCAATGTTGGGCGAGTCCTGAACCAGGGGCCACAGTCTTAGTATAAAGGGGAGGTCATTTAAGACTGAGGTGAGAAAAAACGTTTTCACCCAGAGAGTTGTGAATTTATGGAATTCCCTGCCACAGAGGGCAGTGCAGGCCAAGTCACTGGATGGATTTAGAGTTAGATAGAGCTCTAGGGGCTAGTGGAATCAAGGGATATGGGGAGAAGGCAGGCACGGGTTATTGATAGGGGACGATCAGCCATGATCGCAATAAATGGCGGTGCTGGCTCGAAGGGCTGAATGGCCTCCTCCTGCACCTATTGTCTATGTTTCTATGTCTATGTTTCTAAAGCCAAAGGGTTTGACGCGTGGTGTATAAGATTGTTGGTCTTCCGCATATTGATGGTGGCCATGTGCCGAATAAGCAATGTGTTTTGTTCCAAAACGTGTTCAGGTTTGATTATGAAAGTGTGGAGAATAACGTGGAGAATACGATGGACAAAAATAAACCGTGGAGCCGCTCCATTGAGGATTTACACCGGGGCAGTAATCTGCCGTCACCCGTTGGGAATAGTTTGGCACGGTCTTCCAGGCACTCGACCTTACGGTAAGCTCATGACTGAACTCTTCCATTTTATCAGCAAGGACAGGATTTACAATGATGACAACGTGGTCTCCCATTGGCAAGTAAATACGAGCTGCTTTTGTAACATTATTTGGTGGTGCAGCTGGTAGAAGCGCTGCCTCACAACGGCAGAGAACCAGCTTCAATCCTGACCTCCGTTATCTTTAAACTCTAGCACCGAACCCAGCAGTATGAATATTGATTTATCTAATTTCAAGTAACCCTTGCATTCCCTCTCTCTCAGTCCCTCCCCCACCCTCGTCATCCTTTATTGTTCGTACCGTCTCGTTATCCCCTCCTCCACAGCCAACAACAAACCATTGTGGGTTCTTTGGCCATTGGTGCCAGCTGTGATTTGTTCTGTACCTTTTCATGCCTCTAATTTCCCTCTCCCCTGACTCTCAGTCTGAAGAAGGGTCTCTGCCCGAAACGTCACCCATCCTATTTCTCCAGAGATGCCGCCTGACCCGCTGAGTTTTACTCCAGCATTTTGTGACTTTCCTCGGTGTAAAGCAGCATCTGCATCCACGCATCTCTCTGATTCTGTTGTATTGATGGTAGGGACCTTGATCTTATCATTTATATTCACGGCCTTCGCTGCCACGACAGATGAAAGCAAGCCTACCGTTTGCCTTCTTTACCACTCCTCTTTCACTACCACTCTGGGAGCTATGGGTTTAGAGTCATGGAGTGACACTGCAAGGAAACAGGCCCTTCGGCCCAACTTGCCCTCGCCGACCAACGCAGACGGGTGGCAATAGTGTAGATGGGACATGTTGGTCGGTGTGGGCAAGTTGGGCTGATGGGAGTGTTTCCACACTATATGACTTTATGACCAGTTTCTGAATATCAACCAGGTTTTGTGAGGATAAGGAACTGAATGTCCGTGGCCCATTTCCTGCATTATTCAGCATCATGGAGGTGGTGCCCAGGCATGTTTTACAGCCTATTGTATCATATTGTATGTGTCTGGACCCCTCCATGGCTTAACGTGGTGGATGATTGTATAACCTGGGGGAACTTGCTGATGATGTCTTGGTTACCGTACTGATTTCCTACTCATGATTAATTTTTGTTTAATTGGAAATTAATGCATCAGAGTATTACGCCATATAATACAATTTCTGGGTCTCAATTTCTTCACTTATTAATTTGTATTATTCAGAGTGCTGGTAATGCTCCGAGTCATAGAGTATTACAGCGTGAAAACTGATCCTTCGGCCCAACTTGCCCACGCTGACCAACATGCTCCTCTACATTAGTCCCACCTGCCTGCGTTTGGCCCCTATCCCTCTAAACCTACCTTTTCCATGTACCTTCCTAAATGTTGTGGTAGTTCCTCCCTCAGCTACCTACTCCAGCAACTAGTTCCATACACCCACCGCCTTTTGTATTTAAAAAAATGACCCCTCGGGTGCCTATTAAATTTTCCCTCCCTCACCACAAACCTATGTCCTCCATTTCTCGATTGCCCTACTGTGGGATTCCCCTGCTCTTCATCAAAGACTGTGCATTTACCCTATCTATCCTTTCATGATAATGTATACCTCGATCAGATCACCCCTCATCCTCTTGTGCTCCAAGGATAACGCCACAATTAAGGTAGGTGAGCCAGAGTTTGAAAGCAGTCAATTTATGGGTGACCATCCGAATCCATTAAACTGAGCTGCACTGGGAGGAAATCAGATTTGTGAAACAGCTGGAAGCGAATAGCTGTACGAAATCTTGATTAAGATTGTGCCTCTTGCCATGAAGAAGTCCGGAAAACAGTGGCAGTTTGAGAGAGTGTTCTAATGGTACAGAACTACTGGAAAAGTCAAACGCTGGAAAATATAGCAGTGATTTGAAGCATATTGGGGATATTATCAGAGTTTAAAGAGAAGCAGTGAGCCAAAATGCGTTGACTCATTCTCGTCTGATGCCAGCAAACCACAGGAGTGTTCCTTCAGGCTACTCTAACTCACTTCATGGATAAGTCATTGCATGTCTGTTTCCTGCATTGCGTGGCCCGCCTAGAACATACTCCGCTAAAATACACTTACACGGCATGATATTGGGCTTTTCCAGAAAATACACTGTATCGGAATCAAATTCCAGATGTGTAATAGAAATAGCAGATGTATTTGGAACGTAACGACATTTAAAAGATAGGTAGATACAAGGAACTGTAGATGCTGGTTAATACGCAGAAGGACGCAAAGTGCTGGATTAACTCAGCAGGTCAGGCAGTATCTCTAAAGAACGTGGATAGAGTCATAAAGTCATACAATGTGGAAACAGGCCCTACCGCCCAACCTGCCCACACCGGTCAACATATCTCAGCTACACTAGCCCCATCTGCCCACGTGGTCCATATCCCTCTAAACCTGTCCTATCCATGCACCTTCTTCTTCTTTCGTGTGGCGTGCACAGCCTAAAGTTGTTGGACAACCTGTTCTATTTGATCTTCCGTTTGTGCACGTCGAGATGATTGCATTAGTCGAAACAGGCGGACCACGTGAAGGATGCAATCTTCCACCCCATCCACGTACCTGTCCAAATGTCCTTTAAACCGTACAATAGTACCTGCCTCAAATACGTACTCCGACAGCTCGTTCCACAGACCCACCACCACCCTTTGTGTAAAAAAGGTAGCCTTCTTCAAATTAGTCTTGACCTAAATCATCGCCTAGCCATGATCTCCAGCCATACTGCCAGACCTGCTGAGTTACTCCTGCACTTTGTGTCCTATTGAACTTATAAAAGATATTTGGACAGGTACATAGATAGGAAAAGTTTACACGGATATGGGCCAAATGCGGGCAGGTGGAACGAGCGTAGATGGGCATCTTGGTCGGCATGTGCAAGTTGGGCTGAAGGGCCCGTTTTCCTGATGTATGACTCTGACCCACTATTATTCTGGCCACCACCGTTAATGTCGTGTGTGGCGCAGTAGAAACATATTGCTGCAGAACCGAGCTTTAATATTTCCTACAAGAAGTAGAAGAGGGATCCTCTTACTTCTGCTCTGCCTTTGTTTAGTTTCTTTCAGTTTAGAGATACAACACGAGACAGGCACTTCGGACCACATCTTGGATTTCTGTCCCATTAATTTGGGCAGCGTTTTTTTTTTGTGGGGTAACATAGATTTAGAGTGAATGGGTGATCGATGGTCGACTTGGACATGGTTGTCTGAAAGGCCTGTTTCCATATTGTACCCTTCAATTAATTTGATCAATTCTTGGCTTGTAGCACTCTCTTTTTGTTTAGGGAAGCTTTTAGTTTAGTTTAGAGATATAGCGCAGAAACAGGCCCTTCGGCCCACCTCACCCATGCTGGCCTGCGATCACCCTGAACACCAGCACTATCCTACACACTAGGGATAATTTACAATTTTTACCGAAGCCAACTAACCTACAAACCTGCACGCGTTTGGAGTGTGGGAGGAAACCGGCGCACCTGGAGAAAACCCACATTGTCACAGAGAGAACGCATAAACTCCATACAGATAGCACCCGTAGTCAGGATGGAAGCCGGGTATCTGGCACGGTATGGCAGCAACCCTGCCGCTGCGCTAAAGTGCCGCCCTGGAGCTTCATTGTTCTCAATTTCTTTAAACCCCAAAATGAAGTGTCTTTGTTCATTTAGCAAGACTGCATTAATGAGCTAAGCTTTCCCTTTATACCATCTATCAACGTTTTCATGGTTTATTTTTATATTACACATTCGATTTCTCACATATTCTACTTTACTTTTCCTTATCAAAGTCTTTGTTCTTTATTGAATTCTATTTTTTTCCTAATCCTCAGGCTCTTTTGATTTTGGCAACAATGTAAGATTTTCCCTTTGATGTGATACTTTTTAAACTTTCACGTTAGTTGTAGTTGGCCCATTTTTCCCCGCTAATGCTTCTCTGCACTTTAAAAGAATACTTATTTCCAGATAAGCGTAAATTAATTTAATTATTAACCAATGCTTGCTTACTTAGTTTATTGTCACATGTACTGAGATATACCTGTTAGAGAAACAGTGTGGGAACAGGTCCTTTGGTTCATCGAGCCTGCGTTGACCAGTTCTATCCTACATATTAGGGACATTTTATAGAAGCTAATTAACCTACAAACCTTGGAATGTGGGAGGAAAGCGAAGCACCGGCGAAAACCCAAGCGGTTACAGGGAGAACGTACAAACTCCGTACAGGCAGCACCCGTAGTCAGGATTGAACCCAGCTGTCTGGCACTGTAAGGCAGCAACTCTATTGCTACGCCACTGAGCAGCCCTTATTAGTATGTTTTGCCCATCTGCCAATACTCTCATATCTCATACCTTTGTAGTTTGCTTTGTTAGACTTAAGACCTGTAACATACAGCTGAACTTGCTAAATCCTGAGTGAACTGATGTTATTTTTATTTATTTCACTCGGTAATCTTTCATCCAGGATGTTTTACCGCTACTTTTCTTTGCCCTCAAAAGTACCTCATAAATGTTTTTAAAACTGCTGTGGGAACAATCACAATCGTGCATACAGTTTGACATATGGCATGCAAGCCGTGGATGTAAAAGTAAAATGTGGTCATTTTATTACCTCCAGATTAAATTTAGCTCTGTGGGCTCGAGTCCCACCCCAGAGACGTGATTTAAAAATCCCAAGCAAACTCTGCAGTACTTTTCTCACTCAATGTTGTCATCTACCAGAGAGCTTCAATGATTAAACGATTCTTTAGAGAGATACAGTGTGGAAACAGGCCCTTCGGCCCATTGAGTCCGTGCCGACCACGATCTCCTGTGCACTAGCTCTATCCTACACACTAGGGACAATTTACAATTTACAATTTTACCAAGGCCAATTAACCTACAAACCTGTACCTCTTTGGAGTGTGGGTAGAAACCCAAAACACCCAGTAAAAAAACACAAGCGGTCACAGGGGGAACAGCACCCGTAGTCAGGATCGAACCCAGGTCTCTGGCGCTGTAAGACACCAAACTTTACCACTGCGCCATTGTGCCGCCCCTAAGATAATCCTTATTCTTGCACAGTATTGATTGAAAGAAAACAGGAAGGATGTGGGAACTTTAGAGAGGGTGCAGAAGAGGTTCACCAGAATGTTGCCTGACCTGGAATTGTCGGTATTACCTATAAGGAGAATGGCGGGAGTTGACCTGATAGAAGTACATAAAATGATAAGAAGCACAAATAGGGTAAAGAGTCAGAATCTTTTTCCCAGCATGGAACTGTCAAGGATTAATCCTTGTAATCCTTGTAAACCTTCACAGGACATAGCTTTGAGATGAAAGGGGTAATGTATAAAGGAGATGTGCGGGCAAGTTTATCACAGGGAGGGTGGTGGTGGGAGCAAATATGATAGGGGCATTTAATAGGCTTTTTGATAGGCGCCTGGATAGGGAGGGAAATGGATCACCTTCAAGCAGAGGAGATTAGTTTATCTGGGCATGGTCATTGGGCCAGAGGGCCTGTTCCTGTGCTGTTATGTTCTCTGTTTGAACAATTATCTGGTTAATACCTCACTGTTAGTAACAGAACAATGTACGGCCCGAAACGTTGCCTATTTCCTTCGCTCCATAGATGTTGCCTCACCCGCTGAGTTTCTCCAGCATTTTTGTCTATCTTCGATTCCAGCATCTGCAGTTCCTTCTTGAAAAATGTACATAAATCGGTTGTCCTATATTTTTCTTCATTATAAACATAATGATGTTTCAAAAGGTGATTATTTGCTAACTCTAGAGCTAACTGTCATTAAGGTGTTGAATAAATGGTCTGTATGTTTCTCGTAAGGGACAAAGCCTTGGTTGTAGTCTAAAGTATTTGCTTGATTGAGAATGTTTCCTTTTCACACATAATTAACTTGAATGGTGATTAACCTTAATTGGTTTACAGCTCATTTCGTGAAGACAGCTGCTGAAGTCTGCACTGTTTGAAATATGAAGGTAGACAAAAGTGCTGGAAACTCAGCGGGTGCGTCAGCATCTATGGAGCGAAGGAAATAAGGCAACATTTCAGTCTGAAGAAGGGTTTCGGCCTGAAAGGTTGCCTATTTCCTTTGCTCCATAGATGCTGATGCACCCGCTGAGTTTCTCCAGCTCTTTTGTCTACCTTTGATTTTTCAGCATCTGCAGTTCCTTCTTGAACTGTTTGAAATATGGATCCATTTACCAAACAAAAGGGAAAGTCCTAAATAAAATTTAGTCAAGATCTGATTTCACATCTAGCTGATCATTGTTGCAATTCTCCCTTGATCTTCATTTAATCTTTAGACATGAGGAACTGTGGATGTTGCTTTACAAAAAAAAGGCAAAAAAAGACACGGCAGTAACTGGAATAGAGCGGCATTGTGGCGCAGCGGCAAGGGTCTGTCCCACTTGGTCGTCATTTACGCGACAGGCCGGTAGTGACTGTCGCGCACATCTTTATGCGTCAGCACAGATGTCATTTGAATACCCGGTGGAAAGTTGTTTAGTGCATAATACTGTATTTTCTTTCAAATTATGGTGTAATTCAGAAAATTGGTGGCTTTGGGTTATATTTTCATCCTGGTATTGGTTCTAATCACTGTATTGTGGATGGTACCCCGCACTGAGGAAATGGCTAAACACCTATTAATTAAGTGACTTTTGCACGTTCCCTTGGGGGTGTGGGATGGGGGTTCGAAATGACGAGAACTTGACACGTTGTGAGTGAAAATAAATAAACAGGTCAAATAATTAGAGCCGACTCAGCGTATAAGCAAAATACGGAATATTGTTCTTTGACTCCCTGACCTTGCATTAACATTGAACCTTGCGCTGCAAACTCAATTATCAGTGCAGCTGCCCGTTGAACAAAATGTTTTAAACTCTATAAAAGAGTGTCAAGTGTCTGAATATTCGCAATTTTTAATGAAACATCATCAGCATCAGACGTCGCCGATCTGCCTGCCGCAATATGTCACCTACATGTATACAGGCAAATGACTCAATAGAGATGACTTATTCTCTGGGGGCTTTCTGATTTCAAACTCCATTGCAAAATGCACCTACATTCCACCATCAAAAGCATGTACAATCAAGATATTTGTGATAGTTGATTTGTATAGGGGCGCCGCATTGAAGGCAGCCTCTGCCTACAGTCTGTCCGTTTTTCCATCTTTTTTAAATTATAGTTTGTCTTAACAGTTTGTTTTGGGGATTCTTTAGTTTTTCTATGTGGGGGAGGGGGAGTAGGGTAAGGGGGAAACCGCTTCCCAGTCACTTCCTGGTGAGGATGCGACTATTCTCCGACTCGAGGCCTACCAGCTGGATTGGACCGGCCTTTCCTGCCCGGGACCAGACCAGAGCTTCAGTAGCGGTGTTGCAGCGCTGGATTCACTGTGGAGCGGGCGGTGCCTTACCTGGATCGCCGTTTGATGCTCTGAGCGTTGGGCCTGCAGCATCAACATCGCGGAGCTGTGGTTTGTAGAGCTTCCAGCGCGGGCGGCGCTGACTTCAGCATCGCGGAGTCCTGGGATCCCTTTGCCAAGGGCCGCCAGCATGAATCTCCGCCCAGTGCTGCCTGTGAACTTCGGGAGCCGCAGACTCCGGTAGAAGTGGCCGATTTGGATGTCCAAGCCGCTGAGGTTGTCCTCCCGTTCCGACGTCGGAGTTTCATCATCCCGGCGAGCGGGCCTGAACATCGGGCCACCCGTGGCAATAGACTGCGGAGGGCTCGGGAGGCCCCAACCACGGGCGAACATCAAGAACATCAGAGGAAGATGACTGACTGGTGCCTTCCCTCACATTGGGAAACTTTGATTCTGCTGTGTGGGGATGTTTTATGTTGGACTCTATCGTGTGTGTGTGTGTTCTTTATTTTATTTGTATGGCTGTATGGTGACCACCCATTTCACTGTGCCAACTGGCACATGTGACAAATAAATCTTGACAAATAAATAATATCTTGTATCTTGTACACTACAGTACTGCACATACGAGGTTAGGACGCCATCGTGCGACCGCAATATACGTCTGGAGGCGCGTGAAGATTTTGTGCACTACGAAATCCTGGAGCGCAGCACGATGCCGCGCGCAACTCCATACCCCTCTGCGCTTCTCCATGCGACCGTCCCCGCCGCCCACACGCTACCCGTCTCAACGCGACGACGAGGTCACGTAAATGGCGCGCAAATGACAGCCAAGTGGGACAGGCCCTGTAGAGTTGCTGCCTTACAGACCCGGGTTCAAAACTGACTACGGGTGCTGTCTGTACAGAGTTTGCACATTGTCCCTGTGACCGCGTGGGCTTTTCCCCGGCTGCTCCGATTTCCTCCCACATTCCACATGCAGGTTCGTAAGTTAATTGGCTTCTATAAATTGTCCCCAGTGTGTAGCATAGTATTAGTGTACGGGGTGATCATTGGTCGGCATGGACTCGGTGGGCCAAAGCGCCTGTTTCCATGCTGTATCTGTAAACTAAACTCAATGCGTCAGGGTCTGAAACATCACTTATCCTTATGGGGAGGGGAGGGGAAGAGCTGGAGGCGAGAAAAGATCAGGGCCAGCCACAAATGACCTTAGGCAAGGTGTTGTCTGGTAGATCCATTGTTGGCTAGTGATGGTGTGACCTCAGGAGGGAAACAATATGGGGAACTGTGGAACTGATAAAACGACGAGGGAGGAGGAAGGGAGCAAGGCGGGATGGGGGAACGGAGGCGGGATGAAGTTACTTATTAGAGAATTCAGTATACCACTGGATTGTAAGTTACCAGGTCAAATTACGAGTTGCTGTTCCCCCAATTTGCGTGTAGCCTCTTGGCTTCTGTATACTGCCCCTGGTTTGTAGGAAGTGGATGTGAAAGTGGGATAATTATGAGTTGCTGTTCCTCCAATTTGCGTGTAGCCTCTTGGCTTCTGTATACTGCCCCTGGTTTGTAGGAAGTGCATGTGAAAGTGGGATAACATAGAACTAATGTGAACGCATGTTTGATGGTTGGCGTGGGCTCAGTTGACCAAACGACCTGTTTCATACTGTATTGTTCAATCAATCATCGGGAATGCATGCACCTTTATATCTGCAAAGTCATCTAAAACCTTTTGAATCACAACATGGTCTAGTTTAGGAAGTGCAAAAAATCGATACAGCTACATTTTGTCTGATTCCTGAAACGCAGTGTTATTGAATCAATTTTTCAAGCGTTATTAACTTAAGAGTGCAGTGCTTTTTATTCAGATTCACATGCTTTTGTCTGTATTGGTTTTCAATTGTGTGCATTGATTTGGCAAGTTTTAAATAATTTTTCTGTAATCCATCCCTAGGTTTAATACGTTGCCAAGCCGAAGGACACTGAAGAATTCTCGATTAGTGAGCAGGAAGGATGACGTACATGTGTGTATCATGTGCTTGCGTGCGATTATGAACTACCAGGTATACAGTACAAGCGTTTTTCTGTTTCTGTACTCCGGCCCTTTGTTCACTCCCTGGCTCCGAACACTACAAGCTTTTCACTGTGCCTTTGTAACTGTTGGCTGTGAAGTAAAGGCACTGCTCCAACTAATTAATGAGAGACCTAGTTCCGTTTATTAGGTTGTTCCGTACCCTTTGTGAGACCAACTCCTCATATTACTTTAGGAATATGTATAGAACGCTGCTCCAAAAAAATCACCAGTTCAATATTACAGCTAATGTCATGCCCACAGATTTCTTTGTAAATTGAAGGTTTGTTAAGCAGGTAGAAGTATAAAGGAGCAATGATAGGAAGTGACTTCTTCTTATTATTATTTTCAGGCCTCTTTAAAGCCTGGCTGATTGTCAATTTTCCTTAGACAGGGAAATGCAGATGCCAATTTACAAAAAGAAACACAAAGTGCTGGAATAACCTAAGCAGCATCTCTGGAGAACATGGATAGGCGATGTTTCGGGTAGCAACTGAAGAAGGGTCCCAACCTGAAACGTCACTGTAAAATTTAGAGATACAGCGCAGAAACAGGCCCTTTTGCCCACCGAGTCCGCGCAAACCAGCGACCACCCATAAGCTAGCACATTCCTACACACTAGGGACAATTTACAATTTACAGACTCTAATTAACCGACAAACATTTTTGTTTGGAGTGAGAGGAAACCGGAGGACCTGGAGAACCTGTAGAAAACCCACGTAGTCACAGGGAGAACGTGCAAACTGCACATAGACAGCACCTGTAGTCAGGATTGAACCCAGGTCTCTGGCAACTGCACCACTGTGTTGCCCTACTACCTACCCATATTCTCCAGAGATGCTGCCTGACCCGCTCAATTACTCCAGCACTTTGTATCATTGTCAGTTTTCTTTCCCCAGCTTAGCCTCTTAACTCCATGTCCTTGATCCTTTCATCTTACACAAGAGTGTATAGCTGGTAGTGCCCCTGCCTCACAGCACCAGGGACCCGGGTTCGATCCTGACCTCTGTCTGTGCTGAGTTTCTACATTCTCTCTTTGACCTTGTGGGTTATCTCCAGGTGCTCTGGTTCCTCCCACATCCCAAAGACCTCCGGATTGTACAACATTCCCCCTCATGTGGAAGGGAAAGTGGAATAACATGGAACTAATGTGAGCGGGTGATTGATGGTTGCTGTGGACTCCAAGCTGTATCTCTAGTATGAAAATGAAAAAAACAAATCATCACTTCAGGGAACTGGGCACAGTTTTCCACTTTCCAGGCATACTGCTCAGCAAATCATGGGGGCAGTTTGATTCTAAAGTACTTAATATTCTGACATATAGGGTTTGCCCACCAAGTAGAATTTGAATAGTGTTTGGCTGGGTTTGACTTGCATTTGACCACAAGTATTGGAAACTTTCCACCTTTCCAGAAGTATTCAAAATGTCAACAAATCAAACACAGTTGTAAGGCAGCAGCTCTACCGCTGCACCACTGTCCCACCCTAATTATGTTGCCCGTCATCCTGTGGGAAAAAGAAACGCACCCTTTGCCTTTGCATCTTCTCAAACATCCTCGTGCATGTGTTTCATTGCTTGATGTCATAAAATGGCGGGGATGTGAGAGCACATGGCTTGTTATCAGAAACTGATTTTCACAAGTTCACAAGTTATAGGAATAGAATTAGGCCATTTGGCCCATCACATCTACTCCGCCATTCAATCATGGCTGATCTCTGCCTCCTATTCCCATTTTCCTGCCTTCTCCCCATAACCCTTGAATCAAGAATTTGTCTCTGCCATAAAAATATCCACTGACGTGGCCTTCACAGCCCTCTGTAGCAATAAGTTCCACAGATTAACTACCCTCTAACTAAAGAAGTTCCTCCTCACCTCCTTTCTAAAAGAGCGCCCTTTATTTTTGAGGTTACTGTATGACCTCGGGTCCTAGACTCTCCCACCAGTGGAAACATCCTTTCCACATCCACTCTCTCTACGCCTTTCATGAATCTGTAAGTTTCAATGAGGTCCCCCCCTCAACCTTCTAAACTCCAGCGAATCAAACACTCATCATATGCTAACCCACTCATTCCAGGAATAATTCTTATAAACCTCCTCTGGACCCTCTCCTGAGCCAGCACATCCTTCCTCAGATATGGGGCCCACATTTGCTCACAGTACTCCAGATGTGGCCTGACCAGCGCCGTATAGAGCCTCAGCATTACATCTCTGTTTTTGTGAACATCTTTTAATTTTCTTGTCTATTTCCCGCGTTTTCGGAGCCCATTCCTCCAACAAAGAGCTGCTTCTCAATTCGTAAGTTAATAATTTATGTTGGTGAACATTTGGATCCAACTTTGAGCTTTACAACAAAGGAGATAAGGAGGAATTCCTTTAGTCAGAGGGTGGTGAATCTGTGCAATTCGTTGCCACAGAAGGCTGTGGAGGCCGAGTCAATGGGTATTTTGCAGGTGGAGATTGACACATTATTGATTAGTAATGGTCTCAAGGGATTACGGGGAGAAGCCATGTTTGAATGACAGAGTAGACATGATGGACCAAATGCTCATTCTGCTCATATCACTTATAAACATGAAAGGCCTACAAAATTCAGCTCTGGTATTGTAATACTACCATTGGGACCCCCAGTCAATGTTTTATAAGATGCAGAACTACCTTGTATAATCTTACCCTTCCCACACTATATAAATTGGAGCTGGACATAAGAGTATTCTCCAGCATTGTTGCCATGCGTTAATAGTCACCGAAAAATACTTGTGTCAGTTCAAATGATATTGTCTGGTAGAGGAATAAATCAGTTGTGTTTTATTCCTTGGTTGTAAAATGTTTTCTCTTTGATTACAGTATGGCTTTAACATGGTCATGTCACATCCGAATGCAGTCAATGAAATTGCACTGAGTCTAAACAATAAAAATCCCAGGTAAGACATCCCTTCCACTTGAAAAACACGCTGTGATTACGTACTGGTTTAAAACAATTGCAATACATACTGCAAACATTTGTTCACGTTTAGTAGGGTTTTTGATTTGGATGAATATTGAAATATGAATTGCTAGTATCAATGCGCGGTGGCCAACAAACATCTCTAGCATTCAGACCCTGGTTACCCAGGGACGTTGGGTTCCCACATGTTGACACATGGGCAACCACATTGTTTGCATCTCTGCTACCAGTTTCTCGAAACAGAAACTCACAGCAGAGTTCTGTCACAAGAAGGGATTGCCAAGTGGACAGAGAAAAAGATGGCAGAGTATGCTCAAAACCTGCAGGGAATCGCTGACAAGGGCCAAGAGCGGCACCAAGACCCGGGTTCGATCCTGGCTACAGGTGTTGTCTGTATGAAGTTTGTACATTCTTCCCTTACCCGCGTGTTTTTTCTCCGGTAGTTCTGTTTTCCCATGCTAATTCTATGTTAGCCCAGTTTCGCTTCCTACACTCTAAGGGCAATTTACAGACGCTAATTAACCTACAAACCTGCACATCTTTGGAGTGTGGGAGGAAACTGGAGCATCCAGAGAAAACCCATGCAGTCACAGGGAGAATGTACAAACCATACAGACAGTACCCCATGTCAGGATCGAACCTGGTTCCCTGCCGCTGTAAGGCAGCAACTGTGCCAACCTTACTAGTGGTCTCATTAGTGTTCTAAGAACTCATGGAACAAGACCAGAAAATCAATCATCCTCCATCGCAAAAGACTGGCTAAAGTGAAATGCTCTGTATCTCGAAAAGGATTGATGGGCCCACCCAACTGTGTTGGGAGAGGGTGGTAGAGCAAACACTATCCACCAAAATAATATGCAGCCCTCTTTTGCGCACCAGAAGTCAATTCAAGTCAAGTCAAGAGAGTTTATTGTCATGTGTCCCAGATAGGACAATGAAATTCTTGCTTGCTGCAGCATGACAGGATATTGTAGGCATAAATACCGATCAGATCAGTGTGTCCATATACCATAGAATATATATATATATATATATACACACACACACACACACACACACACACACACACACACACACACACACACACACACACACACACACACACACACACACACATAAATAAACAGATAAAAGTGCAATAGGCTGTTATAGTTCAGAGTTTGCTTGAAGTTGTGTTTAATAGTCTGTTGGCTGTGGAGAAGAAGCTGTTCTTGAACCTGGATGTTGCAGTTCTCAGGCTCCTGTACCTTCTACCTGATGGCAGCGGAGAGATGAGTGCGTGGCTAGGATGGTGTGGGTCCTCGATGATGCTGCCAGCCTTTTTGAGGCAGCGACTGCGATAGATCCCCTCGATGGTAGGGAGGTCAGAGCCGATGATGGACTGGGCAGTGTTTACAACTTTTTGCAACCTTTTCCGCTCCTGGACGCTCAGGTTGTCGAACCAAGCCATGATGCAACCAGTCAGCATGCTCTCTAATGTGCACCTGTAGAAGTTTGAGAGAGTCCTTCTTGACATACCTACTCTCTGTAATCTTCTCAGGAAGTAGAGGCGCTAATGTGCTTTCTTTATGATTGCATCAGTGTTCTGGGACCAGGAGAGATCTTCTGAAATATGCACGCCCAGGAATTTGAAGTTCTTGACCCTTTCCACCATCGAACCATTGATATAAATGGGACTGTGGGTCCCCATCCTACCCCTTCTGAAGTTCACAATCAGTTCCTTGGTTTTGCTGGTGTTGAGAGCCAGGTCCGGCTACGCAGTCATGAGTATAGAGTGAGTACAGCAGGAGGCTGAGCATGCAGCCTTGAGTTGCTCCCGTGCTGATTGTTATCGAGGATGACACATTTCCACCAATTAGTCAATTTAACCAAATTGTCAATTTAAATGACAATTACGATCTCTGGTGAGCTATTAATCGCAAGGAAACATTGAAAGTCAACATCGCAATGAAATACGTTTATCAAGACAAGGCAGCATCAACACTCAATGTAGGGCCAAGATTGAACACTGAAGATTAAATTTAATAGTTAGATGAGGTTTTGTTTAGAGTTTAGAAATACAGCGTGGAAACAGGCCCTTCATCCTACTGAGGCTACGCAGACCATCACACTAGTTCTATATTATTCCACTCCCTTTACACTATCGACAACTTACAGAGGGCCAATTAATGGACATACCCGCTCATTTTTGGGATGTGGGAGGAAACCGGAGCACCCGGAGGAAATCCAAGCAGTCACAGGGAAAACGTGCAAATTCAAAGGTTCAAAGGTCTTTTATTGTCACGTGCACCAATTATACTCCACACTCAGGAAAGAACCTGGATCTCTGGCGCTGTGAGGCAGCGGTTCAACCCGGTGCGTCATTGTGCCACCCCCATGTTCCCGATGTGAGCTAAAGTGCTAACACTACATCATCTTCCGTACCTGATGGAGACCTTGAACACAGCTGTCAAAGCGCCTTGTGGTTAGGAAAATGATATATTTATTTGTGGCACGTGTTTAAAAAAAATTATTTTGTTGAATTTGGAGGAAAAATCAATGCCAAGATGAAACGTCGCTGCTTCTAGATGGAAGTGTAAGTCCAGTACAAAGAGACTGGTGTAATCCGCATTTTGTTTATCCTCATGCTGTTAATGGTCTTGTTTATTGTCATTGTAGAACAAAGGCGCTGGTCTTGGAACTGTTGGCAGCTGTTTGTCTTGTCAGAGGAGGACATGAAATAATCCTACTAGCATTTGATAATTTCAAGGAGGTAAGATTGCCTTCTTGTTGACAAAGTCAAGTGGGAGTGATTTGAGCTTTCTAAAGGATTTTTTCCTTGTCTATCTTTAATATAAACCTTTTTACCTGAAAATAGCAGTTGGGCTAGGAGTCATCTTAGGTCACCAGGCCCTTCAAACCTGCCCTGCTTTTTTAAACTCTAAAGATATAACATGGAACCAGGCCTTTAGGTCCATTAACGTCACGCTGACCATCGATCACATGTTCACACTAGTTCTATGTTATCCCCTTTCGCATCCACGTCCGACACACTAGGGGCAGATTTACAGAGGATCAATTAACCTACAAACACGCAAGTCTTTGGGGTGTGGGAAGAAACCGGAGCATCCGGAGGAAAATGCGGCCGCAGAGAGAATATGCAAACTCCACACAGACAGCACCCGAGGTCAGGATCAAACCCAGGTCTCTGACGCTGTGAGGCAGTTGCTCTACTGCCGCGCCACTGTGTGGTCCTGAACATGATCCTGGCTTTGACTTCTCTTCTTTGCCAGCCCCCCATAGCCCTCAATTCTCAGATCTTTCAAAAATGTTTGTGCCTCTCTTCAGATACCCTCTAGTGGTCACGCCGATATCAGGGAAGAGAATTTCAGAGATTCACCACCCTCTGTGAGAGTTGCAACTTAGTGCAATAATAATTCTGAAAAGTCATATCACAGATCTCGAATCTATGAGAATGGCTGTCCAAAATTTAATAAAAGGCATTCGGAGATCAAGAAGTGTGGAGGAACAGAAGGATCTTGGATTGACACAAAATGCTGGAGTAACTCAGCGGGGCAGGCAGCATCCCTGGAGAGAAGGAAGAGTGACGTTTCAGGGTCTGAAGAAGGGTCTTGACCCGAAACGTCACCCATCCCTGCTCTCCAGAGATGCTGCTTGTCCCGCAGCAGTTTGTGTCTATCTTTGGTTTAAACCAGCATCTGCAGTTTGTTCCTGCACAGAAGGATCTTGGAGTTCTCATTCACAAATCCTTGGAGTTAGCAACACTTAATACCGGCATTTATTGGCAGAGGCATAGAGTAGAAGGCAGTACTGCCTGACCTGCGAGGTACTCCCATACTTTGTGTTTGACATAATTCCAATAACCCACAATCTGGATCACATGCCGTCTAACTATTTTAGTGCATTTCAGAGGAATAGCTATCAATTTTGAATTGAATAGCCAATATTCAATGAAATGGTGTGTAGGAAGGACAGCAGATCCTGGCTTATACCCAAAATAGACATAAGTAACTCTGCAGGGCAGGCAACATCTCTGGAGAAAAAGGATGGTTTCCCGAAACTTGCAACTCCTCTAAATGCTGCATACTGTCAGCCTCACACACAGCGCCCTCTTGTGTACTGTCGGGTTTGGGCCTTCTGATTTATTGCTTATTGGTAACTACTTATTAATACATTTGTCTGACCATAGGTATGTGGTGAAAAGTATCGGTTTGAAAAGTTAATGGAGCATTTCCGAAATGAAGATAACAACATTGACTTCATGGTGAGTGGCTTGTTCTCCGATAATTCTTGCGGCCTTCATGGCTAGTGTCACTTCACGGTTTGTGTCACTGGACCTCAAACTTCAGGTGAATTTTCTGTGCCAATAACAATTGGGTAATTGGATGTTGAGACAAAAGTTGGAGTAGGTCAGTGTTTGTGAGGTCTAGGAATTAGATTCACTCTTCAAACACCTCAAACCTTTTTTCCAGTCGTGCTCTGCCCTTCTTTATAAGGAGCTGAATGTGAGTTCCTGTCTATACTTGCTGATGCAGATAGGTAGTCTAAACATGTTAAATTGACAGTGAGAAATGAAGATTGGGAAAAACGCCCTGCTCAATACTAAAACATAAATAAAACAAATGTGGGCTAAATTCATTTGTTCAGTGATGTGGCCTGTAGCTGGATTGCGCTAACAGTGGACATTGAAATGACAGATCCATTGTGGATTTTATCTTGAACCATCATTGAAAACTGCACCTTGAAACATACCACCTCTTTCTCAGAAAACAAATCCCGTATTTGCCAGTCATAGAGTGCTACAGCCTGGAAACAGGCCATTCGGCCCAACTTGCCGACCAACATGCCCGATTTACACTAGTTCCACCTGCCTGCATTTGTCCCATATCGCTCTAAACATATCCTACCCATGCACTTGTCTAAATGTTTCTTAAACTTTGTGATAGTACCTGCCTCAACTACCTCCTCCAGCAGCACGTTCCAGACACCCACAATCCTTTGTGTAAAAAAAGTGCCCCCTCAGGTTCCTATTAAATATTCTCCCCTCACCTTAAACCTATGTCCTCTGGTTCTCAATTTCCACTACTCAGGGCAAGAGACCCAATCTATTCCTCTCAAGATTCTGTCTACGTCTTTAAGATCTCCCCTCATCCTCCTGCGCTCCAAGGAATAGGATTCTTACCTTGCTCAACCTCTCCATATAGCTCAGACCTTCGAGTCCTGGAAACATCCTCACAAATCTTCTCTGCACCCATTCCAGCTCAGGCCTCTGAATGTTGCCTCTTTCTTTGGAGGAATCCAGCTCTAAATTATCTCTTATTTGTACACCATTTTCTGAATTAATAACCACTGTTGCCTTTCAATGTTGAAATCACCAAGTTGAGAGGTACAACATAGAAACAGGCCTTTTGGCCTAGCGAGTCCCCGCCGACCATCGATCACCCGTTCATACTAAGTCTATGTTATCCTACTTTCTCATCCACTCCCAACACATTTGAGGCAATTTACAGAGACCAATTAACCTACAAACCGCACGTGTTTGAGATGTGGGAGGAAACTGGATAACCTGGAGGAAACCCACTGGAGGTCACAGGGTAAAGGTGTAAACTCCACACAGACAGCAGCACAGGTCAAGATCGAACCCGGGTCTCTGGCGCTGTGAGGTAGCAGCTCTACCACTGTGCTGCAAAAAAATGGTCAGGACAAGATGTTCTGCTATCTCTGGTGTTTCCGACCAGTACCAGACGCAATAGTCAGGGTGACCTCGAAACACTCCCAGCTGGTTAAATAGCAGTAAATAGTAAAGTCTACTTTACTTACCATATAATCTAGTGTATAATTCGCAGTACTGCATCATTTGCTTTCCCCTTTAATTTCAAGATACATTTACCGTTTTTTCCTCCAAGTTTTAAGATAATACAAAAAAAATCAATACAAGTCATACAGCTTGTAAGCAGACCCTTTGGCCCAACTTGCCCTTGTCGACCAAATGCCTCATCTACACTAGTTCCATGTATTGGGACCCTATCATGTATTGTCTTTCGAATGATTGGTTAGCACGCAACAAAAGTACATGTGCACAGTACACGTGACAATACAGTAAACTAAACTAAACCTTTGTATTTGTATTTATTCCATTGTTAAAAGTTACATATTTAGTGTTCCAATTTCATTGTCCAAATACAGCTTGAAAAAAAAAAAAAAAAATCTAAAAAAGTAGAATATTGAAATGGAAACATTGAAACCCAATTTTATAGACTAATATATTAATTACCGATTACCCCACCATTGCCCTTTGGATGGAGGTGGACCTGCAGTAGTATATAGTATAATATATATTACTAGTTTTTATAGTATATATCTGGGGCTATGTCCTGGGTACAGTTTTAATCTTTGGAGATTAGGAGTAAAAAACGAATCAGTACATCTGATACGCAGGTTTTTATATTGTTAAAAAGACTCATTCATAAAATATATTTAAATCCAAATATATAGCCTGCATTTCAATGCATACGGTTCTTAATGTTTTCCTCGTCCTAAAGAATCCAGATGAGCTGGAAAACAATCCAGGTTTTGTAGTAATGTAACAAAAGCACATGAATCACACTTGGATAACTTGACAAATCCAAGATCTTGTGTGATTTTAATATTTTAATGATCATTAGTGTCTGTTATTGAAATCAAAGTATTAAAAAGGTATTTTCAGAAAATTTTACAATACCTGGAGTTACATGGGAGAATGCGGAGGAATACAAGTTGATCAGTTTTATATAAAGGAATCGTGCAATTAATTAATTTTATAGACTAGAGTGCCAAATTGGATCTGGATATGAAGAAAACTAAATCAACCATATTGTCGTATATTATGCCTGGTTTTCTTTCTGTTAACATCAGTGATTAGTGAAGTTTCTTTTTATGGAATAGCAATTCTTCAGTTGTCTCAATGAGGAAGATATTATGCGTAAAATGGGAGCAGTCTCCAGGGGTTCTTTGTGTGGTTGTTAGGAATGGTCTTCAGTAGAATGAAAGGTAATCCATCAGCTATTGTTCCCCAGACTTGATTAATTGTTTTTTATTTTCAAATCAATCAACATTGTTGGACAGTGTGATTCCTCCTTGTCTGTCCTCTGTCTTACTGCTTGTGGGAGCACACCATGACCATAATGTTCAGCCTCAGTGAACCTATCAAAAAGCTCCGTACATCCAGACGAGGATTAGTAAACTGTTGAAGTTTAATGGAAAACTCAGGCACTTAAGCAGAACAGATATCTGACTGACTTTCAACAATGGTCAGTGCATTACAGAAATAACAATTAAATTAAAAACATTGATAAATCATTTCACAATATTATCTATATTTAGTTTAGTTTCGAGATATATCGTCCACCGAGTCCGGGCTGACCAGTGTTCCTCGCACACTAACACTGTCCTCCTACACACACTAGGTTCAATTTACAATTTTACCGAGAATTAGCCTACAAACCTGTACGTCTTTGGGAGGAAACTAGAGCACCCAGAGGGAGAACATACAAAATCTGGGATACAGGGCCCACAGTCAGGATCTCTGGCACTGTAAGGCAGCAACTCTACCGCTGCGCCACTGTGCCACCTCTCTTCTATTTGGAATTTTTTAATTGTTTCTTATTATCTCCATTACATATGTTGTAAATGAGACGGTTGTTGCATTTACAGTACATGGATACACCTATCAGCAAAAGGTCCCTGAACCCACAATATTTAACATATAATATTAAGTGCACTTGATGGTCTTCAATGCAACTTGAAGCATGGGGTATAACTGTGCTTGCAGCTTTGTTGTTGTGTCAGTGGGGATCTAAGATAATTACGTTAACATTACGTCCATTATGTTTGCTTCTAGGTGGCTTGTATGCAGTTTATTAACATTGTGGTCCATTCTGTAGAAGATATGAATTTCCGAGTGCATCTCCAACATGAATTCACCAAACTAGGACTGGATGAATACCTGGATGTGAGTATCCAGCTGCAAGATGTCTATTGCACATTGCTTAAACCTACTAAATGCCCACCACTAATTTTCTGGCAGCTGGTGGTCTGGTATCTCCTTTACTCTGGACAAAATTACGAGAGTGCACTTGAAATCACCCTCCCCTCGGAAGTCCCCGCAGAAATGTGGAGCCTAGGCTGGGCGAGGCTGCCGACTTGGACCTCACCGGGACTTCTGCGCCACTCAGCGGGTCGCATTTTCCTCCTACGGCCCAAGCTGTGGAATTCCGGCCCAGCCGGAGCCGGCAGATCCATTCCCACAGCCGCCTTCCACGGTTGCCTTAGTGGGCCGGTATCTCGGCCGCCTGACTGCATAGGTGTACTGTTCCAGCACCATTGGACCCCTCCTGGAGGCCGGGACCTCTGTTGGTCTGCAAAACAGACAATCTGGAAAGGCTCTGGAACCAAGGGTGCCGGGAAATCGGTGGTGGACCTGTAATTCATTTTCTCATCCAGAATATCTTTGACATTAACTAATTTACTAGATTGGAGCAGGGAGCATATTAATAGAGATGAGATGTGATACTAAGAAGGAGGGCAGTGTGAGGAAGTTGCAGAAAGTCCAGTGACTGGGTGAGGACACAAAGATGGAATATTATGTAGAAAAACATAAGGTCACTCTACTCTGGGAAAAATTACAAGGCAGAACGTTGAACAGTACAGCACAAGAACAGGCCATTCAGCCCACAATGTCTGTGCCGAACATGATGCCACAACCAACCCTTATCTACCTGTACATGAACCATATCCATACGTCTATCCAAAAGTCTCTGAAATGCCTCGCTCATATCTGCCTCCACCACCAACCCTGGCAGCATGTTCCAGGCACTCACCACCTTCTGTTTAAAAAAACCTGCCGCGCACATCTCCTTTAAACTTTGCCCATTCACCTTAAAGCTATGCCCTCTAGTATTAGTATAGAGAAAAACGGTTCCGACTGTCTACACTATCTATGCCTCTCATCATTTTAGATACTATCAAGTCATCCCTCAACATCCGGCTGTCCAGGAAAAACAATCCTGCCGAACCTCTCCCAGTAGCTAAATCCCCCTAATCCAGGCATCATTCTGGTAAACCTCCTCTGCACCCTTTCCAAAACCTCCACATCCTTCCTATAATGGGGTGATGAGAACTGCATGTAGTACTCCAAATGCAGCCTAACCAAAGTCCTATAAAACAGATCTACCGGTAATAAAGAAAAGCATCTGTGTCCCTTCAGCCATCTTATCGACTCATTTTGCTATTTTTAAAGAAACTTGTGGATGTACACTCCACTAGTCCTTTGGGAAGATGTTCACAGTACTTAACGTCTTCCAATTTGTTCCCGTGTCTAACTGAGCTTCCCATTATTGAGTCATATAGTCATGCAGCATAAAAACAGGCCCTTCGGCCCAACTTACCCATACTGACCAACATGTCCCATCTGCACTAGTCCCACCTGCTTGTGTTTGGCCTATGTCGTTCTAAAGCTTTCCTACTCATTTATTTGTCCAAATGTGTTTGAAATAATGTTACCATACCTGTGATTGCATTGGGGAGAGTGCGGAGGCAATTCACCAGCGTGTTGCCTGGTTTGGAGGACATTCATTATGGAGTGAGATTGAATGGGCTGAAGGGTGATACGATCAAATGTATGATTATGAGAGGAATAGATGGACTAGGATAGTCAGCGTCTTTCTCTCTGCGTCTGGGTATCAAAAATGAAGAGGACAAGGAGTTTTAAAGGTGGTCTGAAGAGCGAGTGGTTCATATCTGGAATACAGAGGTGGTGGTTGATACAAAATGCTGGAGTAACTCAGCGGGACAGGCAGCGTCTCTGGAGAGAAGGAATGGTTGACGTTTCGTGTCTAGACCCTTCTTTTGAGCCAAGGTTTGAAGAAGGGTCTTGACCCGAAACATCACCTATTTCTTCTCTCCAGGGATGCTGCCTGTCCCATTGAGTTACTCCAGCATTTTGTTGGTTTAAACCAGCATCTGCAGTTGCTTCTACAGAGTTGGTGGAACAGGATAAAATAGGAAGCTTTAGATCGACACATCCATGGGCGAGGCAGAAGGGATGTGGTCCTAATGTAGACAAAATGGGATTAGTGTAAATGGACACAAAGGTTCGCATGGACATGGTGGGTCAAAGGGCCTGTTTCTGTGCCGTACGACTCTACGACTATTTGCAGAGAGAAGCTTTGTTTAAAGTATCGTCTGAGTTAGGAGTGATTAATACTGACAAGATACTAAAAGAAGCAAAGATAGATACAAAGTGCTGGAGTAACTCAGCAGGTCAAGCAGCATCTCTAAGAGAAAATCTCTGGAGAAAGCAACCATTTTCTCCAGAGATGCTGCCTGACCGGCTGAGTTACTCCAGCACATTGTGTCTATATTCAGTATAAACTAGCATCTGCAGTTCCTTCCTACACCTTCTTCAAACTAATTGTGGTAAGGGGGGGAGAAAGCCAGAGAAGAGGTGGGGGCGGGTCATAAGGAACTGCTGGTCATAAGGTAGTTGCTGGTTTACAGAATGAAACATAGAGTCTTCGGCATAAACCAGTATCTGCAGTTCTTTGTTTCTCCATTGTTGCATCTGTCCAAAATAGACGAATGCGCTGAGAGGGAGTTATACAAACTGTACATTTTACTTGACAGTCTGGTGTATAAACCCGAGAAGCTGTATTTTAAAGTGGATTGTTAACTTTCCTTTTGTTTTTAGAAGCTGAAAAACACAGAGAGTGACAAACTCCAAGTGCAGATCCAAGCCTACCTGGACAATGTGTTTGACGTGGGCGCGTTACTGGAAGATGCTGAGACCAAGAATGCTGCCTTGGAGAGGGTGGAAGAACTGGAAGAAAACATTTCTCATGTAATCCCTGCTTTAAATCTTCAGTCAGGGCTCAACTCTCCTGAGTGTGCATTGAGCAATAACACTCTTAGTGAATGAGTAATTGCCACAAATGATTATTTACCCCTAAATTTCTCTGGGGACTAATTTCACCCTCGTATGATTAAGCAAAGATTGGACTTATAATAAGAAAAATAAGAATATAAGTTTGATTGAGGACTATGCATTGCAGAGAGAGAGGCATTTTTTAAGTGCCCAATAGATTGTGTGACTGTAGAATGTAGAAGTATATTTTGTAGAACTCATTGACCGAACAGTGCTTTCATAATTAGTCACAGTTTATCAGACAAAACTTTAAATCTCCCACCTCCCCTGTGCCCCACCTGTTTTTCACCTTTCTTTCCCCATTTCACCCACCGTCCGCATTCCTTCCTCTGGCTTCACAATTTGCAAATCTTCAATCCTTTTTTTCCACATCTGGCCTTTGTCCAACCATCTGCCTGTCAACCCCCCTCACCTGTGTTCATCTATTATCTTCCTCGCTTTGTCCTGCCCCTCCTCTCCTCCAGCCTGCTATCACCCTCACAATCACTCTGAGTCCCAACCTAAACTGTTACCTACCTATCCATGTTCTCCAGAGATGCCGCCTGAACCGCTGAGTTACTCCAGCCCTTTGATTTGTTCTCAAGACGGCCATCTAATGTAATCACAACTGAGATGAGCCTGAACGGAACTCGTCGCAACAACGGTGCCAACCTGCAAACATCACCAATCCATGTCTTCCAACGACGTTGCCTGACCCACTGAGTTATTCTGGCACTTTGTGTCTTTTTTTTTGAGTGCTTGAACTGTCAGCGATGTGGCTTAAACCATGATAAACGGGTTACTTACTGACTGCAATGTTGGGTTGGTGCTGTGTTTGATCGCCCGCCTGCAGCAACTGAATTGGGTCTGAATGATGCGATGAACGTACATCTACATCCGCACTGCAGATAAACGTCTTGGACTTGTTTTTATTTGGCAATGTTACTTGTGCCTCCTTAAAGCATTGACGTTATGTTGGGCACTGCCATGAGTTGTGGGTGCTGTTTGGTGCCCAAATGGACGGCACGGTGGTAGAGTTGCTGCCTCAGCGCCAATGACCCCGGTTCAATCCCGACCCCAAGTCGTATGTAGAGAGCTTGCACCTTCTCTCTATGACCTCGTGGATTTCCTCTGGTTTCCACCCACAGCCCAAAGACATGTGGGGTTGTAGGTTAATTGGCCCTCTGTAAATTGGCCCTCGTGTGTAAGGAGTGGGATGACATACAACTAGTGTGAACGGGTGATCGACGGTCAGCCTGGACTCAGTGGGCCGAAGGGTCCGTTTCCATGCTGTATTTCTGATATAGCTAAGTTCAATTAAAGATAGTCCGAGGATCTCCAATGAGGTAGATGGTAGCTCAGGGCTGCTCTCTCGTTGTTGTATACTATCCAGTCAGTGGAAAAACTACACGTTATTACAATTGAGCCGTCCACAGTGTACAGATATTAAAAGAGTGGAGCGATTGTAATGGGTGATTGCAGATCCGCAGAGATCTGGGCTGGGCTGACCTGCTGAGTTTCTCCACCACTTTATGTTTGCTCTGTAGAAGTATATAATTGCCAGAAATCAACCTTCCTGTTCCCTGGGTCAAGATCGACTAACTCACTGCGACTAACTAACGCCGGAGACCCGGGTTCTATACTGACTACGTATGGGCGCTGTCTGTACGGAGTTTGTACGTTCTCCCTGTGACCCCGTGGGTTTTCTCCGGGTGCTCCAGTTTCCTCCCACACTCCAAATGCTGGAAGGTTTGTAGGTTAATTGGCTTTGGTAAAATTGTAAATTGTGTGTAGGATAGTGCTAGTGTACGGGGTGATCGCTGGCCAGTGCAGACTCAGTGGGCCGAAGGGCCTGTTTCCGCGCTGTATCTCTAAACTAAAGTAAACCTCCCTGTTCCACATTGTTAAATTCATTATTGACTGGAGCTGCTGAGCTATTTTGCAGAGACTAAATTGATCTTGATAAATGGTACAAAAATGTAAACTAACTTGTCAAATGTCTCAGTTGTCAGAAAAGTTGCAAGATACTGAAAATGAAGCAATGGAAAAAATTGTGGAACTGGAAAAACAGCTAATGCAAAGAAACAAAGAACTGGAAGTCATAAGAGTAAGTTGACAACCATTCCTCTGTCGATGTAAGATAAGATTAATTGTGTACGGGGAAAAATACATTGCACTCTTGACTGACAATGAACCTGTTTGTTGTTGGGAATAACCAATTTGGCTACTAAGCCTATAGATGGGCCGAAGGGCCTGTTTCCCACACTGTATGAATCTATGACTCGTCAGCACTTGCTGGAAATCTTCTGTCCATCCAGTCCTCTCACTCACAATCTCCATTTCATATAAGCAATGGTTCAATGGTTCTTTATTATCACATGCACAGATGTACTGTGATTTTTTTTTTGCATACAGTTCAGTAAAGTATTGCCACACCTAAGCACAATTCCCAATTAGTACAAAGTGCATCGAGATAGTCCACTGACACCACATGCAAGAGTCGCCAGATTTTGGCGACGTTTTCGAAGCCCAGTCTTGGTCCGCGTAATCGGTCTCCTGAAGTGGAATCCGATCCAGGCAAGCCCCAGGCTGCTGCAGGGCCTCCAGACGTGTGTGTGTGTCTCCCCCCCCCCTTCCTGTTCATCCAGCGAACTGTAGTACCTCTCCTCGCCCGGCCACTGTCAGCCTTCATACTCCCGGGGGCGCTTCCCACTGCTGACCTTTAGTTCAATGGGATAACATAGAACTAGTGGGAATGGGTGATCGATGGTTAGTATGGTTTTGGTGGGCCAAAGGGCCTGTTTCCATGCTGTTTTTTATTTTAAGTGGGTAGTTCCACTGTAATTATGCCGGTGCACCATTTAAAGCCACAATTTATATTCATTCAACAAAGTGTATAATTTCCAGGAATTTTAAAATGAATTTAGGTCATTTATTCTTTCTACATTGATTGCTTCGGCAGAATATGCCACATTAAAACCTGTAGAACAGTAAATCACAAGCAACTAAATGTTGTACTGTTTAATTGTCGAGATGCAGAGCTCAGAAGTTATAGCCAGGTTCCCTCTGTTTTATACAGGGAACTTTGACAGTATTCTCATTGTGAATTCTAGACCATTAACTGCTGTGCTTCTCTGCATCACAATTGTGCTTAATAAGACTAATAGACTGCGGGTAACCTAGGGTCGTGAAATTCAATGTTGCTCTTGCTATGAACACTAAAAGAGTTGTAATTTCTGAGTGCACACCAAGGTTTAAACTAACCCTAAAGTGCTCAAAATATTAAGGCTGATTACAAACCAGAATAAAAACCGAACAAGTTCTTGTCATGAAGTTGATTCCCTACCATTATTACTTATTCACAATGAGATTTCATTGTTTAGTGGTGATTATTATATACTGTTGCTAAAGACATCCAGAGAAATCTCATGTAGAAACAAGGAAGTGAAGATGCCATAGTCATACAGTGTGGAAACAGGTCCTTGGGCCCAACTTGCCCACACTGACCAACATATCCCATCTACTCTAGTCCCACCTGCCTATGTTTAGCCATATCCCTCTAAACCTGTCCTATCCATATCCCTGTCCAAATGTTTCTTAAATGTTGCAATACTACCTGTATCAACTAGCTCCTCCAGCAGCTCATTCCATACACCCACCATCCTCTGTGTGAAAACGTTACCCCTCATGTTCCCATTAAATCTTTCCCCCCTCACCTTAAACCTATGTCCTCTGGTTCTTGATACCCCGACTCTGGGCAAGAGACTCCGTGCATTTTCCCAATCTAAATCTCATGCCGGTTTACAAAAAAAGACACAAAATGCTGGAGTAACTCAGCGGGAATGTGGATAGGTGACATTTCCGGTTGGGGCTCTTCTTCAGTCTGAAGGGTCGCAACCCAAACCATCACCTACTCATGTTCTCTTGCGATACTGCCTGACCTTCTGAGTTAATCCAGAACTGTGTGTCTTTTTTACAGAGAAATCTCATTACCTGAGCTGATTCTCTTAATGCCAGTAAACATGTTTCTTCACTAGAGATCTAAACTTGACTCTTTACATAGTTATTGGTACCGGCTAGGACATAATGACACGTATATTACCAGTGCCATGTATTTTTCCATATTGGGGAAAAATAGGCAAACCAGTTGGAAATGGAAATAATGCATGAGTAGTTTGTACTTCCAGGTACATTTGGTATTTGGTATGAAAACTATCGACGTGTTCCCCTTTTGGTTCTTATATCTCCAGACCTGGTAACTTGATAACATGCTCTGGAGTTTTTGCAAATGTCACATGTACAACATTGATGCATATTTGTTGTTCATTATTGTTTCCTCTTTCTTTGGTCAATTCTCAAACATTTTATTTTATCTGACTCTAACACATTAAAGGTGATTATAAGGGGAAACACAGCAGGGTAAATAATGAATGGGTACACAAGTGCTTTGTGTCACACAGTCATAACGCCATACAGCATGGACCCGGGCCAAAAGGTTCCGACATGAAACGTCACCTAATCTTTTTCTCCAGAGATGCTGCCTGACCTGCTGTGTTAAGTCCAGCATTTTGTGTCTATCTTCGGTATAAACCAGCATCTGCAGTTCCTTCCAACAGCTGATAACTGGCCCTTCGACCCAATTTGCCCATGATGACCAAGATCCCCATCAACACAAGTCCTCCCTGCCTGCGTTTAGCCCATATCCCTCTAACCGCGTCCTACCCATTTATTTGTCCAAATGCCTTTTAAGAGCAACAGAAGATAACTAAAAAGGCAATATCGTGCGAAAAGATGAAGTACGAAGGTAAGCTAGCCAAGAATATAAAGGATGATAGTAAAAGCTTCTTTAGGTGTGTTGGGGAAATAATTAGTTAAGACCAAAGTTGGACCCTTGAAGACTGAAAAGGGTGAATTTATTATGGGGAAGAAGGAAATGGCAGATGAGTTGAACAGGTACTTTGGATCTGTCTTCACTAAGGAGGACACAAACATGAGCAAAGGGTCCTTCTGCAGTTGTACACGGCCCTGGTGAGACCACACCTGGAATATTGTGTGCAGTTTTGGTCTCCAAATTTGAGGAAGGACACTCTTGCTATTGAGGGATTGCAGCGTAGTTCACCAGGTTAATTCCAGGGATGGCGGGACTGTCATATGCTGAGAGAATGGAGTGGCTGGGCTTGTATACTCTGGAATTTGGAAGGATGAGAGGGGATCTTATTGAAGCATCTTAAGGATTTGGACACGCTACAGGCAGGAAACATGTTCCCGATGTTGGGGGAGTCCAGAACCAGGGGCCAGTTTAGGAATAAGCGGTAAGCCATTTAGAACGGAGATGAGGAAACACTTTTTCACACAGAGAGTTGTGAGTCTGTGGAATTCTCTGCCTCGGAGGGCGGCAGAGGCCGGTTCTCTGGAAACTTTCAAGAGAGAGCCAGATAGGGCTCTTAAAGATAGCGGAGTCAGGGGATATGGGGAGAAGGCAGGAACGGGGTACTGATTGTGGATGATCAGTGGATGATGCTGGCTCAAAGGGCCGAATGGCCAACTCCAGCACCTATTGTCTATTGTCTAAATGTTGTGATAGTACCTGCCTCAACTACCACCTCTGGCAGGTCACATTGCTTTTTTTGTTGTCCTGTGTCGGGGAGGGATTTTAGGCACTGTTTATAAAGTTTTGAAGAGTTGGGTTTTTCCTCAAGTCACTTTGGAAATGGATTTTCCTCCATGTGGTTCTTTGCAGGAGGTTTACAAGGACACCAACACTCAAGTGCACACACTGCGGAGAATGATCAAGGAGAAGGAGGAGACCATTCAAAGGCACAACCACCTGGAGAAGAAGATCCACGAGCTGGAGAAGCAAGGCTCCATCAAAGTTCACAAGAAAGGAGACGGGGACATTGCCATTCTGCCGTTTTTGCCCAACGCGTCGCAGTCCCCGGGTGCAGAGAACATACCAAGCCTTTACGCTGGGCCATCACTTGACGCCTCACACACGTCCATGCCACCACATCCGGGGCTTCCTCCATGCTCCTCTGGTGCAGGTACGGCTCAAAATCACGAGCAGATTATATGACTGGGGACTACATGGGCTGTGATTCTAGTTGGCACTGGCGCATGTTTTATTCAAGTCTTGAAATATTAACAGACAATCTTTGCATGGAGATTGAATACAGTTACAGTGACTGAAAGAGAAGTGGGACAATTATGATAATACAACTTACAGCTTTGCTGTTCCTCAAAAAGTAGCAAGACAAGTCAATAAGATGGTCACAGATGCTTTTCTTTATTAGATCTGTTTTATAGCACGTTGGTTAGGCTGCATTTGCTGTATTGCGCACTGTTCAGGTCGCCCCATTACAGGAAGGATAGGCAGGCTTTGGAAAGCATGCAGAGGTTTACCTGAATGATGGTAGAATTAGGGGGTGTTAATCTTTATATAATTGGTATAAACCAGCATTTGCAGTTCCTTGTTTTTAACATTACCGAACTATTCCATGTCCTATAAGGGCTGTAGAGGCTCAGTTGTTTGTATGTTATGTTCAAGGTAAAGATGGATACATTTTTAGATGTTAAGGGAATATGCGTGAACGTGAGGCTGCGATAAAAGATCAAATGAAATTGCTGATGAGACTGGCTGGCCTTCTATAGATTCTATTTCTTAAAGTTTTGGTATTGAACCTTGTCTTGGTTTGAAGTCGGAATATTATTTCACCTCCACCCTTTGGGTGGGTGACTGTTGACGGTATCTTAGTGACTCCAACTAAACTATGACTGGGTCACAAAGTGCTGGAGTAAATCAGCGAGTCAGGCAGCATCCCAGGGAAACGGATAGGTGACGTTTCGGGTCGCGGCCCTCCTTCATGTTCTCTAGGGATGCTGCCTGACCTGCTGAGTTACTCCAGCATTTTTATGTCCTTTTGTCATCTGCAGTTCTGTGTTTTTACAAACTACAACCGTCTTGTTGCAACAGGAACTTTGGGTTCTTATTTTGTTTTGCATTAATATTCGGTTTGTTTAATTTAGTGTATTTTTTTGTTTGTTTGCTTATTATGTATTTTTACACAATAATTATATAACAACATATAATGTATAATTCTACAATGATTAGACAATAATTATGTTATCTATTGTGTGCAGACAAAAATGCTGGAGAAACTCAGCGGGTGAGGCGGGGGTTTGGCGGGAAGAAGAAAGGTGGAGGCGGAGACAGTAGGCTGTGGGAGAGTTGGAAAGGAGAGGGGAAGGAGGGACAAAGCAAGGACTACCTGAAATTGGAGAAGTCAATGTTCATACTGCTGGGGTGTAAACTACCCAAGCGAAATATGAGGTGCAGCTCCTCCAATTTGAGGTGGGACTCACTCTGGCCACGGAGGAGGCCCAGGACAGAAAGGTCAGATTCGGAATGGGAGGGGGAGTTGAAGTGCTGAGCCACCGGAAGAATAGGTTGGTTAATGCGAACTGAGCGGAGGTGTTGGGCAAAGCGATCGCCAAGCCTCCGCTTGGTCTCACAGAATTAGAGCAGCGGATGCAATAGATGAGGTTGGAGGAGGTGCAGGTGAACCTCTGTCGCACCTGGAAATACTGCTTGGGTCCTTGGATGGAGTCGAGGGGGGAGGTAAAGCGACAAGTGTAGCATTTCCTGCGGTTGCAAGGGCAAGTGCCAGGGGACGGGTTGGTTTGGGTGGGAAGGGACAAATTGACCAAGGAGTTATGGGGGGAGCGGTTTCTGCGGAAAGCAGAAAGGGGAGTAGATGGGAAGATGTGGCCAGCGGTGGGATCCCGTTGGAGGTGGTGAAAATGTTGGAGGATTATCTGTTGTATGTGACAGCTGGTGGGATAGAAGGTGAGGACAAGGGGGACTCTGTCCTTGTTACGAGTGGGGGGATGGGGAGTGAGAGCAGAGTCATGGGATATAGCAGAGACCCTGGTGAGAGCCTCATCTATAGTCGAAGAGGGGAACCCCCATTCCCTAACGAATGAGGACATCTCCGATGCCCTGGTGCGGAACACCTCATCCTGGGTGCAGATGCGGGGAGACGGAGAAATTGGGAGTAGGGGATGGAGTCCTTACAGGAAGCATTGTGGAAGGAGTGTAGTCCAGATAGCCATGGGAGTCAGTGGGTTTATAGTAGATGTCGGTCAGTAGTCTGTTACCTGCGATGGAGATAGTGAGGTCTAGAAACGGTAGAGAGATGTCCGAAATGGTCCAGGTGTATTTGAGCGCAGGATGGAAGTTAGTGGTGAAATGGATGAAGCAAGTGAGTTGTGTGTGGGTGCAGGAGGTAGCACCAATGCAGTCGTCGATGTAACGGTGGTAGAGTTTGGGGAGAGGGCCAGTGTACGCCTTGAACAAGGATCGTTCGACGTACCCTACAGAGAGGCACGCATAGCTGGGGGCCATGCGCGGGCCCATAGCTACGCCTTGGATTTGGAGGAAATGGGAGGAATCAAATGAAAAGTTGTTGAGGGTAAGGCCCAGCGCTGCTTGGCAGAAGAGAGTATCAGTAGATGGGGATTGGTCGTTCTGCGGTCGAGGAAGGAACGGAGGGCTTTAAGACCATCCACACCTCCATCTACACCTACTGTAGTCACTCTACATCTCCACCGCCACATTAGTCTGAAGAAGGGTTTCGACCCGAAACCTCACCTATTCCATAGGTGCTGCCTCACCCGCTGAGTTTCTCCAGCATTTTTGTCTACCTTCGATTTTTCCAGCGTCTGCAGTTCTGTCTAAAACATGTTATCTATTTTGTATGGTGTTTACTGAGCTGCTATGTTGTTGCAAGTAAGAATTGCATTGTTACGTTACGGTACAAATGACAATTAAACCCTCTTGAGTGGTTTCTGGAAGCTGAACGAGACTTCTGTTTTCTCCTTACTTTCCAGCATTGCTGAATGGACCAGTGACGGGCACGACCTCGCCTCAGCTCCCCCCTCCCCCACCTCCCCCACCGCCGCCTCTAGCCGCTGAAGCTCCCCCACCCCCACCTCCACCGCCACCCCCACCCGCTGCCCCCCCGCTGCCCGGGACCGCCCCGACTCTCATCTTTAACTCCGGCCTAGCAGGTAATGTCACGCTGTTCTGTGCACTTTGTTTGCTGAAAGACATAGTTAATTGTTTTAACAGCTCGGGAAATGTACCTGTAGTTACTCAGTATTAGTTTCTAAAAATGTAATGTTTTATTTTTGGAAGTTACAAAAACATTTAAGAAGTGTATTTCAGGCTGCGAAGTAGGGAGGGCATACATTATTGTGGGCGACGGAAATCCAAGGAATGAGGGGGATTTTTAAATGCAAGATGCTGTCATGCGTCTTTTTTTTGAAATATAGGAACTTTTTAATTTGTCTTCTATAAGGGTTACTTCAAATTGCCTTAGCAAATGTTGTGAGCTGACAATACAAGAACATTTTTGATTGATCAGTTGATTGGAAGATATAGCATTGGAAACAGGGACTTCGGCCCAGCTAGTCCACGGCAAGCATTGATCACCCGTTCACATTACTTCCACGTTATCCCACTTTCTCATCCACTCTCTGCACACTAGGGACAATTTACAGAGACCAATGAACCTGCATACCCGTACGTCTTTGGGATGTAGGAGGAAACTGGAGCAACGGAGGAGGCCCATGCGGTCACATGGAGAAAGTGCAAACTCCGTACATGCTCAGCACCTGAGGCCAGGATGGAACCCGGGTCGCTGGCGTTGTGAAGCAGCTGCTCGACCAGCTGTACCACCTTGTGTGCTCACCTGGCTGCTGGAAAGAAGGAGATTTGCGTGAGAGATGAAGCCAGAGCTTGGCAATGAGGAGTTAGTGGGAGTTTGGTGACTGGAGTGGTCTGTCTGGCAGAGTGGGCAGCCAGGGGATTGGGAGCACAGGCCGACAGTGCATCATGGGGTGGGGCTCAGAATTGTGGATTTGGGGTCAAGTCAACCCATTGGAACTGCAGGGGGAGGTGGCAATATGAAAAAAAAAAGTGGGGCCTGAAAAGAAGGACGAGAGAACTACTTCTTCCCTTCGGCTCTGGGGAATTCCCAAAGAAGCAAAAATGCCCATTGACCACCTTTGCCAAACGACAGTTGTTGCTTTATAGCAATCACTCAACAGATGTGTTTCAGGGCAGCACAATATCCACAGCGGTAGAGCTACTGCCTTATAGCCCCAGAGACCCGGGTTCGATCTTAACTGCGGTTGCAATCGGTACGGAGTTTGTACGTTCTCCCTGTGACCGCTTGGAATTTCTTTGGGTGCTCCGGTTTTCTCCCACACTCCATAGACGTACAGGTTTGTAGGTTAATTTTTCCTCAGCAAACATTGTAAATGGTCCCTAGTGTGTGGGATAGTGCGAGTGTCGGGAGTGGTCACTGGTCGGCACAGACTCAGTGGGCCAAAGGGCCTATTCCGCACTGTATCTCTAACATCTAAAAACCTAAAGTCTAAATCTAACAATCAAAGTGACGTATTCACGATACTCCATCATGATGTGTCCAAGTCACAGCCATTGTTGGCCCAAGGGCCTGTTCATATTTCTACGTCCTTAATTGCCCGCTACATTGCCCCCCCCCCAAGAGAAAAGTGGTAGAATTTGGAGTGAAGTTGATACGAATGTAGGGAGAAAAAAAACGAGATCAATGTAGGATTAGTGTAATGGAGTAGTTGATTGTCAGCACGGACTCGGTGGGCCAAAGGGCTTGTTTGCGGGCTGCATCTCTCTACAATCTCAACGCGCTATTGAAACGTGCTTTGCTACCTGACCATCTCTTTGTGGCCGTTAATGACGTGCCACGTGTGAAAGCAAACCCATGAGCAGTGGATCAACGAGATTGCATCAATGATTTGCCACCTAAAATCCCCTGACCTTCTCTTGCTTGTGGGCGAGATGAATAATATGAAACATACTGGAAGGAGAGGATTGCCAAGACGAGGAAGGTTAAGAAAAGTGTGGAATTTTTTTCCTTTTCCCTTTGAATCCCGATCTGTTGAACTCAAACTGCCTGTGAAAGGCACCGATATGTTTTGGTTGGATCAGTTTTACTAGTTTTTATTCGTGGGCTACTTGCATTTAGGAAAGAAAAGTCCAAAATAAAATAATAATTAAAACTGAAAATAATAATTTTATTTTAAAAACTAAAGTTCATCATTTAATGATATTGCATTGCAAGTGGTAAAGCTGTCATCAGGAAAGGAGGATTATTAGAATTCGATACTTGAAAACTACAGGATGGCACTGGAAATGTGGTCACCCTTAGTGTTCTGCATCAGATGAAATCTACTTTCTACACTACAATTGGTTGCACTCTTCCTTGTGAATAGTTTGGTTTCATTGGATTGCATGCAAAACAATGCACTTCACTGTATGTAGGTACATGTGATAGATAATACATTGACTATTGAACTAAACTAAAGGGTAGGCAAAAGGCAAAATAATGAAGAAATGAACTAACATAACTAAGACCTCAAAAGGGCAGCACAGTGACGCAGTGGGGAGCTGCTGCCTTACAGCACTAGAGACCCGAGTTTTCACATTCTCCCGGTGATTGTGTGGGTTTCTTCCGGGAGCTCCGGTCTCCTCCCACATTCCAAAGGTCTATAGGTTAATTAACCTCTGTGAATTGTCCCTCATGTATAGGATAGAATAAGAGTATCATGGTGATCATGGTTGGTGCGGACTCGGTGTGGCGAAGGGCCTGTTTGCACGCGGTACCTCTAAAACTAAACTAAACCAAACGCTATGTTGCTATTAGATATTTAGATTAGAATAGGTTTCTATTGTTTTATTAAAGAGAGTGGTGAAATAATTCTGCTGTTCCTTGCATATTATTTTGTGGCTTCACTTCTAACTTGACTTTCTTTATCTATCCTATCTGCTTCCATACAAGAGGGACCAATCAAGCTATTCTGTAGGTTTCTTTATGCTCTATTGATGCTGTACTTCACACTGTGTGTCTGTCTTTCCAGCAGTGTTATGTTGTTGACTGTGTTTCTTTCAGTGCATTTCATTAAACGGAAAATGCTGGATATGCTGAGCAGGTCAGGCAGCATCTGTATTAGCATTTTGAACATTTTCTTGACCTGCTGAGCTTTTCCAGGACTTTCGGTGTTACTTCATGTTGCATTTAGATACCAATCAGATAAATCCATGTTAGTGAAATAGATATTAATGATGAATTTCACAACTAACCTTCTCTTTAATGGACTGATTTGATTTGTTATTGAAGATTTAAAGAGTTCAACCAGTTGGATGAGTCTGTACATGTTAACATAAGTACATGTTAAAACATTTGCATCGGTGCTGGTTAGTATTTTAAGAGCTGAGGTGAACCAGGTCCCACATGTAAGGTAATGACCAGGTTGTGTGGCTTTGAATCATCTATCTGGTGTTCTCACTCACACACTCCAAAATCTCCAATGTTTGTGGCTTTGAATGTCACCGATTGAACCTTGACTTGCTCTGAAAGATACCGCCCACGTTATATTTCACCTGTTTGTTCTGGTCATTGCATGCGCCGTCAAATTCACGTGATTGTCGTACTTTTAAACATAATGACACAGCCATGTAGATGGTCTTGAAGCTAAATTGAGGCTTACGTTGTGAATTCAAACAGGAATGGCAGCTTGCTATTGCAGATTTCTACGTTTCCGAAATCTGTTCTGGGACTGTCTGTGGTGTTGTCAATTCACAGAAGGTATTAATATTTCACTGGGCCAATCTCTGCACGTGTTACTAGTGACGCTTTCTCTGATTTGTGAAGTCGGGCAATCTGGGAGAAGTTAATGGTTGACTCACCACAAAAACGGACGATGAAAATATTATACCATCATCGGAGAAATTTAAATGTGGCTCCAGAGCGGAAATATTTAAAAATATATATATATATATCAGTAAGAGTTTTATTTGGAGATGACAAAAATAATTCTCTATGTACTGTTTGATCATGTGCTGAGTGATTGGTCCACCAAACATCACCATCATCATTAATGTAGAAGTAGAGTCAGAATTATTAGTAACACTTTTACTGCTGCCATTTAGGTCACAGGTAATGTCAAATCTATTAATTTGTAATTGCATGAGGACTGGTGTTTTGCAACTTGTGAGTGCAGTTAACCTTTCGATAATGTTGAATTTGGGTGTCTTTTGCATGCTTTATATCTGAACTGTTCTTTTTAGCCGTAAAGATCAAGAAACCTATCAAAACAAAGTTCCGAATGCCAGTCTTCAACTGGGTTGCGTTAAAACCCAATCAGATCAATGGCACCGTCTTCAAAGATATTGATGATGAGAGAATCCTAGAGGTACATCTGATATTGTCTCGTTTTGATTGAATTGCTTGAAAAATGCAGCATGGAAACAGGTTCTTCGGCCCATCAGGTCCATGCCGACCATCGATCATTTGTTCACACTAGTTCTACATTATCCCACTTTCTCATCCACTCCTGACACACTGGGGGCAAATTACAGAAGGCCGATTGACTTACAATCCCGCATATCTTTGGGATATGGGAGGCAACCGGTGAACCCGGAGGAAACGCACACAGTCACAGAAAGAACGTCATTGGGAGAAAATGCAAACTCCACACAGAGAGAACCCGAGGTCAGGATCGAACCTGGGTCTCTGGTGTCGCGAGGCATCGACTCTACCAGTTGCACCACTGTGCCTCCCACGATGAAAGGAACAATAGATGTTATTGTTATTTAATGATAGTTAATGCATTGGGACTCAAGACATTTAATATCACACCAACAATGTTGTGCTTAGGTAGAAACTAGGAACTGCAGATGCTGGTTTACATAAACAATCTGCAATTAGGAAACAGCTTAGAATTCTAATTAAAAAAAGTTTGATAAAGAGTGGAAAAGGGGATTATGAAAATAAACATAAGGAATATTCAGTAAATGTAATTTGTAATAGCTTCCACAAAAATGTAAAATGAGAAAGATGAGTGCAGGCAAATGCAGATCCAATACTAAAAAAACCCCACAAAGTGCTGGAGTAACTCAGCGGGTCAGGCAGCATTGCTGGAGCACATGGATAGGTGACTTTTTAGGTCGGGATCTTTCTTCAGACTGTGTCGCAACCTGCAACGTTTTCCGACTTCTTCAGGAGAAGGTTCCCGACCCGAATCTTCATCTATCCATGGTACACAAAATGCTGGAGAAACTCAGCGGGTGCAGCAGCATCTATGGAGCGAAGGAGATAGGCAACATTTCGGGCCGAAACCCTTCTTCAGACTGATGGGGGGTGGGAGGATGAAAGGTAAAAGGAGGAGGAGGAGCCTGAGGGCTTCAGAATTGACCAATGTTCATGCAAGCAGACTCCCCAAGCAGAATATGAGGTGCTGTTCCTCCAATTTGCGGTGTTGCTCACTCTGGCCGTCGAGGAGGCCCAAGACAGAGAGGTCGGATATGGAATGGGAGGGGGAGTTGAAGTGCTGAGCCACCGGGAGGTCGGGTTGGTTATTGCGGACCGAGCGGAGGTGTTCGGCGAAACGATCGCCAAGCCTCCGCTTGGTCTCACCGATATAGATCAGCTGGCATCTAGAGCAGCGGATGCAATAGATGAGGTTGGAGGAGGTGCAGGTGAACCTCTGTCGGACCTGGAAGGATTGCTTGGGTCCTTGAAAGGAGTGGAGGGGGGAGGTAAAGGGACAAGTGTAGCATCTGCTGCACCCGCTGAGTTTCTCCAGCATTTTGTGTACCCTCGATTTTCCAGCATCTGCAGTTCCTTCTTTAACACTTCATCTATCCATGTTGCCTGACCTGCCGAGTTCCTCCAGCACTTTGTGTCTAATTTTGTGCGTATGTGGTGTTCCACGTTTCTAAGTGCTGCATTTTAATTTACAGGAACTGAATGTGGATGAGTTTGAAGAAATATTTAAAACGAAAGCTCAGGGTCCAGCTATGGATGTTGTCTCAAGTAGACAGAAAGTGATCCAGAAGGGATCTAAAGTGACATTGCTGGAAGCCAACAGAGCTAAGAACCTTGCCATCACCTTACGAAAGGCAGGGAAAACCACGGAAGAAATTTGCAGAGCGATCCAAATGTGAGTTACACAGGTCTTGTCCACAAACAAAATCTTACTCTACAACCATTGGGTATCCTTCGTTGTGAATGGATCAATGATTGTGGATGGAAGGGCCTTTTCCTGTGCTGTATTGTTCTATGATGTATTGTGCTGTTGGCAGAATCCTCTTTCAGTGATTTTTTTTCCAATCCCAAATGTCCCATCCAATCTTGTCCTGGAAGCTTTGATTCCTTGTTGGAGAAAATTGTGAGACAGCACGCACAGAGAAAATCACTGAAAGATGATTCTGTCAGTGGTACGTGCGTTAGAATAAAGAACAGTACGGCACAGGAACAAGCTCTTCAGCCCACAATGTCCGTGCCGAACATGACGCCAAGATAAACTCATCTCATCTGCCTGCACGTGACCCTCATCCCTCCATTCCCTGCAATTTACAAGCGTCTCTTAATAAAGCACTATCATATCTGCTTCCAACACCACCTCTAGCGGTCTGTTCTAGGCACCCGCCACCATTTGTGTAAAAAAACATATCCCGCACATGTATAAAAATTGTGCCCTCTTTGACATTTCTATCCTGGGAAAAAGATTCTAATATGTTTCCGTTAAAAATATATTTTTTAATGATTCGGAGGTACTCATTTACTGTAAAGAAATGTGCATGCGGTCACGTTGATGTCATGCCTTTGTACTAGGTTTGATCTGAAGACATTACCTGTGGACTTCGTTGAGTGCCTGATGAGGTTCTTGCCAACAGAAAATGAAGTGAAGGTGCTGAGACAGTATGAAAGAGAGAGGAAACCTCTGGAGAATCTCACGGATGAAGACCGATTCATGGTACAGTTCAGTAAGGTTGAAAGACTGATGCAAAGGATGACCATAATGGCGTTCATTGGAAACTTCACAGAAAGTGTTCAGATGTTGACTCCAGTAAGTAATTATTGACATCTACATTTTGATTACTTTCAAGTTTTGTTTTACATTGTCGTTCTGGAATTGTTAAAGATATCTAGGTGTAGGTTTATTATAGTCACATAAACCAAGGTACTGTGAAAAGCTTGTTTTTGCATGCTATCCAAACAGATCAGATAAAACTACATAGATAGAAACACAAATGGCTTCTGACCCACTAATGCCCTCACCTCGAGGGCGACGGAGGCCCTGCAGCAGCCTGGGGCCTACCTGGATCGGGAGACACTCCAGTACATCGAGCGCGTGAACCAGACTTTGGACCTTTTGTAAATGATGCAAAAATATGACGACTTGGGCATGAGTGAGCTACGCAAAAAGAATTTCACCGTGCAGTGCACACGTGACAATAAAGCACCATTGAAGCATTTGATAAATTCTGTGCCTCTTATTCAGAGCCCTGTCTGGTCTTCCAGCACCTAACCGTGTGAATCGAGCAGCAAAGAAACAAGCATTTAAAAACATGCATTAATACAATTTTTTTAAATGTTCCCTGACCTTAGCTAATCATTTACATTTATTCTTTGCAATTTAGCAACTCCATGCTGTAATAGCAGCATCGGTATCGATAAAATCTTCGCAAAAACTGAAGAAAATATTGGAGGTAAGTAGCAACGATATCAACATGTGAGGAGCTAAATTTGCCCAGTGAAATGAACTGTTATTGAAGAGGTATTTTAATGAACTTGCCGAAAAATTGTCTTATTGTATTATTCATAATAAGAATAATCTGTCATAATTTTCATATGCATCCTAGTCATTCTTTTAAAACTTTGCAATGTATTTTACTAAACTAGCAATAATGAGTTGGAGGTTATTTTGTAATAACCTAATATTTCAAACCATTTCTCATCCTTCCAACGTTTCGGTTGCTTCTCTGTAAATAATGCCAAGGAATTCTGTTTAAAAAATCAGAAATGTACAGAGTTGAAATCTTTTTATTTTGGATTGATTTGTAGTTAAATTTTAAAGGTTAGTGTGAAACAAGACACAAAGCTCCATCCTTCCAATATTTTAAAATTAATATTCCACCAGCTTAGAAAAATCCTTCTGATGTATATTGTGAAAAATGAGTGCAGATAGATCATAAATGTTGAGCAGGAGCAGTACATTATGTTTTTTAACGAGGTTTAAAATAGGATTTCATTGTCAGTAATTGAATGTCCAGTGGATTTAATACACTGAAAGATATACGGCAAGAAGTGTAAGATTAGTGAATCATTGCAGTGCATCCACCACTCTTCAACTCATCTAAGTCTGAATCTTTACTAATTAAACTTGTTGATCTTTTGTAGATAATTTTAGCGCTGGGTAACTACATGAATAGTAGTAAACGAGGAGCCGTGTACGGATTTAAACTGCAGAGTTTAGACCTGGTAAGTCATCTATGTTAAAACTGGTAGTTAATGGACAACTTGTAATTGAAAATGCTTTATAAATTTAGCTGTGCAAAATTAATTCATGTTTAAACTTTGTGTTAACGTGATTATAATTTATTTTATTTTTCTATGGTAGCTTTTAGATACCAAGTCGACAGATCGCAAACAAACATTGCTACATTACATTGCAAATGTTATCAAGGAGAAGTACCCTGATGTGTCCCTCTTCTACAATGAAATCCACTATGTGGAAAAGGCAGCAGCAGGTAGCTATGCACCCTGACGAAAAATAGGCTACACAAAACCTAGGTGAGGGGGGATTTAATAGGAACCGTGGAGGCAACTCCTTTGCACACAATGGTAGGTGTAAGGAACGAACTGCTGGAGGAGATAGTTGAGGCAAGTGCTATCACAAAGTTTAAGAAACATTTGGACAGGTGCATGGATAGGACAGATTTAGAAGGATATGGGCCAAATGCAGGCAGATGGGACTAGAGTAGATGGGGCATGTTGGGTGGCGTGGGTAAGTTGACTCGAAGTCATCTTTCCACGCTGTATGACCTGGGGACAAAAATATTGACAAGTCTGCAGAATTCGTTTGAGTTTAATTGAGAGAAATAGCATGGAAATATCATTGAAATAGGCCCCTCGGCCCAGCAGGTCCACTTCGATCATCGATTCACACGAGTTCTCTGTTATCACACATTCACATCCGCTCCCTACACACCAGGGGCAGTTTACAGAGGGCCAGTTATCCTACCAACCTGCACGGCTTTGGGATGTGGGAGGAAACCAGAGCACCTGGAGGAAACCCACGCAGTCACAGGGAGAACATGCAAACTCCACACACACAGTTACCTGAGGTCAGGATCAAATCTGGGTCTCTGGTAGTGTAAGGCAGCCATTCTACCAACTGCACCACTGTGCTGCCCAATTTGATATATGTAGCTGAGTAGGATGGAAAATAAATTGATACTGAGAGCTTTAGTGGTGTTGAACTAGCTACTGTAGTATGCACACGTATAGTCTGAACTCGTGATACCTTGGCAGTCAGGGAAAAATGTATTGTCTTTTTCCCTCCTTCTGGGAAGGATTCCAATGCAATGCTTGGTTATTGCTTCACTTTGGTGACAGTATCGGAGGTAGAAATCTACTCTTTGGGGAAATGTGTCGAAACCTGCATTCTATCTTTCGAATACAGGAAAATATTGATGAATCCCATACATTTCAGATGTTTCTTGACACCAAAAAAAATTGCTCTAGTGCAAGGTTTTATAGCGTGCTGTTTGAGCCGTTAATGCTTGTTTTAGTAATTTTTAAAAATGTGATTTTTAAAGATATTTAGAAAAATGAATAACCAAGCAAATATTTCAAATGAAAAGAGTAAATTTAATTTGGAGAAAAATCTATGAAGCAGATTTTATTTAGAATTTTCCCGAGGAAGCAGTTTTGTTGTTTTACATGATGCTTTTCAAACTTTGGTCATTATCTACCTCGAGTTCAAGTTTACATTTATTGTCACATGCACCAATTGGTGGTGAGATTTGAGTTACTATACAGCCATACGAATAAACAGGACATAATACATGATAGAATTTAACATGAACATCCCCAATCGACGTTTCCCACTGTGAGGGAAGGCAGTAAAGTTCAATAGACAATAGGTGTAGAGTAGGCCATTCGGCCCTTCGAGCCAGCACCGCCATTCAATGTGATCATGGCTGATCATCCCCAATCAGTACCCCGTGCCTGCCTTCTCCCCATATCCCCTGACTCCGCTATCTTTAAGAGCCCTATCTAGCTCTCTCTTGAAAGTATCCAGAGAGCCTGCCTCCACCGCCCTCTGAGGCAGAGAATTCCAAGACAGTCAACTTCCTCTTTGTTCACCCGTGGTCGGGGCCTCGAGCGTTTCGCAGTCGCCACTACGACGGCCCGATGTTCAGGCCCTCTCGCCGGGATCGAAACTCTGACGTCGGAACGGAAGGACATTCTCAGCAGCTTGGAGTTTCCGAATCGGCCACTTCTTACTGCAAGAAGTTCAGTATAAATAACCTGCCTGTACTTTGTTAGAGAGGGAGAGTTGCTGAGGAATTCTAACCAAGGGGCAATGTAAGCACAAGGTTAAAGTATTTATTAAAAGTGGAAATATAAGGGGCGCTAATGAACCAATTAAAAGGGGTAAGATCTTTGCCCAATTAAAAGCCTTAAACAGTGACATCATTTTCTTACAAGAGACGCATTTGAAATATCAAACACAGATAAGATTGAAGGTAAATTGGATTGGGCAAACATACTACTCTTCATTTACTTCTAAATCTAGAGATACGGCTATTATCATTCGTAAAGGTATACCATTTAAATTAAAGAATACTATAGCAGATAAAGAAGGGAGGTACGTCATAGTCACGGGAGAAATTTATTCTACTCCACTTACTTTGATAAATATTTATGCTCCTAATTTTGACAACCCCCAATTTCTTTAGTAAAATTTTGGATCCAATTTTATGAACTTAACTATCAAAATAGGGGGAGATTTGAATTCTGTTTTAGATCCATATCTGGATAAATCAGCAAAACAAAAAAGGACTAACGTAAAATCTAAAACTAGTGAACTCCTAAATACATACATGAAAAATACCAACATAACAGATGTATGGAGGATCGCTAACCCAGTAGGTAGGGAATACTCATTTTATTCAACGATACATAAAACATATTCACGTATTGATTACTTCTTAGTGGACACGAAACTAATTCCATATACATATAATTCTAAATATCATGACATGAGAATTATTTTGGGGTATGAGGGGGAACTTCTTTACTCAGAGGGGATGAGCTTCCACGCTAACTTTTTCTTTAAAATTAGATGGAATGCCTGATAAAAAAATCGTTTTGGAGGTTTAACCCCCAAATCTTAAACAATTCACAAGGATGTACATATTTAAAAGAGCAGATGGGATTCTGTTTTGGGACAAATGATACACCAGATATTTCACCCTCCTTATTATGGGAACCTTTTAAGGCATTTATTAGAGGAACTATAATCTCATATCAAGCTTTCCAAAATAAAAAAAATAACACTGACCAGTTAGAACAAGAAATTAACAAGAAAATAACACAGAGCAGTTAGAACAAGAAATTAGACAATTAGATTTAGAAAATGCTAAAGAACCAACTATAGATAAACATAATAAGATAACAATACTAAAATATAAATTAAATAAAATTTTATTGGCCAGAATAATAAGATTATTTCAAACTATAAAACAAGAAAATTTCAAACTTGGTGATAAACCACAAAAACTCTTAGCACGCCAACTGAAAAAACGGGAAACAGAAAATACAATTACTAAAATTAAATCAGACAAAGAGGAATTACTAACACTACCTAAAGATATTAATAAAAGATTTGCTCAATTTTATCAAAATTTATATACATCGAAAACCTCTGCAAATATACTCAAATTACAAATTTCTTAAACAATTGTAATCTTCCAAAATTAAATATGGTGGAACAAGAGGGGTTAGGAGCCCAGATTACACTACAGGAAATAGAAGAAACAATAAATTTGTTGAAGAATGGCAAAACACCAGGACCAGATGGCTTTAGTAATGAATTCTATAAAAGATTCTATGAGATAATTTCTCCATGCCTGCAAGATTTATATATATACGCTTTTAAAGAAAATAAACTACCAGAAACATTAACTGAGTCAACAATTATACTTATACCAAAAAAGGATAAAGATCTAGAAGACTCAGGCCATATAGAGCTATTGCACTCCTAAATACAGATCAAAAAATATTATCAAAGACCCTAGCGAAAAGACTGAGTAAATATGTTAGAAAACTAATAAACCCGGACCAAACAGGGTTTATACCAAAGAGATACTCTTTCAACAATTTGCGACGGCTGTCTATTATAATGTACTCACATAATACTGAAGAAGAACTAGCAATTATTTCATTGGATGCAGAAAAAGCTTTCGATCAAGTAGAATGGCAATATTTATTCAAAGTATTGGAAAAATTTAACATGGGAGATAACTTTATCTCATGGGTAAAATTATTATATGATAAGCCGACGGCTAGAATACTGACTAATAATATATTATCCCCGAAATTCCAATTAGCAAGGGGCAATAGGCAGTGGTGCGTACTATCGCCCCTGCTATTTGCACTAGTAATAGAGCCTTTAGCAGAAAGTATAAGAAGTCATCCGAATATTTATGGATATAATACCAAACACTCAAATAATAAAATTTCATTATATGCAGACGACATATTACTATATATATTACAAATTCGCAAATTAGCATACCAAATATACTAAACTTAATAGAGGAATTTTGGTTCTTTTTCAGGATATAGAATAAATTGGAACAAAAGCGAAATTATGACGATAAAACCTCAAGAGCCGACACATTTGTTGAAATTCCCCTCTAGAATTGCAACGGAAAAATTTTAAGTATTTGGGCATCCAAATCACTAGGAAATATAAATCGTTACTCAACGCAAACTATATGCCTTATATTAACTAAATTAAATGGGTTGAAAAAATTTTGGAAAACACTGCCGATGTCCTTAATAGGCAGAATAAACGCAATAAAAATGATCTTCTTACCACAAATATTGTACCTATATCAATCAATACCAATATACTATGGGAGATATGTATGAAATGGGAAAACTGTTATCATTCCAACAATTACAACTAAAATATAATTTGAAAAGTAATCAATATTTCAAATATCTTCAAATTCAAGATTATTTGAAAAAATATATACAATGATATCAAACTTTAACTCCAGATATATTGGAGGAAGGAATTAATAGAAAGGCAGAATCAAGCAATTTAATATCTTACTTATATAATACAATTCTAAATATAGTAATACCAACGACAGGTTAATTAGAAGGGACTGGGAACGAGAGTTATTGATAAAAATTCCGAATGATAGATGGGAAAAAAAATTATTATATGTAAATAAATGTTCAATTAATGTAAGACATAACCTAATTCAATTTAAAATTTTACATAGACTATTATTCGAAAATATTTTCAAATGTTTCCCCCATCTGCGACAAATGTTTAACTCAAAATGCCACTATAGCACATTCCTTTGTCTCTTGTATAAAACTGTATAAATTTTGGAATTTTTACAAAACTATTTAACACAAAATTGAACCCCAATACAGAACTGATTATCTTTGGATCAATGGAAGAGGGAAGTAAACTAACTATATTTCAAGAAGCTTTTCTTAATTATGGTCTAATAACAGCAAAAAAACTTATACTCAAATTTTGGAAAAACGCTACCACGCCAACATTCAAAATGTGGATCTCAAACATGTCTGAAATGCTACACCTTGAAGAAATGAGATTCCTCCTACTAGGCAAAGTAGATCTATTCTTAAAGACTTGGTCTCCTTTTATCAACTTTTTACAAGCAGATGGTGCAACATAAGAAATTAAATGGTTTAGAACCGGGTGACGGATGGGCAAAAATACGAAATAGGTAGATCTCTCCTAATCTCTCTTTCCTTTACTTTCTCCTTTTCTTTCAATCTTTTTAGCTTCTTATCTCGGTCCTGTATTTCTTTGGCTATCTGTTTCTACTCGCTTGTCTATCTATTCCGACACTCTTTATTTCTTTTTTCTCTCACTGTTGTTTTATTATTGAATCAAAAGTAAAAATAAAGAATTAAAAAAAAGTGGAAAGAGCATTTTCAGCAGCGTAACCTCTTTGACCAGGCTAGACTAGAATTAGAAATGAGCTTCAACGGACATGTCAATATTTTAGAGTCTTAGTCACACATCATGGAAACCGGCTCTACACCCAACTTGCCCATGCTGGCCAACTTGCCCCATCTACACTAGTTAACTCCTCAGATGGATAGGATAGTTCTCTCTTGAACTTGAAGGATCTTGATACTGAACAATCAGATCCTGTAAAGTGTGCGTCGCATTAGTGATGGAATAATGCCCCGTGTGTGTGTGTGTGTGTGTGTGTGTGTGTGTGTGTGTGTGTGTGTATTATATATTTCTAAAACACAGAACTGCAGATGATGGTTTATAACACAGAAAGACACAAAGTACTGGAGTAACTCACCGGGTCAGACAACATCTCTGAAGAACATGGATATGTTAACCGTCTTTCTAAACTGATTGCAGGGGTGGTGTGAATGAAAGTTGGAGGAGAGGAGGGGCAGGAGAGCATGGATGAATGTAGACGACGGAGAGTGTTGATAGGCAGGCTGTTGGACAAAGGCTAGGGATGAAAAAACAGGTGGGAGCTCCACAAGGATGAAGAGTTGTGAGGGACAAAGTTAAAGGAGGTATATTGGGCAAGTCTTTTTTACACAGAGGGTGGTGAACTGCCAGGGGTGGTGGCGGAGGCAGATAGGACATTAGCATTTAGAGGCTTTTTGATAGGCATATACACAGGTAGAGAATGGAGGGACATGGATTATGTGCAGGTAAAACAAAGTTGGTCTTGGCATTATGTTCGGCACGGACATTGTGGGCCGAATGGCCTGTTCTTGTGCTGCACTGTTCTATGTTCTATGTTCAACACGAGACCACGGTGCAGCCTGACTTTGACGTTCTGCTTTAGTGTCTCTTGAAAATGTCTTGCTGGATGTGAAAGAGCTACAACGGGGAATGGACCTGACGAAGCGAGAATACACAATGCATGAGCACAATATCGTGCTGAAAGAATTCCTTACTGCCAATGAAGGAAAACTGAAGAAACTGCAGGATGATGCACGAATATCACAGGTAAGGAATCTTCCCACTTTGTTGCTTTTGCCAAGTAAGCTCTCTGTATAATGCAGGCACGTGCCGTGAGTAATTACTCAGGGTAGGCACTCAGCCGGCTTAAAAAAAATTAAACCGCGCATGCGCAGCTTGTTCTCTCCGTTAAAAAAATAAATAAATAAATACAGTGACAATTCAATTTGCCCAAGGCTTCCTAGTCTCCTTTATTCTGAATTACTGAATGTGTGTGGGGGGGGGGGGGAAGGGTGATGGCAGATGGAGAGATGGTGGGAAAAATGGGAGTATAGGGAATAGTTGAATCAGTTGTCATCTTAGTGAATGACAACACTTGTTCAAGGGACCAATTGGGGGAACAGTTCCTTTCACAGCGTGTGGAGAGTCTGTGCCAGGGGTAAAGTTGTGGGGAGCGCACGCGTGTTGAGAAGGAGGGTGTTGGGGATACTGCCAGTAACTCCTCACCGCTGCCTCGGCTCGCCGGGCACGAAGCCCCCGCACTGTAGCTGGGGATAGAAGCAGCTCGGGGAGCTGCGAGCGGTCACCGGGACACGACAGCAGAACTGGCCGCCACTTCAGCGCCTTCTGCCAGCCCGCTCACCTTTGGCAGTGCTCGCCGTCTGAACACCTCTCACTTGCCGTTCGCCGACTTCGCTCATGTCAGCGGCTTCCTGCAAATCCTTAAATTCCCACAGCCGAGTAACCTCAATCGCGCTGTCGGAATTTAAGGACATGAGTGAGGCCAGCGAGCGGCAGGAGAGAGGTTTTTAGACAGAGAGCTGCCAGAGGTGAGCGGGGACCGGCAGAAGGAGCTAAGGTGGCGGCTGGTTCCGCTGTCCGGCCCGGCGGCCGCTCAGCCACCCGAGCTACTTCTCTCCCCCCCCCCCCCCCCCCCCGGCCTCAATGCGGTGGCATTCCACGTCTCTGTGCAAGGAGCATCGCAAGTGGCATTATCCCAATCCCCTCTTCATAACATTCGTGCCCTCCCCGCAACTTTACCCAGGGCCAGACTCCCCAAACACTGTGAAAGGAGCTCTCTCCCCCCCCCCCCCACACCCCGGGAAATACAGTATTTAAAAACATCACCAAGAAATGTACTTACCACATCATTGGTACACGACAAACCATATTTGAAAACCCCGCCAAGAAACGTGCGCTGCGCATGCGCAGTAGACTGATGCGCATGCGCAGTGCTGCAAAGGCAGAATTCCAGCTGCCTTCAGCCCGATTGAAACTGACGGCTTCAGGCAGCGCTGACGGCACGTGGGCTGCACAGAGCTTCCCGTGTTACAAGCGCTGCGAAAGGCACGGAGAATTATGCCCACCTAAGAGATTGGTCTCTTACATAGGCATAATTCTCCCATGCCTTTACTATTTATATTTATTAATTACTATGTTATAATTTTAGTCAGGGTAGGCAGTGCCGACCTTGCCTACCCTGACGGCACGTGCCTGGTATAATGTCAGTCTATGTTCCTTAAGAACAGGGAAATGATCAAACCCTCACAACCGCCACCCCCACCACTCTCACCTATAGCCTGTGTGAAAACACAACCTCCAGGATCAAAAAGGGTTTCTTCCAGCTGTTATCAGGCAATTGAACCACCCTATCACCAGCTAGAGAGCACCAACTCCTGACCTACCATCTACATCAGGGCGACACAGTGGTGCAGCGATAGAGTTGCTGCCTCACAGCACCAGAGACCTGGAGTTGATCCTGAGTACGGGTCCTGGCTGTACAGAGTTTGTACGTTCTCCATGTGACTGCGTAGGCTTTTATCCGGGTGCTCCGGTTTCATCCCACTCAAAAGTTTGGTTTGTAGGTTAATTAGCTTTGATAAAAATTGTAAATTATCCCAAGTGTGTAGGAGAGTGCTAGTGTACGGGGTGAGTGCTGGTCAGCGCGGACTCAATGGATCGAATGGCCTATTTCAGCACTGTATCTCTAAACTCAACTAAACTAAAACCGAAGAGAGCATTTTTAAAAAAAAATTTGTGTTAGATTAAATTTCTAATTTTACTGCCAAATTGTTGCTATTTTTGCCGTAATGTTTTTTCTCTTGTGATATTCAGGATGCCTTTGATGAGGTGGTGAAATACTTTGGAGAAAATACAAAAACAACCCCCCCATCGGTATTCTTCCCTGTCATTGTACGATTTGTGAAGTCGTATCGGGTAAGTTTCATCTATGTGCTTACCTTGTAGCCTTGACACTGCTCTATCAGTTTCATAAGTTAATGCGTTATAGGAGTAGAATTGTCACTTGGCCCTTCGTGTCTACTTTGGCATTCAATCATGGCTGATCTATCTTTCCCTCTCAACCCCGTTCTCCTGCCTTCTCCCCGTAATCCCTGACACCCTTACTAATCAAGAATCTGTCAGTCTCCATCTTAAAAATATCCATCGACTTGGCCTCCACAGCTGTCTGTAGCAATGAATTCCACGGATACACCACCCTCTGACTAAAGAAATTCCTCCTCATCTCCTTTGTAAAGGTTTGTCCTTTTATTCTGGGGCTATGACCTCTGGTCCTAAACTATCCCACTAGTGGAAACATCCTCTCCACATTCACTCTATCCAGGCCTTTCTCTATTCGGTAAGTTTCAATAATGTCTCCCCTCATCATTCTAAACTCCAGCGAGTACAGGCCCAGTGCTGTGAAGCGTTCATCATATGCTAAGCCAATCACTCCTAGGATCATTCTCGTAAATCACCTCTGGACCCTCACCAATGCCACCTCATCCGTTCTCAGATAGGGGGCCCAAATTTGCTCACAATACTCCAAATGTGGTCTGACCAGTGCCTTATTAAGCCTCAGCATTACATCCTTGTTTTTATATTCTAGTCTTCTCGAAATAATAATTGCTAGCACGTAATGTTTCTTCTTGACAGTGAAAGTGATAAAAGTTATGAAAAGGTTTCAAGGTATCAGCTTTCTGGTGGATAGATTTACTGGCCCCACCCCTCAGCAAAGAGAAGCTCTGCACTGTTATACCTCTTCCTGTTTTGGGACACTTAGAACTTTTTATAGTCATACAGCATGGAAATATGCCCTTCGACCCAACTCATCCATACCGACCGAGGTGCCCCATCTAAGATAGTTCCATTTGCCTGTATTTGGATCATATCCCCCGAAGCCTTTCCTATCCACATAGGACATAGAACATGGAATAGTACAGTGCAGGAAAGAACTGCAGAAGCTGGTTTCAATCAAAGGTAGACACAAAATGCTGGAGTAACAGCATCATTCTTGATCCGAAACGTCACCCATTCCTTCTCGCCAGAGATGCTGCCTGTCCCGCTGAGTTACTCCAGCATTTTGTGTCTGCCTTCGATGGAACAGTACAGTATAGGAACAGGCCCTTCGGCCCACAATGTCTGTGCGGAACACGATGCCAAGACCAATCCTTGTCTGCCTGAATATAATACATATCCCTCCATTTCCTGCATATCCATGTGCCTATCCTTTTGTTTCAATTCTACACTCTCGACCTTTCCCTTTGCTTTACCTATTGTACTTGCGTTTGGCTTGATTGTACCTGTATATAGTATTATCTGATCTGATTGTACAGCACATAAAATTGGTACACGTGCCAGTAATAAACCTATACCTAACTTGATATATATTGTCGAAAGTGATGAGTGAAATTAGGCTGTTCGGCCCATCAAGTGTACTCTGCCATTCAATCATGGCTGAATCTATCTCTCCCTCCTAACCCCATTTTCCTGCCTTATCCCCATAACCCCTGACACCCGTACTAATCAATTGTAATCAAAACTAATTCAGTTGTGATCCTTAATGAAGATGAAATAGACAATGGGATATATTAAGGGGAGAGGAGAGGGGCAATGTGTCAAATTGTGTATGTTCTTCAACAGCAAGCAGGCCAGGACAATGAGTTACGGAAGAAACAGGAAGAAGCGCTGTTGAATAAAATCCTGGAGCAAGAAGCTCTGTTGGAGCAACAGGATGAAAAGGTATGATGATATTAGTCGGCGATTTAGAGAATGGAAACAGGCCCATTGGTCCACCCAGACAACGGCGACCAGCGATCACCCGTTCACATTTGCTCTGTGTTATCCCACTTTCTCATCCACTACTTACACACTAGGGACAATTTACTGAGTCCAATTAACCTGCAAACCTGAAAGCTCAACGATTCTTGTCCCTCACAGTTTCTGCTGGAATCGCTCAGTTCCTCCAGCAGATAATTTCTCACTCATTTAGGAAACAAGCCCTTTGGCTACCGAGTCTGTGCCGACCAGCGATCATCCTGCACACTAGCACTATTCTATACACTAGGGACAATTTACAATTAACAGAAGCCAATTAACTGACAGACGTGTACGCCTTTGGAGATGAAAGGAAACCGGAGCTCCCGGGGAAAAAAACCCACACGGACACATGGAGAACGTACAAACTCCGTACTGACAGCACCTGTAGTCAGAATTGAACCGGGGCTCTGGCGCTGTGAGGATGCAACTCTACAGCTGTGCCATCATGCCACCCTTCACTTGCCTATGCTCAGGCCCTACATCTATTTCATTCTTTTGTTCAAGCCAGGCTCTGCCAAAGACTAGTTATTATTTATTATTTTCAATCAATGTATTCTGATGATATGAAAAATTCCAACATTTCGAAACATTGAATTTTCCAAAAAATATCCTCTAAGAGTTGAAAGTTTCCAAACATCTTCCTATCTGAATTCCCCCCTCACCTGTAACCACCTATCACTTGCCAGTCTTTGTTCTGCCCCTCCTTTCTTCCATCTTTCAACAAATTCTGAATTTGTGTTCTGTTGCATTTTAGTCCCCTTCACATAAAACCAAGAGACAACAACAGGAGTTAATTGCAGAACTGAGAAGGAAACAAGTCCGAGAACACAGACAGGTCTATGAAGGAAAGGATGGTGCGATTGAAGATATCATTACAGGTAAGGAGCGGCATACCAGCCTAGTCCTTCCATGCAGGTCATACAGCCCAGATACACAGATTAACAGATAAAGACCAATGTCCCAGTTATCAGGATTATTTCAATGAAGGGCATTAATGTTGTCACTATCCTCTCTCACCTCTTCACATTAACATTTTTATACCCTATTTCGCTCTGGAGGGAAAGGTGTTCAGGCTGATGACAGAGGGCATATTACCACAGGGCGACAGGGTGAAACATGAGGATGTTTCCACCAGTGGGAGAGGCTAGGACTAGAGGTCATAACCTCAGAATTAAAGGATGTTCTTTTAGGAAGGAGATGAGGAGAAATTTCTTTGATCAGAGGGTGGTGAATGTGTGGAATTCTTCCCACAGAAGGCTGTGGAGGCCTTGTCAGTGGATATTTTTAAAGCAGAGATAGATAGATTCTTGATTAGTACGGGTGTCAGAGGTTATGGGGAGAAGGCAGAGAATGGGTTTAGGAGGGAGAGATAGATCAGCCATGATTAAATGGTGGAGTAGACTTGATAGGCTGAATGGCCTAATTCTACCCCTATTCCTGATGACTTTATGAAGGAAGGATAATCCAGGGTATTACAGGCCAGTGAGCCTCACGTTGGTGGCAGGGGAGCTGTTGGAGAGGATTCTGAGAATTAGAATTTGGAACAGAATGGGTTAATTAAGGAGAGTCAGCATGGCTTTGTCCATGGCAGGTCATGTCTTGCAAACTTGGTTGGAGTTTTTTGAGGATTTGATGAAGATGACTTGATAACCATAGGCAGTGGATTTTGTTTATGTGGACCTTAGTAAGCTATTAGACAAGGTGCACCGTGGTAGACTGATCCAGGAGTTTCAGATGCATGGGATTCAGATGCAGTGACTTGTTAGTTTATATTTATGGCTCACTCGTGAAGGCAGAGGATTGGGGTGGAAAGATATTATTTTGGCTAGAGTTCTAATGACCAGTGGAGTTCTGCAGGGATCTGTGCTGGGATCTTTGATATTTCAGATATAAACATATGAAGGCCTTGGACATAAATGTAGATGGGTTGGTTGGTTAGTTTGCAAACATCACAAAGAATCAGTGGGGATCCAAACACTGAAGGCTGGCTGAGGATACAGCAGGATATAGATCAGTTACAGATACGGGCGGAGAAATGGCAGATGGAGTTTTATCCAAGCAAGTGCAAGGGGTTGCACTTTGAAAGTTTGAATATAAGGGGAAAGTATACAGTTAATGGCAGGGCCAACAGCATTGAAGTACAGAAGGATCTTGGGATCCAAGGGCAAAGCACCCTGAAAGTAGCAACACAAGGGACTAATAAGCAATACTCTATCCTTAGAGTGGTAAAAAAAAAGTGTACTTGCCTTCATTGCTCTGGATGTTGAGAAGAAGAGTCAGGATAGCATGATCCAATTTTATAAAACGTTGTTTATCGCGTGCAGTTCTGCTTGCCCATTACAGGAAAGATATGGAAGTTTTGGAGCGGATGCAGAAAAGGTTTACCACAATGCTGCTTGGGTTATAGGACAGAGTCCCCCTTGTCCTCACCTTCCACCCCACCAGCCGTTGCATACAGGACATAATCCTCTAACATTTTCCCCACCTCCAAAGGGATGCCACTAATGGCCACATCTTCCCATCTCCACCTCTTTCTGCTTTCCGCGGAGACCGTTCCCTCCGTAACTCCATGGTCAACTCGTCCCTTCCCACCCAAACCACATCCTCACCAGGTACTTTCCCCTGCAACCGCAGGAGATGCAACACCTGTCCCTTTACCTTCCCCCTCGACTCCATCCTAGGTGAGGCAGAGGTTCACTTGCACCTCCTCCAACCTCATCTACTGCATCCGCTGTTCCAGGTGTCAACTTCTCTACATCGGAGAAACCGTGCACAGGCGTGGCGATCGTTTCACGGAACACCTCCGCTCGGTCTGCATTAACCAAGCTGATCTCCCGGTGGCTCAGCACTTCAACTCCCCCTCCCATTCCAAATCTGACCTTTCTGTCCTGGGCCTCCTCCATTGTCAGAGTGAAGGCCCAGCGCAAATTGGAAGAACAGCACCTCATATTTATCTTGGGTAGTTTACACCCCAGCGGTATGAACATTGACTTCTCTAACTTCAGGTAACCTGTTTTCTCTCTCCATCCCCTTCCCAGTTCTCCCACTACTGTCTCCGCCTACACTAGTTTTGTCCCGCCCCCTCCCCTGACATCAGACTGAAGGTCTTGACCCGAAACTTCACCAATTCCTTCTCTCCATAGATGCCTCCTCACCCGCTGTGTTACTCCAGCATTTTGTGTCTACCTTGGATTAGAGAGTATTAGCTTTAAGGAGAGATTGGACAATGATGGAATGGTTTCTTTGGAATCTTCGAGGTTGAGGGGAGACCTGATAGAAGTATATAAAATGGAGAGAGACAGAGATAGGGTTAAGATAGAATAGACAGTCAAACTCTTTTCCACGGGGTGAAAATGTCAAAGACTAGACGGCACAGCTTTAAGGTGAGAGGGGCAAATGCAAATATTAAAGCTGACGTGCAGGGACAGATTTTTACGTAGCGGTGGTTCCCTGGAACGTGCTGCCAGGAGTGGTGGATATGAGTACGAAAGTGGTGTTTAAGAGGCTTGAGGTAGGCACATAATGGACAACATGGATCAGATACAGGCAGAAGGGATTAGTTTAATTTGTCATCATATTCAGCACAGACCTCGTGGGCCTGTTCTTGTGCTATATAGTTCTGTGTTGAGGGAAGTTGTTTTGAGTGTACGAGTACATAGATAGGGAAGCCTCCTTGCACTCAACATCGGATGAATAGCTTTTGTCAGTGTTGCTTCCAGTTGGTAGATGCAAGCTAAGTGGAGAATCCCTGTGCCAACTCTTCAGTGGTCATTCCAAAGTCAGTGATACTACCAGGTTAGGAATTCAAAGGAATGAAAAATCAACTCAAACCATTATTCATTCACCTTCCTTTAGAAGTTAAGTTTGCGTATGGGGTTTTTATTTGCCCTTTTAATGTTTGCCTGAAACTCCTCTTTCTCTAATTGTCGGCTATATTCAGAATTGATTTAGCAGAACATCACCCAAAGTTGAATCGCAAATCTGTTTAAAGTTAGGTACAATGTTTGCAAATAAAGGCTGTGTGTAATAAACGTCCTCATGCCCGACCAGAAAAGTTAAGCCTTTCAATTTACACGGCAATGTGCAATAAATGAACATTGTAATTGAGATCTTCATTCTAAATTGCAGTTAAATGCAGTGGCCTGCTTTAACTTTTGGCAGTGGGATAGATATGTCCATTTGCCCCTAGTGATATTGAAGTCATTGGAAAGGAAAATTGAGCTCTCTAACACTGGCTGTTTGTCTCCATTGCTGAAAATGAAAATTACCTCCAGCGTGCTAAAGATTCAGTGTGTTCCTTAATGCAATTAATGTCTCACACTAACACTGTGAGATTTCTGTTGTTGCAAGCTCTTTGGCTTCTCATTTTAATAAAAGCTAATGACAATGTAATGAATGCATTATGATTAACCCTTTTAAATGAGTGCTGTAATGTAATTTGGTAACATTAATATTTAGACAACTGCGATTGACATTTTTCAAAGCTTTTAACAATGCATAATGTTAAATCTGAGTAACTGAGCCTTGATTGTAGTTGTTGACTAACATTTACTAGTACATTAGCTCATTTGCTTCTGTTTGCTCTTTGTCTTGGTTGGCTGTTATCTTCCATGCAGTGTTGAAGACCGTGCCCTTTACTGCCCGAACAGCCAAACGAGGGTCTCGGTTCTTCTGTGAATCGTCTTACTCTGAAGATTCTCATTATTAAATAACACATTTTAACAACTGAAGCTCTCGAAGGTTGATTTTACTTTTGAAAATAAAACTATTTAATCCTACTTTTCACTACATGAAATGTTTTTGCTGTGTTTTGGGAAACATTCCTGCTCATTTTTTCCATGGCAGCTGCATGTTTTAAAGTTACCGAGAACTTAATTGTGCATCTTGGCTGTTTGAATTGCATTGGTGTGGTATTGATATTTTGGCTGTTTGTTTATACATTATTCCATTGCTATACAATGCTTGTGTTATTCACTCTTGCTATAGCTTACTCAGTTATTGAAAAGTTTGGTGCTGTGAATTGTAATGGTGTAAGTTAGCTTGCATGAAAGTAGTACCTGTGTCTTTTGGTTTTGCAGTCAAACTAACACATGAATTTGAAAGGGCTTCTATTTTCCTTTCTTTCTTTGAAAGTTTGCATGCACGGCTATTATGAGTCACTTATTATTTGCACGTGCTGTGATGTTGGATTTCCCAGGATTTTCCATAATTCTCTGACTTTTGCATGTGTGTTCAGTGAATGAAATGAGTTATTTATTTGCTCGCATTGAAGTACTGCAGGCCAAGGATTGAATGCTTTTTTTGATCACTAACCACTTTCATCTAACAGAGCATGTGCATTTCAATTCATAACCAACCCTGTCATTTATACAAAAATTCTCATCTTGCTGGCACTCTTTGATCAATTAATGAAGCTCGATTTAAGACACGTTACTCTTTTACAATTTGAAAATTATGATGATTTGTTTAACTCTTGTTGCATAGGGCTGTGTTGTCTTGTCTTCTTGAAGTCAGTCCTCAAAGCAGCTTGTGAATTTGATTCAATGATCTGAATTGTGAGCTCGGACTCTACTCTGCCTTCTTTACTATGCTTCCGTTACGTCCGCAACAACTGTCAAACCTGTTCTAACTTCTCTTTCGGTGCCTACTCTGCTAGTGTCTAACCTACACTGTAAATCTGGAACACTGAGATAAGAATTATTTATTCCCCTTTTCCTCAACAAAATTTAACCATCCTTTGTGTTTTTTCTATTTAGCTCTAAAGAAGAATAATATCACTAAATTTCCAAATTGTCCCTCGAGGGTAAGGATTGTTTCTTGCACAGCGGTGGAAGACGCACAGAGCTGGCAAGCATTGCTTTTTCTTGCTACAGCTAAAAGTTGACAGACACATTTACAATGCGCATATGATAAAGCCATAAATGCAAGCTTTATCGATTTGTATTGCAGGAGAAAGCTGATATTATAATACCAATTATTTTCCAGCAATTTTAATGGATTGCAATCACTTTAGAGTAAACTCTGTAAGGATTCTCCTGCTCACCTTCTGTAATTGTCTATAAAGTCCACCTACAAAAGGGTTGTTTAATTTTTGCGGATGAAGAGGGGGAGAGGATTAATTTGATGGGTCATGTTCTGAAGTTGCAGCAGATGGGCAGGAGAAACATTGTAGGCCATGACTCCCAACACATTTTGATCACCTGAAGGATGTTTTGGAAACACAAAACTTTTTTAAATTGCTTGATTTATGATTAGAATGCAAGAAATCAAAGCATAAGTATGTGCTCATCAAACATGCTCAACCATTCACAAGCTGGTTTTCATGTTTCCACATGATTATCCCCTTTCCCCCCTAGAACTCTGCCTGGAATAATCCCTGAACCACAGTATTCAAGAGTACATTCATAACTGTTTGAATGAAGGGTTTTCTCATGATGTCCATCTCTTGTTAACAGGTTCTTCATTTAAGACTCTGACTTCAAATTCTAGTCTCCCAAGCCAGAGCAAGTACTCTCATTGTCCAATCTTCCACAAAATAGTATTATTAGTGACGGTAATCTATATTCTGCCAACTAACAGAGCATGTTTTCAGGCCTATTGATAATGAACCATTCTTGCCCCCCAATCAATTTAATTCTGTAGGAAACTTGAATGTATAGTTTAGTTTGAGATAGAGCGCGGAAACAGGCCCTTCAGCCACCCGAGTCCGCCCCAACCAGTGATCCCTGCACACCAACACTTTCCGACACACTAGGGACAATTTACAATTATACCAAGGCAATTAACCTACAAACCTGTAAGGCTTTGGAGTGTGGGAGGGAACTGGAGATCCCAGAGAAAACCCTTGCAGGTCACGGGGAGAACGTGCAAACTCCATACCGACAGCATCCGTAGTTAGGATCGAACCAGGGTCCCTGGTGCTGGAAGGCAGCAACGCTTCTGCTCTATTTATCCAGCTTTTTTAACCAGTGATCAGATGGTCCACATATTCCTCATTATTTAATCAAATTTCTTTCGATACTAATGATCTGGATACTTTCAAGAGAGAGTTAGATAGGGCTCTTAAAGATAGTGGAGTCAGGGGATATGGGGAGAAGGCAGGAACGGATCACATTGAATGGCGGCGCTGGCTCGAAGGCTGAATGGCCTACTCCTGCGTCTATTGTATCACCACCAACCTTGTAAATCATCACAAACCAACTTAGGGGTAATTTTCAAAGTCCTTCAAACATTAAGCCATTGGTTCTCCTTTATCTATCTAGCCGATTACATTGTCAAACAGCTACATTAGATTTGTCAAGCATAGTTATTCTTTCAGAAAATCCCTGGCAGATCATGTTACACCTGTTCTGGGTGCTACCAGGATCGTTCGGTCTTGAACTGTGTTCACTGATTTCAATGCGTGAATCACCTCCAACCTCTAATCTTTAGAAATTTCAAAACGGTCTATCTTATAACCTACTGCTTCTTGGGTCAAACTACTTGAATATCTTTTTCCATTGCTGGCGAATTTCAGCAAAGACCATTGATTAACTTTAGAAGAATAGTAGGAGCAAGTATAGTTTGGGGAGATTACAACACGACCAAATTAATATTGAATTTTTTAATTTTAGGTTCCTCTCCACGCCCCCTCCTTTGTGGCCCTTCTGGACTAGCATATATTTCTCCCCTCCCTTTCCACCTACACTCCTTCCTCTAGCTTCTCAATTTGCAACTCTTCAATCCTTTCATCTTGCATCTTCTATTCGCCTTTGTCTAACCATCTGCCTATCAAAAAAACACTCACATTTTACCCGCCAGACTGTCCTGCACCCTCTCTTCCAGCTTTCCTCCCCCCTCCCATAATCAGTTTGAAGGATCCTGATCCAGAACGTCACCCATCCATGTTCTCCAGAGATGCTGCATGACCCGACAAGTCACTTCAGCACTTTGCGTCTTTTGATTAACGTTACTATTCTTGACGCTGCTATGCATGTGCATATAATTATTATTTAGAGGATCTTGGAAATGGGGTAGGGCCTGAAACAATATACATTTAAGCTAATCTGAGCAAGACTGGTCATGTAGCCTTAAATGTACATTGGAACCCTGGGTGGAAATGGACAAAGTACCGTATTTCCCGGCAATGAAGACTATTTTTTAACCCTAAAATAAGGCCAGAAAATTTACTTGCGTCTTGGAGGCCGAAGGTTAGCTTGTTAGCCAAGAAAGATAGACTTGGGTCAAATCACCTTTAAAACACGGGGGGAACATAATGAGGCCTAACACAGGGGACGGCAACCCAAACTCATCCGGCCCGCTGGCTTTTTTTTTCAATTGGGTTTCGCGACCTGGCGCTACATCCAGTCCCGTAGCACGCAGGCGACCTGGGAACTGCAGCCATACCTGGGGCAGTGAGAATATTGTCATGCTGCCTTAAGTTTTGAAGGGATCAGTACATTCTTCCGTATTAGTCAACTCTGAAGAACTCCCCTTGCATGGCCCCATTTGTGCCCATCCAACACAATTACCTCATTGCCAACAATGGCTCCTTTTGTCATTTTCACATCATCTTCTCACAATTCACTTCATAATTTCTCCTTGGCCTTTATTTGTTAACACATTGGAGAATTGGAAAGAACACTCACTAACTACATGCATTTACCCAATTTTCAAATGTATGTTGGTAATTTACAACTCATCGTGTCCACAATTTAATTGACTATAATTAATTGACCATAAACTATAAGATTGGTCAGAATTCCAAAGCAATATCAAATTGCATCAAAAGTTCTTCTGGCTTAAGTTCTGTGAGGGAGTGAAACCATAAATCTCCGAACTTTGGGTTAAACAGTGCTTAATGGATAGTTCAACTTCATCCATCAGATGCTATAAAAATGTGTTATCAAGGAGCAAAATCAACAAAAATATGTCATGGAGTGTTATTGGACAAATCTGATGCCGGCCACATGACGGGCAATTGCCCTGGATTTTGCAGTGGGTAGTCACTAGATTTAGTTTAGAGATTTTACAAGCTGGAACATTGCTGCTCCCACTAGAAAATGATTAATTTCTTCCTATTCGGTTAGTGGATTTAATTTCCTTTTCAATACAGCTTCCCAGATGGGGAAAAAAAGCAGGGAGAAAAATCAGGATATTGGGCAAACACAGGCAGGTGGGAGGGACCACAGTTGATGGGGCATCTTGGTCAGCATGGGCTGAAGGGCCTGTTCCCAGGCTGCATGACTTGAAGTTTTTTTTAAATTAGTGGCTGAACAGCAGAGTACAGAAGATGTTTTTCACTGTGACAATAAACTAACTAAACATTTGAAGGAGAGATGCAATACAGGCGACCCCCTACATTTGGTTTGAGGGGAGTGCGAGTTACATTCCTAAATACAGTTCACATCACGATTTTCTGTAATGCGACGCTGTCAACACCTGCCACAAGAAATGCGAGCGTCAAAAATAAAGCATTTTGCCGTTTATGTTTCCACACATATTCCAAGAGCAAATTTAATTCCATATACCTTAAATTTGAGTGTTTTGTGGATACTTTAAAACTGAATTTCAGTGCCTCAAACAGTTCTAATGCAGGGATCGCCTGTACCAGGAAGGGAATTGTTGAGTGTAACGGCAACTGTAATGGAAATCAGGTATCATATATTAAACAATTCTTTTGTTTAATGTTTTTTTTTAATTGAAATCATCCAGTTTAATCTTAAAAGAACTGAGAAGAAAAAATTGGAAAAATGGTCTTGCCAAACATAACAATAATGGAGGATAATAAATTCTAAAGTAGTTAGTATTTTTGATATAGTTATGTCCCTAAATATTTTGAGATTGATCACTAAACAAGCTGCTTTGCTAGATTGTCTTCTCATTCACAATGAAACAAACAGCTTTTAAACATTTATTGGTCCCGATACATGTCTTGATTTGAGCTTTATTTCCGCACAGATCTTAGGAACCAACCGTACCGGCGTGCAGATGCGGTGAGGAGGAGTGTGAGAAGACGTTTCGACGAACAGAGTTTACGCTCAGCAAGCAGTGCTGAACTGGTGTTGTGATGGCGAAGGAAAGTGTTGAGAGTATGAGTGTGTCTGAATGTTACGATGTCTGCGTGGTGTTTGTTAGCTACCACATATCTGCTAGAGGGGCATGCTGTGGGAAACTGGAAAGTTAGGACAAGAGGAAGAAACGCAGGCAAACGGTGGGCTATCCAGTCCAAATTAACAAGTGCCTCAATATATCATTTCCTCTCAAGCTTTACAGCACAGTGTCGCTACGGTTGTTGATATAATAACTGGTAGGTTTTACAAATATTTCATTAATTTTAATAAGGTTGCAAACTAAATATGTGAATTCTAAACTCTTTTAATTTTGACATGAAATGTAATATGTTTGAAACCAGGAAAAAAATAGCAATGCTTGTTTGGTGGAGATGAAGAATAATGCATGTGGAACAGGTTGCCATAAACTACCATAGCAATGAAAGTTAGAGATCATTTGAAAACTGCACGCTGTACTTGTGTTGCACAAGATTTGTTGTTTTTATCAGCTCTGTCTAAGGCACTGAAACAGCCGTGGAATTTGGTGATTTAAACAGAGAAGCAACTCTGGATCAAAACTGGCTGCGATCGACAAATGCAATACTTGTTTCCAGCAGCGTCAAAAGAAATGGAGCTGTCAGTTTCTTGGGTGCCATGACGAAGAAAAAATGTTATTTACATACAGAGTATGGATGGTTGGGAAAAACCTGTAGATATTAACCCCTTAACTAAACAGTATTAAGCATGAGGACCAAAAGTAGAAATTTGTTACTGGACAAAAAGGTGTAAAATTGTATATTAACAATTTTCAACAACTGAAATGAATTCATGTACTTCAGAAAATGTGCCATTTGGCTTTATTTTAATCTCCTTGGTTGCATTGCCCTTGCCATGTTGATTGTAAAGTTTATTGTATAGTATTTAACCACTGAACTCCTTCCTGTATGCATTTGGCTCATGTGACCCACTTGTGACTGGCATTATTTTTTGTTTTGAACAGTGTAGTTATATTTAGATAATGCTATTCTAAATGTACAGATATTTTGCTAAGAAATCAGTGCATTTTTATGGTTTTTTACAGTTCTTTGATTCACTATAGCCTCTGGGTAATATTGTACATATTGTTTAAAAAATATTGCGACAGCTGTCCTATACAATTTGAATGTTATTTTAACTTATAGTTCTGTTTTTATATTTAACTGAAATGACAGTGACCACATTTTGGCTAATCATTACCGGATTAACTTCTGCTTAAAATTTCACTGCAAATTTAGTTTAAAAATTACCTGCTTTATATCAATTCTACATGGTGTGTATATGCTGCATAGAACATGCCAAGATTGAGTCCTTTGTCTACCCATGAGTAAACAAGTACAGATTTTACTATAGGTTAACTGACCATAAATTCTAAGTTAGTGCTCAGCATCTAAATTTTAATCTGCAGATTTGATTAGAAAAATTCTTCTTCTGGATCAATGACTGGAATGTTGGCATGTTCTGCTCACGTCCTTAAGTTTCCTGCTTGTTGGCAAAATAGAATTGTTTTATATATTAAAAAAAATAGAAACAAGTTTTGTTAATGGCATTTGGTCAAATAAACTTCTTTTCACTACTACACAAAAATGGTCAATCGTCCAGCACATTTCCAGGCAAAACCTAAGTAACATGCAAGACGTGGGAAAATCCTATTACATTCGGAGAGATGCAGGTTGGTGTGTACCAGTGGAAACAAGGAACAGCAGATGCAGGTTTACAAAAAAAAGACAGCGGGTCAGGCAGCATCCCTGGAGAACATGGATAGGTAACATTTCAGGTTGGGAACCTTCACCAGGCCGATTGCAAAGGTGGGGGAGGAGAGAAGAAAGTTGGAAGAGAGGGGGGGGGGGGACAAAGCAAGGCAGGTAATAGGTGAACACTGGCTTATACTTGTACTATGTCTCCAATCATGATCACTGAGAATGGATTGGTAATCAACAATCACCGTGGACTGAGTTGTTTCCATGTTGTATCTCTAAATTTAACAGTAGTCAGATTTAGCCGAATTCTGTTTTAATTCATTACCAAACGTTAGAACGGTGCAAGACAGTAAGAATGATCCCCATTCATCAATCTAGTGTAAAATATGGTTGCCAAAGCTACAGTAATTTTTGATGGTTCATTTCTGAAAAACTAAAATAGTTCCACAGAGGATATAACTATTTCTTATCACTTACACACCTTTTCCTATGGTACAAGACTGCTAGTGTAAGTGCCATGACAGTGTACCTACACTTAAACATTTTAGATATGGGATAGGGTGGTAGATTTGCAACTGTGAGGGCACAACAGCACGTGTTCTTATCTACCCTGTGTTGTGTGTCTGGTTTCACAGCACAAGATATTTGTTATGCAAACAATAATTCAGAATAGATATTTTTCAGCAGAAAACAAATTTTAATGTTTCTGTGATAAACATACAAAAATAGTCTGCTCCCTTTCTGAGCAACACTTAAGTATTTCAGACACAAGTATATACAGAGATGGAAAATAAACCCTCTGCTGCATTTCATGCCTTGGAAAATTAAATTTTAGAACAACTTCAATAAAATTTGCCTAAAATTTTCGGGAAATGAACTCTGCTACACGTACAAACGTTTTTCCTGCACCATGCTTTAAAAATGTCCTTGAAATACAAAATTAACTACACTAAAAGAGGAATTGAAGCTGCCAAGAATTCCAGAATAAATCCAGTTTTGGATTACATAGCAAAACGAAAATCTTGCTACGGTTTAATGGCACATCTATCTAATGTTCTTTACAGTTTAATATATTCAGTTATGTATCTTGGCCAGACATTTTAAAGGGCATCTCAAACATCCCAGGTCTCAACACAGCTAGCTTTGTTGCAAAAAAACTACTTGTGTCAGAAATAGCAGGTAGCTCACATGTCGAACATTGGGAAAGTCATGTGGTCTTCCAAGCCACCACCAGTTCAACATGTCCTCATTGATTACCTAAGATTCTTGTTACTATCATAATGTACGACGGCAAAAGAAAATTTAAACAAAACCACAAAATTCCATTTTTATTGGCTACTTCCCTGTGTTTGAAAGTGAAGCAAGCGGAACAATTTCAGGGCAAACTCTGGGCATCGTCTTATCTTCAACTTTCCAAAAGCAGACATGAACTGCTCACGGTTCCTGGCATCTGAAGCTTAGGCTGTTGAATAGAGAAACACGCCAGAAGTGACCTCGGCTTCTACGCGTTAATTAAGATACAGGTGCTCCTTCAAGAAACCATGGGTTAGCTTTAAAGACCCATGATGAGTATCGAGTACTGTAGCATGATATTTACCCAAACGTAAGCTGGCAGATCTTGGAATCAGAAGGATTTATCTACATAATAAGGAAACACTGTTGCTCACATATTGAAAGAGAGTTTGAGGGATCTATATTGGTTTCACAAATCATCGTATCCCCTGTAAAAATTACAACAAGTGTCAAAGCTTTGGGAATTACATTTAATCCTCTTCAGTGTTAAGAGACTGCCCTCACCCAACCTTTGACTTGAATGATTCAAACATGGACATGTTCAATTATTGGTCGTCGTCGAGTTGTTGCAGGAGAGTCCGCCTTCGTTTCTCCAGCTCCCCTTCACTTAGCTCACTGTCAGAGGTTTCCCAGTTTGCCTACAGACATAAAGCACAGTAAGTCATGCCCCATCAGCAGTCAAAATATTTATGCAGAACATTATGTGTAAGAAGGAACTGCAGATGCTGGTTTGCACTGAAGATAGACACCAAATGCTGGAGTAACTCAGCGGGAAAGGCAGCATCTCTGGAAAGAAGGAATGGGTGATGTTTCGGGTCGAAACCCTGCTTGTCTGAAGAGCCTTGATCCGAAAACGTCACCCATTCTTTCTATCCAGAAATGCTGCATGTCTCGCTGAGTTACTCCAGTATTTTGTCTCTATCTGAAGAACATCTTTGCAGGCAATTAAAAAAAAACTCTCAAAAGTTGTCTCCCATTAAGTGAGCAATTTAAGGTATATATCAATTTTAAATTGCAGCAAATTAAATCTGAGTAAACTTATTGGTTTTCTGACCTCAAATTGCTGCCATAGTCTCCCAAACCTTTAATTTACCGTGTCCATATATTAAGTCTATCCTGGCCTCAGATATTCTGAAGATCTGCAGAATGGTATCGATGGTGACAGAGTCCCGGATACCACAGCGAAGTCATCTGTCCCCAGAACTGCTTTGACAGACTTTGATAGCAGGCAAAGCTGAGGATGGGGCTTTGCCATTTTACTTGAGATACAATGCTGAAACAGGCCCTTCAGCCCGACGAGTCGACGCCGACCAGCGATCACACGGTACACTGGCAGTATCTCAAGGACAATTTTACCAAAGCCAATTAGCCCAAAAACATGTATATATTTGGAATGTGGGAGGAAACCGGAGCACCCAGAGAAAACCCACGCGGTCATAGGGAGAACGTACAAACTGTACAGAGAGCACCCATTGTCAGGAACAAACCCAGGTCTTTGGCTCTAAGGCAGCAATTATACCGCTGAGCCACCCCTTTGGCTCGAGGCGAATAATTAAAACTTGGAATGGTTTAAAAACAAACTTAAAACATTCAGGAATATAATATTAAAAATACTTTAATGTCCCCATGAACATAAATGGGATTTTGGATCCTGTGGATCTCCAGTGAGCTGGGGTTCACAGCAGCTGAGTTAAAAGATAGGTAGTCTCACATTATGGCTGATCAGTTCAGAATCAGCACGTTTCACTGGGCATGTTTGACCTGCTCAGCCTAACTTGGAAGTTAAATCAAACCGCTGGCCACATTTAGGAAGATCCAGTCAAACACCAGCATTTGTTGCCATTTTATTTAGACACATTTAATGTTGAATCCATTGTTTTAAAGCAACGTGCCAAGTATTGCAGGTATGTATGCAGGAAATGGAAGACACTTTTTACTGAACTAAATTTAATGATTAAAATGTTCAAATAAATAAAGTTATTCTTTGGTAAATTCAGAAGTTAAAAGATGGACATGGTATGGAAGAAATCTACCAATACTATGTCATCTTCCTGAAGTTAGGGTAATATCACACTTAAATTGGAATCAAGCAACCATTTCAAGATAAACAAACCAGAAAACTAATAATAAAATGGAATCATTCAGGAAAAAAATGAAGACCTTTCTTAACCAAGAGCTGCATTGTTTGAGAGCTGCATGCCAAGAAACCATTTAAAGCTTCAAAAATGCATTCCCAGATCTAATTATTCAAACTACTGTATTATAGGCTTATACATAATAGACCTTAGTTTAAAAATAGATTAAGGGAAATTTTCAGTAAAGATAAGAGAAATGAAAAAAAAACGCTTACATTCTCCATAACTAACACAAAACACATAACTTACTACTGTGTTTATATTTTTTTGATTGAAAGATACAGCATGAAAACAGACCCTTTGGCTCACCGATTCCGTGCAGATCATCGATCACCCGTTCACACTAGCTCTATGTTAACCCACTTTTGCACCCACTTCCTATACACCAGGTGCAATTTTCAGAGGTCAATTAACCTACAAACCTGAATGTCTTTGGAAAGTGGGAGGATGCAAACTCCACACAGACTGCGACCGAGGGCAGGATCGAACCCTGGCTCTCTGAAACAGCAGCACAACCAGCTCCACCAATGTGCCGTCTAAAACTTTTGATTGGCTTAAAGATACAGCATGAATACAGGCCAAATGTAGGGAACTGCAGATGCTGGTTTACACAGAAAATAGACATAAAATGCTATAGCTCAGTAGGTCAGGCAGAGAGACAAGGAATAGGTGATGCTTCGGGTCGAGACCCTTCATCACGCTCGACCCGAAAACATCACCTATTCCTTTTCTCCAAAGGTGCTGCCTGACCCACTGAGTTACTCCAGCATTTTGTGTCTATCCTCGATGAAAACAGGCCCTTCGGTCCATCAAATCCATGTCAACAATTTAATACTAAAACTCTTTTGTTTGTGGCTGTGTGTGCGTGTGTGTGTGTGCGCGCGCGTCTGTCTGTCGGCGCGTCTGACTGTCTGTGTGCACGTCTGCGTGTGTGTGTGCGCGTGTGAATGAATCTGGTTAATTTTCCTATTTTCTTCCAAACACTAGGCCACAGCCTTCCCATTTTCACACATTCTACTCACATTTTTCCCATCGAGGCGATAAACATCTTCCCGTTGCATTCCCACCTATATTTCCAAACGTTTTAATCGTTTAAAGTTTTAAAAACAGCCCGAAAACTCACCCATTTCGAAAAAAAAACATAGTGATGTCACAATCGACTCGCAAGGCAGGACAGGACACTCCGGGAGGGAGGGGCACTCGCGTGGCGGCCGCTGTCGACGCCCGACGGAGAGGGTGGTGCTAAAGCTGGAGTGAGAGCCTAGCACGGGGCTTGGGATGGGGCCAAAAATGAAGCTGCCACTGGAACCAAGGACGAGCCTGAGTCCGGGAAGAGCCCACTGGAGCCCAGGCGACGGTGAGCTGATGGCTGGAGTCTACAACCAGGGCCAGGCCGAGTTCCAGGCCCTGGTGCTGCTCTACGACCCGGGTAGGTCCTGGGGCAGGGAATGGGAGGAGGATGAGGGAAATGAGGAGGAGGGAGATGGGGTGGGGAGTGGGATGGTGAAGGTAGATGGGGGGGGGGGGGGGGGGGGGATGGAGGAGGGAGATGGGGGGGGTTGGTGGAGGGAGATGGGGGGGGTTGGAGGAGGGAGATGGGGGGGTGGAGTGAGATACTCCCTCCCTATCTACCCCCCCCCCCCCCACTCTATACCCCCTCCCTCTACCCCCCTCTCTCTGCATTGGAGGAGCAGACCCACTTGGTCTAGTTTACACTAATTCTATGTTCTAATTACATGAGATGAAAATTCAATGTAGCATACAAAGTAATAAATGCTTTACAATATATATACACATACTAATAAAATCAACAAGTACCATAATTAGTGGGAACATTTGCCAAAAATGCTAGGAAAAATATGAATTATTCAAATTATAATCAGAATCAGGAAACACGTTACTGTGATGAAGAATAACGTGAAAATGAACTAGATTATAATTTTCAGCAAAGTGAACAAAAGACAATAGCTGATGAGAAAATAAAAGTAAATGGAAAAAATTGCATGTGACACTAATTCTAGGAAAGATTATTTTGTCATAAAGCATTTTGACAAACATCATGAAGTTCCATGGCTGTATGTCAAAGATAAAATAAATCATTTCATTCAAATAATTTCAAAAAATACATACCGTATCTTTGTTAGTAGGTTTTCTGGGTGATTTATGTTTTGATTGCGATCTATGTCTGTTTCGTTCTTTCTCATCATCCCTATTCCTTTCTTTGTCTCTTCTATCCCGGTCTCTTTCCCTTTCCCGGTCACGATCCCGGTCGCGCTCTCGTTCTCGCTCCCCTTCAGATTCAGGAGTCACCTATATAATTAGAAAACTGGTACTGTGGCTTTGTAGTAAGGGACAAAGGATGATGGTGGAGTATTGCTCTTATTTTTGGAAGTCCATGACCAGTGGCGAACGTTGAAACAGGGAAGACTGAAGGAGACTTGTTAGAAGTACACAATATTACGAGAGGCATGGATAGAGTTGATAATTAGAAACCTCTCCCCATAGTAGAGATGCTTAATACCTGAGGGCATAGATTTAAGGTGAGGAACAAGTAGTTTAAGGAGGATCTGAGGAATTTATTTTTCACCAAGAGGGTGCTTGCAATCAGAAACATTGCCCAAGAAAATCTACATTTGACATGTGGGATGGTTTTAAAGGTATAGTAGACATAAAATGCTGGAGTAACTCAGCGGGTCAGGCAGCATATCTGGAGGAAAGGAATTAGCGACGTTTAGGGTTGGAACCAGTCTTCAGATTGGTCTTAAAGGCCTTTAAAGGTCTGTTGGTTAGAGTTCAAGACCAGCATGTTCCTATGAGGATGGTAAGATTTGGGAATATTGGATGACAGGAGATATTGTAAGTGTAGTCAAAAGATGTAAGGTGCAGAAAGATGAAAGTAGACAAGGCCTTTGAGAAATACAAAGGAAGCAAAACTTTAGGAGGGCTCAAAGACCCTGAAATGCCCTTGGCAAGTAAGATTGAGGAGAAATCCCAAAGCATTTATATGCTTTTAAGAGCACTAATGTAGCTTGGGAAAGGATAGATCTACTCAAGGGAGCAATTTATGCATGGAGCCAGAGAAAGTGGAAGAGGTCCTTAACAAGTACTTATTAATACCATCGGTATTCACCATGGAGTAGTCATGGATGATAATGAGTTTAGGGAGGGATAGGTTGATATTAAAGAGAGAGGGAAATTTCTCTTGATTTTCAAAGTTTGATCTGAGTTTTCTGAGAAAGTGACGAAGATGAATGATGAGGACAGGGGTGTGTTTGCTTGTTTACATGTACTTTAGTACAGCTGTAACAAGATCTCTCATGGTAGACTGGTTTGGAAGATAAATGGAATACACAATGGGTTGTCAAATTTGATACACAAATTGGCTTGATCATGGAAGACAGACATTTTTCTGGCTGGATGCCTGTAACTAATGATGTTCTGCAAGGATCAATATTGAGATCGCGATTGCTTGCAATATGCATTAATGATTTTAAAAGTTTCCAGATTACATGAAAATGGGAGGAGGCCATTTCAGCCCATCACATCTATACTGATCAAGAGTAATCCCATTCACCATCAATTCTCCCTATAACCTAGTCTCTCCAGATTTCCATCAGCTTCCCTCTGCTATGGTTTCATAGTCAGTCAGAAGTTCCAGTGATGTTGTGAATTTGAGTGGGAATAGAATGATTAGGTTTGGGAGGAATGGATAATTCTGAAGGACAGTGATCAAAGATATTGCAGATTCAGGATCAGCAATACATTGATATACTTTAGGTACAGAAAATGCTAATCAGTGCCTTGATACTAAATTACTCTGCAGATCTTCCAAAGAATATAAAGGAACTGTGACTCACAGACTTGCGCCTTCTCTTCTTGCCCTTTTTCTTGTGCTTTTTAGACTTTTTATAACTCCGCTCTAAAGACAAAAAAAATCAATATCCTAATTGAACTGAATTTTTAAGTTTATACACAAAAGAATCAACCAGATCAGGTTTACCTGATTCTTCACTAGACGATCGGTCAGAAGGAGACTTTGAATGTGACCGCTTTTTTTTCTTTGAATGGTGATAATCTTCATCTTCTGATTCAGAGCCCTAAAGAATTAAATACCCATGCTTAGCAATGGAACAGCAGGAATATGGAGTTAGAAGACTAGATTCTTTGCCACTGATACAAAGTTGGGTTATACTTGACCCAGCTCAGGGGATTTGTAATGCAGCACTATATTTTTAGGAGGGGGTACTGCTTTAACTATCATATGAAAATGAAAAAGCACAAGTTACAATTCTTCTGGTCTGGAGTTGAAGCAAATCTTAAAACACAAACCCAGATCAATTAGAAACAAAATGATTTGAATCAAAATTATGTCCACACAATTATGAGCAGAATATATCGGGTAGACACACAGAGTATCTTGCCCAGAGTAGGAGAATCAAGAACCAGAGGTTTAAGGTGAGGGGGGAAAGATTTAATAAGAACCTATGGGGTATGTTTTTCACACAAAGGGTGGTGGGTGTATGGAACAAGCTGCTGGAGGAGGTAATTGAAAGGGGTATTATTGCAACGTTTAAGAAACAATTCAACAGGTAAATAGATAGGACAGGTTTAGAGGGATACGAGCTAAAAGCAGACAGGTGGGACTAGTGCAGATGGAACATGTTGGTGGGTGTGGGCAGGGTGGGCCGGAGGGCCTATTTTCACGCTCTGAAGAAGGGTCTCGACCCAAAACATCACCCATTCCTTCTCTCCAGAGATGCTGTCTGTCCCGCTGAGTTACTCCAGCTTTTTGTGTCTATCTACTTTATTTATAATATTAATGCAGGTCAGTGACTTCATTTAAATGATTGGTATTGCACTAGAAGCTCCAGCAATGGCTGGAATAAAGCTAAAAGGCCAAATATGATCAGAAATTGCCTCCGGACTCCATGCAAAATCCAGCTGCGAAGCCAAGGGTCAGATACCCATATAATGGAACTATCTGCTAAAGATAATGCCAAGTGCATAATAAAGCTGAGTGTTTAAGTTGAAAGAGATACTGCAAGCCTTTGAAATGTCTCAGGAACGCATCAATCTTCTTCAGGGATACTGTTTGACCCATTGAGTTACTGCAGCACTTTGAATCTTTTAATAGCCCTTGAGTAGGATGAAATCCGATGGACTGCCACAAATTCATGGGTACATATATGAATAGGCATACTGCTGATTCTATTTTATTGGCTTCTGAAATAATGGTGATAGTCTGTCATCTGTTACATTCCAGCTTATAAATCAGCTCAAGTGAAATGAAATGCAGCCAAGCTTCAGGTCTACACCGCATGGTACAGCTGTGGAAAGCACACATCTTTACCTGGTGTTCTGTCCACCCAAATGCTGCTAACTAAGTTTGCCACAGTTGCCATAGAATAAATGTACCAGAAGATGCAGATACTATTGATGGTGCCAGTATAACATCAAATTTGCTTCTGGTGCTTTCATTTAATCTCGCCCAAATAAGATTAGCACATCTGAAGTTTCAAGTAGAAAATTACTTCTGTTTTCCAAATGTGCAATAAGTTGTGCTTTAAAGATGTTAATCAGCTGGCAATTCTTGCAGACAAGTACTTCCAGATGATTGCCCATTAAAATAATGAATTATTTACGTATAGACTAATTATTGATTGGTTGAAAAATACAACATGGCCCACTGAGTCCGCGCAGATCATTGATCACCCGTTCACGCTAGTTCTATGTTATTCCACTTGTGTATCCACTCCCTGCACTTTAGGAGCAATTTACATAGGGTCAATTAAGCCCGCACGCCTTTGGGACGTGGAAGGAAACTGGAGCACCCCAAGGAAACCCATAAAGTCACAGAATGTGCAACCTCCATATAGACAGCAGGCGAGGTCAAGAATGAACCCTGGTCTCTTGTGCTGAGAGGCATCAACTCTACCATCTGCGCCACTAACCTGTCCTACAGTGGCACAGTGCCGATATGGGGAGAAGACAGGAACGGGGTACTGATTGGGGGAATGATCAGCCATGATCACATTGAATGGAGGTGCTGATTCGAAGGGCCGAATGGCCTACTCTTGCACCTATTGTCTATTGCCATCCTACATTTATATTCATTTCGTCTATAAAAAACTTAACTGGGGTATCCATGTTAGTTTGGAAGACTATTCTGATTGTTTTAGTTTCATCCGAAAGTCATAACTAGCCAAGCTTTCAAAATAAAAGAGGCAAAGCACTCTGCTCGACTCTATGATTTGACTATTTACAACTCGAGCAATGACTGCCTCGCCAACAGTCTGTGTATCCTTTGCTTCTTTGTGTCTGTTTTGTATGTGTTAAAAGTATGTCTTTTAGTGTTCTTTAGGTGGGGGGGGGGGGGGGGGGGGGGGGGAGGGGGGGGGGGGGGGGGGGGAGTTGGGGGAAACTTTTTCTAATCTCTTACCTTGACGAAGAAACATTTTTTCCGTATCGTACCTCTGTCCGCACTGCGACCTAACACTGAGGAGTAGGTGGCCTTTGCTGGAGATTGACCGAGAGCTTCATCGCGGGAGCCTGCGGACTTACCATCACGGAGTTCGCGATCCCTGCCGGGGGTCGTCTTTGGGGCTCCAACCGTGGGAGCCTGCGGGACTTTAACATCGTGGAGCCTCCGGTCTCTGGTTAGAGACCGAATTCGGGGATTATTAAAACAAATGGAGTCAAGAGATAATACTGATCTGCCTTGGGTGGGTGTAGAGAGATTACTAGAATAGCAGCAGAGTGCATTTTCCAAGTTGCAAGTTAGCAAAGATGCAGAAAAAAAGAATATATTGGGACCGCTCAGACAGCTGCTGTTTGGATTAACAACGTGCTTTCTTAATTAAACAAAATTCTAGATTAACTCAGCAGCACAGGCAATATCTATGGAGAAAAAGGATCAGTTACCTTCCAGTTACTGCTTAGCCAGCTGTACATCCAGCATTTTCCGTTTACAGTTCTAATTATAGCCAAAAATGTATAGAACATAGAACGGTACAGCACAGCAATGAGCCCTTTGGTCTACAATATTTGTGCTAAACATGATGCCTAGCTGAACTGATCTCATCTGCATGCATTTGATCTACATCCCTCCATTCCCTGCAAATCCACGTGCCTATCTAAAAACTTCTTAAACAACACTATCGTATCTGCCTCCACCACCACTCGTGGCAATGCATTCCAGGCCCTCACCACTCTCTGTGAAAAACCTGTCCTGCACATTTCCATTATCTTTTCCCCTTCTCACCTTAGAGCTGTGCCCTCTGGTGTTTCATTTGAACAGTGGCTTTTTGAAAACTCTATTCCCCAAGTTTCTGAACCCCGTCTTGATCACCTCCTGAACTCCTCTTAGTCACCCTGGTACAGATCACAGGGTTGCATTTGAGGTGCTGCTACTATACAGGTAAATGTAGGGCAGGTTAACAATTAAAGATGCAGCTACTATAACAACCTTTAAAAGACATACAGATAGGTACAGGGTTAGGAAAGGTTTCGGGAGATATTGGCCAATCGGATGCAAATAGGAGTATAGATGAGGCATTTTGGTCGGCATGGGAGGTGTGCCAAAGGGTTTGTTCCCATGTGGCATGACTGACTCTATGCTCAGCCAGGTGTGACTAACACCAATAAAGGAAGCCAAGTATAGTAAATTTGAATTCCCAGCAGAGTGCTTTCATGGAAATATTCTTCCTTGCATCAAATTTATAGTACATTTGAGACTCCTATGTAGCTTGTTTTTCCATTTACTAATTTCAAGACAACGTATTTCTTTACGGAATAACACAGGTGGTAGGTCACATGTCGCTTTGCATCTGCTCCAAAACCAAATAAGATCACAGATGATCTTGGCTTGGCATCCTTTGAAACCTGGACTCCCTAAAGACTAAAATTCTGTGACTTGCCCTTGAAAATAGTTAATGATTGAGCCTCCAGAGCTTTCTGTGTGGAGAATTCCAAAGATTCACAAACACGTTGGTGATGCCATTTCTTTTCATCTCCATCTTCAATAGATAACTCTCATTCGGGAACCCATCCAAGTGCTCTAGTTTGCGAATCTCTCCCAGTGGTACAGTGGTAGAGTTGCTGCCTTACAGCGCTAGAAACCCAGGTCTTGACTACGGATGCTGTCTGTACGGAGTTTGTACATTTTCCCTGTGACCATATGGGTTTTCTCCGGGTGCTCCGGTGTCCTCCCACACTCTAAAAATTGTCCCTAGGGTGTAGGATAATGCAGCCCACATCATAACAGAGACAGAGAGAGAGACAGAGAGAGAGACAGAGAGAGAGACAGAGAGAGAGACAGAGAGAGAGACAGACAGAGAGACAGACAGAGAGACAGAGACAGAGACAGAGACAGAGAGAGAGACACAGAGAGACACAGAGAGACACAGAGAGACACAGAGAGAGAGAGAGAGAGAGAGAGAGATGAGAGAGAGAGAGAGAGAGAGAGAGAGAGAGAGAGAGAGAGAGAGAGAGAGAGAGAGAGAGAGAGAGAGAGAGAGAGAGAGAGAGAGAGAGAGAGAGAGAGAGAGAGAGAGAGAGAGAGAGAGAGTGAGTGTGTGTGTGTGTGTGTGTGTGTGTGTGTGTGTGGACTACAGGCCCTTGACTTATATCTGAGTGATGGCAAGAGCATAGTATGGAGGAGCGACAGAGCTACCCAAGAACCAAAGCATACCACCTCATCTGTGAAACACAGTGGCCTGCGCATGTATGGCTGCTGAAGGTACTGGCTCACTTATCTTCATTGATGATACTACTGCTGATGGTAGTAGCATAATGAATTCTGAAGTGTATAGACACATCCTATCTCTCAAGTTCAAACAAATGCCTCAAAACACATTGGCCGGCGGTTCATTCTACAGCAAGACAATTATCCCAAACATACTGCTAAAGCAACAAAGAGTTTTTCAGCTAAAAAATGGTCAATACTTGAGTGGCCAAGTCAATCACCCGATCTGAACCCAATTGAGCATGCCTTTTATATGCTGATGATAAAACTGAAGGGGACTAGCCCCCAAAACAAGCATAATCTAAAGATAGCTGCAATATAGGCCTGGCAGAGCATCACCAGAGAAGACACCCAGCAACTGGCAACATACATGAATCACAGACTTCAAGCAGTCATTGTATGCAAAGGATATGCAACAAAATACTAAACATGACTATTTTCATTTACATGTCATTGCTGTCTCTCAAACATTATGGTGCCCTAGAATTTGGGGGGGGGGGGGGGGGGGGGGGGGGGGGGGAACGACGCCTATGCATAAACACTGCTGTAATTTCTACATGGTGAAATCTGATAATGTGCACTTCAACCACATGTGATTTTTTCTATTACAAATCACAAATTATGGAGTACAGAGGCAAATAAAGAAATGAAGGGTCTTTGTCCCAAACATTATGGAGGGCACTGTACAAACTTGTATGTCTCGTTGGAGTGTATAAGCTGGGGAAAACCCATGTAGTCACAGGGATAACGGATAAACTGCACGGACAGCACCCGTAGTCAGGATTGAACCTGGGTCTCTGGCGCTGTAACGCAGCAACTCCATCGCTACACACAGTGCCACCCTGACTGCAGAATTATTTTCTGCAGTTGAATACCAATAATTTACGTTCAACTAGCAACAAATATATTTAAAATGAAGTGGCAGTCATTCCAATGACACTTTCCCAATTACTGTCACTTGAAAGCAGACAAAAATGCTGGAGAAACTCAGCGGGTGAGGCAGCATCTATGGAGCGAAGTAAATTGGCAAAGTTTTGGGTCGAGACCCTTCTTCAGACTGCCACGTGAAAGATAGCTTATGAGGCTTGTCGAGTTGACAAAAAAGTTTTAATTTACAGACCAGAATATAACAAATCATTAAATTCTGCATACAACCTGTGTGTTAAATGGTTCAGTATACAACACATTGATGAATAAATTAAATTACACTTACGGAACGAGAGCGAGAATGCTTCCTGTGATGTTTTTTAGATTTCTTGGAATGTTTTTTGCTCTTTGAATGATGATGCTGGCATTCGTGCTAATGTGTGAAAAAGAGCTTAGATAAAACACAGGGTGACAAAATACAAACTTGCAGAACAATAAACTATTTTTGACAACCGTAGCCCAGAACACTGCTTTTCTCTCAACAGACACTATGTAAATCTAACATTTAGTTTCAATAAAGAGTGCAGTGAAAGGAAAGGGCAGAAAAAATGAAGAAAACCGATTAATTTAGGGATGAAAGAAACTGCAAAATTGTAGTAATTGGGATCTAAAATTATTAAATTATAAGTTTTAAGTGGATTAACCAAAATTAAAATTGTAGTTTCAAATTTCAAGCCAATTATTATTTAGATATCATTGTATGGTCAGTTTAAAAAAATTAAAAATGTATTAACAATAGGCAGATTACAGCTCAGAAAAATGAACAAAATGTAAAAGCACTGCAGTGTGTTCCATGATTACCTCGAGAATCTGTAGAAATTCCTTGAAAAGTCGTTTTCTTTCAGATTCTACCGTAATGTCTTCAAAAGAAGACTCATTTACAAATCTCTCTCGGACCTGGAATAAATAATAGGAAGATAAACTTTATTGCGCTCACATTTATTGCACATCAAAAATGTATAAGATTAAGATAATTGTAAATTTGAAATCTGTTGTGCGCTTTACATTGGCATTGGCATATACACACCTCATCCCAATTTGATTCTGGCTCAAGAGGAGGTGTTGCTTGTTTTAACATACTCTTGAAAGCAGTCTCTTTACGCTTTAATTTCCTGGCTTCTTCTTTCTCTCTTTCACGTTCTCGAGCTTCCGCTTTTTCTAATAACTAATAGAAATCAAAGTGATTGTCTCATTCTGGACAGATCATTTAATTGGAATAAAACTAACAATCTTTGGGTGATGGTGTAAGCAACGGAAAAAAAATTATACCAACTACAATTAGAAAAATCTTCATAAATAAAGTGAAATATTTTCTGATAATGGTGCATAATAATCATTTCACAAAAACATTTCTTACTGCCCAAATCACATTTTTACCATTTAGTCTTTAGTGACTTTAGAGATACGGCGCGGAAGCAAGCCGTTTGGCTCACCAAGTCTGCGCCCACCAGCGATCACCCCATACAATAACCAATACACACTAGGCATTTTATTTTACAACTTACCAAAGTCAATTAACCTATCCAATTAACCAATCTTTGGAGTGTGGGAGGAAACTGGAACACCCAGAGAAAACCCACGTGCTCACAGGGGAGAACGTACAAACTCTGTACAGACGGAACCCATAGCCAGGATCAAACCCGGGTGTCTGGCGCTGTAAGGCAGCAACTCTACCGCTGTGCCACCGTGCCCATTAAATTTGGCTTTTGCTTTTATTATCAACATTTTGAAGGAGGTTTCTGTCCAATCCTCAGGATTTGACAAAACTCTGATAAAAGAACATGCAGCGTGGAAGTACTTGTGCAGGAGCAGCGTGGAGTTCGAAAGAAAGTGACACGTTAGCAGAATAAAGTAATGATCATAGGACCGTGGAGAGAAGCAGAGCAAAGTGTGGGACCAATTACGTTTTGGACCTTCTACAAAGGGATAATACATAAAAACTGAGGTGGAGTGTAGGGCATTGCAAATCTCCATTTAGTACATATCATTACTGTAGGAACATCAGCTTTAGTGATCCAGTACATTACATTGAAAAGAAAATCTTTAAATAGCTACTTACACTGTTAAAGGTGAGTTTAATATTACCAGCATCAAGTGTGGCAGCTCGTTTGTCTGAACTAATGACTGTACCAAATTCTTCAAAAGTAGTATTTACTTCTACAACAAATCCTTTATCCTGTACAGGGAAAATAATAGAGAACATTTATTTTAGGACCACCTCACATTCGGAGCATTTGGCATAATTCTTCACGGAACGTTTAACTGAATAACAATCTTTAATACTGTGCTGGGCTGATGATTAATTAGTACACAAAGCTTTTGTTACCTACCTATGTAAAAAAAAGTACAAAATAATCATTGCCCTGTATGGAGATGTTTCAAGGAAGACCTATACTGTGAATGTGTACATAACCATTACCAAATCCTATATTAGATATGAGGAGTAATAATATATCATAAGTTTTCTTATAAGGAATCATCATCATCATTGTTGAAAACATCAACGGGCACGGTGCCTTACAATGCTATGTACGACAGTGATCACAACTTGTACTGAAGTGTGGATGGTCGTTGGATCGCTAGGAGCTCATCCACCCTTTAACAGGTCTTGTTTTTGGTCCTGCTTGGGGTCCACAGCCCCCTCCTCACCTGGCAAAAGGTTTAGTCTCCGACTATCCGACCATGGAGCAGGTAGCACGTGGCGGGGGAAACTCACCGACCTGATCTAAGATAAAGGTTCCAGAAATCACCTGTTTTCTCACCAATCTCAGCTAGTTTTTCATCATCCCATTTCACTACCTTTCAATTCAGAAATTTGTATAATATCGCAATGTATTTCTCTTATCAGTATTTACTTGTTTAAATTTTTGTTGAAACTTTTATAATATTGGGATCAAGGAAATCAAATGCACATTTCAACATGCCACATAAATTCACCATTTTGTAAGTTATAAATATTCCACTGCACCCTTTCATACATGAAATCCCATGTTACATATGTTATTACATATATTATGCAATCACCTTTAAAATATCTTTTATTATCTTCTTCTCATCATGGAAGCGTGCCTTTAGATCTTCTACATAAAATTTGAAGAGGTCAAGTGGGGTAGATCCTAAAAATGACATTTCAACATAAATAATAGAAAATATGAATCTTATTTGAGAAATACCAATGAACAGAAAAGTCAGCTAATGTCATGGACAAGGGATTTTTGGATAAACTGAATTCATCTTACCAGGTTGTCCTAACATTTTGGAAAATCTAATATCAGCACTGATCGCAGGATACAATTCCATCCAAGTTGACATTGAATGCAAATGTCCACTTTCATGCAATTCATCTAAGAATGTCTGCAAAATGAAAAGAGGGAATTCATCCTACATTTTCAGGACTTTTTTTGCCGTATGAAAACACATTATAATTAATGATATTTGAAGATCATACCAGGTTTGTAACCACATTTCAAATGAATATTTATTGTATGTGGCAGTTTCTATTATAGATTTATGACATGTAGGCATGCGCTTTGCCTTATTTATGGCCAAATAGCTAGATCTTGAAGAGCGAGATCTTCAAGATGAAATTTTAACAAGTCAACGTAGATAACAAAATAAAATTTAATTACCGATTCCAAATTACGATGCTTATAACCTGAATAAAGAACAGCGCACCCAGAAAAGAATGCAACTGTTTGAAAAAAGTTGCTTTTTTCCCTTTCCCCAAGCACACATATTTTTGATACGGTGGATATCGCCTATATATTTATTGATCACTTACCTGAAATGCTTCTCTATTTTTACGCTGCCTTCTCCTCTCTCTAAGCAGTCCTCGTTGCTTCTCCTCCTCTTCCTCTTTCTCTAATGCTCTGATATGCTCTTCAAAACAAACAAGTGCATCTTCCTTATCCATATCTATGAAACAAAGTTTTGGTGACAACTGTAATGTTAATGTTTGATATTGGAGTTTCAATAAGAATTTTAAATTATGCAACCAATGCTTTCAAACAGGTATTCTGCAAAAATAGATGCAAGGAACTACAAATGCTGGTTTACAAAAAAAAGAACAAAGTGTTGGAGTAAATTGGAGTAATACTTTATCCAAAGAGTACAATCGGTGTTGGCACAAGAGCAGTTACAAACTGGGTATTTGTATGCAAGATCTATGTAAAGTTAATGAATGAAAAAATCTCTCTCGTGGCAATGCCATTATTTGTGATAAGCAAAGAATCATAGAGGTAAAGGAATAGGCTGCTCCCATCCTTACAAGTCCTTGCATCCATCCCACTTGTGGCATGTACCTTCCAGATGATGGAAAACCATTGGAAGGTCACACAATATAGAACTTCGGAGTTGTTAATATTTGATTATTTGGACTAGTTTCACTAGACAAATGAATTCTTCTCCAGCACCATTAATCTCAGGATATCGATGCCGAGATATACAGGAAGGGTATGCTTGAATGGCAATATAAAAATAAAACTAGGTGCAAGAGTAGATCATCTGGCCTTTCAAGCTTGCTTGCATTCATCAAGATCAAAGCTGATCATTCCCCAAACTCAACTCAATTTCCTGCTTTATCCCCACATCTTTGAAAATATCCTGAAATCTATCTGTTTTGAATAAACTCTCTGACCAACTCGATAGCACTCAAAGTAGAGAATTCAAAAGATTCACCACCCTCTAGTGAAAAGAAATGTTGCAACTCAGCCCAAAATGCCCTATACTTCATTCTGAAACTGTGACCCATGGTCTCGCCTCAGCAACCTGGGGAAGCATTCATCCTGCTGCGCTAAAAACCCTTAAAACATAAAAGCCTTTTAGGTTCAGGAAGGTCTAAATACGGATAAAAGGCTGGACCATCTTTAACATGATTTAACATTTATCAACGTAAGAAAAGATGAAGACTTTGTGCAAGTGGCTAGACTGCTTCACTCTAGAGGAATTACAAATGGAATTAGATAATGCAATCATTAGTGAATATTTCTACTTGTAACCTTACGATGTATTAAAAGATCAAATAGGTTAAGATGGTTAGGCCTTGGGTGGATCAGTACCTTTCTTCAGTCAGGCCCTAACCCTAAATGTCACCTGTCCATTCCCTCGATAGATGATGGCTGACCCGCTGAGTTCCTATAGCACTTCGCGGTTTGCTCCAGATTAGACCATCTGCAGTACCTTGCATCGCCAAGGCCTTGGGTATTGTTGTGGGGATCCACTATGACTGGCTTCAAAAGACTGTCACTCTCATTTAGCCGATGGAATTCTATGCCTTTGCTTAAACCCAAGCCAAAGTAAGGTTTGCAATCGATGATTGTAATAGGAGCCAAACTGAGCAGCACTCTGCACTGGTGAGCAAATGTCATTTGATGCCACTATTGAAGAATAGATTTATGGAACCATAGTTGAGCAGATTGGATTTATTTCTTATTTAGCAAGCCAGATGACTCAACTGAATCAATGCAAGAACGTAACTGGGGATGCGATTAGTTCTGGAGCAAAAATCTTCCAGAGCTATTCACATCCAACTGGAGGTTAGAGCCCACAGCCTAACCTTTATCAAGTGCACCAAGCTATATTTTGATCAGGTGGAATGAATCAAATTGGCTCTCCGATATGCAGGAGAGTCTAGAACCAGAGGACACAGCCTCAGAATAAAAAATGTACCTTTCGAATGGAGATGAGGAGGAGTTTCTTTAGTCAAAAGGTGGTGAATCTGTACCTCTGTTTGTGGCAATGAATAAGAATTTATTGCCACAAACAGCTGTGGAGGCCAAGTCATTGAGTATTTTTAAGACAGAGATTGATAGATTCTGGATTAGTAAGGGTGTCAAGGTTTATGGGGATAAGGCAAGAGAATGGGGTTGAGAGGGAAAGATAGATCAGCCATGATTGAATGGCAGAGTAGACTCAATGTGAATCTGTGGAATTATTTGCCATACAATTTGGTGGCAAAATCATTGGGTATTTTTTAAGCGGAGATTGATGGGTTATTGGTCACTAAAGGTATCAAAGGTTACAGGGAGAAGACAGAAGAATGGGGTTGAGTGGGAAAATTAGATCAGCCATAATCAAATGGTGAAGCAGACTTGATGCGCCGAATGGCCCAATTCTGCTCCTATGTCACATGATCTTATGGCTTCAAGAGATTGTGTACATCACTTCTGAATGAAGATTGTCACAAACGCTTCAGCCCTGTGCACTTATTTGTTAGGGTCTGTTATCAGTAAAGAAGGGACATTCAAGGACTCATCTCCTCCCATTAACTGTATAATGACTCGTCACCAATCATGACTGGAGCACACAGCTTTGATCTAGTTTACAATCACTTGATTACTTCGCTCCACATTCATATTTCCTTATGACACAAATGGAGACCATTCAGCCCAACAACTCGATGACATTTCCAATTCCCATGAATTTTCCCCATAAGCAAATCCTATTCTCCACGGACTCCCATCAACTCCCTCGCACTCTATGATTCTCCAACTCACCTACATACAGAGATACTGAACAGTTGCCAATTGATCATACAACTTGCATACCTTTGGAACGTGGGTGGAATCTGGATCACTTAAAAGAAACGCTGGCATGTCTTGAGAGCGTACAAATTCCACAGATGGAATCGGAAGTCAGATCGAACCTGGTCACTGGTGCAATAATGCAGCAGCTCTACCACCTGCGCCAATGTGTCATCCATTGTTCTGTCTATCGCTTGCTGGTTCTATTATTTAACATGTAATGAGCCCGGCAGGAGAGTTTCATCAAAATGGTGTTGATTCACCCTGAGAAATACTGTTACATGTTAAATGGTTGTTTCCTAACCATACACATTGCTGTAAACGTAAAACAACGCTCTTATCCACAAAATACTGAACAAATGTTTGCAAATTGTTCTGCAATTTTTAACTACTCAAAAGTATATTAATCAATTCTACCCACACGGTGTTTGTGTTATGTCAATCTGCCAATCCAATCCTACCACAGCTGCATGAATTTTCTTTCCACTCATACAATTTGCGCTGACCATTGAACTTACTTTGTAGCTCTTCATCTTCTGCAAAAGTTGGATTATCCATCAGGTACTGTTGTGCTTCTGACCATGTAGTGCTGTAAGTGACATTTGCCATGTTGTCCAATATGTTCTTTAGTGCCTGAGTATTTCTTTTCCGAAGCTGCCTTGCTTGTTCCTTAAATTAAAAAGGAATCCATTTCAATGATTGATGAAATATACTACTCAAGCAGCCTTTTCTTACTTCACAACTTCATAAATAATCAAACCTTTTCTTTTTTAGCCAGGAAAAACAAAACATCTTCATAGATTTCCTGCCGGTCACGCTCTGGAACTGCAGTCCATACCTCAGTTTCTCCAAACATTTGTTCAGCTTTTCTGAAACAATAAAATATGTTTTGTTTTTTTAAACATGCAAGTTCTACTCGATAAGAAATATCCATTCATAGTTTTCTGCAGTAATCAGTTGAACAATATGAACCAAATTGGAAGTATGGTGGCATTGTGATTAAGTTACTACCGATAGCCTACATTATTGATCTAGTGATGAAATCAAATCTCATCACAACAGCTGGGGAATTTAAATTTTATTAATTGAGTAAATCTGGAACACCATAACGTTGTCATAAATACCAATTTGGTTCTCAAATGTCCTTCAGGGAAGGTAATTTGTATATATGTGGCACTAGATTCCAATAATAGACATTAGACAATAGGTGCAGGAGTAGGCCATTTGGCCCTGCGAGCCAGCACCGCCATTCAATGTGATCATAGCTGATCATCCCCAATCAGTACCCCGTTCTTGCCTTCTCCCCATATCCCCTGACTCCGCTATTTTTAAGAGCCCTATCTAGCTCTCTCTTGAAAGCATCCAGAGAACCTGCCTCCACAGCCCTCCGAGGCAGAGAATTCCACTGACACAACACCCTCTGTGAGAAAAAGTGTTTCTTCGTCGCCGTTCTAAATGGCTTACTCCTTATTCTTAAACTGTGGCCCCTGGTTCTGGACTCCCCCAACATCTAACTCTAGTGTGTCCAAGCGCTTAACAATCTTATATGTTTCAATGAGATCCCCTCTCATCCTTCCAAACTTCCAAAGCCCAGCTGCTCCATTCTCTCAGCATATGACAGTCCCGCCATCCCGGGAATTAAACTTGTAAACCTATGCTGTACTCCCTCAATAATGTGGTTAATCACGTAATTTGAGATCGACAATTAGCCCAAAACATCTTGATCTCTGGCTTACTGTTCTCAGTGGAACTACAACAATGTCTTTCTTTTGGGTCACGACTCTCACTCCTTTAGTTTAGTTTAGAGACACAGCATGGCAACAGGCCCTTCCACCCACCGAGTCCGCGCTGACCAACGATCACCCGTTTACACTAGTTCCATGTTATCCCACTTCTGTATCCTACACACGAGGGACAATCTACAGAAGCCAATTAACCTACAAACCCGCCCATCTTGTACATTAAATCCCCAATTCAAAGAGCAGCTGGTAATCAAACACCACTGCAAGCGAGTCCAATGTGAAACATTTGAACGGGGTCAGTTTTGATAAAAATGCGAACTGCAGACAAGTGGTTTATTTTTAGCTTACTTTTTTGGTTATCAATTTCTAATGACCTTTAGAAAATGTGTTATAGCTTTAAATTATTTAAATTGTATACAAATATCTGTGATTACCAGATATGCTCATTAAAAAGGCCTTTGAAAGACCATCAGGGTAGGGTGTAGAGGGGGCAGAACCTCAGGAACAGCTGGCTGAGAGCAAGTGTCAAGGTCTTCTCCTATGGCACACGCAAATGCCTGATCAATCTCTGGCTCACTGCAAGGATTATTTACAAGGAGAGAAAGAAAGTAAATTCAGATTTATTGTATATTTATTTGGTGTGTTATTGTGTTAAGAGCCTTTAAAGCAGCAACCAGCAAGAATTTTATTGCTCTGTTTCCAGTGCAGATTATAATTAAACACTCTTGACACAGTCATTAAACAACTTTTCTAACAAAAAGCAGAACATGTCCAAAACCTGTCAACCAGAATTTGTAACAAACAAATGCACCTTTTTCAAGACAATGCTTGCACACCACTGGTTTAAACAAGAGGGCCGATTGGTAAATTGGAAAATTTAAAATGTTTAGAGTCACAGTGTAAGTGTGGAACAGACCCTTCGGCCCAACTTGCCCACACCGGCCAACAATGTCCCAGCTACACTAGACCCACTTGCCTGCGCTTGGTCCATATCCCACCAAACCTGTCCTATCCATTTACCTGAATGATGGGATAGCCTCAACTATCTCCACTGCTAGATGGTCCATACACCCACCACCCTTTGAGTGCAAAGTGTACCCCTCGGAATCCTATTAAATCTTTTCCCCCTCACCTTCAATCTATGTCCTCTGGTCCTTGATTCCTCTACTCTGGGCAAGAAACTGTGCATCTACCCAATCTAATCCTGATCTATTCCTTTCATGAATTTGTACACCTCTATAAGATCACCCCTCATCCTCCTGTGCTCAATGGAATCGAGACCCAGCCTACTCAACCTCTCTCTATAGCTCACACCCTCTGGTCCTGGCAACATCCTCGTAAATCTTTTCTGAACCCTTTGATTCATTGATGAATTGTTTACATATTCTCAGTAGAAACTACTGCACCTATATCTGGTTGTGGATGTCATTTTTTCATGGTTTTCAAGGAATCGCTGGAAGTTTTCTTTTGCCTCCTTATAGCGGAGTCTGGCTTCTTCCTTCTCTTCTTTCTCCGTCTGTATTTTGTAGGCATTAAATGCTTGCTTCTTCTCACTGAGCTTTGGTAAAGCACTGCAAAAGAGTAGTTACAATTGGTAAACAGCAAAATAATTAATGATAATACCACCACTGCAAAAACGCAAAATAATTAAAATAGAATATCTTATACTTTAGTCATGTAAGCATTGAAAATAAGTGGCACAGTGGCACAACGGAACAGCTGCTGCCTTACAGCACCAGAGACCCAGATTATATTCTGACTACGGGGGGTGGGGCCTGCACGGAGTTTGTATGTTCTCCCTGTGACCGCGCGAGTTTCCTCCTACACTCCAAAGACGTACAGGTTTGTAGATTAATTAACTTGGTAAAATTGTCCATTATCTCAGTAGAACGTTTCCAAATGTCGGACGGGCCCACAGTGGGTCCTGGAGGTCGGTTGAGAACACACTGCCTAGAACAACGAGGGATCTAGTATGGAGGGGAGCCGCCAATAACAACGAAGGGCCTTTGGTGACTAAAATGAATACTTTTTCTTTGCATAGCTTGTGATAATGAAGTGTCAAAAGATGACCTGAAGTACATTGCTAGAGAATGCTCTGTTTATTTCCAGATCATAAAACAATATTGGAAACTAAAGTTTTTAGGACTGAGACACTTACCTTTACATAAAGGAAGAAGAGACAATTATATAAACAAGCCCTCACTATTAGCCTGAGATAATCTGTGCTTGCAAGATCCTGTCAAACTAGAAATGAAAAAATCCTATTCTTAACCCACTCAAAAGAATGGGTTTCTGTTTCAACAATGTCAATGTATTGTCGGCACCGGGGAACAAAAATCGTAAGAGTTCACCGATTAATTTATATTCCACTGTGAATGCATTTTAAAATATATTTAGATTATTTCTACAAGAGTTAGAGAACTTCAGTTTCTTTTAAGTGGACATGAGGATTTATACTGAGCAGAAGTTTAAATAGACATTTTTAGAAACTTACCTATACCTAGGGTCATTTATAATCATCTTCATTGCTTGCTCCCATGATGCATTTGACAGAACACCCTAAAGAAATAGGGAACACTTCAGATTAAATGCAAATACTTTCATTATACATCAGATTAGAAAGGTTAGTAGATAAAATATGCAAGATCTGAAATAAATCTCAGAATTTTTCACATAATTTGATTTCTGCCAAAACATTATCATAATTCTGATTTAATTCCTTTATCCAGCCAATTAGTTGGGTTGTATAGCACATTGCAAGATTCATATAATATTTATCATATTTTAGCTTGCTCAGGTAGCATTATCTAGTCTGCCTCAAACCCCATTTGCCCAATGCCATACACCAGTGCTTCACCTTTGTTGGCCATGGAGTGGGATGACTAAATATCTCTCTGAATAAATGTGAAAACGTTGCACGTCTTAAAATTTAAAAAAAGCAACAAGAGTTTATTATGAAGGAGCTTTATCAATGATGAAAGTATAATTTTACAACCAATACCTTTTCTTTCAACAATTCTTTGAATGCTTGTTTTGCTTCCTCCTTTGTGTTCCAGGTATACGTTTTCCTGACTGGCTCTTTCTTCACCTCCTCCTCTTTTTTAGGAACATCACTGGAAAAAAATATTACAAAAATGAACAAAAAAACAAACAAAATTCAGAAATGATTTAAAATAAGTGGATTTTTTAAGTGCAGTGGAAATAACAGATTTCAATGAGAATTTAATTTGCTATTTTAATAAACTGTGATCAATATACCTCGCATTACAACTAGAAAACGTAAGTAACTGCAGCATCATCTTCACAACATAAATATTCATGTGGAACATAAGTTTGTCACATCAGATATTAGCTGTGCTTTTTTGTGACAGTACTGTTTAGTACCAGCATCTTTATGGCATTGCGCAGGTTATTATGCATACCGCACCTTTTAATGTACAAGAAAACATTGCTGTACAGCCATTTGTTCTTATACTGCATAATATTTCAGTCACACTTTTACAACAGGAATTCGCGAGCACTGATGAAAGCTCATACTTCTCTTGAACCTCCGGCCTCGATATTTCTTCGACTGGCTGGGATGTAACTTCTACAGGCTCGGCCTCAGGCTGTTCCACAGCTACTGTTTGCTGCTTTTCGTTTTCATCAGTAGTCGTGACTTCATTCTCAATAACTTCCACTGGGGTAGTCGTTGTTGCTTCTTGAACAGAGGCAGTTGCAGTGGGTACTGTAGCATCCTTCACTCTGTTGAAAATAAGCATTAGAAGATTTTGGTTAATTTCCAAGAACAATGTTTTTCTATAGTTCACTCATGTATATGAAATGTGAGACAAGGTCAGCTGAAATATAGAATTACAACAGAAATATATGTACAAAAGCTACTTAAATTGTTATTTTACAACTACAGATTTTTTAGGAGACGGGTACAAACAAAACCTTCCTAACTTTGCTCCTACTATATCATCAAGAACAACACCCCTTCATTTAATAATTTAGCAAAGATCAGGAATTCAAGTAACATGTTAGGACATTTTAGAGGGAAATAGGCAGGCAGGTGGTACTAGCGTAGATGGGACACCTTGATCGGCATGGACAAGTTGTGCCAAAAGGCCTATTTCCCTGCTGGAAAACTCTATGAACAGAGTGGAAATAACATTTACAGCACTATAATTCTACACGTCTTCAGTCACAGGCTGCTAAGTAACTCAATGACTATCACCAACTGCAGGTAGTGGGCCGTAACCAGCACAATGTCTCTCAAGAGCATTTCAAAACCTGATCATATGCTTGCACTATTAAGAAATGTTGCAGGTAAATCTTGCAAAGCCAACGGGTGAATGCATACCTCAGTTACGGAGCCGGATTGTTTGACCTTGAGACAGGAAAGATTATATAGAGGAACAAGGAAATGGCAAGAGTAAGTAAACACAAAATTTGCATCAGTCTCTCGCAGAAGACACAGAAATCCCCCTGGAAATAATGAGGAACTATGCATCCACAGAAAGCGAGGAGCTCACTGTAATTAGCATCGGGGAGAAATCGATTGGATTGAAAGCCAGTATACTAGCGCAGTATTCGATGTGGAGGAATAGTTAATGCACTTGGTTCTTATCATCCAAATTCTGTAGATTCTGGAATTGTGCTCACAGATTGGTCACTATTTATTAAAGAAGGGAAAGGAAAACATGGAATCATATATCAGTTAACCTAATGTTAGCGGTCAGAAAATTACTAGAACCTACAATTATGGAAATGGCAATATTGCACTTGGATGTACAAAGGTGGGCAGTGAGAGCAGGGTTTCATGAAATGGAAATCACGTTAAACAAATCTACTAGGTATTGTTTTGTAGTTTGTAACTAGCAAAATAGATAAGTGTGAACAGTTGATGTGTTGTATCTAGGCTTTCAGAAGGTCTCTGATAGGGTTTCTATGGATAGGGAGTAGTTTGAAGAAATTGGCAAATTTTAGCTTGAGAGGTTGTGAGCAATAAGGTGCCAATGAATCAGCTGTTCGTAACCTAGAGCAGAGATCAGGATGAGGGAATCATGTATATCACTTAGGGCGGCACATTGGAGCAGCGGTAGATTTGCTGCCTTACGGCGCCAGAGACCCGGGTTTGATCCTGATTATGGGTGCTGTCTGTACAGAGTTTGTATGTTTTCCCTGTGAGCACGGGTTTTCTCCGGGTCAGTCGGAGTGTGTACAGTGAAGACAATGCAAGATAAAGAATAAGTAAAAGGATGAGCACTTGGAACAAAGTAGCATTGATGCTGCTCTTGCAAGATGTTGCAAGAAGTTTCAATTTTTTGCACTTTAAAAAGCAAAACTTCTTCCACTACTTGAAAACCTCTCCCATTATGTGTTGGAATGCCTTTATTCATAGCTGGAAGATGGAGTTAGCATCATAGGAAAGCATTATAAAGTTTGGTGTAATTATTCCTAAATTATGAATTTATGCGTATGGGTAATACATTTGTGAGGGAGATAATAAAGACCAACCTATCCATTGATATACAAAATGACTAAAGAATACATAATTTAAGATGGAATTCAGCCATGAAACTATTATAGAAATAATACAAGCAAAAGCATATCGAACTAATATAGAAATGCTAAGCATTTCTAAAATGCAATATTTGATAATTTTATACAATAAAAGTAAAACTCTATGGAATATGTAGTGAAAGCATTCATCTGCATTTAAAATCTTTTCACTGGGAAGATTGTATTGGTCGCCCTGGCCTTATTTGCCTGTGAAGAACTGAATTGGGAGGTGTATTAGAGTGTAGGAAGGAATTGCAGATGCTGGTTTACACCATAGACACAAAATGCTGGAGTAATTCAACGGGACAGGCGATATCTCTAGAGGAAAGGAATAGACGATGTTTCGGGTCGAGATTCAGGTTTGGGTCCGAAGAAGGGTTTCGACCCAAAACGTCACCCGTTTCTTTTCTCCAGAGATGCTGCCTGATCCGTTGAGTTACTCCTGCATTTATCTTCGATGTCTATCTTCGATGTATTAGTTGACTGGTATACGTGATTGCTTGAATAGCACATTGAAACCGGATCATAAATCATGCTTGTGAGTGCCACATTTGTGGGCGAGGTATTTTAAATGATAGCCAAGTCAAGAGTGTTTTATTGTCATATGTCCAAAACAAAACAATGAAATTCTTACTTGCCAGCTTCAAACATTTCTTATCAGCTGCAAACACCACAAAATTACATTCAAAAATTTGGCTACCATATCTTTAACGAGGTATTTCTGTATTGAGATTATTCCAACTTAATTCCATCTTTTGGTTGCAGTCACTATACTTAAAATCATATAATAGGTTTGTTTAGCCTCATTCACGAAGGATTGCTAAATAACTGAGTAAATCATATCTCAGAAAAAAACAGAAATAGCTCAGAATGTTTCATTTTGTCGCTCTCCTTCCACGCTATGCCTGTTGTGAAGAAAGTCCCCACCTCATCTTGTCTTCTCCACACTACATAAAATTCTACAACTTCCATCATGATCTTGGGAGTTTGTCATTGGGAATTAAAAGTACGAACATGGGAAAAATACAAATGCTATCAAATTGAAAACTGCAAAGCCGTTAATCTATCATAATTTTTTATAAACCTCAGTGATGCATATCCACAAATTTAGTATACTGCTTGGTTAATTTCAAAGACAGGACATCATCCCAAACACAATACTGACCTTGCAATGTCACTTTATTTGGCAAAAATTCATAGAAATACCAAACTCATACAACAATGTGTCAGAATTGAAAAGTTAGATGCATATGAAGTACACAAAATATTTAAGGGATTATTTTATTTGCTACCAACATGCATAGATCTATTCCTTAATACCAACTCTGAAGTAACTGTTTAAATTTTTCTGTTGTTTTGGTTATCTTATGCGCTTTCAGTTTTCAGTTACAAATAAACATCTCTACCAAGATAAATGTGCCTTGATTAACCCAGGCAATTTTTTATTTGTATGCCCACATGAAGGGAATTGAGGTATTAGATCCTGCCTGTAGCTTGAAAATTAGACTCAAGGAATGCGTGCAAGTGTGTTGAGAGGCAAGAGGGCAATTATGACTTTCATGCTCTTGATCGCTGGTCACACGATCTGCTCTCCAGGGCACCGATAACCAGAAAGTGTCATGCCATTCATCCATCCAAACTCATTTGTTACAATGCTGAGAACTATATTCTGCACTCTGAATCTTCCCCTTTGCCCTTTCTATCATATCTGAATTTGCTTGATTATGTATTACTGCCTTACAGCACCAGAGACCCAGGTTCGATCCAAACTATGGGCGCTGTCTGTACAGAGTTCATACGTTGTGTGCGTGGGTGTTCTCCAGAAGCTCCGGATTCCTTCCAAACTCCAAAGATGTACAGGTTTGTAGGTTAATTGGCTTCAATGGAATTGTAAATCGTCCCTAGTGTGTATGATAAAACAAGTGTATTGGTGACTGCTGTTTGGCATGGACTTGGTGGGCCGAAGGGCCTGTTTCTGTGCTGTATCTCTAGAGTTAAGGTGTAAAGTCTGTAGTATTATCTAATCCGATTGGTTAGCATGCAAAACAAAGCTTTTTACTGTACCTTGGTAAATGTGACAATAATAAACCTAAACCTAAACATTTGGGAGATCAGCAAATTTAATCATATCACAGCGGCACATGTTCAAGCCTCAATTCATCAGCAATTGATGTGCAGAGATTCTCTTGGACAATCCTGCCCATTTCTATAGTAAAAAGTGATTGCTAAAAAATTATCAGGATTTTCTTTACTATATTTTCACATCAGTTGATTGGATCCATTACCTTAATAAATTTAGTTTAGAAATTCAGCATGGAAACACACCCGTGTTTACACTGACCATTGATCATCATTCACACTACGTCTACACCCTACACACTTGGGGCAATTTACAGACGGCAACTAGCCTACAAAATCCACACGTCTTCGTGATGAGAGATAAATCAGAGCAGCCGGAGGAAACCGGCCCGGTCACAGGGAGAACTTGCAAACTCCACACAGACAGCACTCAAAGTAAGGATCGAACCTCGGTCTCTGGTACCATGAGGCAGCGGCTCTACCAGCTGCGCGCCTGGTGTGCCTATAGAATTATTCATCAAAGAGGCAATCCAATATGATTTTCGATTCTAGACCAATTTTACTTCCCTTGCACATTTTCAAAAATAAGATTCAAAATTCAATTTCTCATCTTAGAGAAGTGTAATAATGTGCAGAACATACCCATTTTCTTCTTCAACCTTGATCATATCTGCAGAAACATAGAAATAGCACCTGATTAACTTATATTTGAAAATATTTTAAATTATCAAGGGCCGCAGCTTCATCTTATCACTTCACTCAGAATAAATTACACCATATTTGATCAAAAATAAGAAAGCTTTTTAAATTATTGCCAGCTGCGCCTGCTTTAATGAAACAAAATCTTCTACAGCAAGAGCCTTTCACATTGAGCAGAGAACCTTCTTATGATGATTTTAAAATAATCAATTATTCAAAATTCAGAATGTGCTTATGTGATTTGAAATTTTCCCATCGTACTAATAACCCAACTTAAATTAGCAATAATAACATAATCAGCAAAAATAATTCTTAATTAAAAAAAGTTGTGAGAAGGTCATGTTGCAACCACAATGAATTAAACAGAAAAGTTGATTTGTAAAATCTAAATCATTTGTTTAGGACAAATATTTGATGTCTACCTTTGATTACAGAATGTTATTTGTAATCTCACCATGTGCAGTTTCAACCACAATGTATTCTATCATGTGAAATGTGACATGAGAAGGGATTTCAATGTGATATTACTGTCCTGGCATTCCTTACCTCCAAAAATCGCTATGCTCAGATTGTTCATTTGTATCCACATTCACCTTCATTGGTATCCCAAACTCAACCCATAACCAATATCAATTTAAATTACTAAAGCTCAACTTTACATTTCTAAAATCGGTACCTTCATCATTAGAAGACCCTTACTGCTGAATGCAAGACCATCAAAGTAACTTATCTATTGAACAAAGGCTGGACGTTCCACAGAACTAAACAAGTCCTCTTTACAAACGGACTGCTTCAACTCCTAATTGCCCCAGTATTATTTGACAACAATTTTTAAAAATCTAGAAAAGTAAAAGGAGCTCATTTTTGGAAGGCATTTTTACATCTGAGAAATCAATGAGTGATAAAATATGAAATCCACAGAAAAATGTTCTAAAGGATACAAACTTAAGACCAATGAATGTCAGGCGAAGGACGTTCCTGGATACAAAGATGTTAGTGATCAGAAACCAAGATTCACTCAATCAGGAGGAGGTTCTCTGCTTTAACTGAAGCACGTCCCCTCAATAGGTTAGATCAATTATCCCCAAGTACAACACAATATATCTAATTCAATAGGACATTATGTGTATCACTCCCTCCAGGCAACGCAGCAATTACTCACTTCTCACAAAGCAGTTTATCCTCTATGTTGGAGAAGGAAAATGCAGATTAAGGATTGCTCCATAGAAAATAACTTAGGAAGCAAGAGAAGGAATAGGTCATTTGCTCTTTAAGCTCACGCCATCATTTCTTAAAATGATGGCTATCTACCTCTTGGGGTCATTTTCCAAAATTATCACCACTTCCTTTGATGGTCAGGTGGGTTTTGAGTGAAATCAATGGCTTGACAATCTACATAGAGAATTTCAAACCATTATAGTTTGAAGTAAAACACAATTCAGTGGTAAATGTTTAAATAGATGGCTTTTAAACATTCTGCCGTTTTAATGGAAACTATTACTAGTTTTACCTTCCAGTTCTTCCAACTCTTTAGGTTTAGTCCATCGTGATTCTTTTGTTTGAGAATTATAATAATAGGGCTTCCCTGTGTCAGACTTGTATTCTTTCCATGGACATTGTGACAGCAATTGCTTGAAATTAAACAAAACTTGCATTAATATCTTGTATAATGGACCGTCATTTAATTTTAGAGAAAATAAAACTCAATACCTGTCCAAACACATTTTATTCATTATAGTTTCATTAAAATCTAATCAGTTTACAGAGGGAAACCCTGCAGAAGATTATTTCAACACTTAACAAGCAAATACACTATTTATTTGAAGTTCACATTGCAGGCTCAATTTCCCATATTTGTTACAGTGCCCTCCATAATGTTTGGGACAAAGACCCATCATTTATTTATTTGCTTCTGTACTCCATAATTTGAGATTTGAAATAGAAAAAAATCACATGTGTTTAAAGTGCACATTGTCAGATTTTATTAAAGGCCATTTAATAAATGTAGAAATTACAGCAGTGTTTATACATAGACCCCCCCCCCCCCCCCCCCCACTTCAGGACACCATAATGTTTGGTACACAGCAATGCCATGTAATTAAAAGTAGTCAATATTAGTATTTTGTTGCATACCCTTTGCATGCAATGACTGCTTGAAGTCTGCGATTCATGGACATCACCAGTTGCTGGGTGTCTTCTCTGGTGATGCTCTGCCAGGCCTGTATTCCAGCCATCTTTTTCTTATGCTTGTTTTGGGGGCTAGTACCCTTCAGTTTTATCATCAGCATATAAACGTCATGCTCAATTGGGTTCAGATCGCGTGATTGACACTCAAGAATTGACCATTTTTTAGATGACAAACTCCTTTGTTGCTTTAGAAGTATGTTTGGGATCATTGTCTTGCTGTAGAATGAACCGCCGGCCAATGAGTTTTAAGACATTTGTTTGAACTTGAGCAGATAGGATGTGTCTAAACACTTCAGAATTTATTATGCTACTACCATCAGCAGTTGTATCATCAATGAAGATAAGTGAGCCAGTGCCTTCAGCAGCCATACATGCCCAGGCCATAACACCCCCACCAACGTGTTTCACAGATGAGGTGGTATGCTTTGGATCTTGGGCAGTTCATTCTCTCCTCCATACTTTGCTCTTGCCATCACTCTGATATAAGTTAATCTTCGTCTCATCTGTCCACAAGACCTTCTTCCAGAACTGTGGTTGCTCTTTTAAGTACTTCTTCGCAAACTGTAACCTGGCCATCCTATTTTTGTGGCTAAGCAGTGGTTTGCATCTTGCAACGTAGCCTCTGTATTTCTGTTCATGAAGTCTTCTGCGGACAGTGGTCATTGACAAATCTACACCCGACTCCTGAAGAGTGTTTCTGATCTGTTGGACAGGTGTTTGGGGGATTTTCTTTATTTTAGAGATAATTCTTCTGTCATCAGATGTGGAGGTCTTCCTTTGCCTGCCAGTCTGTTTGCAATTAGCAAGCTCACCAATGATTTATTTCTTCTTAATTACATTTCAAACATCTGATTTTGGTAAGCCTAAGGTTTGGCTGATGTCTCTAACAGTTTTATTCTTGTTTCTCAGTCTTATAATGGCTTATTTGACTTTCATTGGCAGAACATTGGTCCTTCGGTTGATAAACAGCAATAAAAGCTTTCCAAATGTGATGAAAAGACTGGAGGAAAGACTAGGTGCTGAGAGCTCTCTTATACCTGCATTAAGGAGGCAATTAAACACATCTGAGCAATTACAAACACCTGTGAAGCCATGTGTCCAAAACATTATGGTGCCCTGAAATGGGGGGGGGGGGGGGGGGGGGGGGGGGGGGGGGAGAGACTATGTCTAAACACTGGTGTCATTTCTAAATGGTGAAACCAAAATGTATAAAAATGGCCTTTATTAATACCTGACAATGTGCACTTTAAACACGTGATTTTTTTTTCTATTACAAATCTCAAATTGTGAAGTACAGAGGCAAATGAAATAAATTCTGGGTCTTTGTCCCAAACATTGTGGAGGGCACTGTATCTATCCAAGCTATTAGTTCACACCTCTGCATGTGACTTCAACTCATCTGGCTTCTCCCATGTGGACTGCTTTGTTTCAGAGTTATAGAAATAGGTCCGCCCATCTGGAGATTTGTGTTCAGTCCAAACGGACTTCTGAAAGGAAGCAATAGGAAAATATTAATATATATAAATGCAGAAACACGTCCTCCAACCTCATCTACTGTATCCGCTGTTCCAGGTGTCAACTTCTGTACATCGGCGAGACCAAGAGCAGGCTCAGCGATTGTTTCGCTGAATACCTCCCCTCAGTCCGCCTTAACCTACCTGATCTCCCGGTTGCACCCTAGCACTTTAACTCCCCTTCCCATTCCCAATCTGACCTTTCTGTCCTGGGCCTCCTCCAATGTCAGCGTGAGGCCCAGCGCAAATTGAAGGAACAGCACCTCATATTTCGCTTGGGCAACTTACACCCCAGCGGTGTGAACATCGAGTTCTCTATCTTCAAATAGCCATTGCTTTCCCTCTCTCTCCATCCCCTCCCCAGTTCTCCCACTAGTCTTACTGTCTCCGATTACATTCTATCTCTGTCTCGCCCACTCCCCTGACATCAGTCTGAACAAGGGTCTCGACCCGAAAAGTCACCCATTCCTTCTCTCCAGAGATGCTGCCTGTCCCACTGAGTTACTCCAGCATTTTGTGTCTACCTTCGATTTAAACCAGCATCTGCAGTTTTTTCCTAAACATATAGCAAACTTGATTTTTCAAAGTCACTGTAAATTTGTAAACTACAAGAGCAAATACAAATGAGTACAGTAAGCCTTTAATTCTTAGACAATGGATATTTGCCTAAACCAATTATTTTGTTTAAATCGCGTGCTTTTGGCTTTCTTAAGACAGTGCAGAAGAATAATGCAAGCCAATGGAAAAATCGGAAGGGTCCCGAGCTGAAACATCAAATATCCATGTTGTACGGAAATGCTGCCTGATCCACTGAGTTACTTTGTGCCTTTCTTTGAAAAATACTACCAAGCTGTCTCTAAAAAATCCTCCTCATTCCCTGCAAGAATAAATGAACCAGTGTTAATGGTACTTGCCAAACCAATATCCCCCATATTGAGACTTAGTTATTCTTATTCAGAACTCAGTCCACCAAGGCCTGCTGGATCTTCAGGTGACAAACCATTTTATCTCCCCTTTTAAATTCCTACTGATCTTTCTGCCCAGGGACACCTCCATTGCCAAAGCGAGGCCTCATGCAAAATGGAGGAACAGCATCTCAGATTCCGCTTGGGTAGCTTGCAACCTAATGGGATGCAGTTTGAATTCTCCAGATTTAGGTGATTAACAATCCCTTGTTTCTTCCACTTCCACTCCCACCCTCCCCTGAGCCCCACCTGGACTCAAACCCATTCCACCCCCCTCCAATTCTTTCACCTATATTCCATCCTTTGGCTTCACAATTCGTGCCTCATTATCATTACTCACAACCTTTGTTATTACATCTCTGGTCTTTGTCTGCCTATAAAAGAACCCCCCCCCCCCCCCCCCCCCATCCGTATCAATTATACAAAACAAGCCTTGTCTTGCCCCGCCTCTTCACCATCTTTCCCCAACACAATCAGTCTGAAGAAAGATCTCGACCCAAAACGTCACCTATCCATTTTCTCCAGAGATGCTGCCTGACCTGCTGAGTTGCTCCAGCACTTTGTGTCTTTTTTTTTTGTAAAGCAGCACCTGCAGATCCTCATGCCTACTATAGAGTTGCTAGATCTGTTTCTGAATCCACCTCACTTTACACAATGTTTTGATAGGATCTTGTCACCTTTACAAAAAAGGCAATGTAATAGGTGCATCCGAGACAGGTTGTTTGTATCACACATGCAAGTTTTTTCCCCTTGTATTGGTTCTCTCACCACCTGCCTCATGCTTAACGCAAATGATGTCCTATTTGACGTTTATCCCTCAATGGATTTGACACTAGAAAAGCAATTTACTGACTGTAAACACATTTAGATCATTAAATGCTTCAAATATATAAAAGATATACAAGTTATTTTTAACCCAATTTCTGGCCTAAGTTATTGTTCGATTAATTTAACTAAATTTCAAAGGAAACACTACAATAACCAAATCTGTGTTCTTTTCTTCAAAACTTCAACTCCTATTTCAACTCTACATCAAAACTGAAGCGCTGTTAACTTAAACGGATGCATTCACAGCTCGATACCTTCTTGGGCTGCTCTTCGCCTGATGATTCATTTGCAGCTGTAATCTGTTGACCACTAGAAACCGTGGGATTTGCAGCCTGAAAAACATCAGATCCTTAGGTTTTCAGATCAAATAAAAACTACAATGCCGGAGTAACTCAGTGGATCAGGCAGCATCTCTGGATAATATGGATAGGTGACGTTTCCGGTCTGGAACGTCCCGATCTGAAACATCACTTAACCATATTCTCCAGGGATGCTGCCTGACCCACCGAGTTGCTCCAGAAATTTGTCATTTCTTGGTAAATCAGATTCTGCAGTTCCTTGTTTCTACAGATAAAAACTAAACCTAACATTAAGAAAAAAAACATGAGCAAAGGGATATATGAATTCAGTCATGGACATTTCTACGGATCTCCCTAAACTCCAAATACTTCAATATTATTTTCAATATTTGTAAACAATAGAGACAATTAAATCAAAAGCACAAAGTCAGTATTCTGTTCTTCACGTTAAATCTTTCATTTAAAAAAAATCACAATGTGGCCTTGGAAGCATCTTCACAAAATAAAGGAAAATGGTGACAACATTAACTTATGTAAAGCTATCAACATAAAAGGGAGAGGTATCAAAATTTTGTTTTTAAGCAGCTATCACTGTGAATATACGGTAACCAGATCACCAGCAATGTAGCAAGCAATAAATTAGATGCATCGTTTTATCAGCATAGTGCCACACAATGCACAGCAAATGTACTAATGCTTCTCTGTAAGAATATAAAAAAATATTGCTCTGCCATACCAGGGTTGAATATAGTTTTTTTTTTTTAAATGATGCAGATCTTGCAGTGAAATTGCAATATTAATGAAGCATCAGAGAATATGTGATTACAAATAAACATCTTAAGAGGATAGACATATTTCCCAAACACTAAGTTGACTAAAATCAATTGCAAGCACAATTTAATTGTTATAATAAATGTACTGCTTTATCCAAATTGTTTGTAAACCATTATATGTAATGTTAATTCAGGAAGAACACTAAAGTGGTTAATGCTTTTGAAGAGCATGAAAGAAACCAGGAACCAACAGAGAATTTAATTTGGGTTGGACAAAACAGATGTATCACAACTTACCTGAGCAATAGTGGTTGGAGCTGAAAAAATATTAAATAAAATGCATAAGAATGATTGAATAGGAGAAACATTTTATAATGTTATGAGGAAACAAGTTTAATATGTGATTTATGTTTAAGTACTTTATCATAAAGCATCTTCAGTATAAATATTCTAATAGGATTATCTTGCATGCAAGCTCATGTGCAAGGAAGAGAATTTGTGAAGAAAAGATTTCCAGTGATTTCTATAATATACTTAAATATAATATTATCCGTGAACTATAAACTACAAAAGTAATAAAGGTTCTTAATATTTTCAGTTAGGATGATGTTTGTATAATAGGAACTAAGATAACAACTTTATAAATTATTTGCTTTAATTCTCTTCTATAGATTTTATTTTATCCAAATAAACTAATGTGTTGACTGTTCAAAAATATTTTTTTTGTTTAAATTTCCTTGAAATAATAAATCTAAATTATTCTAATATTGGACTTTGAGAAGCCATCTTTTGACATTAAATATTACATGTAACTTTTTACATATATACATATAACTTTTACAGGAAATTAAAATAAGAGCACTTGCCTGTTGGTACTTCAGCCACAGTGGTGCTTACTCCTGGCTGTTGAAATAAAAGCAATATATTAATATCAAAATTATATGAACTGCATTGATAACAACTTTATAATAACCAATAACATATTGTACAATTATGTCAATTCATAGTGTTGTAGCCTCACAAAAGATAAAGACAAAAAGATGAAAAATGATAGGTATGCTGAAAAAAAAAGAAAATGGAAGTACTGAAACCTGAATGAAAAAGGAGAAACTATGCTGTTGAATAAGAGGAAGACAATGAAACAACTAGATGAGGGACAATTCAAGAATTATCGTACAGTCCAAAGTAATGATATATTCACTAAAAATGAAAAACAGTAATGTGCTGAGGAACAGATATTCAAAGGGAACTGTACTAACTAATTCAAAGAGAGGAAGATCAGGAGACCAAGGCAAGAAGTGAGAGAAAGAGAGATAGAAGAACACAGACAGAAGATAAAGAACCAAGATGATGAGAGTGGGTGGGCTGTGGGGAGGTTGTCAGGCAATCTAGTAAAATTAGAAGGTAAGTGTACACACCAGTAAGGTTGCTGGGAAAAACGTATTGTGAAAGAGGGATGGCTTAATGAGGGAGAGTATGCCAATGAGTTGATAAGAAAAAAGGATGAACCAAGGTAGTGGTAAGGGAATTGGGAAAAAGGAAGCAAGGTGGTAAACTCTGGCAAGAGGTGGAGGGGAGTGGATAGTGCGGGATTGAAGAAATAAACCAGCTGGATGGAAGAGAAAAGCAGCAAGAGACAGGGGTTGGGTTGGTGGAATAAAATGGGCAAGAGTGGGGGAGGGAGTGGGAACAGGCAAGAGCCAAGGGTGAAACAGTCTAGAGACCGGAAAAGGACAAAAAAAAAGTGGGAGATGTTTGGAAGAGAGGAAATGAACAAAAGAGACGGTGTGCCTCGGTGTAAAAATAACAAAAAAGAAAGTGGGGTAAGGGAATCGGTCAAGAAAACTGGGGCCATGGAAGAAGACCAAATAGAAGTGGAGAGATGGTAGAATACAGAGACAAGCAAGATAAATATGAGATGGAGGCGGTATCCAGTTTGGGGATGTTCATGGGAAATCAGAGAGTGGGAATGGGAGGAGAGGAGGCTGGCAATAAGAATAGTGGACGTGATCATTGATACGCAAAGGGAGTTGAACAAGGACATGGATATTGGAGTCTGGGAGATGGGAAAGCCCCACAAATGACTGGGGGTGTGGGGGGAATGGAAATAATCTGCAACAGGAATGTGAGCAGAAACTACAAGGATAATCTGAAGAAGGGTTTCGACCCGAAACGTCGCCTATTTCCTTCGCTTCATAGATGCTGCCTCACCCGCTGAGTTTCTCCAGCATTTTTGTCTACTTTCGATTTTCCAGCATCTGCAGTTCCTTCTTAAACAAGGATAATTTGAGTCCGGCTAACACTGGCAAGAGAGAGATTGGGCAAGTTTACAAAAAAAGTGAAGGATATGTGGTTATACCAGCTGCCAGACTGGAATAAGCTGGAAGGAGGAAGTGAGGAGGAGAACAATGCACTCTGGAATTCATTGCAATCCTGGTGGGAATTCAACATAGGATTAAGCTGGCAGCACTTTGTTCAAAGACTGCACAGAAAAGCTAAGGAAAGAACACACAATGCAGAGATAAAAAGAAAGAAAGATGTCCAATATTCATAAAGAGATGAGAAACCCTTCTAATGGCAATGGGAGAAGCTGAGCGAGGCTGCCATTGCCAAGTGTTTAGCCCTGAAGACCAAAATGTGCAGTTAGTTCAATTAAGTCATTATATCAAGGTCAACCAACATATGTATAAATACCATCACCTTAATTAATGACATGACTGCTATTAAGACACTGCTCAATACACCACACCCCCATCACTCACCAACACAAAATTCGCAAACCAACATTCATAAATCACATTCATAAAACACACGCATTCACTTAGCTATTGCGCCATGACAGACATCATCCAACACACATTGCACGGTGCTCAATAACACAATTGCTCTCTCCCGTCACAATGAAGCATATGCAACAGTGGCTGCTGCACCACACTGACCTTAAAGGAGAATTACTAAAGTAATTACAGTGATCATTATCGAAATCATGGCAAATTAAACAACTGAATATAAAAATGGCAGTATCTTCATACCCACTCCCCCTCCACACTCTCTCTTATCACTCAGTCCAGTCTTTGATTTACAAACTAAAGCTGGTCTAAACATTCATCTTAATGTTAACATTTTTCTCATAAGTAGACCTTAGCTTTTAAATATTGAAGTAGTATATATTTGTGCAAGAATAAGGCAGTGAAGTTACTAGTTAATATACACAGCGCTTAAATATCAGCATAGCAGGTAATCAGGATGTTTGTACAGAGATCGATGCCTCTACACGCGATGAGACATCAAACTTAAATGGAGATCAGGCGGGGCATAGGAAAACAATAGCTTGGCTACCAGTTCCCAGAAGATGCACAAAAGGCATGGTGCAGAGAACTCAAATGAGCCTAAAGTTGGTGGCTGAGAGATCCATTCAATGAAACATTCTGTCCATTGCCAGGCCAGCGAGAAACCCCGAGTGCACCGTCAAGGAGCATGGATGAGTCCAGCACCAACCTTGCAAAGAGCTTTGCAAAGAGTTTGGAGCCTATCCTTTCCAGTATGCAAGTGGTAAGCAACTCCATTACACCTTGTGGGCCCAACTAAAATACAGCCTTTTTATGGCTGATGTCTTGAATGCATTGCAGCACATGCAATACTGCCGTGGAAGCTTAGGATTTCTGACATACGAGTTCAGCATGCCTCTGTGCAAAAATCACAAATCTGATCACCAGATGAGTTTGTTGAGCATCAAAACAATCTAGTAATCTGTCCTTCAACAGAGTGCTACGATTGCTGAGACACCGTCACAGGACAATGACTGTAGCTTCAAGGATCACAAATCTGATTTTCCCTTTCTCAATAGAAGGCGCAACCCTACCAATGACACAGCACCAATGTCCTTAATGTTGCCAGTCATGCAGCCAGGCCAGATGCTGCTGTCCGCTATAAGAGACAGCAGTCCCAACACCTTTTGCCCAGCACTTTGAGATCCTCCTTCAGGGTTATTTGCAATCTCAACAGAGAGCCAGCAACTTTCAACCCACGGCAAAGCTGTACTGCGACAACATATGACACACAGAGGACAAGCGTTATGGGAATGCAAAAGATTAGTTAACATTTTAATGCAATTTGGCAAGCTTTTATTTTAAAATTTGATTAGGTATTTATTTTGTGCTGGTTTTATTTGTAAGTTGTGGCCAAGCATACATCGTGGCTAGCAGCAACAGAAGCATTGTTGGTGAATGGAGCATTGGAGTCATGTTTTCTGGTATCGCAATCAGATTCACAGACTTGCTGATTAGTAAAGGTCCCTTTAAGTTGCATCATCCTTTACTCTTCCTCCTTTTCTTATTCTTTTTCTTCCTTCTCCTGCTCCACAGCTGTACACCTTGCAGCTGATGGCAAGGCCTGAGCCCTGATGACAGCAATGTTGTGCCACATGCATCAGAGTACGACAATCTGTGACATTTGCACTGTGGAGTTCTGCAGGGGTCCTCCAGAATAGTCCAGACAGAAAAAGCATTATCTTAACATGGCGCTGAAGTATTCTATCACATTTGTTGCATGCGTGTTTCCCACTTGCATGGAGACGTGCAACAGTCCTGTGCCATGTTTTCCACCGAACACCTTCGTCGCTATCTAATTTGATTTGATTTGATCCAAATGCAGATGATGTGGCAGAAAGCACTCGGACCACCACCAGGATGCCCGACACCTGTCACTGACCATTATGATGTGTCGTGTGTGGTTGCACACCAGATTGATTCTAGGTTACTGTACACCTGAGAGTAGACTTGCAGCATCCATACTGCAGTGGATGTCACCTGAACAACGGGGAAGCCTATGTTCCTGGTGAAACCACATGGTTCCTCTGCCTGCTGCTCTCTGCTTGGAGAGCAAAATGTTTCAAAAAAGCTTTGAATATCGTGTTAGTGTCCACCACAATACAAACTGGATGCAGACTGTGGGATGATGCAAATATTTCCGGCTCAGACAATCCAAATACATAAAAGCTGGTGGGCACTCTGAAAGCGATTTGCAACAGTCCTTATATTATTCTGAGGTTGCAGTTGTGACATCAGAAGTTGCAGTTTATACCGAGAATATTCATACTGAAGCGCAAATGTCTATTGCATAGTTCCCATTAAAAACTGTACCGTAAGCACCTTAGATGAACACAGCTTCCTGCTGATGTCCCTTCATCCCCTCGCCTACTACCTTGCTCAGCCTGTCTTCATTGATCTTTCCAATTCATGCCATACTTCAAGAGGAGTACATTCTATTTTATCTATATTTCTAAATAAACATTTTGAGCAGAGGTACTAAAGTTATGCCAAAGTCACTCAGCATGTGCCACACCACTTTCTAAAAATATTTACAGCTTTATAGTAGTTGAGAAAGCAACAAACACTTGCCAATTTGAAGCAACATCCAGGAGAAATCAATGATGAACAATTATCATCCGGTAATAGATGATTTATGTACCAAAAGTGGGAAGAAGTAGATTAAAACTAAAAAAATCATTTTTGCCAGTTAACAAATGTACAAGTTACAAAAGACAATAGGGTTGCTCAGTATGGTTTTGTGAGGCATGCCCTTCTTGGTGCTGAACATATGCGAGGTTGAGCGGGTGTACCCATTGGTGCCAAGGGTTTCAACATGACAGCTCTAGTATGCCAATTGAAAACACAACCAATTTACTTAGCCTGCCTCAGGCAGGTATTACCCACATACATGCTAATGTCCCTCACCAAGAAGGCAGTTAGGGTAGCTCACATAACAAATGTGCACTGATGCACATAACACTGAACTCACAGCGCTCAAATAGCCCGCAGAATCACATTTTGTGCAATTGCAAATAACCTAGGTACAGCAAAGAAGGGAACGCCACACCATCCAGGATTAAATTTCTGTTTTCAATTTAACCAGGAGAGCTCCAAACATTAACTGATTGATTAGGTGATGAGTAAATAAAATAGTCCATAATTCTTTAAAAAGAATTCAATGAGCACAATGAATAGAACGAAAAATCAGCACAGAGCGTTAATTAATCTTTTTTTTAAAAAATGAGGTTGAAAAGGAAACAAAATACACAAATATCACATAAATAGAAAACTCACAAGGGTATATGGGATTTTACATCCTACGGGAGATTGTTAAAAAAGTACCAGTTTCATTACAATAAAAGCGGAAAAATGCAGGATATACACAGCAGAATAGCCAACATCACTGGAAAGTGAAACAGATTTAATATTTCAGCGCGATAACCTTTCAACAGAATTCATGATCAAACATTTTTATGAAAGGGTATCACCTTGAAAAAAAAAATCTCTTTTGCAACTGATGTTGCCTAACCTGATGAGAGTTTCTAACAATTTCTGTTTTTATTTCATATTTCCATAACTTGCAGTTTTGATTTTGCTTTCTGGCTAGTTTTATATTGCGTATTTCTCGTAAATTTAAGTTAGCGAAACAAGACGAGGCGTATGATAGAGAGCAAAGTTACAGTTTCGTTAAATATGCTACACAAACCATGCAAAAAATAAATTCTCTTATTTGAAATACACACAATAGCTAAAACAGATTATGACTAGAATATGCTATTTTTAGTGGACTCAGCTGAAGATCTTGACATTATGGGTCAACGAATATTGAAATAATATTAGTGGGAAGCTGTCACTCAGGGCATTTGCACAATGCCTCCAAGCATCGCTATCGCCAACCATGGTTCCAAATCTTTTCGCACCCATTAAAACGTACCCTGAAGATGTACTGTTTCTGCAAAAAAAAATTTGCAAAGAGTCAGATGAATCTATGGCCAAACTATATTTAGTGTAATTTCACTTAATACTTTAACAAGTGGGCTCAGGTGTTCTGTGAAAAAGTACACAACTAAGAGGGGGAGTTGTAATGGAATGGAGACTAAAAAAAACTGTTCCTATGTCGTTAGATAGTTAAGGGTATTAACAAATACCACAAAAACAAAGATGTTTTACCGGAGGTGCACTTGCTTGTATGGGGGCAGCTGGCATACGAGACATCATCATTCCTGCCATCAGAGGGGGCATCATTGCTGGCATCTTCAGAATATAATAAAATAGATAAAATGATTAATACATTTATATTTTGGGCCAAAAGTATGTACGAATTTGCAGACCAACCAGAACATAAAATTGGATGATACAGTGTGCCACAAAAAAAGTTACCTGTCCCATTGGTGGTCCACCCATTGGAGGAATCATTGGTGGCATCATAACCGGTGGCAAAGGTGGCATATTCGGTGGTCTCTGGACAATAGGTGGCATGCCCATGGGTGGAAAAGGTGGTGGCATACCTGGCGGTCCCATCTTAAGAGAAAAGCATGGATATTTTCATCATTAACATTACAAAATAAAAGTAAAGAGTGAAACACCTGCAGCTGACACCACCTTGCATCAATACTTACAAATGGTGGTGGAATCATGGGAGGGGCATTTCCAAAAGATGCTGGTTGTCCTGGACCATTTGATGTATCTGATGTTGACTGATATAAAACAAAACAAGATCAATAATGCACATTTGTGCGTAAACCAATCAATATGGTATGACTTGAAAGCCACAGACCGCATGTCACCAAAATATTTTAAATTGGATTCAGTGGAATGTGTTTGATTATGTTGTATTGTTTGCGTGATGCTCATAAATTAGATGCCCCTGTGGTTCCTGACACAGTAAGCCAAAATACTAATTATCCTTAGTGCAATCAGGCACAACACCAATGTATTTAGTGGCAATCCAAAATGGCGATCGGATGACTGGCGTGACTTAGACCAGAAGACAACTTGTGCAGCGGGTGTAATGATATTTTGCAAGGTGTTCAACTACTGCGAGAAATGCAAGACTGTCCAAACATGATTGGAAATAAAAATTGCTATTCGTAATAATGAGCAGTTTGTTAGGATGCATGATCCCTTTGCCGTTTTAACATTTGAGCAATGAATATCAGTGCTGTAGATTTCAAAATTATGTGCAACTGAAGTTGTCAATCCTTGCATAAGATCAATCATTCTTTAGTGCGCCTGCAACTGACTTATCTAACAAAGCAGAAATAAATTATTTCCTGGATTTAATGTATAACATCCCTACTCAAAAGATATTTGCATATGCAGTTTATTGAAAAAATATTTTGGGACCTCGAATCAAGAGCTTTATCAGAGGAAAACTTGACCTCTATCATTTTGATAGTATGATCTTGGAATGAAATTCCAACTGGACTTTAGGAGTTCCAAATAGGTAAGATTTCAAAATTTTGAAGGAAAAGAGATGGTGAAAGTAATCCAAGCTCTCTCCTTATCCATAATATCTAGTTCAAACAGGTTCAACAAATGGTACACATCACAATTCAGCTTTTTCTTTAGAAATGAAGAGCAAATTATATCTTTACCAATACAGATCCTACTTATCAAACCATACAAAACACAAACAAATATTGTTTTCCATGGACTGTGTGGCATAGAAAAAGACTGTGTCAGATGCCTGTTTAACATTCACAGAAATGAACTAAACGAGCATGGAAGTGATGTGACAACATTACTGGATGAGAAAGCTTTTGTTTTCGCATTGTACAAATCGTGAGGATGCTTGATGAGAAACTTGTCTGGTCTTACTCAAAAACTAAATAATCGAAAGCAGGGACATTGGGAACTGATTGGGACATGGATGGAAAAATATATTTTCCATAGATAGGTGACCAAATCAATTCAGCATAACTCCAAGTTTCCACTGCATCAATATTCATGGCCTATAACTTTTGCGATGTAATAAAACTGAAAATAAACATTTTAAATGGAAAAAATACACCAACAAGTTAAGCAACAATGGTAAATGACTTGGCAGTTCCAGCATATTTTGTTTTTCAAAATTTCTAGCATTTGCAAAATAACCTTTAATGTAACACTACAGCCTATTTTTGAGCTCATGGCTAAGAATAATTAAAACAATCAGTACAAGGTAGTGCAATGCAGTAACCCATATTTATAGGAACAGTTACAAACATTTAATCCATATATCTTTATTATTTGGAGATTGGAACAATATTTGGCAGTGTCTGTGCTCGGTGTCCCTTTTAAGTACTCTTGCATCACATAAATTCAGAATGGTCTTGCAAAGTACCAGACATTCATGAAGCATAAATCTATAACCACCAATAGCATTAACCAAAAATATACAAATACAACAGTATTTTCTGCAGTATTAACAATGACTTAATAATGAATCCAATTGCAAGGACAAACCAAAAGGATTTTACTCCTTTAATTTTTTTTTTGTAACAGCCTTGCTACCAAAACAATAGCCTGCATTTCACCTCCCATAAAAGCCAGGAATTTCAGAATATCTGCGTGCCAGATTCCCGCAACTATTCCCGGATAACTGCTAGAAAATAACTAATTGAACCAGGTTCTGTGGCTCCATTCATTCATTAAGAGGGAAGGAAGTAAGTTTTAAGTAATGGACACATTTAATTAATTTAATCAACCTGAATGCATTGCATTATTTGTGTCCTTTGTGTTTTTGTAAAATATGAAAGGAAAAAAAATATTTACAATAAGTTTCGAAAGTATGCAAATGTCAAAAGGAAACATAAGGACCTGGCTCAAATGGTTGCCATAATATTTGTAAGAGTTTGCCCTGTGCTAAGCAGGGTCTCACCAAGCATACAAGAACCGGAGATTCAGGAAATTCCTCCTGGAAGATCCCTGTATTAGATCCAGCAGATCCAAATATCAATATCTAAAAAGTCTTAAATTCATAATTGCATATCAGTGCAGTCTAACTAAACAAACTACGCTTACTTGCAAAACAAATAGGGCATTACAGATCATTAGAATGTGCACAAAGTGAGAGCAATCAACTTAGCCCTTCAGCAGGCAACTCGTTATTAAACCTCAACTTTAGCTTACATCCTTGTTGCTGGTTACCAACCTATGCCATAGAAAATAATTTAGCAATGAGCTCTCTTACTTCAGACATAATATTTTTTATTGCACGTATTTGGGTTCTCTATACAATGCCACTTGGGCCCTCTGAAGAGCAAGTAACTGTGGACAAAAAGGCTGCCACCTAAATGTGCCAGAATTAAGAGATCATGTGAGGATACAATTCACCCAGGGTTATAAAACAACTGCACAACAATTCAAACTTCCCATCCATCCTCTTTAAAGCTAGAGAAATACAAAGGATATAAATAAGATGCAACTTTTAGTCAGACTAAAGAATGAAACAATCCTAGATCAGGATTCCTAAAGCAAGCAGAAAACTCTACTTCCAGGTGTTCACTGGCCCTATCCCCGAACTCTACCTCCGCTACATTAACGACTGCCTTGGTGCTACCTCCTGCACCCATGCAGAACTCACTGACTTCATCAACTTCACCACTAATTTTCATCCTGCACTCAAATTCACTTGGACCATCTTCCACATCTCCCTACCATTTCAAGATCTCACCGTCTCCATCACAGGAAACAGACAATTGACTGACATCTACTACAAACCTGACTCCCATAGCTATCTTGACTACATTTCTTCCCACCCTGCTTCTTGTAAAGACTATCTCCTTCTCCCAATTGCTCCGCCTAAGCCGCATCTGCGTCTTCATTTTGTAGGAAACAGGGGTTCCCCTCTTCCATTATAGATGAGGTTCTCACTAGGGTCTCTTTGATATTCCGCAGCTCTGCTCTTACTCCCCCTCCCCCCATTCGTAACAAGGTCAGAGCCCCCCTGTCCTCACCTTCCACCCCATCAGCCGTCACATGCAGCACATAATCCTTCAACATTTTCGCCACCTCCAACGGGATCCCACTACTGGCCATATCTTCCCATCTCCACCCCTTTCTGCTTTCCGCGGAGACTGCTCCCTCCGAAACTCCCTGGTCAACTCGTCCTTTTCCACCCAAACCACCCCCTACCCAGGTACTTTCCCCTGCAACCGCAGGAGATGCAACATCTGTGCCTTTACCTCCCTCCTCGACTCCATCCAAGGACCTAAATAGTCTTTCCAGGTGAGACAGAGGTTCACTTGCACCTCCTCCAACCTCATCTACTGTATCCGCTGTTCCAGGTGTCAATTTCTCTACATTGGCGACACCAAGCACAGGCTCGGCGATCGTTTCACTGAACACCTCCATTCAGTCAGTCTTAACCTACCTGATCTCCCGGTGGCTCAGCACTTCAACTCCCCCTCCCATTCCTAATTTGACCTTTCTGTCCTGGATCTCCTCCATTGTCAGAGTGAGGCCCAGCGCAAATTGGAGGAACAGCACCTCATATTTCGCTAGGGTAGTTTACACCCAGCGGTATGAACACCGACTTCAGATATCCCTTGCTTTCTCTCTCCATCCCCTTCCCAGTTCTCCCACTAGTCTTACTGTCTCCGACTACATTCTATCATTGTCCCGCCCTCTCCCAACATGTCTGAAGAAGGGTCTCGACCCGAAACGTCGCCCATTCCTTCTCTCTTAGAGATGCTGCCTCACCTGCTGAGTTACTCCAGCATTTTGTGTCTACCTTCAATTTAAACCAGCATCTGCAGTTCTTTCTTACACACAAAAAACGCTATATATCTAAAACCTTTCACATCATTAAATTTAGAGGGACAGTAAATTGTGTTACGCAATCACCAAGGTGCAAAACAGTGGCAGTAGATTGAACACAGCAAAATGGAGATGAATGTGAACAATAGAAAAAGACAAAACAAAATCAAATTATTTCAGGGGGAAAACAACTCGGAACTGTAAAAGCAGAGATTTGGTACTGCAAATACAGCAATCACCAAACCTAAGCACACTAATCACTAAAACAAAGCACACAAATTAAAAAAATCATAAAAGGTGAATACATTTTATCTAAACTGGACTGTGAGCCTGAGAAAGATATCTTGCTTCAGTTTTGTGGGAATCTTTAGTGCACAAAGGCAAGATAGGTCAAATTGTTTACGTCCAAATCTAAACACCCAGATCAGATTTTTACCAGTGGGGTAGAGGGATGGAGATACTCTGCCCTCGATTATTTATATCCAGATGAGGGAATGTTTCATGTGAATGATGAGTGAGTATGACACACCAGTGCTCACTCCAAGAATATAACCCAACCATGGAGTGCTTCAAGTAGATTAGAAACTAAAGGGAGCTTCGAGGAGATTGTCAACAAAATATGGTTCTTTTCAAAAACACAACAAATCAGCAACACCATGTACCTACTATAAGATGAGTAAAATAATTGAACTTAATTACATTTCCAATAAAATATTAAGTGAAAGATTACACCTAATCCACCACCTCCCCGATTTAAACAACCTACACTTTAAATGGCTGTAGAAACCCGTGCAAAGTTACGCATACATTTCAAGACGTTGATGAAAACAATGCCCTTAACCGGCTATTGAATTTTAGGTATTGACAGTAAATGAATGGGGAAAAAATGGGATGCAATATCATGTCAAGATAGCTTAGATGATTACTGAGATGGACACACCACAATAAGTCAAATAAACACTAAGCATTTTATACTTGTGACTTGGATTCAGGAATTTAATACAAATTGGTCATCTTTGCAGATGATCTTGTATATGGATATAAGATATTCAGCAGCATATCATGAACATTTTGTTCAATTAAATCATAGAATTGTATAAAAATCATATGGAAAGGAAACATTCAACCCAAATAATATGTTGATCTTTCTTATAAATGAACTAAGGAACCACTGATTTAAACTAAGTAAGAGATAATTTAAACATACATCTTGAAGCTGTTGACAAGTCTGTACTCCTAGTTACAGCAGCAGAGGCAAAAACTCAAATTATCCAAGATGTTGCACTCGGGGTTTTTAGGCTGAACAATTATATTTTGAAGGGTATAAATCCACTTGGCATTCTACATTTGATGTATACTGAAGCTCTTCATTTTTAGTATGATTCCTTGATGGTAATTTATATTTGACATGTACAGTCGTAACTAATATAACAATCTGCAATTATGTAAACATGTTTTATACAGCCAGAAAGCTGCAATCAGCTAATATTGATAGCAAGCTAAAGAGACATTACAATGTAATAACACAATAAATAGCAGGATGATCCCATTCAGCTGAGTTGTTCTGCCATTCAATAAGACAATTATGGCTGATCTTTAAACTTATCACTCCTTTCTTGCACTAAATCTATCTTTTGACCTACATATCCCAAAAACTGTCAACCCCAATTCTGAGGACAGAATTTCAACATTCCCCCTGGGTAGAAGATTCCAAACCTTCAGGGTTTTCATCTTATCTGAGTCCTTACATTGGGATATTGATAATGAACTCCTTATTTTGAGACTGATCCTCAAACCTAGGCACCCAGCATCTAGCCTCTCAAGCTCAGTAAGAATTTGGTGTACTTGAATGTGCCATTCTCTAAATTCAGGCAAGTACAATATATTTAAAGCAAAAAAACTATCAGTTGGTACTGGATACCTACTGACATACACACATATTATTCTACATACATATATACAAAATACATATAGTTGTATTTTATGCAATTTTTGGCTATTCTGTACACGATTTGTTAAAATTATATATGTACACAAACTTTATTAGTGAATATACAGCATGTACAATTTATTTTCATTCATTTCAACTTGCCATTAGTTTTATCTTTCATCAAACCAAGTCATCTTGAACACAGCACACAATAATCTGCTGCCAAACTGCAGAGAAGAGGGAATTACTCCAGTCTAAGATCACTACGGGTTATTGCATTCACATTGCGTGGCCAATGATGTGCATCGTTTATCAACAGTAAAGAAAAACAAATACTGCACAGAAGGGTTTATTATGTGAGACCTGACCACCATCAAGTTAAAAAGCGACTCATATTCCACCGCCTCATAATCGCACACATACTCATTCACACACCAACATTTTGTTTCATTCATTAAGAGATGCGTGAGAGCAGCCGGTTAACCCGGTTAGAGCCGCACCCGTCAGGGATTGATGGAGAGCCCGAGTGGGCAGCCGGGGGGCTCGGCTCGGCTCGGCTGGGCTGCGGCCTCCTCGCCCGCCCGCCTATTCCCACACGCGGTGCAGTAGCGGGGAGAGAGGCCAGGCCGGGGCTGTGTCGCTCGCTCGCTGCAAGCCGAGCCCTGATGCCGTCGGGCCGGGCCTGGCCGGGCCGGACTGGGCTCTCCCCGCTCTCACAATGGCCCGGGGCTGCCGCGCCGCGCCGCGCCGGCTGCGTCTGCCGCACTCACCATGTTCTCCACTCGGCTCCACTCGGCTCCGGCTCCGGCTCCGCTCCGGCGGCGCGGCCCTGGCGACGCGCCGCACCAACGCGCAGTGCCATTGGCTGCCCGGCAGCAAGGGTCAGAGGTCGCGGCCGCCCGCCCGCGCAACCACAGGCGAGCCCGCCGCCTGATTGGACGGCCCGGCCGCCGGACCGCCTCCTGATTGGGCGACGGTCGGCTGGAGGGGAGGCGCACCGTCAACCAGCAGCAGGTTAGGCTGCGCGGTGGCGCACCCGTAAAGCAGCAGCAGGTTAGGCTGCGGGACACGGCGGTTGGGCGCCTCCGCCTCCGCGCTCTCATCTCATCTGCGACGCCCGGTGTAAAAGGGTCGGAGATTCCCCCTCCATGCCCCGCTTGGTGAAGCGATCCGCGCCTCCCGTGGCCTGGGAGCAGGAAGAGGAAGATGTTGAAGACCATCTGAGCTACAAGCTGAGGCGCGATCGGATGGAGGACGAGGGTGGCGCCGACACCGGGGAGGTGGTGGGTAGACGCCGCCTGCTCGCCCCCTCGCCAGCTCACCTCGACTCCCGCAGCTACAAGTGGCCGGCCCGCCTCTGCTCAATGCTCTGCTGCATCGTGCTGCTGTCCTTCGTGGCATTTCTTCTCGCAATCGTGTACATCATCTTCAAAGGTTGTTGCATCGCCTGATAACATCCACATAAACCTGGTCTAGGACCAGAGGGCGCAGCCTCAGGATAAAAGGACGTACCTTTAGAATGGAGATGAGGAGTAATTTATTTAGTCAGATGCTGGTGAATCTGTTGAATTTATTTTAATTCACGAATTCATGTCATTTGGGTATTTTGAAGCAGAGATTGACTTTTGTAAAGAGATATCATGTGTAGACAGACCCTTCGGCCCAGCGATCAACCTGCACATTAATATTCTACACAGTAGGGATAACTTACATTTTTTACGATTAGCCTACTAACCTGTACGTCTCTGGAGTGTGGAAGTAAACTGGAGCACCTGGTGAAAACCTATGCAGACTCAGAAAGAATGTAGGAACTCTGTACTGACAGCACCCATAGTCAGGATCAAACCCAGGTTTCTGGCGCTGTAAGGCAGAAACTCTAACGCTGCGCCACTGCTGCCCCTGATAGATTCTTGATTAGCAAGGATGTCAAAGGTTATGGGGAGAAGTCAGGAGAATTGGGTTGAGAGGGAAAAATAGGTCAGCCACGATCGAACAGTGGAGCAAACTTGATGGGCTGAATGACCTAATTCTGTTCCTATGTTTTATGGTAGTACTACTTGATATATAGAAAATAGGTGCAGGAGTAGGCCATTCGGTCCTTCGAGCCAGCACCGCCAATCAATATGATCATGGCCGATCATCCTAAATCAGTACCCCGTTCCTGCTTTCTCCCCTTATCCATTGATTATGTTAACCCTAAGAGCTAAATCTTGAAAACATCCATAAATTGGCCACTACTGCCTTCTGTGGCAGAGAATTCCACAGATTCACAACTGTCTGACTGAAAACTTTTTCCTCATCTCAGTCATATATGGCCTACCCCTCATTCTTAAACTGTGACCGCTGGTTCTGGGCTCTCCCAACATTGGGGACATTTTTCCTGCATCTAGCCTGTTCAATCCCTTACATCGTGAAATCTGAACAGAGACCAGCTCAAAGATAGACACAAAGTGCTGGAGTAGCTCAGCGGATAAAGAATGTTAAATAATTGTCATCTTATTGTGTTCTGAATTGTGGTTACAGATATGAGTTATGAAAAAGAAAACCGTGAGATTGATATCAAGACTGGAATTTTGGGTAATTTCCCTTTACAGTTAATACCACACATGACATTGTTATTGTCTGTTTGCTGCTGAACTGAAATTTACTTCAGATTGATTTATTTCATTCAGGCATTTGGAGTTCATTAATTTTGGCCTTGATAGCTGGGTTGTCATGCTGCAGTTTCTCATGGACGTTGACGTATTTTGATTCATTTGAACCTGGGATGTTTCCACCAACACCACTATCACCTGTTCGATTTAGGTAACTCAAGTTTATAATTTTTTTAGTTATGGATTTTATATTGGAGTTTATAAAGCTAACTTGCTGATTGCCTGGTAAAGTTCTGGGCCAGACTTTGGCATATTTCAAGGTGTGTATGACTTGCATTGTTTCATGTACAGGTTCACCATCATTTTTCCGGTACCCTTGGTTCCAAAACCCTTCCGTTTTGCCAGACCAAGTCATGGCATCTGAGAGGAGTCCAATGATACTGGACCCATTGCCTCTGGGGAGCCCACAAAGTCGGCACCTGAAGGCAACTGTGGGAATGGTTCTGCAGGCACTGGCTGGGCCGCAGTTTGAGAGCCCTGGCCGCAGGGGGAAAATTCATCCCGCTGATCGGCGTGGAAATCCTGATGAGGCCTCACCCAGCCATGGCACCACAATTTTTGGGGGCCTTCTGAGGTGGATTTCAAGTGTGTTATTGTAATTTTGTCCCGATTAATGGCGATGCCACACCAGTTGCTGAAAATCAGTGGTCACTTGGTATTTGACCATCTGGAACGTTCCAAATCAATCTTTCCCCTTGCTCTCTTTAGGTTCCCCAAGACAATTTCTCACGTGATGCCAACATGTATTCTTGCTTCAGAGTCACTTAAAATGTAACCATATTAAGAACAAACCTTTGGCTTTTAACCTAAGGCTTGTGATGGGGTAAGAGTATGGATTGTGAAAGAGTATGTTATAATATTGAGATAAAGAAGGGAGGAAATAGAAGAGAATGACCATAGCTGATCTTTGGCTGATGGAATGATCCCAGAGAATTGGAGTTGTAGAAGTAGATTAAGGAAAGATGTGATGTTAAAGGAAGTTGTCTAGTTGAAAGACAAACAAATGGTATTGTATAGAAAAGCCAAGATGTGGAGATGAGCCTTTTCCAAAAAACTTAACTTCAGAATGTTGTGTACATTTGAAGTTTTTTTTAATGTTGCAGAATAGGTAAAGCACAAGTTACCCAGGAAGATGAACTATTTAAAAATTGTGGTAAATTTGGATTTAAAGATGGAACTAGCACCAATTTCCTTCCTGCTAAATTTCTGTTGGCATTGAACATTTGGGTAAAGAGTTGGGAACAGTGGATACACAGTAAGTTAATGTTTCGCTTTCGATAGAGTGATTTGTAACTTGTGCAGAGGCAGAAATCTGTTCATAAGTTGTTAGGACATTTCCCACCACTATGGGTCTCCCTACTCAACCCATGTGACTTTTTTAGCAACAGCCTCTCAATATTCATTTCAAATCCCTCCATTGTTCTCTTAGCCTTTTGGAGCCTCTATAATTCCTGCCACCGCTGCAGGCTTTCCTGTTTGAAATGAGAATTGAAATCTGCTTTAAAATTAATAAGACATCTCAGGTGGGGAAAATAAAAGAAGCAGACACAAAAAGCTGAGTAGCTCGGCGAGTCAGTCAGCTTCTCTGGAGATAACGAATAGGTTAATTTTCACCTATTCCTTTTCTCCAGAGATGCTGCCTGACTCGCTAAGTTACTCCAATTTTTTGTGTCTGTCTTTGGTTTAAACCAGCATCTGCATTTCCTTCCTAGTTATTGAGGATAAAAAATAGTTGGTTGTTCAACTTGTTTTCCTAACATGCAGATGCCATCCATCTGCATCTTTAGATTGCTGAGCAGATATAATGTGAAGCCTTTATCCTATGACCAAACGGTTCTTAAATTATCATTCCAATGCACTCGTCCAGTTACAGGCATTTTCTGCAAGGTTCAAGATCAAAATGTTGATCATTGAACCAAGTTCAGATTGTCTTCCAAATTGAAAGTAATATTCTTCCATGCACAGGCTGTCTTTAACAAACCATAATCTGGTCTTTAGACGGCTTTCCGTAAACCATGTACATAGCCAGGAATGGAACTGAATTATGCCACCCTGACCACGAACTACATCACCACTCCTTCATCTTTATTCTGTCTAAATACTGGAACCCAACCCAATAGCCATGCATGGCACCTTCATCAGAAGGGCTGCAGCAGTTCACAAAGGCAGCTAACTCACTATCTCATGGTGATTAGAGATGGGGAATAAATGCTGGCCTTTTCAGTGATGTCCATTTGGTAGGTAAGGAATAAACTACAAACAATGATTAAAGTAAAATGATAACACTTTATGGAAATTAATTGGTAAAAATATTTATTTTTAAATAGATTTGTATAGTTTTCCAGACCTGAAATGCAATGTTGAGTTTAAGTGTATAACATGAGGCCACCTTTTTTTAAATAATATGTTGTCTACCATTATATACGTCTGCAGTATGTTATGCATCGTGTAAATGAACTAATTATTTTTACTAGCATAAATCCACTAGCAAATCTTTAATAAATACCTGTGTGAGGGGGAAAAGAGAGCAGATAAAAGCAGCCACAGTAAATATGGAAAATAGGCAGTGTGAGTATGTCAAACTTGTATTGGGAAGACTCTAGCACGGATAAATATTGATGTTATAATGTGATAGGAAGTATGACTCTCTCCGTGTCTGTTTGTAGAAACCTTTCTCAACATGTTTGAGTGAGTCTGATGACACTGTTGTTGAACAAGGCAAGAATGTATGATGAAGCCTGGGTATACTGTGTACAATTCATCTCAATTTTTAAGACTACTCACAGGAGTATTATTAGTTGAGTTCTATTTAGAGAGTTGGGCTGCGTTTGGGGTATTGTGTGCATTCCAGTCGCCACCAATAGGAAGGACGTGATTAAGCTAGAGAGAGTGCAGGAAACATTCATGAACGTGTTTCCTTGACTGAGTTATTAGGATAGAATAATTAGACTACATTGGTTTTCTGCACAATAGGATGCTGAGGGGTGGCATGTCAGGCATTGATAGGGTAGATAAGCAGTGACTGTTTCCATTGTAGGTGTGTCTAAAATTATAACGTTAACAAACGAGTTTAACATGAGAGAGAGGACATGGGGGAGGGGCGGGGAATCGGAGAAGGATTTTTTTTACAAGCGCAAGTGGTATCTGGATTGAGTTGTCGGGTGGTGAGGAGGCAGGAACACTGCCTGGTACGTGATGGGTACAGATCTCCCTGCCATCAAAGGGATTTACAGGAAGGAGTCACTGCCTCAAAAAAAGCAGCCAGTATCATCAGAGACCCACACCGCCCTGGCCTCACTCTCATTTCACTCCTGCCATTGGGAAGAAGGTGGAGGAGCTTGAAAATTGTGTTGTCCAGATTCAGGAACAGTCTATTCCCTACAACCATCGGCTCTTAAGCACTATAAGCTCCAAACTACATAGACTGAGGGAGTGCATTGTTTGTTACTTTGAGCATATATATTTAGAGAGACTTTAATGGTCATCTATGTTACCCAAATGTGCAACATAAGTTTATTACATATGAACAGAAAATCCTGAGGCAGAAGGGAGAAATGGTTCATATTTCTGGTTTTCAAACCTTTCTCAGAAGTTGAATATTTTACAGATGTAACCAATTTTAAGTGGGAACTGGTGGGAAGAGATGAATTGAAAGTAACAAAAAGGAAAGCCTATGATAAGATGGAAGGCAGAATTGACTAAATTGTTTTTTAAATGATTGTGCACTAAATTGATAATTTAAAAATAATATGTTACTGGTTCAGAGTAGTTTAAATGGGAATAGTTCAATCAAAACCAATATCTGTTATTCTAAGAAATAGAGCTTATCTAAAATTTGAACTCTGTTTCTAAGTTGTTTCCTCTGAAACACCAGGCATTGAGGGGAGACCTGCAAAGAAGTGTATTATGAGAGGTTTAGATAAGGTAGAGTTGGATCCTTCTTCCCAGTGGAAATGCCCAACACTAGTGAGCATAGCTTTAAGGTGAGAGGGGAAAAGTTTAAAGGAGTTGTGGGGCAAGTTTTTTTTTTAAACTATGTGAATGTCTCGAATGAGCTACCAGAGGTGGTGGTGGAGGCAGATATAATAGTGACAGGTAGATGAGATTTGGTCTTGGCATTATGTTCGGCACAGACATTGTGGGCCAATTCCTGTGCCGTACTAGTCTATGTCCCGATAAATGACATGCATCTTAGTTTCATTAGAGTTAATGTTACTGGATAAATTGAAGCAAGGTGTGTAATAACTATTATGCCACAAGGTGGTGCCTTTTCTCTGCAATAAATGAGTGATACATCCAAAGAATACGGGTGAATGAACAAGCTATGTATTAGGTCTTCAGACTGATGGCGTAGAGTGGAGATAGCTGGTAGAATAAGATGAGGGGAAGAATTAGAAAAGATGATGTGCTGTCTTGCACTCGTTTGTCTTTCTTCCTCTCTCTCATTCTTTCTTGTACCTTGCCTTCATTACCTGCTCAAACAAAGCGTTGGTAGTTCCCAAGAAACAGTTTTGAAGCATCATTTTAAAGTGCAGGATAATTGATCTCCAGCATAAAGAAATGGCCTCAAATCACCCATATTTTTTTTGCGAGTCAATTGCCATTAGTTGCCATGAGATCAAAATAAATGTTACTTCTTCGAAAAATCAGATTGTAATCTCCCGCCTACAAAGCAGTGCTGACTATCCCTAATAGATCTCTAACTTTTTTAATTCATTTCTATCTTACCCCTCTGAATCTTCTCCCAGTGATTACCTACCTCAGATGTTAGGCTTGCTGGTCTATAGTTCCTTGGCTTTTCTTTGTAAAATTTCCTTCTTGAAGGCCACCCTCCAGTCTTCTGGCATCTCACCAGTGGCTAACGATTATGCATATATCTGAGCTAGAAATCCAATAATGCTTTTAGCTTCTCGCAATGTTATTAGATATATCTGATTAGGCCTTAGAGATTTGTCTACCTTTATACATTTTCAGATGTTCAGCACCTCTTCAACTGCAATGCTGACTCTCCCCTGGGCATTTAACTTTCCACATTTGCCAGGTCTTTTTGTCTTTCTCCACAGAAAAAACTGGGAAGAACTATCCATTGAGGACCTTGCCCATCACCTTAACTTTCAGGCATCTTGCATTGAAAAAAATAAAATGTACTCCAACAGTCTTTCTTTGCTCGCTACTGTGCTCCTGCCTGTCTTGTCTACTGAACTTGCTCAGTTTATTTCACTATCAACTTTAGCCTCTCATTTCCATCACTACTGCTTTGGATCCCACACTACGCCCTCTCTCCTTGCCAATCTAGTTAAAACCCTCACCAGCAGTTTTAGCAAATCTTCCTGCCAAGATATTGGCTCTCTCCAAATCGCATACAGTTCACCTATATTGTATAAATAATCATTGCCCTAGAAGAGATCCCACTGGTCTAAATGTCTCTTCCCCCATCGCCAACTCTTCAGCCGCCCATGCATCTGTCCTTTCCTCTTATTTCAACACTCACGAACATGATGCACTGTGAGTAATCCAGAAATTTGCACTCTCAAGGCCCTGCTTTTATCCTTTTGCCCGATTCCCCATATACACTATATAGAACGTCATCCCTTTTTCGACATATGCAACTAATGCCAGTGTCCATGACGACTTCTAGTTGCTCATGCTCTCCCTGAAGTATGTTCTGCTCAGGGATGTCCTAGACCCTAGAATCAGGGAGAAACCGTACCATCCTAAAGTCTCAACTGTGGTCAGCGATTCTCTTGTCTACCCCCTAACTATTGAGTATCCTAACACTACTGCCCTTGTTCTGTCTTCACCCTTCCCCAATGTGTCTCAGATGCAGCCCTAGTATAAGGGGCCTGGCTACTGCTGCTGCTTTGCCCATCTCCTGTGACAGTATCCCAAATGGTTCTCAAAAGAAGGGAAAATGATGGAAGTATTCAATTGTACAAGCAGCATCAATGTCGAGAGAAACAAATAATTTTTCATTAAAGCCTAAACTTCAGAGCTGAACTCCGAACTATATATCTAATTGTTGCTCTGGGCAGCCAAGGACTTTATTGTTTGGAGCGTGGAACTGAGCTGTGAGCTCTTTCAAACTATTTCCAGAATCTTCTGTTTCCATTGCATATACACCCTTTTTTCTGTTTATCTCGATGGTTATGCTTTTGCATTCTCCAATTCGTCTGCTATTAGTGCTGAACATTTATCATAAAATATTTGGGCTAGCTGTCAGCCTTTCTGTAATCTGGTGCTTTCATATGGTAAACTCTATTTAATTGGCATAACAAGTTAATTAGTTATCCAGACTGCGTTCAATGAAAAGTAAAAAGCAGGTATGGAGCTGCTGGCTAATTGTGCAAGTGATGATTTATTGTTGATACCTGTTATTTATCCCATGTGGTATCATCTGAGAAACATTCAATGCATTGAGCAGTTTAATGCAGCTTTGCTCCAAGAACTGGCAGGCACAAAACCATTGCCTCTTAAGTGCTAGTTTTATAAACTAGCACTGGCAAAAGGATTATTTTGTCTACATGTGTAGCATTTTAAGTACACTTTGTAGAAGTGTTGATCCAACATCTTGCACAATTAATCCTCTTTGAAAGCACAGTGATTCAATGCATTTAGGTGGAGCTTACGCTGTCCAATTGAAACCGCATTTGTTGATTCATAAATTAAAATATGTAAGTCTGCAGGAATATATTTGGCATGATTCCAAACTATCGTGTATCTTCAAAATCAAAATAAATCTCCAAACAGGGTAAACGTCGTACGGGAGACTGACCAGACCAGTTGTCGTCTGCAGTGATGTATGCCTTGGTTAACTCTGTTACTGCTAAATTAAGTAAAGTGTAAGGGTGGAATTCACTTTCATATCAATTTTATATGACGATCTGAGTCACATGATCATACAGCGTGGAAACGGACCATTTAGCCAATTCATCCATGCTGACCAAATGCCCCATCTAAACTAGTCCCATTTGCCTGTTTGGCCCATATCCCTGTTAACCCTTTCCTATCCATATAACTGTCTAAATGTCTTTTAAATGCTATTTGTAGTAGCTGCCTTAATTACCTCCTCTGGCAGCTCGTTCCATATATCCACCACCCTCTGAGTGAAAATGGTTCCCCTCTGGTTCTATTGAATCTTTCCCCTCACCTTAAACCTACGTCCTGTGGTTCTTGATTACCCCACCCGAGCAAAAGACTTCCTTCACCCTATCTTCCCCTTATGATTTTTTTTTGTTTGTTGTGTTATCTGTTGTGTATTGTAATTACAAACCTACGGTGCTGCTGCTGCATGGAAGATATGTTCAATTTCAGGGCATCTGACAAAACATTCTTGACTTTATAAGGTCAATCCTTGGTCTCCTGCCTACCAAGGAATAAAGTCCTATCTTGACACCTCTCTGAGCATTTCATAAATTTGGTGTTTTAAGAAATGTATAATGTGTTCTCGTATTCTGGTTAATCTTTCAGACATGCAATTGGTTTTAATTCGATTTGAGTAACAAAATATATAGCTCAATAGTTATAAAATGCATTGAAAACTTGAAGTTGTAGTTGGTGATTCGTTAAAGACGTTAGCTAGAAAAGGGTAAATTTGTAAATTACTTCAGATAGAGGTATAATTTATTTCGCAGCACCTCAAGCAGTCACACTTTCGGATAAAGATAATCATGGTCGCTCATTTTCTCCGAAATAGTGGGGTTTTTTTTTAGCTTTCCCTCGAAGGTTCGTGATGCTGCAGCTAACTTTTCAGAATCTGCCAAGAAAGGAGAACACTGGGTGGAAAAATATTTCTGGAGCTGATAATATTAATTAATTGCCTTAAAATAAATGTGTATTTTGGACTTGAAATGTTCCAAGATCTTATCTTTATACTTCAAAGATTCTAAATACATTAACCAGTCAGGCCATCCTTGCAGTATGACAAATGCATTTGTGTTGAATCAACGATCTGTGCAACTGCATGATCCTGCCTGCCTGACAATTTCAATGCATTTATTATTTGGAATCTCTGCCAATAATCCTTGTATAACTTACTGCGAGGCATGAGCTTTTCTGTCTAATTTGAGAATATCCAGCTTTCATTGTATTGTTTGTTGGAATACAAAACACCAATGCACAATAAAAAATAATTGGTGATGCTCAACTAATCAGGCAGCTTCTGAAATTGCTGGGAGCATTTAATAGGTCCTGTGGCATTGGTGGAGAGGAACATCACGTGCAGAACTGCACGTTAAATATTGAAGTATTGGTTTGTCGTTTCCATTCAGCATGGAAATAGACCCTTCGCCCCAACTTGTCCATGTAGACAAAGATGCCCCATATGTGCTCGTCCTATCTGGCCTTGTTTCGTCCATGTCCGTCAACTTTTCTTATCCACATATATACCTGTCCAAATGTTGTTTAAATATTTATTTTTAATGTTGGTTTGTGACCTTTTGTAATTTAATGATTTGGGGTTGAGAAAAGAACATAATCTGTACTCTTTTTTAATCCTGTGTTTAGCAATTGTTCACTGTTCACATAAACAGAAATAGTGATCCTTTTAAAAAAAATCTCACCTGGGACCTCTTGTGCGTTGGATCTAGCTAGTTTGATGTTATACGTCTTAATTCCCACAAAGTTGCTTTCAAAGCCATAATGCAATTCCAGTGGGTAAAACGGATGTCGGTACCCTGTGATTGACAATAAATATGAATTCTTTATATACAGTGACCTCCATAATGTTTGGGACAAATACCCATTATTTATTTATTTCCCTCTGTACTCCACAATTTGAGATTTGTAATAGAAGAAAATCACATGTGGTTAAAATGCATATTGTCAGATGTTATTAAAGGCCATTTTAATCTATTTTAGTTTCACTATGTAGAAATTATAGCAGTGTTTATACATAGTCCGCCCCCCCCCCCATTTCAGGCCACCATAATGTTTGGGATACATGGCTTCACAGGTGTTTGTAATTATAATACCACCGGGTGGAGCAACCGCAGTGGCTGCCTCGCCAACAGTCCATCTGTCCCATCTCTGTTTTTTATTATTTTAAGCATGTTTTAATAGTATGTTTTAATGTTTCTTGGTCTGTTTTATGTGATGGGGGGGGGGGGGGGGAATTGGGGGAAACTTTTTTCAGTCACATACCATGACAGAGATGAGATTTTTTTCCGTATTGTATCTTCGTTGCCCCTGCGGCCTAACATCGTGGAGTGGTGCGGCCTTTCCTGAAGACTGGCCCGGAGCTTCAAGCCGCAGGTGCGTGGACTCCAACATCGCGGAGCCTGCAATCCTTTGCCGAGGATCGCCTGTGGAAGAACTCCAACCGGGCCTCCAACTGTGAAGCTTGCAATCTCCGGTAAGAAGAGGCCGACTCGGAAGCTTCAAGCTGCGAAGTGTTCCCAACCGTCCCAAAGCCGGAGTTTCGATCATCCCGACAGGAGGATTTCGGACATCGGACCGTCGGCAGCGGCGACTGCGGAGGGTTCAACAGCCCCAACCACGGGTGATCAAAGGAGGAAGATGATCGAACTTTTATAACCTTCCATCACAGTGAGAAATGTGGATTCTGCTGTAGTGGATGTTTATGTTAAATTTTGTTTTATGTGGCTGTGTATATTGTTGCTTTTCACTTAGTATGGCTGCAAGGTAACTCAAATATCACTGTACCTTAATCGGTGCGTGTGACAATATATTCAAACTCGAACTTGAAAGACTAGGTGCTGAGAGCTCTCTTATACCTGCAGGAGATCGAGAGGCTAATCAGAGAGAGGAGACAGTTGAAAAAGCAATGGAAAAAAGCAACTGACGCAGAGAGAGAAGGTCTCATGCTACTCCAAGAGGACATCAAGAGCCGATTGGCAACCTTGCGAAAAGCAGAGTACATGAGGAAACTTCGCAAGAATAAAGAACACACAAGAACACGGTTCTACAAAGACCCTTTCAAGTTCATCAAAGACCTCTTCGCAAAGGAAAAAAAGTGGAACTTTGAAAACATCAAAACAAGAATTGGAGGAACACCAAGACACGAAAAGGCATGAGCAGAGTCATCCCACGTGACATCCCGCCTATTCAACCACCTGAATTCAACCTGGACACCAGCCCTCCGAAATGGAAAGAGAGAACACTGTCCGGCGAGCAAGAGCAGCATCAGCTCCGGGGCCAAACGGAGTACCATACAAGCTGTACAAGAATGCACCGGATGTGTTACGCTTTCTATGGAAGCTCATAAGGGTGGTGTGGAAGAAGCAAACGATACCTAAGGTGTGGCGAAGGGCCGGCGGCGTACTAATACCTAAAGAAAAGGATGCATCAGACATCAGCCAATTCCGGCCAATATGTCTCCTCAACGTCGAGGGAAAAATCTTTTTCAGCATCGTATCACAAAGGCTATCCACCTATCTGGTAACAAACAAGTACATTGATACATCTGTACAGAAAGCAGGAATTCCAGGATTTTCGGGCTGCTTGGAGCATACAAGCATGATCTGGCACCAGATCCAAGCAGCTAAGAAGGACAAGAGAGACCTACATGTGATCTTCCTCGATCTGGCCAATGCATTTGGTTCAGTTCCACATGAACTCCTTTGGGAATCTTTTGCCTTTTTCCATGTACCAGAGCTCATCACCACACTGGTCAAGAACTATTTCCAAGACCTGCAGCTGTGCTTCACAACAGCTGAATTCAGTACAACATGGCAGCGCTTGGAAGTAGGCACCATGGCAGGCTGCACAGTCTCACCCTTGGCCTTTACAATGGCCATGGAAGTCATCATCAGGGCCTCAAAATGGGTGGTGGGCGGTGAACGAACCAGTGCTGGGCTCCGTCTGCCACCCATCAGGGCATACATGGACGATATGACAACAATAACCACCACTGCAGCATGCACCAAGCGGCTACTTGGAAAGCTGCAGGAGAACATCAAGTGGGCCCAAATGAAAATCAAACCAAGTAAGTCTCAAAGCATCTCCATAGTTAAGGGGGTGCTTAGAGACACAAGGTTCTGCATCGGTGATGACCTAATACCAACAGTGGCTGAGCAGCCAGTAAAAAGCCTGGGCAGATGGTACAACGCAAGTCTCAAGGACAAAGAGCAGGTGCAACAACTAAGGCAAGAAATTGTCAACGGCCTGGAGATCATCAATCAGACCCTACTGCCTGGGAAACTGAAGCTCTGGTGCCTACAGTTTGGACTCCTTCCTCGGACAATGTGGCCACTGACCGTTTATGAAGCTCCAATAACAACTGTGGAGAAGATGGAGCGAACCATAACTTCATACGCGAAGAAATGGCTCGGTGTCCCACGATGTCTAACTAACATCGGCCTCTATGGCAAAGGGGTCCTGGAACTACCTCTCACTAGTCTAACAGAGGAATACAAGTGTTCCAAAGTAAGACTCCAGATGACACTGAGGGACTCTAGAGACAAGACCATCAGTGCTGTTGCGCCGCCCCTAGTAACTGGCCGGAAGTGGACACCATCTGATGCAGTACAGCAAGCTTCATCAGCCCCGAGGCACAAAGACGTCGTGGGGCAAGTGCAGCAGGGAAGAGGAGGCTTTGGCCTTACGACAAGTAAACCAACTTGGCGAAAGGCCACAACATCAGAGCGGAGGGCATTGGTGGTTGAGGAGGTGCGGCGACAGGAGGAGGCCGCAAGAAGTGCAAAGGCGGTCTCTCTTGCCAAACAGGGGCAATGGATGCAGTGGGAAGGTGTGGAGCGGAGGAAGATCAGCTGGAAAGAACAGTGGGAAATGGAATCAAGCAAGATCAGCTTCATCATCAGAGCGACATACGACGTCCTTCCATCACCAAAGAACCTCAATCAGTGGTACGGCGAGGATCCAACCTGTGCCCTCTACCCAAATCCAGCGACCCTCAAACACATCATGGTAGGCTGCAAGACCAGCCTCACGCAAGGGAGATACACGTGGAGGCATAATCAGGTATTAAAAAGCCTGGCAACAGCCCTTGAGAACAGGCTGTGTGCGACCAACTCCTTGCCTCCGAGAGCAAGCAACCCCTCCCACTTAAGGGCGACAACCTTTGTCCGAGAAGGACAGAAAACACCTAAACATCCTTCCACTAGATCAGAAGAAGGAAACCTATGCAGGGCCCGTGACTGGAGGATGCTGGTGGACATCGGCCGACAACTAATCTTTCCACCTGAAATTGCTTCAACCAACCTCAGGCCAGATTTGGTGTTCTGGTCCCTTTCACAGAAGACTGCTTACATCATAGAGCTCACAGTTCCATGGGAGAACTCTGTTGTGGAGGCCTATGAGCGTAAGAAGCTGCGCTACACAGAGCTTGCAGCAGAGGCAACGCAGCATGGCTGGAACATCAACGTTTATCCAGTTGAAGTGGGATGCAGAGGATTTGTTGCGTCATCTACCATCAGACTGCTGAAGGAGCTTGGAATCCAAGGTCAGGCTCTGCAGAAGACCATAAGATCACTCTCGGACGCGGCTGAAAGAAGCAGCTGTTGGATTTGGCTCAAGCGGAAAGACCCATGCTGGGCCCCAAATACGTCATGGTGAATCTTTGACGCAGTTTGACACGGGACACGCGCTGAGGGCTGATCATCCTGCAGCGGGCTGCCCTTGTGGAGGGTGTATAGCGTTAAAAGTCCGAAACACCCAGTGATGCAAGGGTACACTACTGATGATGTGTCCTGTGCCCAACTGTCCTGAAGGGTACCCAGGCCAAGATATACGTATACGTACCCCCCCCCCCCCCTGATGTTGAGCGTCGACCACTCTCAGCAATCAATGAATGTCGTGAAATGCTCCCCACCTACTAGCACAAGGGACTTCTTAACATCTAGTCCTGTGTATTTGATTCTGCATTAAGGAGGCAATTAAACACACCTGAGAAATTACAAATGCCTGTGAAGCCATGTGTCCCAAACATTATGGCCCCCTGAAATGGGGAGACTATGTATAAACACTGCTGTAATTTCTACATGGTGAAACTAAAATGTATAAAAATACCCTTTAATAAAATCTGACAATGTGCATTTTAACCGCATGTGATTTTTGTTCTATTATAAATCTCAAATTGTGGAGTACAGAGGCAAATAAATAAATGATGGGTCTTTGTCTCAAATATTATGGAGGGCACTGTAGTTTGCGCAAACTCTGTGATTGAAGATAAATACAAATTCATTGTATATTTTGTAAATAATTTGTTAATCTTAAATTTGTTTACACTGCCCATGTTTGCTTGTTGCAACACAAACGAAGTTAACAGGAAAGTGTTAATGACTCTTGTCAGTGGAAAGTTGTGTGGCATTATAGCTGGGAAACGCCCAACGATTTCGCATTACCATTCTGAGCTGAAATGGTGCATTGGCTGGAAGTTTATCTATACCAAATTAAACTATAACTCTGGCTAATCAATTGCCATAAACACTTTTCTAAAAAAAATAAGCAAATTGCATTTAGGTAGATTTTTATTATGATTATGCTGATATTTCCTTGCAAACTGAAATTTTAAAATATAGCAATCATATTCCAGTTGAATAGAAATGCAGAAATTATTGTCGCTATCTTTTTTGGCTATGGAATAAAGTAGTCAAATATTCCACAGATATTGAGTGCAATAAAAAATCTAAAAATAAGTACTTCTATTGGGAAAATATTTTTCTAAAAATAAGTACTGTTTTGTGTGGATTGGGTTTTTCACAATCCCATCAGTGAGCAACTGACGCCAACTACCTAAACAGTGTGTTAATGGAAAAAGCATATCATGGGGAAAACTTTAAGAAGAAACTGCAGATGCTGGAAAAAGCAACAGTAGACAAAACATGCTGGAGAAACTCAGCGGGTGGGGCAGCATCTATGGAGAAAAGGAGTAGGCGACGTTTCGGGTCGAGACCCTTCTTCAGACCCTTCATGGGGAAAACTGTTTTGTTAGAAACATCTTGGATTTGTGTTTTATATTGTTTAGATTATTGTGGCTCTTGACTTTTTAATTGAACTATTGACTTGTTTCTGATTGCAAATAAATTAAATAAATCTCAGGTTGAGTGTAGAAATAGTGTCATCCTCCAATAAACTTATTTTAATATATATTGTCAGTTAGCAAAGTCATAGCTATATATTTACTGCAAGTATAAAGTGTCTGTGTGTTTGCAACTTCGCTGTCTGACCAATTTCTGAAAGTGTGCTTTTGTACTTGGATAAAATGTACCACAACTCTTGTGCTGTTGTGTAGATATTTGTAATTGTTTAATTTGCTTGAAACAAGACTCCCAGTTTCTGCTTTAATTCCTGCACTAATTTAGTTCTAAGTTTTTTGCTCTCAAAATCTATGATTATGTAAATGTTTCTACGGTCTGTCCCAGTGGTCTGGTGGCGCAGCGGTAGAGTAGCTGCCTTACAGGTTCGATCCTGACTACGCGTGCTGTCTGTACAAAGTTTGTTATGTTCTCCCGTGACCCGCATGGGTTTTCCTTGGGAGCTCCGGTTTCTCTAGATCTGTGCACTATACCTAATTTGCCAATATTCAAGACTTATCTAAATCTTTTAATCCTTGACACTTAACATTTTTTTTTGGAAGATTTGACGAGCAGAGTAGATAGAGGAACAAGTGGATAAAGTATATTTTTTTGATTTTCAAAAGGCATTTAATTACCAATGTAAAGTTATTACACAGTTGTGGCACAGTGGAGAAACCACTGCCTGAGCACCAAAGACCCAAATTCAGATATAACCTTGGATGCTATCTGCGTGGAGTTTGCAAATTCTCTCTGGTTGCATGTTGTCCATGCATTGATGTTGAATTGTTTTAAATTTCATTTTTTTACTTTGATTTACAACTAACCTGCAGCAAACTTTTTACATTTGTGGCATCTGTTGCAATTATTAGTAGACTACCGGTGCCGAAAAAGTCTAAAGTCACCAACCTGAATGACTACTGCCCGGTTGCCCTAACTCCAATACCAATGAAGTGCTTTGAAAGGCTGGTCCTCTCCCACATCAAATCCAGCATCCCTGCATCATTGGACTCTCATCAATTTGCATACAGGGCAAATAGATCCGCAGAGAATGGCATCTCTGTGGCTCTTCACACTGTCCTGACCCACCTGGAAAGACAGGGCACCTACGTGAGGATGCTCTTCATTGACTATAGCTCTGCCTTCAATACGGTCATCCCCACCAAGCTCACCACCAAACTCCACCAGCTAGGCCTCATCTCACTGATATGCGATTGGATCCTGAATTTTCTGACGGAGTGACCGCAGGCAGTGAGACTGGGGCCGCACCTTTCCTCCACTATCATCCTGAGCACCGGCACACCACAGGGCTGTGTACTGAGCCCCATGCTCTACACCCTATTCACCCACAACTGTGTCCCTGCATTTGACAACAACACCATTGTCAAGTTTGCAGACGGCACAACAGTGACCGGGCTGATCACCAACGGTGATGAAACAAACTATAGAGCGGAGGTGCAGAACCTGGCGGACTGGTGCTCATGGAACAACTTGTCGCCAAACACCTCCAAAACCAAGGAGCTGATTATCGACTTCAGGATGTCGCAGAATTGGGAATACGCCCCGATCTCCATCTACGGAGACAATGGAGAGGGTGTCCAGCTTCAAGTTTCTGGGCACTCGCATCTCAGAGGACCTCACATGGTCCACCAACACCGCTGCACTGGTCAAAAAGGCACAGCAACGACTGTTCTTCCTAAGAACATTGAAACGGACTGGTCTGCCCCATCAGCTGCCGACGACCTACCGCTGCACCACAGAGACCATACTAATGTATGGCATCTCTGTGGTATCTCAGCTGTACGGAGAGGAGAGCTCTTCAGCGCGTCGTCGACAGAGCGCAACAGATTATTGGGACACCGCTACCAGCCTTGGAGGGCATCTATCACACACGGTGCCTCAGGAAGGCCGTCAGCATACATAAAGACTCCTCTCACCCTTGTAATGGACTGTTCGAACTACTCCCTTCCGGCAGACATTACAAGGCCTTCTACGCCCGCTCCACCAGACTCAGGGACAGCTTCATTCCCAGAGCTATAGCGGCTCTGAACCGGCCCTGCTGAGTAACCCCCCCACCCCCATGGACTGTCACCCCGGCCTCGCACTTTAGTCTGTGTTGATTTTACTGGTCTAATGTTCATTTTTACAAATCTTGTTCTCAGGGTATTTAAACCTAAATTTTATTTGTCGATTAAGTTATGACATCGGATGGAAGTTGCAAACCAAATCTCGTTGCACTTGTGTGTAATGACAATAAAAGATATTATTATTATTATTATTATTATTATTATTATTCATCTGGGAAGCATTATAACAAAACTACATGCTTTGACATGAAATGCAGGAGTTGTGATTTGAATGTTTATCGATTTTGCAGCTTTGAAATTCCCGTTGATGTATAATTTGTATTTTTCTTTTTCAGGAAATTAACGGGTCATTCATTCCACATGGGCTACAATATGGCAATCCTCAATGGCATCACTACAGCTCTGGCAATAGTTTGGTGGTTCACCTGAACCCAATTTTACTTTTCCCTTCTCATTTAATGAAAATGAATACTGATCTTTATCCAGATTTGCAAGCCTTTTGCTTAAAGACAGTGAGATATGAAGATGCCTGTTTCTTTTTAAATTCATTTAAAGTGAACATTTTTGTTATCCAGTTTCTTAAAATTCCAGTTTTAGACCTGTTATTTTGACCATCTTATTCCATTATGTTGGAGTATTTGATTGCTAATTTGTTATCAGTTAATAATGCATCAAATGCAGATATGTGGTATTCTGTACTCTGTCCACCACGACAAAAGATAGGCAGAGTTGAACAAATTAAATGCATTACATTTTAAATTCATGTAGTTGACTGGGAGAGAAGAATTACATTTGGATCTATTAAGTAAAGTAAATAATGTATTGCTAATCATGTAGAAACAAGGAACTGTAGATACGGGTTTACAAACATGGGCATTTTGATTTTTTAATTCTGTTTCTGTAATTCTAGCTGAGCTTTTCAGATTCATTCTATTTTGAAACTGCCTTGTATATTAAGTTGTCACCCTAAAATTCTTTGCAGACTTTTACATTACTTTTGACAGAAGAATAATTTTTATAGACAGAAAAGCTAGAATTGACTATGATCATATGAAATACAAGTGGCCTAGAGAATGTATTTTTCCATTAAGTGTTCACTTGGCTACGCTGAAAAGTCGAGGTGACACAACTTTCATAATAAAATAAAATGCTTAATGTCACTGTCCCATTATCCATAAAACCCATCTATTTGGCATCAAGTGCACTGGGCAACCCATTCCTTTTTTGCCTCAAGCAACACCTGGGTTCACTGGAAAATTTATTCCACTTTATGCCTTAAAGAGAATTAAAAATGTGGTGTATTACTGGGAGTACGCAACCTTAATTTGTCAGGAAAATCTGCCAGTCCACGCCATAAGTCTGCTGTTTTTGTAATTAATAGTCTGTATTTCCATGTTCATGGCAATTGAGCAAGCAAACTTTTTTAAACAGAGTATCCCCGAACTTCCATACAGCATTACCAAGGGTTATTGTTTTTTTTAACAGATACTAGATCTGGCAAGAATAATTTTGGTGCAGGAAATACAAATTTATGAGAATCTAATTCTGACTTGATGGTCACGATCATATCTTGTACTGTGGCCTGTTATAAGGAAATGTAAATATTGCCTGCTGATCTCTGTAAGTAAACTTGTGATTTCTGAATTCATATTAATCCAAGTATAGAATTTTATAGTGGCTTGTTCATCTTGGGTTGAGATCTAATGGTATTGACATGCTATTCAGTCAAATCACTGATTCTAAAGACTACTAAAATTGGAAATAATTTATGTTTGTTAATTGTTACGATTAAAGATTTGTAAATGGCTTTGATTGTATAGATATGGTTAAAATTTTGCCTTGTTTTTGAACTATAATATCCTATTATCTTTTGCCTTTTGTGAAAGATGGCTTCCTCTGTGTAAATTGCATAAAGTCTTCACAAAAACTGAAATGTCATGTATTTTTAAAATATCCACTCATTGTTATTTATCACCATTATCAACTAAAGTTGTTTCAGGTTCGGAGCCTCATATTTCAGGGATGATGCGATTTAAAATTTGAATTAATATTTGTCACAAAATAACCAGGTGGCTGTTAAAATTAATTTAAAATGTTGTACTTTCCTAAGAACTCACTAGTGTAATGTGGTGCTTATCTCTGTACCAGACAGAATGTTTTTTTATGTCAGTTCTAATAATTATGAATGCAACAGACCTTTTTAAAAATTTGATATTTTGCACGCCAAAAAATATTTTATGAACTTCAGAAGGAACCTCATTGCTGATTGGAGTTTGGTTGCAATGAATGTACTGCATTGCTGTGTACAATGGTTGTTTGAACTATTAAAGGTGATTTGCCGTGAAATTGTTTCCATTTAATTTCAGCGGCCCTCATTTATTATTTTGGGCAGTGTTACGGCGTTGGGTCAATAGTGAACGTAGGTCAAGTCAGTTTATTATCATGTGTCCCACTTTATCTGTATAAACAGAGAGATGAGTGTGTGGCCAGGATGGTGTGGGTCCTTGAAGATGTTGACAGCCTTTTTGAGGCAGCGTCTGCGATAGATCCCTTCGATGGTGGGGAGGTCAGAGCCGATGATAGACTGAGCAGTGGTCATAACATTCTGCATTCTTTTCCGCTCCTGGACGCTCAAGTTGCCGAAACACGCCACGATGCAACCAGTCAGCTCTCTACTTTGCACCTGTAGAAGTTCGAGAGTCCTCTTTGACATATCGACTCTGCGTAATCGTCTCAGTAAGTAGAGGTGCTGATGTGCCTTCTTTATAATTGCATCAGTGTGCTGGGACCAAGAAAGATCTTCGGAAATATGCACGCTCAGGAATTTGAAGTTATTGACCTTTTCCGCCATTGATATAAACGGGATTGTGGGTCCCTATCCTACCCCTTCCAAAGTCCACAATCAGTTCCGTGGTTTTGCTGGTGATGAGAGCCAGGTTGTTGTGCTGGCACCATTTGGTCAATCGGCCGGTTTCACCTATACTCTGACTCGTCACCATCAGTGATTCGTCCCACAACAGAGGTGTCGTCGGCAAACTTGATGATGGAGTTCGCACTATGTCCAGCTACACAGTCATGAGTAGTAAAGGGGTTGTGTCAGTAATTTAACCTCTGCTAATTTTCCATTAAGCTCTTCCGTAGCAAAACAATGTTCTGTGTGGAGGTCAAAATGGAGAGGTTGATCATTACCCATTCTTGTGGACATGAAACAGAGTGTTATACAAGGGGGGCACAATGGTGCAGCTGGTAGAGCAGCTGCCCACAATGCTCGTGACCCTTGTTCGATCCTGACTGCTGGTGCTGTCTGGAGTTTGAACGATTCTCCCTGTGACCATGTGGGTTTCCGCCGTGTGCTCCGCTTTCCTCGATCTTCCCCAGAGGCATGCAAGTTTGTAGGTTAATTAGCCTCTGCAAATTGCCCCATCCCAATTGGTTGGGATGTGGAACAAACTGGATTATGGCAGCAGGGACTCCTGTGGCATTCAAGTACTTACATCGGACCTTGAATTGCAGAGATGCAAAAAGGTGTGAGCCGAGTGCAGTAAATGGGATTCACATAGATTACATTAAATGTTGGCATGGCATGGTAAGCTGAAGGAACTGTTTCAGTGCTGGATGATTCCCTCTCTCAAACACCTTTACTTTAGTATGGTTATCTCTGTACTAATGCAGCTTTGAAGAACTGTTACTTTTCATCTTGCCACAGGCAAGTAAACTGAATAGAATTCTCATGTCTAACTTGAGATGGTATATTTACCATGTTTGCTGTATTTTTCGAAAGAAATAAAATGGACTATTGAACTGCCCATTTTTCCCACTTAGTTTTTAAAATGTAGTGCTATGAATCTTTGTGAGACTAGATTCTGGTTGGGACTCTTCTTCAGACTGTAGCTTGAAGAACGGTGCTCACCCCAAACATCACCTATCCATGTTCACAAGAGACCTGTTGAGTTACTCCATCACTTTGTCTTTTTTTTGTAAACCAGCATCTGCAGTTCATTGTTTCTATATATCGTAATAATCCTTTCATATATGACTTTCTTTAGCTGTCCATGTTTAATAGCTTTGGGAATACTGCAAGAATGCCTCTGCTTGTCTAAAACTAGGATGAACTAATGAATTGCCAGCACTGCTTATTCAGAATTAGTTTGCCACAAATTTGTTTCCTTCAGCATTTATTAAATTTTGTTTCTATGAACATTGCCACTTTGCAGGAAATCAAATTGAGAGTGGTTCTCATTTGTACAAGTTGCTTCCAAAAACAAGAATCTTGTGACATTGACTCATGATGATGCGGCACAATATGCAGTTAAACTAAGGAGATGAATACGTGGGAGGCGGATAAAAGGTGTTTTTTTAATCCCAAAGTCTGTTCTTGCTCCAGACAGGCATGTACAGTATGTCATATGTAACTAACATCGCAATTATGGAGAAAGCACACAAAGTGCTGGAGTAACTCAATGGGCCAGGCTGCATCTCTGGAGAACATGATTGATGTTCTCCAAAGATGCTGGCTGACCTGCTGAGTCACTCCAGCACTTAGTGGGTTTTTTTGTGTAAAGAAGCACGTGCAGTTTCTTATTGCTCATTTATGGAGTCTTGGATTGTTGTAATGAGTTAACAGAGAAAGATTGGATTTGGATTGTACAGCATGGGAACAGGCCCTTCAGCCCACTAAGTATATGCCAGCCATCGAGCACGCTAGTTCTATGTATCTCACTTTCACATCCACACCAGACACACTCGGGGCAATTTACAGAATCCAATTAACTTACAAACCCACAAGTCATAGGAATATGGTAGGAAAGCAGAGAAAACCCACACTGTCATAGGAAGAACATGCAAACTCCATACTGCCAGCATCTGAGGATAGGATAAACCTGGGTCCCTCGTGCTGTGAGTCAATGGCTCTAACAGCTATGTCACTGTGCCAAAGCATGGAATTTGGTGCTTCCTAAAGTTACTATTAGCCTGTAGATTAAAAGACACAATAACTTCAAAATATTTTGTTTCTGGTTATCAGGTACAATGCCCTCCATAATGTTTGGGACAAAGACCCATTGTTTGTTTATTTGCCTCTACTCCACAATTTGAGATTTGTAATAGAAAAAAAAAATCACATGTGGTTAAAGTGAACATTGTCAGATTTTAGTAAAGGCCAATGTTATACAATTTGGTTTCACCGTGTAGAAATACAGCTGTGTTTATACTTAGACCCCATATTTCAGGGCACCATAATGTTTGGGACACATGGCTTCACAGGTGTTTGTAATTGCTCAGGTGTGTTTAATTGCCTCCTTAATGCAGGTATAAGCAGAGATGCCAAGTGTCCCGGATTCGCCGTATTTTGTCCCGGCGAAATAACCTTTTTACGGTGTTCCGGCAGCCAAACATGCTGTTACGGAACACCGCCGCGCCGGTGTTCCTCCCGTGGTGAACGCCGGCGCCATGTGCCCCCGGTATGCCAGCCCGGCAGCTCGCAGCCACGCCCGGCCCAGAGCCCGGGCGGCGCCGGCCCGCGTGATCAGCGGCACTTTCTTGCCGCCAGCCGGCCGCTCGCGGCAGCCCCATCACCGGGCCCCCCACCCCCACCCCCACCCAGTGCGCAGGCGCAGACCCGCCGGCAACCTTGCCAAGTGCGCATGTGCCGCACCCGCCCGCCGGCAGCCCGCTGATCTGCACCAGTGCGCAGGCGCATAGCCGCCGGCAACAACCCCAAGTGAGTATGTTACGGAGAGAAATGCATTTAACCCCATTTGTTACGGACAAATGGGTTGAATGTTACTGTGAACTAAATTTAGGGTTGGCATCTCTGTATAAGAGAGCTCTCAGCACCTAATCTTTCCTCCAGTTTTTCATCACATTTTCTATTGCTGTTTATCAACATGAGAACCAAAGTTGTGCCAAAGAAGCCATTGTGAGACTGAGAAACAAGAATAAAATTGTTAGAGACATCAGCGATTTAGGCTTACCAAAATCATATGTTTGGAACATAATTAAGAAGAAAGAGAGCACTGGTGAGCAGACTGGCAGGCCAAGGAAGATCTCCACAGCTGATGACAAAATAATTCTCTATAATAAAGAAAAATCTCCAAACACCTGTCCGACTGATCAGAATCATTCTTCAGGAGTCGGGTGTGGATTTGTCAATGACTGCTGTCCGCAGAAGACTTCATGAACAGAAATACAGAGGCTACACTGCAAGATGCAAACCACTGGTTAGCCGCAAAATTAGGCTAGGCAGGTTACAGTTTGCCAAGAAGTACTTAAAAGAGCAACCACAGTTCTGGAAAAAGGTCTTAAGGACAGATGAGACAAAGATGATTAGTAAGATTAAATGAGAACTTTCCAGTTTGAAGTTTGATATTTATTTTATGAGGAGCTACAATGAGGGATTACGTGAAGAACCCGCCAGCCCGCATGCGCATCAATCTTCAAAGCAGCGGTGTGAAATCACAGATAACAGTTGTTGAACTGAATATAGTAAGATTTGAGAAACTTGTACTATCAGCTGACCTTTATGAGAGAGGGTTGGGAGTGGAGGGCACGTAATCCCTCATCGTAACTCCTCATAAAATAAAGATCAAACTTCAAACTGGTAAGTTCTCATTTAAACTTACTATTTTACTTTGGAGCCTCGTGAGTGACTCCGTGAAGATTTCAAAGCTCTGTGATTTCATGCCGTGGAAACGAGTCCATGCGACACTGCATCAATTGACCAGGGATGAGTGAAATTTAATAAAGCACGACATAGAGTCAAACATGCTGATGCTTTTTAATGACGAAATGATTATAGTAATCCCACTCATCCAGGATGTATTAAAAAATAGAACCTAAAAATAGTGTTGGCAAATACCCCCGGTCTGGCAATGGGTTTGTTATAACACATTTGGAAATTTGCTTGTTTGACCATCCTGCAGCCGCTAGGATGAGGTCCAGCGAAACATCCATAACCCTTGCTGCTGATGTTGTTGCAGCCCTGGTGGAGTGAGATTTGAAAACATCAGTGTTCACTCCTACACAAGCCAAAACCAGTTGAATCACCTGGGGTGGTCTATACTGATACCTACGTATGATGTTTTTGTAACTAACAAACATTGCTAGTTCAGAGCCTCTAAGGCTTTAGGTGACATAATGACTGTATAGTTGTGTGACCACACACACAACCAAATGTCCATGAGGTATGCCATGAAACTAGTTTGAGACCTGACACCCCCGGTGTACTCTGCAAGACTAAGTCATGAACATAAGTATCATTTGCAGCTGTAACTAACCTGTCCAGTCGTAGCTTATGCAACGACTGGACCTGTTGCGCTGAACCCAGCGCAATGAGGATAACCACTTTGTAGGTGATTTAGACCGAGGACAGGAATGTAGCTGGAGCCCACTTGCGATGCAGCGTCAGTAGGACATAATATCCCATATCTCCGAGTACCTGGGGCTGGGGGAATTTGAGTTGAAGATACCCTTCATAAATCTGGATATCAGAGGTTGAGACCCGACAGCATGGTGTCCCGACCCCAGCAGGAAGTATGACGACAAGGCACTTCTAGCACAATTTATAGCATTATAACTCCATCTCTCATGAAATATAGCTTTGCGAGGAATACCAAGACATTTGTTATACGTACCGTGTCATACGATATATTGGACTGTAAACAGGAAACTTACATTCCTTGATATAGGAGATGAACTGTTTCTTGGTACTATCTCTTCAGGCCGCAGTGATTACATCCACCGTACAACCTGACTGTCCGTACCCCAGGAAAGGTCTTCTCATAGCCTGCAACCCAACAATTTTAGTTGCTCATGCAGAGGATGGTTCTCCCCAGTCACGGGGTAAACCAGCAGATTTCTGCGTTTGGGAACAGCTATGAAAGGCTCTGTTATCTTTTGCAGTATGAGTGGACCCATGGCTGCGTAGGCCAGTCGAGAACTGTCAAGCCTGAGGCGGAGTCTTGCTGGTTTTTAAGCGAGCACAGACTGATGAGGCAAAATGGAGGAAAGACATAACGAACATTCCTCCCCAGTGTAGCGAGAATGCATCCATCGCCACTGCCCCTGAGAATGGCCAAAAGACTAGATGCAAACAAATCGATATTTGGTGTTCCATCAAGCCACAATGTCATTAAATACTTTGTGGTACAACATCCATTCTGTGTTGTCATTGATTTACGTGATGATACACCAGCACCAAATGAGGTTAGGTAAACTATCACTTGATTGCTATTAGCTTGATTGAACCCATGTGATTAATATATGCCACCACTGTACTGTGTCAACTTGTTGGTGAGCATGCAGGTATGCATATTCGCACAATAAGCCTTTAACCCACAGAATGCACCTAGTGATTTTAGGTAGTTGATACCACATAATTGAGGGGTTGGTAACTCATGCACATCCCATCCACCTCTGTGACTAGAGATGGGATAGTAATTTCCCTTCTTCGAGCACTATCATCAGTTTGTAAGATAACTGAAGGTTAAATTACCAAAAGTACTGGAGCAATGCTGAATATAGTCTGTCCACCATTGTGACTTTGGTGGCTTCAGCTGGTAATTGCATAGATCTGTTAACAATGACCAACATGGCACCTGAGAAGTTACTACTTTGCATGTTGTAAGTTCTGATAATGCAATTTGCACAGCTGAAACCCAGCTGCTAATTGCCAATTACACTTATTGAATAGAAGGCTGCTTTATAACAACAAGGTTGTTACAGGCTTCAAGTGTTTCCAATCTCTTGCCCCAGGGCGGAGTCACAGACAAATGAATTATTAAAGGTAAACCCCCAATAATAACTAACGGTAGTTGGTAGCAACTAAAAATTTAACTGAATAGATGAGGAGCCTCAATTTGTTAATTATTATTTGCAGCTGAAACAGCGTTTAGAATAGCATCCAGATAAGCCTGAATAAGTGTTTTTGAGCTTTTGGCAGTCCGAGCACCGTTTAATCATTTGGTAAATAACCTGGGAGCTGAAGTTAGCCCATTTTGCAACGCTTTAACTGTTATTATTGTCCCATTCAAATGTCTCCAATGATCCCTGAGAATGGAAATCAGTTGTTTAACAGGAACAAGATTTCACATTCTGAAAAGTCTCTGTTGTACATACGAGTTAAATCAAAGATGAACCGACATCCTCCATTCACAATGAACAGGCCACACCTGCCATAATTCCATGCCTACCTTGAACGACAACTTTGACCAAATTTCCAACCCTGTCTCGGAAGGTAATTCTGGCCATAATACTGAGCCTGCCTTAAAAGACAACTCCAGCCATATTTCCGAGTTTGTCTCGGAAGGCACTCCTGGCCGTCACACTGAGCCTGCCTCGAAAGGCAATTCTGCAAGCCATGCTTAGAACTCTTGTATACTGTGCAAAAATAAACCAATCACATGTTATCAATTAATCTGAATCTCATGTCAGCATTGTCATTTGTACAAAAAACAAGCGTAAATATTACCAACTTGTAAATGGTCCACATACCCCATGTTTCGGAAGAACCAGACCCACCTACCTCCATGGCTACCGGTGGTCTTATGGCAAGCCCAAGGGCCCCTGATGTGGGTTCTATTCTGGTCCTTGATTGAAGAGTAGGACTGGTAGGGTGTGTGGATTCCATATTTCCTGAGACCAGCTTGGACCTTGGCCTGAAAGACCTCTGCCCAACTTTCAAGCTGCCATCAGCTTCAGTGAACTGCTTACTGCCAATGAGGCGTGGGGTGTGTTGTCGCCGAAACGATGAAGCTTTGTTCATCGTTGGTACTTTGATTGGTCTGACAGCTTATGCTTCCTCATCCAGGTATACTTGTTGGAATAAGCCTTACCTGAAGAGAAGCTTCGGCGGCTGGTTTCTTTTATCCAATGTCACCCCTGATCGCGCTGTTCACTGCCGGCCGTGAGGGGAAGTCTGGCCCCTTCCGGGTTTTCTGCCCATGGCAGTAACCCTTTCATTTGCGAGTATTTCCTTGAAGCCATATGCATGTGCTCCAGTATGTTCCACGGACATACGTCGAATTTGAAGTCAGTTACACACTGACCACTCGCACTCCCCTCCACAGAAAGGGAGATTCGTAGGTAGCCCTGAGAACCGGTGCTGCCGCAGGTCCCTGAGGATACCTGCACTGACATGGCCTCCTATGGACCTATGTCAGGATTTTTGCTCTGTGTCAGACTGAAACTGACCCTGAATGCTCCCCTCCTCAGAGAGGGAGACATTGTGCAGCCTTGAAAAAGGTGCCGTGGACCCCCGAGGAGACCCGTGCTGATAACTCCTTCCTTTGGAGTATCATTGTGGAGCACCTCTCCATCAGGTGCTCCATCTCCTGGCCCGACTCATTTGAGTTAAAGGGCCTCTTCCCAAGACTCCCTTCCTCAGAGAGGGAGATATAATTTTGTGGCTAACCCTCCAAGCGGGGTTGCCTAGGTGCTCCTGGCCCGACTTGTTGGAATAAACGGGCCTCTTCCCTACGCTCCCCTCCGCAGAGAGGGAGATATAATTTTGTGGCTAACCCTCCAAACGGGGTTGCCTAGGTGCTACCGGCACCAGTCGGAAGCCGCTGGCTCCACCACCAGCGACTCAAAAGCGAAGTCGACCGCCGCCCGCTACCCGCACTTCGGCGGTCTCAGTAGCGGGTTTCCCGTGGACCGCGGCCGGGATTTCCCGAGGTCATGACCGGGATTCCCTGCGGTCTTACTGGGATTCCCCGCGGTCCATGATGGGTCCCCGCGGGCCGCCCGGAATTCACCCACGAATTTCAGCAGGCAAACTCTGTAAACAGAGAGTCCTGCAAAAGAAGACACAACCTGGGAATAAGTTTAAAAACTTACCTTGAAGGTTTAAACTTACCGCTGACAGGAGCAGCTCGCCTGCCAGTCAGTCATCGCACCACACGCTAGACGTAATGATGCGCATGCGGGCTGGCGGGTTCTTCACGTAGTCACTCACGTGACTCCGAAGTAAAACTTATATCAGAGTGATGGCAAGAGCAAAGTATGGAGGAGAGAGGAACTGTCCAAGATCCAAAGATAACACTTCATTTGTGAAACACGGTGATGGGGGTGTTATGGCCTGGGCATGTATGGTTGCTGAAGGTACTGACTCACTTATCTTCATTGATGATACAACTGCTGATGTTAGTAGCATAATGAATTCTGAAGTGTATAGACACATCCTATCTGCTCAAGTTCAAACAAATGCCTCAATACTCATTGGCCGGCGGTTCATTCTACAGCAATCCAATGATCCCAAACATACTGCTAAAGCAACAAAGGTGTTTTTCAAAGCTACAAAATGGTCAATTCTTGAGTGGCCAAGTCAATCACTCGATCTGAACCCAATTGAACATGTATTTTATATGCTGAAGAGAAAACCGAAGGGTACTAGCCCCCAAAACAAGCATAAGCTAAAGATGGCTGTTACACAGGCCTAGCAGAACATCACGAGAGAAGACACCCAGCAACTGGTGATGTCCATGAATCTCAGACTTCAAGCAGTCATTGTATTCAAAGGATTGCAACACAATACTAAACATGAGTACTTTCATTTACAATGCATTGCTGTGTCCCAAACATCATGGTGCCCTGAAATGGGGGGACCATGTATAAACACCGCTGTAATTTCTACATGGTGTAAAACCAAAATGTATAAAAATGGCCTTTATTAAAATCTGTCATTGTGCACTTTAACCACATGTGATTTTTTTTCTATTACAAATCTCAAATTGTGGAGTAGAGGCAAATAAATAAATGATGGGTCTATGTCCCAAACATTATGGGGGATAAATTTGACGTCAATGCTACATTATATATCCTTGGTGATTTATGATCTTGTCAGAATTTAAGGTCTTTATATTTGCTTTGATATGAATTGACCAGTCAGAACAAAAAGAATATTATGAGCCTGAACAAATGAAAACCTTTCTAAACATCCTCTGGCCATGTAATTACTTGTGTGGCTTGAGAAAACCTGCTCAGAAATGATGTCTTCAACAAAAGCCATGCATGCCACAGATATCCGACTCGTGTGCCAGAGGGAGAGAGATGAGAGTATTACACGGTGCCTAGTGATTCACTGAGGTAAATTGAAAATAGTCAGCCCTTGTGAATTAAGCTTGTAATCCTCAATCAAGATGGAAAATGGCATCTCTCTGCTCCATGTCTTCTCATTGTAAGCCCTCTGGCATTCAGTCTCTTAACTTACTGATCTAAAAATAGATACTTTATGTAAAGGAGAGGAAATAACTGGAGCTGCATCTCTTGGTCTAATAAGTCAAGGAAACAGGCCAGCCTTTCTCATTAGCTCAAAGTGCTAAATAAATTTGATGGGTCAAGCAGTATCTCTGGAGGATGTGGATAGGTGATGTTGTGGATTGGGATCCTACTTCAGACCCAAAACATCGCCTATATGTGTTCTCCAGAGATGCTGCCTGTCACCCAGTTACTCCAGCACTATTTTTTTTCCGTAAACCAGCATCTGCATTCCCTTGTGTCTAGATTTCGCATTTGGTGGCTTGGGGTTGGGTGATAGCGTATCCCTGAGGCTACATCAAGGCAGCCAGTACTTCAAAAGAAGAGTTCACTCTAAGATCAAGGAATCACTTTTTAACCGAGAGACCACAGCAGAATCTGAGAGAGGACCAAGGTTTTCCAATGATACCCTTGGTGAGGCAGAGGTGGGGGAGAAGGTGCTTAATCCCTCAGTATGGGATTCTGGGATTTTGGTGCAGACAGCAATTGGCATTACTAATGACAATAGCAACACTAGCAATGAAGAGTCTGAGGAAGAGTCCTGACCGGAAATTCTACCTATCCATGTTCTCTAGAGATGCTGCCTGGCCTGCTGAATGTCACCACCACTTTGTGTCATCTTTGGGCAACACAGTGGCGCAGCCCTAGAGTTGCTTCCTTACAGCGCAGGAAACCCGGATTCGATCCTGAGAGTTTATACATTCTCACTGTGGCCGCATGGGTTTTTTTCAGGGTGCACTGCTCTCCCACATTCCAAAGCCATGCACATCTGTAAACTAAACTAAAAATGTAAAGAAAGTAAATGGTCGACAAAAGCAGATTGTAATAATTGACACCGCTGATATAGAGGTTTCCTGTGCCTTTTCATACTCAGTCACCAAGAAGACCTGTTTTTATCTCTTGCTTTATTAAAGTTTTATCAACAATGGTATCACCCTTGTGGACAATGTCTGACCTATTTCTGAAGTGTCAGTCTAGATTATGTGCTCAAATCTCCAAAATGGCCTTAAATACGTAACTTCCTAACTGAGAGGTAGAATGTCACCACAGAATTAAAGCTAATACATAAAGTAAACAGTGAAACATTAAATCTGGAAAGTACTTTGTGTATCCTGACTGGTTTAGCGTTCGTAGTTTGATGAGTCCGGATCGAGGTGTCGGTGGAGTAAGACCCCTCAGGCCGCTGCAGCAGCCTGGGGCCCGAGTGGATCAGGTGCCGCCTCAAGTGGCTGAGTGTGGGAAGTGGCGCAGAGCAGCAGTGGAGGACATTACCAGGCCAGGCCGACCGCTGCAACTCCAAGCCAGTGCTCCCGCCAGGACATTGGACCAAGGTAAGACTACATTTTAAAAACTTTTCTCTTTAGTTTTTAGTTTAGTTGAGAGATACTGCTTGGAAATGGCCCTTTGGCCCACCTTTTATCCTACACACAGGTGACAACCTACAGAAACTACCTAACACGCAAACCTGCACGCCTTTGGAATGTGGGATGTAACCGGTGCAAACCCACGCGGTCACAGGGAGAACGTACAAACTCCGTAAAGTCAGCACCAGTAGTCAGGATCGAACCTGGGTGTCTGGCGCAGTAAGGCAGCAACTCTACCACTGTGCCACTGTGTCGCCCAACTACTATAGATTACCATCTCAGAGTAATCCACTATTCCTACACTCTTGTACTTAAGTATGATTGTGTTTATGTAAAGTAAGCTTTTTACTGAACTGTTAACACAAAAAGGAATTTCACTGTACTTGGGTATGAGGCAATAAAGTCCCATTGAAGCATTAGTGACTTTTATAGAGTTGATGGCTTAGACCATGGAGAGCCTGATAGCATAGACTTGGGATAAGTCATTGTGGTCTAAATATATTTCCTTTGTTTAAAAATGCCAGGAAAGGTAAACAAATTGACTAGAACAACTCCAGTGTACACATACACCCATTCCATATTGGTAGTTTTATAAAAGTTCAAGCAACTAATCTTAATTAAAGATATGCAGGTGGCATTTTAACTGAACTAATCAACATGCGTGGAGACACGATTGACCCAAGGTCTCTCCATTAATAATTCAAGTTAGCAGCATGCTGCATGAATGACTCTGCCATTTTATATTTGCTTCCCATACAGGGAGGCTTTGATGGTGTTTTATTTGGAATGAAAATGTGCTAAAATGCCTGATGTGTGAGTATGTCAGGTGGCTGCCACTGCAAAAATAAATCAGTCCGGAAGTCCCAGGACTGTGACAACATTTCAATCCCCTGCAGCCAACTCTGACAATTCTACATCACTCTCTAGCTAATATTTTCTTTGAACTTATCCATCCATATGCCCATCGAATCCTGTGGGAGAGGGTTATGATTTGTATCAAACATTTATGCAGGCTCTATCGTTACAGGTGACAGATTCCTTATTAAATGTGCCATAAAGAGAAATTGATAGAGCGTCTTGGTATTGCTTACTATCCATTTCTTCCTCAAGTAACAGTTTAAATTCCCCTATGACAGGAACATTCTTAACAATTAACATTACCCAATATTGAGTCATACAGTCATACAGCATGGAACCAGGCCCTTCGGCTCACCGACCAGCGATTCCCATACACTAGCAATATCCTACACACTAGGGACAATTTCAAAATTTTACCAAAGCCAGTTAACATACAAACATGTGTGTCTTTAGAGTGTGGGAGGAAACCAGAGCACCTGGGGAAAACTCATGTGGTCACGGGGAGAACGGACAAACTCCATACAGACAGCACCCGTGGTCAGGATTGAACCCGGGTCTCTGTCGCTGTAAGGCAGCAACTCTACCATTGCACCACCGTGCAGCCCAACTGATCCATGCCGACCAAGATGCCCCATCTAAGCTTGTCCCATTTACCCCCGGGACAGAAAGGTCAGAATGGGAAGGGGAATTAAAATGTTTGGCAACCGCCCTACTCCATCCTAGTTGTCTTACTTGTTCCACTGTTCGCATCCTTGTATCCCTCTCGTTAGCATCTCAAGAAGGAACCCAAAACGTTACCGGTTTCAATTCTCCAGAGATGTTACCGGACCCACTGAGTCACTCCAGCATTTTGTGTCTATCTTCAGATTGTGTTGGTTATCAATTCCAGCCTTTCTAAATTTTCCTTCATATGGTCTCCAAATGAAAAATGCGTCAAATGAGTCAAATATTTAACTTTACCAGAAAGATAAGTAATCATTAGTTTTTTTCTGTTACATGCAGTGTGATGGGAGATTATCCCCATATATATAAATGCAGAAGGATTTTGTACAGCATGGAAACAATCGCTCTGACCCTACGTGATCATGCTGACTGAGATACCCCAGTTAAGCATGTCCCATTTGCTCATGTTAGTCCCATTTGCTCATGTTAGACCCATATCCCTCCAAACCTTTCCCATCCAAATACCCATAGAAATGCCTTTTAAATAATCTCATTGTACCTGCCTCGATTAGTTCCTCAGGTAGTTCATTCCATATACTGTACCTTCACCCTCTGAATTAAAATGTTGCCCCTCAAGTTCCGATTAAATGTTACCATTGTGGAATAGTTTTGAAAATCATGGTTTAAAATATAAAGGGAAAATCAACTATTTACCCATGGATTCCTCTAAAAATGATTGGAATTGAAAATCAAGATAGAACTTGATGGTTGATCTGATTATGTCCATTTACACTGCTAACCAAAGACAAAATTACCTTCTAAGTAATCATGGACGAGATTGGTTTTGTTTCATACATTTCCCATCTTTCCGCTGACTGGTTAGCATGCAACAAAAGCTTTTCACTGTACCTCTGTACATGTGAGGATAAATTAAATTCGAACCACATATATTTTTAAGGGTGGGACACTTGTTTGCCTCTCGTAGTTAGGGCTAGATAGAGTGGATGTGAAGAGGATGTTTCTAGTAGTAGGAGATCCTTGTACCAAAGGGCACAGCCTCAGAATAAAAGGACATACCTGTAGAATGGAGATGAAGGAGAATTTATTTAGTCAGAGGGTGGTGAATCTGTGGAATTGATAGGTTCTTTATTAGTAATGGCAAGTTACTAGCTAGTTAACCTAGTCAAAGTTTACGGGGAGAAGGCAAGAGAATGTGATTGAGAGGGAATATAGGTCAGCCATGATCGAATGGTGGAGCAGACTCTTGGCTGCATCACCTAAGTTTTGCTCCTACTTCTCATGATCTTATAATTCTAGTCAGTAATGTTGTTAGCCATTCCTCACCAACACCATGCATGCAACCCAATGTCCACTTGCATATTTAATTGTGGAGGTGTGTGTTTTCAAACCTTGTGTACCTCTACAGTGCCCTAAGCGAACAGACTATACATGATTACAATCATGGAATACAGGGAGGGAATGCGCAAGATGAAATCCAGTAATGGATTAAAGATAGTTTGAAGATCTCAATCAGGGCAGCTCTCTAGATATGGTGTTGCCTGATGCTGGGAAGAAACTGTCTGAATGTGGAGGTGTGTGTTTTCTTTGTACCTCTTGCCTACATAGGGAGTGATCTGAGACTCATCCTTGATTTTGCTGGTGGCCTTGTGGAGTGCATGCTTAATCCTATTTCGGAAAAATTTGCAGAGGAGCTGAAAAGGCTTTTTGATGGGCACATGGATATGCAGGCAACAGAGGGATGCGCAGGCTGAGGAGATCAGTTTAACTTGGCATCATGTTCAGCATGGCCAATGTGGGCTGAAGGGCCTGTTCCTGAGCTGTACTGGTCTATGTTCTTAAAAGACAACTATACCTCTGCTGAGGATTGTTGATGCACTGTGCTTTCTGTCATAGGTAATGATGTTGAGAAAGAGCAGGCAGTGATGATGATCTTTTAACACAACTCACACAGTTAAGAATCCACATCTTAATTTGAGGCTTATAGGACAAGAAAGGCACAGTGGTGCAGTGGTAGAGTTGCTTCCATGCAATGCCAGAGACCCGGGTTCGATCCTGACTATGGGTGCTGTCTGTACGGAATTTGTTCCTTTTTCGAAGTGATCACGTGGGTTTTCTCTGGGCGATCCGGTTTTCTCCTACATTCCAAAGACATACAAGTTTGTAGGTTAATTTGGTGTATGTAATTGTAAATTGTTCCTAGTGTGTAAGATAGTGCTATTGTACAAGGTAATCGCTGGTCAGCGCAGACTCAGTGGACCGAAGGTCCTGTGTCCATGCTGCATCTATAAAATCCAAAACTCTAAAATAACAGTGAATGTTTAGCCCATTGTAAGTTGCAGGGGAATATGGGCCCACTTTCTATCTGAGGATGATGGAACATATGGTTTAAGTTGAACAGACAGCTACTTCTGCTGGCGTTTTCAGAATATGAGCACACTTTTAAAACACAGAGTCAGCACAAGCAATATTATACATTGGGACATGATGAATTGGTCAATACTTTACTAAACTATACATTTATTTGTAAAATTAGTTACTCCTGTATACTTTTTAATAGGGACATATTATTTGTTCAAATGTGAACAGAACCTACAGTTATTTTACAGCAAAACAAGTAAAAGGGAAAAGTAACCAGTGGTTCCACGATTGCAAATCAGTTTTGTGGCTGCATGTCGCATATATGTCCAACAGAAAGGAATAGAAACGAGCTATGAAGGTGAAATGAAAAATGCTTGTGAATGAGTCTCACATTGGATGCTGTATCTCAAAAAAACTTGTATGGGGCAAGTTGTTTTTTCTTTACACAGAGGGTGTAAAGAGGGTGAGCACCTGGAATCAGAGTCGGATATGATAGCAACATTCAAGAGATGTTTGGGTAGGAATATAGATCTGCATGCAATGGAGGCATTTGCATTATGTGCAGGGAGATATGACTTGGTCTTAGCATCGTGATCGACACAGACATTGTGGACCTAAAGGCCTGTTCCTGTGCCGTACTGTTTTATGTCCTTATATATACACCTAAAGAAACATTATGCATGTCGGGAATATCTCGGCAATCCGTGCACCAGGCATATCCTGGCAAGCCGCGGCCAAGCCCACCAGCAGGCTTGTCTTGCAGCCAAACAAAGAGGGCCATTGGGACTATAATGAGTAGGCCTGGCACCCGCCACAGACCAAGCTTGCCGCCGAGAACCGGGATCTGGAAGGAGGAGAGGGACGGACTGCCGGACACTGAGAGCCGCAGAGAGACGGTGGGCTGCCGAGAACAAAAGGGAACCTGGCAGAGGGTGGGGTTGGGGCTGCTGAGAACAAAGAGGGCCAGTGGGACTACAATGAGTACTTTGTAACTTTGTCAGTGTCAGATACATGGCGACTCTTTGCACACTTGTGTATTGCATGTACAATAAATTAATTTCCCTGTACTTGGCTACATGTGACAATAAATTATAATTTAATTAATTGACTAAATAAGCTGAAAGACCATTGGGAACTTTAGCATCTAAAAATTCTGCTGATTGTCTTTGCAATACAAGGTCATTTTCAATCCTGTTCTCATGGATAGCCAATGCAGCGACAATATGTACAAGTAATTTCAGAAGGTTAAGGATTTTCTCAAAGCTTTGTCCATTGGTACTGAATGCTGGGATAGTGTGCTTCTAATATCAGATAAAAGGTTCCATTCTGGAAATGGTTTGCTAGACATAGATGCATCCCAACAAGTGGTAATTCAGAGAAGCAGGGAACTGCAGATGTGAGTTTACACCAGAAAAGTATTAAGTGCTGGAGTAACTCAGTGGGTTGGGCAGCATTTTCTGTCTATGTTTTATCCTGTTGTAAAGCTGTGCCTCACACACCTCTGTCATTCCAGGCTCTGCTTTACATGCTGTAGCCCTGATGTGTGGCTGTCCACCAGCTTATCACCAGCATCCTGCCCCCCTCCCCCTTATCCCTAGAGCTCAGCAGCTGGCAAGAGGGATTTACCTATTCTGGGCCCCTTTGTGTATATTTCCATAGCTTGCCGCTTTCCCACACCCATCTGTTTTGCGCTCTTCCCGTTCTTGTCATTCTGTTTATGTTTTCCTGCCACAGCTCTTGATTCATGTTTTAATGTTATGTACTTTTCCAATGCAAACGATAAGGCCCATCAATCAATCACATTTAGTTTAGTTTAGAGATACAGCATGGAAACAGACCATTTGGCCCACCAAATCTATGCATCATCAATCACCCAGGTGCATTACTTCCATGTTGGGTTGGGTTGGGAGCAACTTGGTGCAATCGCAGCTTAGGAAAACGGTGAGTAAGCTGGAGAAAAATCATAGCGCTATCGCGTTGCGCAATAGCACAAAGAGAATGACTGCCAAACCGGAAGATAACAAGATCAGAGTTTTAGTTATATATAAATAGAGAGAGATAGACAGATAGACAGATAGATAGATAGATAGATAGATAGATAGATAGATAGATAGATAGATAGATAGATAGATAGATAGATAGATAGATAGATAGATAGATAGATAGATAGATAGATAGATGAAGATAGATAGAAGATAGAAGATAGATATATAGTTGTATAGATAGACAGATAGACAGTCAGACAGATAGACAGACAGACAAGCAGGCAGACAGACAAGCAGACAGACAGACAGACAACCAGACAGACAGACAGACAGACAGACAACCAGACAGACAGACAGACAGACAGACAGACAGACAGACAACCAGACAGACAGACAGACAGACAGACAGACAGACAGACAGACAGACAGACAGACAGACCAAATGCAGACAGGTGGGACTGGTGTAGATGGAGTATCTTGGTCAGCATAGGCAAGGTGGGCCAAAGGGCTTGTTTCTGTGCTGTATGACTATGACGGAGACATCATAGGATCGTTTCATTGATATTTTAATGACGTGCTAATTTGTTACCGACAGTCCTTTCATGTTCTTTCAGATCATTCATGATCTGTTTTACTTCCTTGCTACATTTTCTACTTGCGGCAGTTCAGTTGTTAATAACATATACTAATTATTTTCCAGTGAGGACGGTGTAGAGAGCTTATTGCTACAGAGTTGATGGATAGACTCCCTCCACTTTAAGGAAACCACACTTCGGTCAAGCACAGCTTGCTCCTTCTCTAGTCTGAACATCTGCAGTGTACAAAAGTCAGCGAAGTGTTACTATTGCTCTGTCACAATGTACATAGGTAGTGCTGTTAGGTTATGGTGTACTTTATCCATGAAAAAGCCATGGTCTTTATCATAGTCCAACTGTCAAATTGTTAATCGAAGGTAGACACAAAATGATGGAGTAACTCAGCGGGACAGGCTAATTTTTAAGGTGAGTTTCAATTCAAAGCTTCAGGTTTCCACACACACTGCAAAATCGTGCAGGTTTGTAGGTTAATTGGCTTCTGTAAATTGTCCAAAGTGTGTAGGATAGAACTAGTGTAGGGGTGCTCGTTCATCGGCACAGACTCAGTGGGTCGAAGGCCCTGTTTCCACGCTGTATCTCTAAACTCAAGATCTCAAGATGGCGCCTGCCTGCGGCGACTTTTGCGGCGCTCCGGAACATAAAAGGCTCAACTACAACTTCCAACAACTTACCTGGATCAGGAAAACGGCAGAAAACTGTGCCGTTTCGGACAAGCTGCTTGAGCACCTCAAGGCTCTCGCAATTTCGCGATCTCCCGCAGCTGCGGGAGCTCCGGACTTTAAAATTTCCAACGCTGGCCGGGAATCACCCGACCTGACCCGACTGAGGAACGCAGTTACTGCATCTAGAGACCCCGGGATGACCTCCAGAGCTGACGGGCTGGATCTTCCAGGAACAACAGAGCTGGAGCTGCCAACTTTGAGGGAACCCCCGTTCGTTACGGAGCTGGAGCTGCCGTCTGTGGAGGAATCCCTATTCCAGTGCAGGTCAACTCTGTGTGGTGCTCAGACGTGGCAGTCCTGTCCAACTCCTTGCTCTCCTCACCTCGAACACCTGGCGGTGAAGTGCCATCCCTTCTACCTTCCGAAGGAATTCACCTCCATCATCCTGACCGCGGTCCACATCCCACTCCAGGCAGACGTCCGTCTGGCCCTGAAGGAGCTGCACGCGGTGGTCAACAAACACCAGACATCTTACCCCGAGGCATTTACCACCATTGCTGGGAACTTCAATAAGGCAAATCTAAATAAATCACTCCCCAACTTCCACCAACATGCCTCCTGCTGCGCCAGAGGACTAAACGCCCTCGACCACTGCTACACCACCATCAAGAATGCCTACCGCTCTATCCCTCGCCCTCACTTCGGTAAATCCGACCATACCGCGGTGCTGCTTCTCCCTGCCTACAGGCAGCAATTAAAGAGCGCACCCCCAGAGGTGAGGACAGTACAGAGCTGGTCGGGGGGGAGGGGGGGGGGCAGAGGAACAATGACAGGACTGTTTGGCGACTGGGCAATGTTCAAGGACTCAGCAACGGACTTGAACGAATACGCCACAGTCGTTACAGACTTCATTAAGAAATGTGTGGAGGACTGCATCCCCACCAAAACCTTCTGAGTGTTTCCCAATCAGAAACCTTGGATGAACTTTGAGATCCGCACTCTTCTGAAGACCAGATACCGGGCATTCATGTCTGATGATACAGTGGTCTACAAGAAGTCCAGATACGACCTTGGTAAGGCCATCAAAAAGGCCAAAAGGGGCTTCTGCTCCAAGCTGGAGGATGAGACAGATGCTCGGCAGCTGTGGCGGGGCCTGATTGCAATCACCTCCTACAAGGCGAAACCAGGAGGCAGCTCGAATGTCGACGAAACATCACTCCCTGATGAGTCCAATGCACACTTTGATAGGGAGAACACCGACGTGCCTTCCCGAGCCCCCATTCGCTGTGATGGTATTTCAGTCTCAGTCACAGAGGCCGACGTCAGGAAATCCTTCAGAAGGGTGAACCCTCGAAAAGCACCTGGACCTGATGGTATACCTGGTCGTGTTCTAAAAACCTGTGCGGACCAACTGGCTGGAGTTTTCACGGACATTTTCAACCTGTCACTTCTGAGGTCTGAGTTTCCCACCTGCTTCAAAAGGGCATCAATAATACCGGTGCCCAAGAAGAGCAAGGTGACATGCCTCAATGACTATCGACCAGTGGCACTAACGCCTGTGGTGATGAAGTGCTTTGAGAGGTTGATCATGGTGCAAATCAACTCCTACCTCGTCAAAAACCTGGACACACTGCAGTTCGCTTACTGCCACAACAGATCAACGGTGGATGCGATCTCGCTAGCCCTCCACTCCGCTCTGGAACACTTGGACAACAAAAACTAATATGTCAGGCTGTTATTCATCGATTACAGCTCGGCATTTAACACAATCATCCCTTTCAAGCTGGTTACCAAACTCGCAGAACTGGGTCTCTGCGCATCCCTCTGCAATTGGATCCTCGACTTCCTCATTCACAGACCACAATCTGTTCGTATTGGTGGAAATGTGTCAGACTCGATAACAATCAGCACAGGAGCAGCTCAAGGCTGCGTGCTCAGCCCCCTGTTGTACTCACTCTATATTTATGACTGTGTAGCCGGTCATAGTGCGAACTCCATCATCGAGTTCGCTGACGACACCACTGTTGTGGGACGTATCACTGATGGGAATGAGTCAGAGTTTAGAAGAGAGATCGAGCGACTGTCCATATTGTGCCAGCACAATAACCTGGCCCTCAACACCAGCAAAACCAAGGAACTGATTGTGGACTTTGGAAGGAGTAGGATGGGGACCCACAGTCCTGTTTATATCAATGGGTCGATGGTTGAAAGGGTCAAGAGCTTCAAATTCCTGGGCGTGCACATCTCTGAAGATTTTTCCTGGCCCAAGAACACAGATGCAATTATTAAGAAAGCTCATCAGCGCCTCTACTTCCTGAGAAGATTATGGAGAGTCGGTCTGTCAAGGAGGACTCTCTCTAACCTCTACAGGTGCACAGTAGAGAGCATGCTGAGCGGTTGCATCGTGGCTTGGTTCGGCAACTTGAGCGCCCTGGAGAGGAAAAGGCTATAAAAAGTAGTAAACACTGCCCAGTCCATTGTCGGCTCTGATCTCCCTTCCATCGAGGGGATTTATCGCAGTCGCAGCCTCAAAAAGGCTGGCAGTATCATCAAGGACCCACACCATCCTGGCCACACACTCATCTCCCTGCTACCTTCAGGTAGAAGGCACAGGAGCCTGAGGACTGCAACGACCAGGTTCAGGAATAGCTACTTCCCCACAGCCATCAGGCTATTAAACTTGGCTTGGACAAAACTCTGAACATTAATACTCCTATATCTGTTATTTGCACTTTATCAATTTATTTATTCATGTGTGTATTACGTATATAATAGTATATGGACACACTGATCTGTTTTGTAGTCAATGCCTACTATGTTCTGTTGTGCTGAAGCAAAGAAAGAATTTCATTGTCCTGTCAGGGACATATGACAATAAACTCTTTTGACTTTGAACTAAATAAAATTTCATGACAATTTAAAACTATATCAGATTTTGGTCAAAACTAGAAAATACTACATGTTTCAATGCAATTAACATTCCCACAAAACTATTTTTGAAAGTCCAGATTTAAATTATGAAAATATATTGATATGGAGATATAAACTGAAACTTGGCGTTGTTAGCATTTATTGTACTAGGAGCATGGCACCGATCTATAAGATGATATTAGAATGCCAAGATATAACATTCTTGACGCAATATGCTGCTCCGGCAGTTGAGGCAGGTACTTGATCAGCCTTCAGCAAGGCCAGCTGGAGGTCCTGCAGCAGCCGCGGCTGTATCCGAAACCGCAGGCCCGGCTCACTCGCCCGCCGCAGAACTGAGAACTCTCCCGGAGAGGGATGGCCAGTGAACCCAGACTGGGAATCGGAGAGGGGGATGAGGGAGCCACCGACGGTGGCGGATGCTGAACAAAGGGCACGGTAAGAAGAACCGACCGCGCCCTTGAGGTCGGCTGAGGGAGGCGTCCCGCGGAGAACACGGGCTGAAGATGGGGAGGCGTGGAAAGCGACATTGGTTCACAGGATGACCGGAATTGAAGCAATGGCTGCAATGGGCCTTTGTGGTCAGCTACAACTGGGACTGTAAAATGGTGCCTCTTGTCTATGGACCTGTATGTGGGCTGTTCAGTGCATTCTGTACTAACCGTGCTTATGTACAGGGATAGTCTTGCTGAGCTGTATGCAGAAAATGTCTTTCACTGTACGTGGTTCACGTGACAATAAATAAACCATTGAACCATTTAAAGGGCATGTGGAAAGGTACATGTATAGGAATGTTTTTGAGGGATAAGAGCCTAACGCAGGCAGGTGGATCTAGTGTGGATGGCGCACCTTGGTCGGTGTGGGCAAGTTGGGTATTGGTAAATGGATATCCAATGAATGGAGGGATATGGATCGTGTGTAGGCAGGGGAGACTAGTTTTACTGGGCGTCATGTTCAGCATGGACATTGTGGGCTGAAAGGCCTGTTCCAATGTTGTACTGTTCATTGTTCAATGACTACATTTAAAAGACATGTGGTTGGGTACATGGATAGGGAAGGTAACAATGGGAAATGGGCCGATCGCAGGTAAATGGGACTAGCTTAAATGGGGCATCTTGATCGGCATGGATGAGTTGAATTGGTTGTATGGCTCTATCTATATTAATAAAGAGAAATCGGACATTAAAACACGTAAGATATATTAATAGGAAATTAATCTTTGTATTGTGGTTTTGGAAGCTGCTCTATTTATTTTTGACATTCGTTGTTGGATGGTATGTTCTGTTTTTTGTTTTTGTATTCTGCATGTTATCCCTTGCTAGAGGTTTTAAGAGACTGTTGTTCCTCTGTTCCTTTTGCATTCTTGCACTTCGCAGAACAATTACACTGTTGTGACATGAGCTCTCCTGCTCAAGCCTGAATGAAAGGGTGCAGTCTTCTGCTACTAATGAACAATATCACCCTGCAGCGCTGCTATTATGTTGTGTTCAAGCCGTCACGAGATACAGTCAAATAGCCTTTTTAGTGGATGGGGGTTAAAAGAGTTTTATTGCAAAAGGGTTGCTAAGTGCAAAACAGAAATGAACAAAAAAATAACGGGAAGGTTAAAAAAAAAAAGACACAAAGTGCTGGAGTAACTCAGCGGGTCAGTCAGCATCTCTGGAGAACATGGATAGGTGATGTTCCAGGTCGGGACCTGTCTTCAAACTAATTGTAATAGGGAGGTCGAAAACTGGAAGAGAGGAGTGGGCGGAACAAAGCCATAGCTGGAGGAACAAGGAATTGCAGATGCTGGATCACAAAGAAATACACAAAGTGCTGGGGTAACAGCGAATCAGGCAGCGTCTCTGGGGAATATGAATAGGTAAGGACCCGACTCGAAACGTCACCTATCCATGTTCTCCAGAAATGCTACCTGACCTGCTGAGTTACTCCAGCACTTTGTGTCTTTTCTTGTAAACCAGCAACTGCAGTTCCTTATCTCTCCAAGGAATATAGATGGAAGGGTTCAAATTTCATTGTTTTGTGGAATGCCAGGATTCTTACTGTAACACGAGAGAGTTATAGTGAGCTTAATATTAATTCCGCAAATACAGATATTGGTTACACTCTGAAAATTGTGCATTGCAGTTTATTTAATGTCACAAGTAATGAATAGTAACTGGATGCAATAAAATGTCAAAATCAGTCTTATTCAGGTGATTTCACACATAATCTCCTTGTACCTCATATGCCATATTCAAGGCAATTTTATTGTCAAGATTTTGATAGATTAGTTAAATTAACTTGTAAAATAGTGTTTGATTGACCATGTGGATGCTATTAGAGTTCGGAGTTCAACGTGGAAACAGGCTCTTTGGCCTACAAGTCCATGACAACCGTTGATCACCTGTGCACTAGTTCTACGTTATCCCACTTGCATGTCCTAAACACTAGGGCCAATTTTTATAGAAGCCAATTTACCTAAAAACCTGTATGTATTTGGGATGTGGGTGGAAACTGAAGCACCTGGAGAAAACCCACATGGTCACAGGGAGAACGTACAAACTCCACACAGATAATATCCGTAGTCAGAATAATGTCTGGTGCTGTGACGAAACAGCCCTATCACTGCACCACAGTGCACTACGTAAGTAGTATGCAGTTCAGCTTTAGAGAATTATTAGCATTACTCTCACAGATTTCCATTATCCAAACATGAAAGCATCTTCATAGCGTAAAACTAATATAGCATCATACAGTGTGGAAACAGGCCCTTTAGCCTAACTTGCTCATGCTGACCTAGGTGCCCTGTCTATACTAGTCCCACCTGCCTGTGTTAGGCCCATATCCCTATAAATGGTTTCTATCCATGTACCTTTCCAAATGCCTTTAAAAACATTTAGTTTGCAGATTCAACATTAATGCAGCATTTTCACCAGATGGGAACGGACTGGAGTGTTTTGTATAGGATGGAAGTGCAGATGCTGGATTAAATAGACACATAACTCAGCAGGTCAGACAACATCTCTGGAGAAAAGGAACAGGTGACGTTTTGGGTTGAGACCCTTCTTCAGACAGTTTTGTATGTATTTTGTAGTTATTACTTTATCTGCAATTGCTTTTAATACATGTATTTAACCTTGCAACTCAAATACTAAAAATCGCATTGCAATTGAAATCATTCCAATTTCATTCATCTGATAAACTTTTAAAGAGTATTAAACTCTAAAGTATTGTTAAACTTTCCATTTAAATTTAGTAACTGGTTGCAGTTAGTAGGACCCAGTGCTAATTCAAAGATTTTGGAGATTTGCATTTCATTGCTAATGTAATAAAAATTGACCGTCCTCCTTCAAGCCTTATCTAAATCCACAGGCACAGCTGCAAACAATGGGGACGTTTTTTCTCCTGCTTCCGTGCGACTCAACGTAAATTCCTGAATAAACTATTAATTTCTGTCGACTGAGATGGGCTGTGTGTTGGGGCTTCACTGATATTTAACAATCTCTCCCAGTCTGAGAAAGAAATACAAATTCCAACACTAAAATCCATTTCATGTATAATTCACAATCGACTGTAATATAATTCACTCTACTCGGAATCAAAGTTGCTTTAGAAACATAGAAAATAGGTGCAGGAGTAAGCCATTCAGCACTTCGAGCCAGCACCGCCGTTCAATATAATCATCCAAAATCAGTACCCCGTTCCTCCTTTTTCCCCATATCCCTTGATTCCGTTAGCCCTAAGAGCTAAATCTAACTCTCTCTTGAAAACATCCAGTAAATTGGCCTCCACTGCCTTCTGTGGCAGAGAATTCCACAGATTCACAACTCTCTGGGTGAAAAAGTTTTTCCTCATCTCCTAAATGGTCTCCCCCTTATTCTTAAACTGTAACCCCTGGTACTGGGCTCCCCCAACATCTGGAACATTTGTCTTGCATCTAGCCTGTCCAATTCCTTATGAATTTTATGTTTCTAAAGAACGGTCTCTTTGATGAATCTATGAAGAAGGGTCTCGGCCCGAGACGTCACCTATTATTTTTCTTCAGAGATGCTGCCTGACCCACTGAATTACTCCAGGTTTTGTGTCTTTCTTGCTTTTTACATAGTTACCCATGGAAGCCATGGTAGTGGTAGGAGAATGTCATTCTATGTAGAGCTCTGTGATCAGTGAAGTTCCACTGCGATCTGTACTGGGACATCTATTGTTTGTTCATTATCGACTCACTTCCTATATTTATAAACGGGTAGGAATGTTCTTTAAATCTGTTAGCCGGGACCATTTCATGGAATAAATCTTTCATTAATTTATTCATTCGTTCATTTTGCCCTTTAATGGTTTCTTAAAATGTCTCCTACATCATCCATAGCCTCAAGTTAATGATTTCCAATACCTAATATACGCTTACTTGTTTTTAATGGCCAAACCCTTAATTTTAGTTGTTAATAACCGAGGTTCTCTAATCTTCCCATCTTTGCTTCTTATCCTTGCAGGGACACGCTGACCATGAATGCTTACTATTTTACATTTTAAATACCTCTCACTGATTGGATGTTGTTTAGCCAGCAGCTGCTCCTAATATACTATTGCCAGGATTTGTCTTGTAAAAAAAGAAGTCAGCTCGCCCCCAGTTTAAGACTTTAACTCTGGGTCCAATCTTTTGGTTTTCCAGATTGCTTTAAAGCTCATCAAGTTGTGGTCATTGTTCACACTGGATTCCTCCACAGATCCCTCCACCACTTGCCCATCCTCATTCCCTAAAATAAAATAGGGCTGCTCAGCGGCGCAGCTGGAGGAGCTGCTGCCTCACGATGCAAGGGACCGGGGTTCAACCTGGTCTTGAGTGCTGCCTGCATGTGGAGTTTGCATGTTCTCTCTGTGATAGCATGGGTTTCTTCCGGTTTCCTTCCACATGCCAAAGATGTGTGGGTTTGTAGGGTAATTGACCTCTATATATTGCCCCTAGTGTGTCGGGAGTGGACGAGAAAGTGGAATAACATAGAACTAGTGTGAGTGGGTGATCAATAGTCAGCGTGGGCCCAAGGGCCGGTTTCCATGCTGCATCTCTGTGGTCTGTGCTGAACCTGACACCAGGTTAAACTAATCTCCTCTGCCTGCACATGATCCATATCCCTCCATTACCTGCATTTCCAAATCCTGATCTAAAATTATCTTAAATGCCACTATTGCATCTGCCTTTAGCACCACAGGCAGTCCACTTTAGGTACTCACCACCCTGTGTGTAAAAATAAAATATCCCAAGCACATCTCCTTTAAACTTTCACCATAAAGCTATGTCCTCTGGTATTTGATATTTCCACAACCTTGGAAACCTTGTAACCTTGGTTACAGTTCTGACTGTATAACCTACCTTGCCTTTCACAATTGTATATATGTCTATCAAGTTTCCCTTCAGCTTCTGGTGTTCCAGAAAAAACAATCCAAGTTTGTCCAACCTCTCTTTCTAGCTAATGCCCTCTAATCCAACCATCATCTGATAAATCTCCTCTTACCTTAAAGGTGAGCTCGCCAATCTCTGGCATTTCTATCTGGGGAAAAGTTCTGACTGTCTGCTTATTTGGGAGACAATTGCAACTTCTACCCACTGTTCACTTGGGATCATTCAAAACTTTGTTACCTATAATCCTAGCTCACATTATCCCTTTCATCCATCGCCTCTACTTTAAGCAATTCTCCTCTTTGTTTTCAAATCTCTAGCCTGATTCCTTCTCAACTCCAGCCCAACAAACCCAACCATCCAATTCCATTTCCCACCTTTTAAGCATTGCCGACCTTAAACATTCCACAGCCATGGATTAAGCTACCAAGGGCCTTTGGTTTAGTTTATTGTCACGTGTTCTGAGGTACTGTGATCAGCTTTTTTGTTGCGTGCTATCCAGTGAGCAGAAAGCCTATACCTGAGTACAGTCAAGCCATCCACAGTGTACAGATACAGGATCAGGGGAATAACGTATAGTGCAGGATTAAGTCCGGTAAAGTCTGATTATAGATAGTCCGGGTGTCTCCAATGAGATAGATGGTAGCTCAGGACAACTCTCTAGTTGGCCTAGGTTCTGGAATTATTTTTTCCTCTGTATCGTGCCCTTTTTGAAGTGCTTCCTTCAAACCTACATATCATGCTAAGTTTTAGGTGATATTCCCTAACATCTCTTGCGACTCATTGTCATACCTTATTTGATAACTCTCTCAAGAGTTGCCTTGGGGTGCTTTGCGATGTAAAATCCCCTTTATTAAAAAAAAGGTTGTGAATTTTGTTATTTCTCAAATGGGTAAAGGCAGAAAATTGGTCAGGGACCCAGAAAACCTGTTGAAGGTGCCTTCCTTTGCTGGGAGTGAGTCACTTTAGATTAATGAAAGATGAATTTGAGATGTACCTTTTCCTTTCTGCCGTCCCTGCAGGATTATCTACAGCACATCTGTCTGATGGAAGAACTGATTTCCATTCATTCATTCATTCATCATCGTTGAAAACATTAGCGACACAGTGGTGCTGGTTTCCGACGGGAACTGTGACGGACGCACCACACATCTCTGTCCTCCAGTTCCTGCGGACTTCTGCCACTGGAAGTATAGGATGTTGGTGCGTGTGCTTTATCAACATTCCTTACAATGCTATGTACGACAGTGATGGCAACCTCTACTGAAGTGTGGATGGCCGTTGGCTCGCTAGAAGCTCATCCGCCCTTTGACAGGTCTTGTTTCTGGTCCTGCTGGGGGTCCACAGCCCCCTCGTCACCTGGCAAACCAGGTGGGGGAGACGGTTTAGTCGCCGACTATCCGACCATGGAGCAGGTAGCACGGGATTACATGGTACCCGTGGCGGGGGAACTCCCCTCCACCTGACCTGATTTCCATTAGTAAAGGAAACTGCACTTGACACATCCTCAAATTAATATTATCATCAGACTTTTTGCAATTAGTCGGTGGCTTAGCAATATCTGGGAGCATTGGATAACAGGGAACCACCTGCAAGGACAGGGTTGATCAGCAACTCTGATTTACAGGGTCTTACAGCACAGAAACAGGCCCTTCGGCCCAACTTGCCCATGCTGACCAAGTTGCCCCATCTACGCTAGTTCCACCTGCCTGCATTTGGCCCATCTCTCTATAAATCTTATAAATAAAATATATTATAAATAAAAGGAGCTGCAGATGCTGGTTTACACTGAAGATAGACACGAGATGATTGAATGGTGGAGTAGACTTGATGGGCCAAATGGCCGAATTCTGCTCCTAGAACTTATGAACCCAGACATCAGGAAGAAGCCGCCATGTGATGGAAATAGAGTTCATGGAGGATTCCACGCATGATTGGTCTGGGAGACAGGACTGGATGTTTCTTCTCTAAAGGTTCAATCATTGCCCATTAAGTGTCCACTAACTGCTGCAATCCCCAAGCATTGTCACTTCACACTCTCCCGTCCACCGAAAAAGCATCCGGAATGAAATCATATGTCTATCGCAATTCATCATGCTAAACTCCCAAAGACAGAACTGTTCAAGTCAGGGCAGCACAGTGGTGGAGCTGGTAGAGCTGCTGCCACACAACACCAGAGACACGGCTGCCATCCTGACCTCGGGCACTATCTTGCAGGTTCTCCCTGTGACCACGAGGGTTTCCTCTGTGTGCTGCAGTTTACTTCTGCATTCCAAAGACGTGCAGGTGTGTAGGTCAATTGGCTTCTGTAAATTGCCCCTCTTGTGCAGGATGCAAAAGTGGGATAATATAGACTTAGTGTGAACGGGTGATCGCTGGTTGACAGACTTGGTGGGCTGTGGGCCCTGTTTCCATGCTCTATCTCTAAACTAAACTAAGTGTGCTTGTAATCTGTGCACTGGGACTGGGAACTTCCTAGTGTTGAAATTAAGAGGGTCAGGCAATAATTACATAAAATAAAACATAGAAAATAAGTGCAGGAGTAGGCCATTCGGCCCTTCAAGCCTGCACCACCATTCAATATGATCATGGCTGATCATCCAACTCAGTATCCTGTACCTGGCTTCTCTCCATACCCGCTGATCCCTTTAGCAGAGAATTCCACAGATTCGCCACTCTCTGTGTGAAAAATGTTTTTCTCATCTCGGTCCTAAAAGACTTCCCCTTTATCCTTAAACTGTGACCCCTTGTTCTGGACTTTCCCAACATCGGGAACAATCTTCCTGCATCTAGCCTGGGTCCAACCCCTTAAGAATTTTGTAAATTTCTATAAGATCCCTCCTCAATCTAAATTCTAGCGAGTACAAGCCGAGTCTATCCAGTCTTTCTTCATATGAAAGTCCTGACATCCCAGGAATCAGTCTGGTGAACCTTCTCTGTACTCCCTCTATGGCAAGAATGTATTTCCTCAGATTAGGAGACCAAAACTGTACGCAATACTCCAGGTGTGGTCTCACCAACACCCTGTACAACTGCAGTAGAACCTTCATGCTCCTAAACTCAAATCCTTTTGCTATGAATGTGAACATACCATTCGCTTTCTTCACTGCCTGCTGCACCTGCATGCCTACTTTCAATGACTGGTGTACCATGACACCCAGGTCTCGTTGCATCTCCCCTGTTCTTAAACAGTCACCGTTCAGATAATAGTCTACTTTCCTGTTTTTGCCACCAAAGTGGATAACCTCACATTTATCCACATTATACTGCATCTGCCATGCATTTGCCCACTCACCCAACCTATCCAAGTCACCTTGCATCCTCCTAGCATCCTCCTCACAGCTAACACTGCCCCCCAGCTTCATGTCATCCGCAAACTTGGAGATGTTGCATTCAATTCCCTCGTCCAGATCATTAATATATATTGTAAATAGCTGGGGTTCCAGCACTGAGCCTTGCGGTACCCCACTTGTCACTGCCTGCCATTCTGAAAAGGACCCGTTTACTCCTACTCTTTGCTTCCTGTCTGCCAGCCAGCTCTCTATCCACATCAATACTGAACCACCAATACCGTGTGCTTTAAGTTTGCATAGTAATCTCTTATGTAGAACCTTGTTGAAAGCCTTCTGAACGTCCAGATATAACACATACACTGGTTCTCCCTTATCCACCCTACTAGTTACATCCTAAAATAATTCTATAAGATTCGTCAGACATGATTTACCTTTCATAAATCCATGCTGACTTTGTCCAATGATTTCACCACTTTCCAAATGTGCTGCTATCCCATCTTTAATAACTGACTCTAGCATTTTCCCCACTACCGATGTTAGACTAACTGGTCTGTAATTCCCCGTTTTCTCTCTCCCTCCCTTTTTAAAAAGTGGGGTTACATTAGCTACCCTCTACTCCTCAGGAACTACTCCAGAATCTGAAGAGTTTTGAAAAATTATCACTAATGCATCCGCTATTTCTGGGGCTACTTCCTTAAGTACTCTGGGATGCAGCCTATCAGGCCCTGGGGATTTATCGGCCTTTAATCCATTCAATTTACCCAACACCACTTCCCGGCTAACCTGGATTTCACTCAGTTCCTCCATCTCATTTGACCCCCGGTCCCCTGCTATTTCCGGCAGATTATTTATGTCTTCCTTAGTGAAGACAGAACCAAAGTAGTTATTCAATTGGTCTGCCATGTCCTTGTTCCCCATGATCAATTCACCTGTTTCTGACTGCAAGGGACATACATTTGTTTTAACTAATCTTTTTCTCTTCACATATCTATAAAAACTTTTGCAGTCAGTTTTTATGTTTCCTGCCATTTTTCTTTCATAATCTATTTTCCCTTTCCTAATTAACCCCTTTGCTGGACTCTGAATTTCTCTCAGTCCTCTGGTAGGCTGCTTTTTCTGGCTAATTTGTATGCTTCATCTTTTGTTTTGATACTATCCCTGATTTCCCTTGTTATCCACAGATGCACCACCTACCCTGATTTATTCATTTGCCAAACTGGGATGAACAATTGTTGTAGTTCATCCATGCAGTATTTAAATGCCTTCCATTGCATATCCACTGTCAAACCTTTAAGAATCAATTTCCAGTCTATTTTGGCCAATTCACGTCTCATACCCTCAAAGTTACCTTTCTTTAAGTTCAGAACCCTTGTTTCTGAAGTAACAATGTCACTCTCCATCCTAATGAAGAACTCAACCATATTATGGTCACTCTTGCCCAAGGGGCCACGCACAACAAGACTGCTAACTAACCCTTCCTCATTACTCAATACCCAGTCTAGAATAGCCTGTTCTCTCGATGGTTCCTCTACATGTTGGTTTAGAAAACTATCCCACATACATTCCAAGAAATCCTCTTCCTCAGCTCCCCTGCCAATTTGATTCACCCAATCTATATGTAGTTTGAAGTCACCCATTATAACTGTTTTACCTTTGTTGCATGCATTTCTAATTTCCTGTTTGATGCCATCCCCAACTCCACTACTACTGTTAGGTGGCCTGTACACAACTCCTACTAGCGTTTTCTGCCGCTTAGTGTTTCGCAGCTCTACCCATATCGATTCCACATCCTCCAAGCTAATGTCCTTCCTTTCTATTGCGTTAATCTCCTCTCTAACCAGCAACGCAACCCCACCTCCTTTTCCTCTCTGTCTATCCCTCCTGAATATTGAATATCCCTGGATGTTCAGCTCCCAGCCTTGGTCATGCTGGAGCCATGTCTCCGTGATCCCAACTATATCATATTAATTAATAACTATCTGCACATTCAACTCATCCACCTTATTACGAATGATCCTTGCATTGAGACACAAAGCCTTCAGGCTTATTTTCACAACACTCTTACCCCTTATACAATTATGTTGAAAAGTGGCCCTTTTTGATTTTTGCCATGGATTTGTCTGCCTGCCACTTTTACTTTTCACCTTGCTACCCATTGCTTCTACCCTCATTTTACATCCCTCTGTCTCTCTGCTCACACATTTAAGAAACCCACCACCTCTTATTCTCTGTTTATTATCTTTTTCTTCGTTCTCCCCTACATGTTGTGTCTGAGTGCTTCCCTTCTCTGCCTCCTGCCTCCCACACTGTCTACTTGCTTTCTCTATTTGAGTCCCTCCCCCCAACCGATCTAGTTTAAAGTCTCCCCAGTAGCCTTTGCAAATCTCCCCGCCAGGATATTGGTCCCCTTCGGGTTCAAGTGCAACCCGTCCTATTTGTACAGGTCACACCTTCCCCAAAACATGTTAGCTACTTGTTAGTTTCTACATCAATCAATGAGCTGGTTTTGCTGAACCCTATGAACTGCATCATCTTATCTTTTCTTTCAAGTGCTGATGAACTGCTGAGTTTCCAGCATTTTTTGTCTTTGAATCACACCTTGCTTTTTGGGTAATGGCACGATGCATCTGTAATCTGTTACTGCTGCAATTGGATTGAGGAAAGGTAACTGAACAGATTTGGACTCTCTCCTTCTTTTCCCTCCTTTTGAATTCTTCACAAATCTTGCATCTGTGACCAAACCTTTGGTCACCTGCCTGAATTTTTCACTACTTGTGAAGCACCTTGGAACGATTCTGTGGATGGACTCACAGTGCACAGCTTGTAGAGCTGCTGCCTCACAGCGCCAGAGACCTGGGATTGATCCTGAGCTCAGGTGCTGTCTGTGTGGAGTCCGTACATGTTCCCTGTGACTGCGTGGGTTTCCTTCAGGTGCTCCGGCTTCCTCCCACATCCCAAAGATGTGCAGGTTTGCTGGTTAATTGGCCTCTGTAAATTACCCCTGGTGTGTAGGGAGTGGATGAGAAAGTGAGATAATAGTGTGAACAGATGATTTATGGCCAGTGTGATGGGCCTGTTTCCATGCTGGATCTTTCAAATAGTCAATTTTTCTAAATTATAGGGACTGGCTTGATGAATGTTTTTGAGCGAAAACAATGGTCTCATTTTAGGCTGAGCATTTTGTGCTATCTTCTTTATATTTGATTGCATTCAACAAAACATTATATGTCTACCATTTTCTACCATTCATGCAACTAGGATGTAGTCATTACCACACTTGCACCATATAGTCAGTACGTAAAAAGCTTTGTTCTATAGTTGTAGTCTTGAACCTATAAACCTCCTTCATTGCATATCTAAGCACCTATGGAATATCAGCGTCTTGAATATCATATTTGCTTGAATAGCAAGGTGGTGTTGTGGTGTGGTGAATCTTAGTGTGCTGGTCACAGTGGAGGATCTACTAGCATCTGATACACAGTCATACAGCATGGAAACAGGCCCTTTGGCCCAACTTGCCCACATTGACCAACATATCCCATCCACACTAGTCCCACCTGCCTGCATTTGGCCCATTTCCCTCTAAACCTATCCTATTCATGTACATGTCCAAATGTTTCTTAAACATTGTGATACTACCTGCCTCAACTACCTTCCCCAACTGCTCATTCCATACACCCACCATTGTCTGTGTGAAAAAGTTACCCCTCAGGTTCCTATTAAACCTCCCCCCCCCCCCCCCCCCCCCCCCTTTTCTTAAACCTATGTCCTCTGGTTCTTGATTTCCCTACTCTGGGAAAGATTCTATGTGTCTACTTGATCTATTCCTCTCATGGGTTTGCACATTTCTATAAGATCATCCCTCATCCTCCTGCGCTCCAAGAAATAGAGTCCTAGCCTGCTTAACCTCTCACTATAGCTCAGGCCTTCGAGTCCTGGCAACCTCCTCGTAAATCTTCCCTGGGGATTTCCCTATCTAATCACCCCACTCTTTTAAATCTCTTTTCTACCTGCAAATTTAGATATTCTGCATTTTTTCCTTTGCTCTCCCTATTGTCCTTGAGTTTGACTTGATTGTATCTATGTATATTATTATCTGAATCTAATGACAGTTCTGAAGTTCAAACAATTACCCTCCTCACCTGCTGTGCTTTGTTCTGCCCCTCCTCTTCTCCAGCTTTCTTTCCCCTCCCTTACAACCAGTCTGAAGAAGGGTCCCGACCTGAAATGTCACCTATCCATGTATCGGACAAATTTATTACACTGAGAGTGGTGAGGGCCTGGAATGTATTGCCAGGAGTGGTGGTGGAGGCAGATACGATAGTGGCATTTAAGAGGCTTTTAGATAGGTACGTAGAAGTGCAAGGAAAAGAGGGATATGGATTACCTACTGGCATCATGTTTGGGCCTATTCCTGAGCTGTACTGCTCTCTGTTCTACGTTTTGTGTTCCGGTGTTAGACACCAGTGATAATTCTTTTGCTGAATATAGACACAAAATGCTGGAGCAACTCAGCGGAACAGGCAGCATCTCTGGAGAGAAGGAATGGGTAACATTTTGGGTCGAGACCTTTCTTCAGTCTGAGAGTCAGGGGAGATGGAGGCTTAGGGATATGGAAGGGTAAGGTGTGAAAACACAGATCAAAGGGGATGGTGATCAAGGAAAATCTAGAATGTTTAAATGTACAATATTTTATTACTCTTCATTATAAAGAAATGGGATTGTTTACAACACCTGAGAGAGCTCTTAGAGCTGATTTAATTTCTCATCAAAATCTGTCATTCATGTGTGTATAACACACAGTGAGTGCTGCTGACTGGACTGTCAGCTTGGATTTGTCTGCTCAAGTTAGTCTTTTTCTCTGAGGCAATCTCTCGGGACGAACGACGACTTCCTTTCACTCCAGTTTTGCAGGCTGGGAGGTGAGTGATGTCAGTGAGTAATGTCAAATGCTGCTTCCCCATTAGGCTCAGATATTCCCATTGCATGTTACTACTTTTTAACTAGGCTCTGAACTTTTCCTTGCAACTTTTTCTTTATCTGCTTGGTAACTCCATTCCCATAAATATTCCAGCTCGGAATAGAGTGTCTGCTTTGGGAGTGTGGTGTTAGCATGAAAAGTGACATGACCACCTAATGGAGACAACTGGGTACAATAGGGCATTAATTTATTGAAAGGTACGGTAAGGAAACAGGCCCCATAGCCCACTTAGTCCACACTGACCATCGACCACTCTTTCACACTAGTTCAACGTTATCCCACTTTCGCGTCCACTCCCTACACACAAGTGGCATGTGCAGAGGCCAATTAACCTACAAACCTGAGATAGACACAAAGTGCTGGAGTAAGTGTGTCAGGCAGCATCTCTGGAGAAAAAGGATGGGTGATGGGTCAGGATCCTTCTTCAGATCTTTGGTATAAACCAGCATCGGCAATTCCACAACCCACAAACCTGCACGTTTTTTGGGATGTGGGAAGATACCGGCGTACCCGGAGGAAATGCACGTGGTCACAGGGGGAACATGTAAACACCACACAGAAAGCACCCAAGATCAAGATCAAACCTGGTCTCTGCTGCTGAGAGGCATCAGCTCTATCAATTGGGTCCGACCTCAGAACAATATCAGGGAGAACAAAAAGCAAGAGTTGGACACAAATTGCTGTAATAACTCAATGAGTCAGGCAACATCTCTGGAAAAGATGTGAAAAGGATCAGGTGACGTTTTGGGTCGAGACCCTTCATCAGACTGTGAGTCAGGGAAGGGGAAACCAGAGGCAACCTAGTTTCCTCAGAGACTCTCAGTCTGAAGAATGGTTTTGACCCAAAACGTCATCTATTCCTTTTCTCCAGAGATGCTCCCTGACTCGTTAAGTTACTCCAGCATTTTGTGTCTATCTTTGGTGTAAACCACATCCACAGTTCCTTCTTACACAAAAAGCTAGAGTTTCCCAATATGCCCGTAGAAATATGTACGCAACTGTTTTGTGCTAGATTTGTCGATTTTGTTTCTCAATTGCATAATATCATCCTTCTCAGAGCATTTCATTCCAGATCTGTGACGAACCAGAGTTATCTTATAATTTTGCTCCATATTCTCCCCAAACTTTTATCCTCTTTGCCCTAACTGCTTATAAAAAAAACAAAAATGCACATTGTGCTGGGTCAGGCAGCATCTATGGAGGACATAGATAGGGGATGTTTTGGGTCAGATGAAGTAGGGTCTCAACCTATGGGAAATGTTGCCTACCCATGATATACATATCATCACATATCGTGGTTATTCCAGTATATTGTGCTTTTTTGTTGTAAACCAGAGCTTGCAGTTCCTTTTATCTCCTTTGTACTAACTGCTGCTGCTGAAATATTAAAAAAAAAATCTATCAAAACGCAAAGTGCTGGAGGAATTCAGCGGATCAGGCGGCATTTGTGGAAGGAATGGACAGACGACGTTTCGGGTCAAGACCCTTCTTCAGAATTGAGCAAGATCTCGACTCGAAACATCGTTTGTCCATTCCCTCCACAGATGCTACTTGGCCCGCTGAGTTCCTCCAGCACTTTGTGTTTTGTCAGTATTCCAGCATCTCATAAGCTATGTCATTAGGGATAGGCATAGAATTAGGCCATTCGGCCCATCAAGTCTACTCTGCCATTCAATCATGGCTGATCTATCTCTGCCTCCTAATCCCATTCTCCTGCCTTCTCCCCATAACCTCTGACACCTACACTAATCTAAATCTATGTATCGCTGCCTTAAAAATATTCACTGACTGCCTCCACAGCCTTCTGTGGCAACAAATTCCACAGATTGACCACTCTCTGACTAAAGACATTTCTCCTCATCTCCTTCCAAAAAGAAGTCCAGATCTCCAGATTCCTGTTTCTCAATTTTAAAAACCATGTACTGTTCCACTGTATAATGTTACATTTCAGCATTGAACGACTGGTCTGAAGTTAGCAGACTAATTGGAGCCTGCAATTGCTTTGCTGAGTTCTTAAGTACCCTTGTTATTAGATTTATGTACTTGGAGAACTTGGCATTTGTAGTTCAACTCAGTTTTATATGTCTTCTGCCTGTGGAGAAAACATATACATATCTCTAGTGATAATAATCCACCAAAGAAATCACAACATGAGATGGAGCTATTATTTAATGGTTTATTATCTGAGCTTCACATCTGTTGTAGTCTTTTGAAATGGGAAAGAATAAGAGGCAAATGGAAACTTGCATCTGCAAGTAGATTGCTGAAGAAAATGAAACCAGGTGACTTCAGTTTTATTTTTGATTTGGAAAACACAGATGCAATTTGTGGCCTGCAAAGTTAACCTGTGTGTCAGAACATAGAACATAGAACAGTACAGCACAGGAATAGGCCCTTAGAACGATACAGTCAAAGAGCACAGAAAAAGGCCCTTTAGTCCAACTTGCCACAAGTACACTAGTCCCGCGTGCCTGTGTTGGCCCATCTCATTTAAACATTGTTTTAGTACCTGCCTCAAATACCTTTTCAGGCAGCTTATGTTCTAAAAAAAAGGAAATTGCCTCTCAGGTTCCTATTAAATCTTACCCCACCTCACCATGTGAATTTTAATTTATCAAATTAAGCCATTAAATGTAACAATAAATGAAATAATTCTAACAGCAGGAAACCAAACTGCCTGACCTTTAGTAATGAGTTTGAATTTATTTGCATCAACATTAGCTAAACCATCATGACATGCCGAAAGCTGTGTCAATGTGATAGGAACCCAGTTGTATACTTGCACAAAGTGACTAAATCACATTTTAAAAAATCAGCATGATAAATAAACGCCAAGTGTTGGAGATATCAATGATCAGACAGCATCCATGGAAAAAAAAGGATGGGTGACATTTTGATTTGGGACCTGAAGAAGGGTCCTGACCTGAAATGTCTCCCATACTTTCTTTTCTCCAGAGATGCTGCCTAACCCGTTGAGTAACCGCAGCACTTTGTGTCTAACTTTAGTATAAAGTTCTTTGTTTCAGCATGAAGGGGCTGTATCCCGAAACTTAATTCATAGGAAATAGAAGCTTAGCAAGATCTGCTTCTTTAAAAAAAACAAATGTAAGATAGAAAGAGCGTGGAGAAGATTTATGAGGATGTTACCAGGACTTGAGGGGCTGAGCCATAGGGAGAAGTTGGGAAGGCTAGGTCTTTGGAGAAACAAGGAGCTGTATATGGTTTACAAAAGAAGACACAAAATGCTGGAGTAACTCAATAGGGTCAGGTAGCATCTCTGGAGAAAACGGATAGATGGAGGAGGGGGGAGAACAAACGGATACTCTGTAACTTTGTCAGTACCCTTTATGGGCGACTATTTGCATACCTTGGGTATGCAAGAAAAGAATTTCACTGTGACCTGCCACATGTCTCAATAAAGTAGTCATTCATAGATGATGTTTTAGGTCTGGATACTTTTTGTTGAAAGAAGGATCCTGACCTGAAACATTACCTATCTCTGTCGGATGGGTGCCTGGAATGTGCTGCCTAGGGTGATGGTCGAGGCAGATACGATAGTGGTATTTATGAGGCTTTTGGATAGGCACGTGGATATGCAAAGAGCGGAGGGATGACATTGAGGGCCGAAAGGCCTGATCCTGCACATTTAAAATATTTAATTGGACTCTTTCAATGTCTTGTAAAGTAGTTGTATCATATTAACCAGAAATAATTAATTTCTAACCTTTTTCCCTTTCAGAAGGATTCTCAAAATATGTGGTGCAGACAATTGAGCATAAATTGTAACTGTGCTTTATATTCTTTTCTTTCCACTAGACTTTGAAAACCCCAGATTTACTCATCCAGAGGTAGAAGTTATATAAGCTACGCTGAACAGATAAGCCACATTCTCCAATCTGGTTTTCTATTTAGCCTTAGCACATTCTAGTTATGGGGAGCCGAGGGGAAGAGGGGGAAGGGTGTTAAAAGAGCTGTTTTTGACCTGGGTATATGCATGATTTTTCATTAAATGTCAGGATTCACACCAATGGTAAGTAATTGGAACATTAGCCCAGAGCTTACGTGGATCTTGGAGAAGCAGCAACTAAGAGAAGCAGGGAGAAGAGCTGATTGTTTGAAACCTGTGCAAAAGGTGAGTAAGTCACAGGGGAAAAACAGTTTAAAACTGAGGAATTTGGTTTGTTAATTGGTAAATTAGGCAATTTATCAGTCAATATAAGCAAGGCTGCTCCAAGGGAGCGGCCTTGTGAGTAAAGTGTGAGTCTTTGGCTCGAGAGTCTTTGGCGATGAGGTTGAGGGAGGACGCCACACCAAACGCTGGAGAGAGAGAGACGAAAAAAGGAGATGTCAAGCAAGTTGATTCAGTGTGATGCTTGCAGTATGTGGGAGGTCAAGGACACCGCTGGTGCCTCTGGCTGCTACAAATGTGAGAAGTGCATCCAGGTACAGCTCCTGAAGGATCGTGTTGGGGAACTGGATAAGCAAGTGGATGATCTCAGGTTCGTCCGAGAAGCTGAGTCATTCCTCGACAAGTCCAACAGTGAGATTGTTACACTTAAGGTACTGGAAGAAAGAAGATGGGTGACGGTGAAAAAGGGAGGGAAACTTGGAATGCAAAGGTCCCCGGGTGTTGTACCTCTTGTGAACAGGTTCACCCACTTAGAAGCTGTCGGGACAGAAGATGTTAACGCACTGAGCGGCAGACAGGATTGCGAAGCAAGAAGTGTTGTTGAGCCAAAACCAAAGAGACCAACGTCAGGCAATGCCATGGTAGTTGGAGACTCCACTGTGAGAAGTACGGACAGGGGTTTCTGCAGCAACAGACGGGATTCAAGGATGGTGTGCTGCCTCCCTGGTGCCAGGATCCAGGATGTCACGGACAGAGTGCAGAAAATCCTCAAGGGCGAAGGAGAACAGCCGGAAGTGGTAGTGCATGTCGGCACAAACAATGTCGGAAAGAAGGGGATGAATATTCTGAAGCGTGACTTTAGAGAGCTCGGAAAAATGCTGAAAGGCAGGACCTCCAGGGTGGTCATCTCCGGTTTGCTTCCAGTTCCTCATGCTGGCGAGAGCAGGAACAGGGAGATACAGGACCTGAATGTGTGGCTGAGGAATTGGTGCAGGGAGCAGGGATTTAGATTCTTAAACCACTGTTAAGGGAAGTTAAAGGGAAAGGGAGTAAAGCGATAGCTAATGACCCCAGAAATAACGGGAAAGAAAGCTCATAAAGGGATAGGAGAGTTTGGCCAAGCGTAATAGGGATCGATGTGAAAGGTGAGATGCGGAAGGAATTAAAATATTGTATATGAATGCGCGAAGTATAAGAAGTAAAATAGATGAGCTTGAGGCTCAGTTAGAGGTTGGTAGATATGACATTGTGGGGATTACTGAGACGTGACTGCAGGAGGATTGGGCATGGGAACAATATTCAGGGCTATATATCCTATAGAAAGGATAGGCAGGTGGGCAGAGGAGGGGGGATAGCTCTGCTGGTGAGGGATGGAATTCAGACCATTGCGAAGGAAGACATAGGGACTGATGAGGTAGAGTCACTGTGGATTGAGTTGAGGAATTGCAAAGGCAAGAAGACACTCATTGGTGTTATCTACAGACCCCCAAATAGTAGCCTAGATGTAGCGTGTAAGCTGCAGCAGGAATTAAAACAGGCATGTAACAAAGGTAATGCCACTGTGGTGATGGGGGATTGCAATATGCAGGTAGACTGGGAAAATCAGATTGGTTCAGGACCCCAAGAAAGAGTGTTTGTAGAGTGCCTCCGAGATGGATTCTTAGAGCAGCTTGTAATGGAGCCGACTGGAGAAAAGGCAATTCTGGATTTAATGTCCAATGAACCAGATTTGACAAGAGAACTAGAGTTAAAGGAACCTTGGAGGTAGTGATCCATAATATGATTCGTTTTAATCTGCAATTTGAGAAGGTTAAATCGGAAGTGTCAGTGATGCAGTTGAACAAAGGGGACTATGAAGGCATGAGGGCGGAGTTGGCCAAGGTAGACTGGAAAGGGATCTTAGCAGGAATGATGGTGGAACAGCAATGGCAGGAATTTCTGGGCATAATCCGGAAGTCGCAGGATCATTTCATTCCAAAACGGAAGAAAGATTCTAAGGGACGTAGGAGGCAACTGTGGGTAACAAGAGAAGTTAGGAATAGAATAAAACTTTCATTGGACAACAAAATGAAACAAAACGGGCAATATGGGCTGAAAAGATGATGTACAAGGGGAAGTTGGCCAGGAATATAAAGAAGGACAGTAAAAGCTTCTTTAGATATGTTAAGGGAAAAAGAATAGCAAAGTCAAATGTGGGTCCCTTGAAGGCAGACACTGGTGAAATTATTATGAGGAACAAGGAAATGGCAGAAGAGTTGATCATTTATAATTTATAAGGCTGTATGTCTCCATGATCATGCTGAACAAAATGCTCATTTACAGTAGTCCCACCCGCCTGTGTTTGGCCAATATCCTTCTAAACGTTTCCAATCCATATACCTGTACAAGATCATATTATCATGTGTGTGTGTGTGTGTGTGTGTGTGTGTGTGTGTGTGTGTGTGTGTGTGTGTGTGTGTGTGTGTGTGTGTGTGTGTGTGTGTGTGTGTGTGTGTGTGTGTGTGTGTGTGTGTGTGTGTGTGTGTGTGTGTGTGTGTGTGTGTGTGTGTGTGTGTGTGGTGTGTGTGTGTGTGTGTGTGTGTGTGTGTGTGTGTGTGTGTGTGTGTGTGTGTGTGTGTGTGTGTGTGTGTGTGTGTGTGTGTGTGTGTGTGTGTGTGTGTGTGTGTGTGTGTGTGTGTGTGTGTGTGTGTGTGTGTGTGTGTGTGTGTGTGTGTGTGTGTGTGTGTGTGTGTGTGTGTGTGTGTGTGTGTGTGTGTGTGTGTGTGTGTGTGTGTGTGTGTGTGTGTGTGTGTTCCAGAACATTCTGAACGCGTGACGCACGGTTGCATTTTGCTCTCTCCTTCTCTCCCCCCCTCTCTCTCTCTCCCATCTCTCTCTCTTTCCCCCCTCTCTCTCCACGCTCTCTCTCCCCTTCCACTCTCTCTCCCCCTCCCTCTCCCCCACCCCCCCTCCCCAACCCTCCCTCCCCTAAACCCCCTTCCCCCTCCCCTCAACCCCTCCCCTACCCCCTTCCCTTCCCTCCACCCCAACTCCTCCCTCCCCCTCCCTTCCCCCTACCTCTCCCCTTCCCTCCCTCACTCCCTCTCTCTCCCACTCTCACTCCTCCCCTCTCTCTCACCTCCCATCTCTCTTATCCCTGCTCCCCCCTCACCCACCCTCGCTCTCCTCCTCCCCTCCACCCCCTCTCTCTTGCCCTGTCTCTGCCCCTTTCTCTCTGTCTCTCCCCATTCTCTCTCTGCCCTCACTCTCTACCCCCCCCCTCCTCCCTCTCTATACGCGCCTGTGAGTTGGGGGCTATGTGTCAGTGGATAGAGCGGTTATGGGGTAAAAGGAGCAAATTAATAATATTAATATATCAAGAGGGGTAGTTAGTGTGTGTGCAAGGGGGTAGTTAGTGTATGTGATGCCGCATGCCGCCCCCCCAGCCCCACCACAACCACACGTTGGGGGAACAGACCCAACGGGTCTGCACTTGTTCTAGTTGTAGTTTAAAATAGGAGATTTCTTCTGAGAATAGACAATAGACAAAGCATTGCCATGTTTCCGGCATTGTCTTGTACCCTTCAAGTATCAAATTCTGTGGGGTTTCTCTGGGTGCTCCAGTTTGCTCTCACATTCAAAAGACCAGGCACGTGACGTTAGGGTAGGCAAGGTAGGCACTGCCTACCCTGACTAAAAATATAACACGGTAATAACTAAATATAAATAGTAAAGGCATGGGAGAATTATGCCTATGTAAGAGATCGATCTCTTAGGTAGGCATAATTCTCCATGCCTTTCATCCGCAGCGCTTGTAACACGGGAAGCTCTGTGCAGCCCACGTGCCGTCAGCGCTGCCTGAAGCCGTCAATGATAATCGGGGCTGAAGGCAGCAGAAATTCTACCTTTGCAGCACTGCGCATGCGCATCGGTCTACTGCGCATGCGCAGAGCAAGTTTCTTGGCGGAGTTTTCAAATATGGTTTGTCAATATTTTAAGTGTATGTTAGGTAACAAAGAGAGAAGAATGGAGCTTGTGTACCAATAATGTGGTAAGTACATTTTGTGTTTATGTTTTTAAATACTGTATTTCCCAGGGTGTGTGTGTGTGTGTGGGGGGGGGGGGGGGGGGGGGGGGGGGGGGGGGGGGGGGGGGGGGGGGGGGGGGGGGGGGGGGGGGGGGGGGAGAGAGCTCCTTTCACAGTGTTTGGGGAGTCTGGCCCAGGGTAAGGTTGCGGGGAGGGCACGAATGTTATGATTGAGGGGATTGGGATAATGCCACTTGCGACGCTCCTTGCACGGAGGCGTGGAATGCCACCGCATTGAGGCCGGGGGGGGGGGGGGGGGGGGGAGAGAGCAGTAGCTCGGGTGGCTGAGCGGCCGCCGGGCTGGACAGCGGAACCAGCTGCGACCTTTAGCTCCTTCTGCAGGTCCCCGCTCACCTCTGGCAGCTCTCTGTCTACAAACCACTCTCCTGCCGCTCGCTGGCCTCACTCATGTCCTTAAATTCCGACAGCGCGATTGAGGTTACTCGGCTGTGGGAATTTAAGGATTTGCAGGAAGCCGCTGACATGAGCGAAGTCGGTGAACGGCAGGTGACAGGTGTTCCGACGGAGAGCACTGCCAGAGGTGAGCAGGCCGGCAGAAGGCGCTGAAGTGGCGGCCAGTTCTGCTATCGGGTACCGGCGGCCGCTCGTAGCTACCCGAGCTGCTTCTATCCCCCGCTACAGTGCGGGGGCTTCGTGCCCGGAGAGCTGCGGCAGCGGTGAGTGAGTAAGTTTCTGCCATTATCCCTGCCATCTCAACACTCGTGCCCTCCCCACAACTTTACCCCTGACACAGACTCTCCACACGCTGTGAAAGGAACTGTTCCCCCAATTGGTCTAGGACTAGGAAGCCTTGGGCAAATTGAAATGTCATAGTTTTTATTTATTTATTTAATGGGAGCGAACAATCTGCGCATGCGCGTTTTTTTTTAATATAGCGGACTGAGTGCCTGCCCTGAGTGATTACTCAGGGTACGTGCCTGCGAAAGACGTACAGGTTTGTACATTAATTGGCTTTGGTAAAATTGTAAATTGTCCCTAGTCTTTAGGATAGTGCTGGCGTATGGCGTATGCGGTTGGCGCATATTCGGTGGGCCAAAGGGCCTGTTTCCAGGCTGTATCTCTAGACTAAAAGTCTGAAAAAAGTCTGTAATTTCCAAGCATGGGAATTAAATGGTTGATTGACAATATGGAGTGTTAAAGACGAGGTAATCCAATAATTGAATCTGAAGAAGGGTCCCGACCTGAAATGCCACCTATCCATGTTCTCCAGAGATGCTACCTGAGTTATGCCAGCACCATGTGTCTTTTTTTTGTATCCTTGTAAATTCCTTCAATTTAAGCAACGTCCAATCTGGGCCAAAGTTAAGTTTTGCATCCTTGCGGTGACTTTCTGAATTATATGGAAACAAAGATCAGATGCAAAGCACATTTCACATGGAGTCATACAACACAGAAACAGGCCCTTCGGCCCAACTTGTCCATGCCAACCATTAAAGCTAGTCCCTTTTCCCCGCCTTTGGCCCATATTGCTCTAAACCATTCCTATCCATCTATCTGCTCCTGAGAATCTACAATTGAGGTGATCTTTGTAGGTCTCCAAATAAAATTTAAATGGTGTAGATGTTTAGTATTATGTGATCTGTTGGGACAGCATGCAAAACAAAGCTTTTCACTGTATCTCATTACATGTGACAATGACAAACCTAACATAAGCCTGGCTCAACTACTTCCTCTGGCAGCTTGTTCCCTATACCCACCACCCTCTGTGTGGAAAACGTTGGCCCTCCGATCCTGTTTAAATCCCTCCCCTCTCACATTAAACGTATGCCCTCCAGTTCTTGATTCCCTTATCCTGAGGAAAAAAAGGCTCTGTGCATTGTCTCTAATAACTGTTCCCCTTATGATTCTATATACTTCTACACATCTTCTGTATGCCACAGTACAGAAATAGTCTATATTTGTCATGACGCTCGATGTCTTGCTTTTTAATTTGGTGTACAGCTACTTCCAGAACAGATGATTTATCTAATTGGGTGAATCTGTCAATTTATATTTTCCATTATCTGTCCAAAAATGACATCACTGATTTAAATAGGTCGCTCTGAAGCGACTGTTGTTTAGTCTCCTGTTTAACCTAATTTGGATCCTTTTTTTAAGCAAACCAGGGGTGTGATTAAATTATTTGCTTCCTTGCCTGATCCAAAACAAGAGGAGGCTCAGCAAAAATGAAGGAATATTTTCTTTTAAGCCACGATAATCATTATAAAATGCTGAAAGAAAGGAACATAGAGCACAGTACATTGAACAGTACAGCACAGGAACAGGCCTTTTGGCCCACAATGTTTATGCAGAAGGAATTAAATTTAGTTTAGTTCAGAGGTACAGCATGGAAACAGGCCCTTCGGTCCACCGAGTTCATGCCAACCAGTGATCACCCCGTACACTAGTTCTACACACTAGGGGCAATTAACCTACAAACCTGCACATCTTTGAGATGTGCATGGAAACCGGAGCACCCAGAGAAAACCCACGCGGTCACAGGGAGAACATACAAACTCTTTGTTGGACTGGCAAAAAGGATGACCCAGCAAGGCTCTGCAACCAAGGGTTCCAGTAAAAATCAGTGGTACACCTGTATCGCTGGAAGATAGTCAAACTACTCTAAAAATAAGCAGGCAAAAATACACTGAAAAAAAGACAATGAAATGCTCTGTTTTATGATTTGGGAAAGGTGTAAATAAAAGTTTGGCCCAGTGATTTTTTCCATTCTGGGTTAAAAAATGTTAATGTCTATCCTATATATGCCTCTCATAAATTAATATACTTCTATCTCATCTCCCCGCAACTTCCATTGTTCTAGAGAAAACAATCCATGTTTAACCAACCACTCCCTGTAGCAAAAGCCTCCTGATCCAGGCATAATTATGATAAATCTCTGCTGCACCCTTTCCAACGCCTCCACATCCTTCCTGTAATTGGGTGGCCAGAACTGCAGGTGAAATAAAATTGTGGTTTGGAGATCCGAATGGATTGCAAGACCAGAAATAGATCCAGTCTGATATTCATATGTGACCACGACATTGTAAAATATATGAGTCTTGCCACAAAGTAAATCAGTATTTTTGCTACACAGGCTGGAACTCGTGCAAAAAAACAGAACATGAATTCACGCCTTTAAGTAGATTACTTAGAAAGAAATTAAATAACGATTTTAAACTGTTTATATTCAACTGTGTGAGATTTTTTGCAACTTTCAAGATGCTACACAAGCTGAGGAATTTGACAAGTCTGCAAGTTTGTTTAACATCATCTCACATAGACATTAGTTGTGTCATTAAAATAACTTTAGGCAAGAGGTACAGAAGTATGAAAACTCACATCTCCAGATTCAGGGGCAGTTTCTTCCCAGCTGTTATTCAATCACCAACTAGAAAGCGGTTCTGACCTACCATCTACCTCATTGGAGATCCTTGACTATTTTTAATCGGACTTTACTGGACGTTATCATGCAATAAATGTTATTCCCTTTATCCTGTATCTGCACACTATAGACGACTTGATTGTAATCATATGGCGGATGGCGGCGCCTCGCGGCAGCGGCCCCTGCTGTTCTTTAAAAAAAAAAAAAATTGTCCCATTCAATGTGTAGTTTGCTGTAGTTTTTATATTGTTTTTAACTGTGTATATGTGGGGGGAGGTCGGGGGGGAACTTATAAATCTCGGGACCACGGGAGATCCGACCTTTTCCCTGTCGGGTCTCCGTTGTCGTTGGGGCCTAGCACCATGGAGCGGCCTCCAGCCGGAATGGCCTGCGGGCTCCAGTCGCGGAGCCTGCCGACTTACCGTCGTGGGGCTGGCCGGCCTCGAAGAGTGGGGAGCTGTGGTGGCGCACGGCTGCGGCCAGACTTCGGAGCTTCGGAGGCTCCAGCTGCGGGCCTGTGGACGGTGATATCGGGAGCTCGCGGGTCCCTGGTGGGAGACCGCTTTTCGGAGTTCCTTCGGTGGCGGAGGGCAGTGGAAGCAGGTTCTCTGGATGCTTTCAAGAGAGCTAGATAGGGTTCTTAAAAATAGCGTAGTCAGGGGATATGGGGAGAAGGCAGGAACGGGGTACTGATTGCGGATGATCAGCCATGATCACATTGAATGGCGGTGTTGGCTCGAAGGGCCAAATGGCCTACTCCTGCACCTATTGTCTATTGGCAGCTTCTCTCGCCCAGTTGCGGGGCTGAAAGCGATCCGGAGCGGGGCCTGACATCGCCCCGGCGCGGATTTAACGGCCGCGGGACTTGCCATCGCCGCCAGAGTCTTTAACATCGGGTGAGGATGGAGAGCAGGGGAGAGACAAGACTTTGCCTTCCATCACGGTGAGGAGGAGATTCACTGTGATGGATGTCTGTGTGAATTGAGTTGGTTGTGTGTCTTGTGGAATTGTTTCTTCTTGTTGTATGGCTGCAGAAACCAAAGCTCCTAATGGAAAAATAAAGTTAATTGTAATGTATTGTATTGTATTGCCTTTAAGCTGACTAGATAACATGCAACAAAAAATCATGTCACTGTACCTCGGTACATGTGACAATAGTAATACACTAAACTCTTTGTTATCAGACCACTGAATAGTCCCTTCAAGGCTGGGGTGTAGTGCTGATCTCCCAACCTACCTGTACCTCACTGTGGACTTTTTTCACCTGCACTTTCTCTGCAACTGTTACATTGTAACACTGCATCTTGATTCTTGATTCCCTTATCCTGGGAAAACAAGGCTCTGTGCATTGTTTCTAACTGTTCCCCTTACCTATATAACTAAAAGTCTCATCTTGACCACTTCCTGTCTGCGAATGTATATTGATTGAAAAAAAGCTACCCTATATTGCTATGATTTTTGGCCATTTTACTCACAGTCCTCCTCCACTGAGGCAGCCCTGAGGATTTTTCCGATTGATGAAAAATAAAAAAGTTATGAGTGTGTAAAAAATCTTGAGATCAGCTGATTGGGCCTCTTGCCTGTCAATCACCATGACAAAGGTAACGCCCCTTCCAGGGGTGGGGTAGGACTATAACACCCCGGATACCTGGACATGAGTCAGTCACTCTGTAAGATCGTGAGAGAGAGGCCACAACTGTGAATCAACTGAACTGTCTAAGCTGTGAATCAACTGAACTGTGAGTCTGCAATGTACTTGCAATAAATGATTTGTTAGCTCTTAATGAAAATGCAATGAGTTGTTTGGCCTGCCCTGTGCTTGAAACTGCAGTGGAACTGGAAATGAAATGAAAATGCAATGAGCTGTTTGGCCTGCCCTGTGCTTGAAACTGCAGTGGAAATGGAAATGAAATGAAAATGCAATGAATTGTTTGGCCTGCCCTGTGCTTGAAACTGCAGTGGAACTGGAAATGAAATGAAAATGCAATGAGCTGTTTGGCCTGCCCTGTGCTTGAAACTGCAGTGGAAATGGAAATGAAATGAAAATGCAATGAGCTGTTTGGCCTGCCCTGTGCTTGAAACTGAAGTGGAAATGAAAATGCAATGAGCTGTTTGGCCTTCCCTGTGCTTGAAACTGCAGTGGAAATGGAAATGAAATGAAAATGCAATAAGTGTTTGGCCTGCCCTGTGCTTGAAACTGCAGTGGAAATGGAATTGAAATGAAAATGCAATGAGCTGTTTGGCCTGCCCTGTGCTTGAAACTGCAATGAAAATGGAAATGAAATGAAAATGCAATGAGCTGTTTGGCCTGCCTGCCCTGCAGTGGAAAATGGAAATGAAATGAAAATGCAATGAGCTGTTTGGCCTGCCCTGTGCTTGAAACTGCAGTGGAAATGGAATTGAAATGAAAATGCAATGAGCTGTTTGGCCTGCCCTGTGCTTGAAACTGCAATGAAAATGGAAATGAAATGAAAATGCAATGAGCTGTTTGGCCTGCCCTGTTCTTGAAACTGCAATGGAAATGGAAATGAAATGAAAAGAAAATGAAATGAGTTGTTTGGCCTGCCCTATGCTTGAAATTTAAATGGAAATGGAAATGAAATGAAATGAGTTGTTTGGCCTGCCTGAAACCACTAATTTCAGCCCACATGGCCCCTATTAGTCGAGAAACCAGTCCATTTTGCCCAAAATGCCCATATTAGCCCAGGAGGAGGATTTTGGCCCAAAAGGCCCGTGCCAAGCCAGGAAAAGTCCAGAAAGAGTGCCTTTCAGTAAGATGTCACTCAGATTTTTTTTTAAAGAGTCCCTTTGGCCCATCAGGCTTGTACTAGCCCAGGAGAAGTCCCTTCGGCCCATCAGTAAGTATTCCCTCTGCAAGTAATAAATCTCACCCCAGTATTTTTCTCCCTCCCTTCATTGGTTCCCTGTGAGATCCAGGCCAGGATAGACTTTCCTCCTTCATTGCTGTGATCTGCAGAAAAAGATGAAAAATGTCTAAAATTGATTCTTGGGGGGGGGACAGGCATGGAAACAGGCTCTTTGGCCCACAGAATCCACGCTGACCATCGATCACCCATACACTAGTTCTATCCTACAAACTAGGGACAATTTACAGAAGCCAATTAACCTACAAACCTGCATGTCTTTGGGATGTGTTAGGAAACCAGAGCACCCGGAGAAAACCCATGTGGTCACAGGGAGACCATACAAACTCCTTTTTTAGACAGCACCCATAGTCAGGCGTACCCGGGTCTCTGACGCAATATGGTAGCAAGTTACCACTGTGCCGCCCATTTAGAAATCAATTTGTTTATTACTTCTGACTGCTTTCTGAATCATTTATGCTCCACCTTCTAAATAGGCTGCAATGTTTCCACCTCAGTAATGATACATTTACCAAATAGACGTTTTATTTTATACAAAAATCACAATGCAAACATATTATAACATGCTCAGACATGTTTTGCTGCATTATGTAGTCACAGGGATATTATTAAAATGCTGATGAGAATTTATATACCTTGGTGGATTATAGAATGGAATTTCTCTTTTGGAATCGTAAATATAATTGAATTATAAGATTTTTTACATGACTTCTATCTTGCATAGATAACAAAAAGGAGCAAGGTTACTGAAAAATATAATTAAGCTTTCGTTCAACATAATGTCCATTGCTTCAGGGCAGTCATTATGCTTTCTCGAAGTCATTCCTAATGCACAGAATGTGCCTGGTTTATCGTTGAATCTACAAGGTAACAGTTTGTGTTATTCCTTTATAGGACAAGCTTTGCAATTATGTGGTAACCAAAGTGCTCAAGGCTATTCTGAATTTGGGATTCAGGCAGTAAACCAATATCAATTTCTAATTGATATGTGCTTGATAATCTAATTGATAATCTAAACTGAGCTATTCCGTGCTAGTTCAAATACCAATAGTAACCCAGGGCAATTGTAATTGGGGAGTTGCTGCCTTACCATGCCAGGCCCTGACTATAGGTGTTGTCTTTATGGAGTTTGTACATTCTCCCCATGACTGCATAAGTTTTCTCCGGATGCTCCAGTTTCCTCCCATATCCCAAAGGCGTACAGATTTGCAGGTTAATTGGCTTGGGTAAAATTGTACATTGTCCCCAATGTGTAGGATTGGGCTAGGTTACACGGTGATCGCTGGTCAGCGTGGGCGCGGTGGGCTGGAGGGCCTTTTTTCCAACATTTTTCCCCACTGTATCTCTAAAGTAACTGAAGTAACTAAAGGTACCTTTATCATTCTGTATTTGATCTGCTAGGGCAGGTACAGAATAATGAATGGAGATACAAGGAACTGCAGATGCTGTTTTACAAAAAAAAGACACAATGTGCTGGAGCAATCCAGCAAGTCAGGCAGCATCCACGGAGAACATGGACAGGTTGCATTTCAGGTCGAGACCCTTACCTTGCCAGAATGAGGCCATATGTAAACTGGAGGAACGGCACATCATATTCCACCTTGGTAGCTTACAATCCAACGGTATGAATATCGAATTATCCTATTTTAGGCTACTAAACCAACAAGCAGTCTGTACGGAGTTTGTACGTTCACTCTGTAATCGTGTGTGTTTTCTCCCGCTTCTCTGGTTTGCTCCCACACTCAAAAGGACAAAAGGTTCTAACTGATTAACCCCTATGGGCGACACAGTTGCGCAGTGGTAGAGTTGCTGCCTCACAACGCCAGATACCCGGGTTTGATCCTGATTACAGATGCTGTCTGTACGGAGTTTGCACGTTCTCCCCGTGACCACATGGGTTTGCCCCGGGTGCTCAGCCTTCCTCCCACATTCCTAAGATGTACAAGTTTGTAGGTTAATTGGTTTTGGTAACATTTGTAAAGCATCCCTAGTGTGTAGAATAAGGTTAGTGTATGGGGTGATCGGCATGGGCAGTGGGCAGTTTTCACTCTGTATCTCTAAAGTCAAGTCTAAAGTCAATGGTTGAAAATATTCTCAGTGATGCAAAAACAAGTACAAGACCATTCCGGTTTCTCATAATGCCAAAATGTATTTTAGTAATCTGATCTGCATCTTTGTATCTTAGAAATCTCATGGAACAAAATGCCACGAGTGTTTAAATGATTTACATTTAAATTAATTTGATTTTAAGCTCATTATTTCCTAAGTAATATCCTGGTACAATGTCAATTATGATAACATTGCATCAAATGGTTTTATAATGCAATGAATTTTGTCAGATCCTTTATATGACTAATTATAATGTTTTTTTAATATGGTTGCATTGATATCAGAAATGAAGGGAAAAATAAAGTGCGCAGTCAAGTGTAATCAAAATATCTATGATGATGAGTACTTTAGGAATCAGAGGTGAATCTAATGGAGTTGTAAAGCTCAAAGGTTTATTGTAAGACTGTCCTTTCCAGCTATCAATATTTCACCAGTCTAACCCCTGTTCCTAGTGTGTAAAATTACAGAATGTACATTAAAAATAATGAAAATATTCAACAGGTCAGGCAGCATGTGACGAGACAAAGATTATATTTCCACTGACAAGTGAAATGTTAATTCTGTTTCTCTTCTCACCAATCAACTCTGACCAACATGTTCTATGAGATTTTAAGTTTAGTTTAACCAAACAACATGAAATTTGTTCGGCCTATTAGGTCCACACCAACCATTTTCAAAACATTGACCATTCAAACACCGACCTGTTCTCACTAGTTCTATGTAATCCCTCTTTCTCATCCACTCCCTACACACTAGAGGTAATTTGCAGAGGGCCAATGAACCTACAAGAACGCATGCCTTTGAGCATGTTGAGGAAAACGGAGCATCCAAAGGAAACCCACGCTGCCAGAGGGACAGAGTGTGGACACACTCCACACAGACAGCACCCAAAATCAAGATCAAACCTAGGTCTCTGGTGCTGTGAGGCAGCAGCTCTATCAGCTGCATCACAGTGACACCTTATTTACAGTCATTTTGCATAAAGGAAGATTCTTTAATTCTCCTGAACAAATGTATTATCTGCAAAATGGAAGATTCCTATAGGTTGTTTTACAATTTGATAATTTCCATTTCTTGTCTAAAGGGAAATAAAGTAATGAGGCAACCTCTTTAATGAGCATGAAATCACCACCTAAAATATCAATGGCTGCCTCACATTCCTTTAAACTGAAAACTAGATTGAAAAGAACAGATAAAAATATGATATCCCCTCAGGGGGTAAGGAAAAGAGATCAAGCATGAGCCTTTGTCCCCCTCTGTCCCCACCTCAATGAGTTCCGCGCCCACCACGACTTGGAGCTCTTCTACCGTCGCCTCCGGTATACCTAACAGCGTTCTTCCACGGGAAGAAAGCCCTCGCCCCCCCACTACAAAATTGTTCATCCCAGTTTGGCCATCTTTTCCAAGGATGACTCTGGTACAAATGTAGTCCCCTCACTGAGTGGAACAAGGATATGGCCCCCTTGGTTCGTAGCCTTCAGGGGACGGGGTCAAAGGAGGAATCCAGGTAGAACCGATAAATCCCCAGGGCCAATATGCATCCCAGAGTATCCAGAAATAGTGGATGCTGTGATAATCCATTGGGACATCAAGTCCGCCTCGACTTCCCCACCCCCCTGTCTCACTCCAATCTCTCCACCCCCGAATGTACTGCCATCGACTCACTCTGTAACAACCCAGGACTGGGTTATCAAACCCGCCGACAAGGGAGGTGCCGTTGTAGTCTGGTGCGTCAATCTTTACAAAGCGGAGGCCTGCGCGCGCCAACTATCGGACACCTCCTCCTACTTACCCCTGAAAAGGACCATGGCCCCACTGACGGAACACCAGGCCACCATAGTTGAGGCTTCATTGGATATTTAAGCACCATAACCGACTTCATCAGCTCTGGCTCCCTACCCCCTCCCCCGAGCCTCCAACCTCATCGTTTCCCAGCCCCGCACCGGCCCGATTTTACCTTCTCCCCAAAATCCACAAACCCGACTGTCCTGGCAGACCCATTGTCTCTGCCTGTTCGTGCCCCACCGAATACATTTCCACATACCTTGACGCCATCCTATCCCCCTTTGTTAAATCCCTCCCCACCTATGTTCAAGACACCTCAGACACTCTCCGTCGGCTCCGCGCATTCCATTCTCCAGGCCCCCATCCTCTCATCTTTACCATGGACATCCAGTTACTCTACACCTCCATCCCCCACCAGGACGGTTTCAAAGCCCTCCGGTTCTTCCTCGACCAGAGGAGCAACCCATACCCATCCACTGATACCCTCCTCTGCCTAGCAGAGTTGGTCCTTATTTATTTAATAAACGAGTCTGAAGAAGGGTCTCGACCCGAAACGTCGCCTATCTCCTTCGCTCCTTAGATGCTGCTGCACCCGCTGAGTTTCTCCAGCCTTTTATGTACCCTTAAGCATGAGACACTCTTCTTACAGTTATTTTCAAATCAAATTCAAATATTTAATTCAAATTAAAGACACCAAAGGGTTATGGTAAGTCATTACATTTCTTTGCTAGATTTTGTTTGATAGAAGCCCTAATGTACTTCAAATATTTTCACTGATTTTGACCGATTAAGTTTAATGTGAGGGGCAGTTTTTGATTCTCGATTATCAAATGATGAGGGAGCTGCCGTTTACATTAGACACAGTTAGTTTACATTAGTTTACTTAGTTTACTTTACATTACATACTTACATTAGTTTACTTTAGAGACACAGAACAGAAACGGGACCTTCGGCCCAACGGGTCCGCGCCGACCAGCGATCCTACACACACTAGGGACAATTTACAAAGGCCAATTAACTGACAAACCTGCACATCTTTGGAATGTGGGAGGAAGGCAGAGAACCTGGAGAAAACCCATGGGGTCACCGGGAGAGTGTACAAACTCCATACAGGCAGCACCCTTAGTCAGGATTGAACCTGGGTCTCTGGTGCCGTGAGTCAGCAACTCTGCCGCTGTGCCACTGCGATATTGTACTGGCCAGTTTTCACTGATGTTGACCGATTAAGTTTCCTTCACGTTTAATGTGAGGGATAGCTTTTGATTCTCAATTCTCAAATGGTGAGGAAGCTGTACTTGACAACATTTTGTGTTCTGTGAAGTGTGTGTGTCTCACTCTGTGTTTATTAGCTTCCTGCATCTTTCGTGAACCAAGGGCATCTTATTTCTTGACATCTGATTATTTTGGACAGCACGGTCTGCATGGGCAGGAGACAACATCAAAAGGTTGACAGGCATGTTTAATCTGTCAAGAATGAATTCCAGAATTTAGGCTACACAATCAAAAAAGAATAGCTAGGAGGGACATTGTGTATGTAAGTTATTGCAATTTACTGCATAGAACCTTGAGAATATATGGCACCTTTATATGAACCCCTTTCATTGGGTCAGTGTGTGTGCCATGATAATGATTTTTTCCCCACACATTTTTTGCAGCCATTTTAATTTGCAAATGTCACCATTCATCGCCAGGGTGGCACAGTGGCGCAGCGGTAAAATTGTTGGTTGTTGGCATCATCCTCTTTCCTTGAACCCCATAGTTTCCTCAATCCCCCATAGTTCCCTCTTCCTTCCACCCCACCCCTCACCTTCCCTTATCATTTTGCTCTCCTCTTCCCTCCTGCCCTTGCCTTCCCTGAATGTTCCTTGTCTCCCTTTCTTTCCTTCCTCCCCTTCTCCTTCTCTCTTTCCGCAATCCCTAAAACATCAGCAACACTTAAAACCGTTTGTAAGATGTTAACGTGCTTGTAAAGGGTGGTAGTTCAGGTAAGTACGATAGTGGTGCTTTAGTGGCTTTCGGATAGGCACTTGGAAGTGCAGGGAATATGGATCATGGAGTCAGATGAGATCGTTTTTCTTTGTCATACAATGTGGAAACAGGCCCTTTGGCTCTACTTGCCCACTCCGACTAACATACCCCATCTGTGCTAGTCCCAACTGCCCACGTTTGGCTCAAAACCCTCTCAACCTATCCTATCCAATGTATCTGTCAAATGACTCTTAAATGTTATGATAGTCCCTGCTTCAATTACCTCCTCTGACAGCTCACTCCATATACCCACCATCTTTTGTGTAAAAAAAAAGTCACCCCTCAGATTCCTATTAAATCTTTCCCCCCTCAACTTAAACCTATGTCCTCTGGTTTTCCATTCCCCTACTCTGGGGGAAAATACTCTGTGCATTTAACTTGGCATCATGTTCAGCATAAACAGTATGGGTCGAAGGACTTGTTTCATAACTTCATTAGTTCTAGAAGCAGAATAAGCCAGTTCGGTATTCCGACTACATATGCACAGGTCATTGGTCGCTCAGACTAAATACTCGCGGCGGCCTTGCCGCTGCTCTGTGTCTCGTCCCTATCCACCTGCCGCTGGGCCGTCCCAGTCCCCATCCTCTACTGAGTGTCCTGTCCGGGGCGGGCCAGGGCAGGCAGGAGCCGGACGGGAGCAGCGGAGCGTGGAGGGGGGGGGGCGGCGGGTGGGGCGCCGGCTCCAGCTCGGCTCAGCCTGTCCCGGTGGGGCGCTGGCCCATCGCGGCGGCCCAGGCCCGAAGGCGGCTCGGAAAAGCACCAATTCCAGCTCAACCACACCGGCGGGACTGGAGAGTCGAGCTGGGGCCGGCCCCTCCGCGCTGCCTGTGGGCCAGGACCGATACACCCATCCGAGGACCTCTGGATAGAAGACCCTCCTTCAGACTTCCTACACATTAGACTTTTGCGCCGTGGTTGGGATGGATGGGAGCAGGGATTTCCACGGGCGCAAGGAACAAATGACCTAAAGTTTGCGTTGAGTGAACTGAGTGTTCTTAACGTCCTCGTCGTACACCGGCGTTTTGTGAGAGTGGTTGAATCCCAGCTTCAGCTCAACCAACAATGGTCACATTATTTGGACAGGCGGCGGGGGATCAGGAGCTGATGTGAGGCATCGGCGATGCTCTGGAATCCTAGTCGGCTGCCGCCGAGCAGCGGGGATGAGGTGGCAGCGCCCGACCTGGGGAGTAGACGTGACAGTTCTTCCAGCGGCGAGTGAGCGGAGAGGCACCAGCTACCGCGGGCCGCTCACCTGTCGGGCGCTGACTCCTCGATCCCGGGATCCAACCTCTCTCACAAAACACCGGTGTACAACGAGGATGGTAAGAACACTCAGTTCACTCAACGCAAACTTTAGGTCATTTGTTTCTTGCGCCCGCAGAAATCTCCAGCGCGGTCGAGACGAGGGTGTTCTGAAGTTTCATTCTCTCGATTGAGGACATTTTCACGACCCTCGTAGAAGCAATGAGCCATGGCTTTACCAGTGGTTGTCTGTCTAACTGTAACCTCTCTTTCCCCACCTCGCACAGTCTCTCCCTCTCTCCCATTCGCATCTACCCCCTTTCTCATTACATCCTGCTCTCCCCTGCTACCAGGCACCCCGTTCCCTTTTTTTAAGTCTTGAATGACCTTTGCCAAATCCCATGATTCCTTGCATTTTTCAGAATATCGAACTGGCTTATTATGCCTGTCAACCCTCGAGTCTACTTCGCCATTCAGTCGTGGCTCATCTATCTTTCCCTTTCAACCCCATTTTCATGCCTTCTCCCCATAACCCCTGACACCCGTACTAATCAAGAATCTGTCAATCTCCGCCTTAAAAATATCCATTGACTTGGCCTCCACAGCCTTCTGTGGCAATTAATTCCACAGATTCACCACCCTCCGACAAAAAAAATTCCTCCTCATCTCCTTTCTAAAGGTGCGTCCTTTTATTCTGAGGCTGTGGCCTCTGGTCCTAGACTCTCCCACTCCTCTCCAAATCCACTCTATCCAGGCCTTTCACTATTTGGTACGTTTGAATGAGGTTCCCTTTCATCCTTCTAAACTGTAGTGTTGTACTCTTCTATGTTCTAAACACATTTTCCATTCTGCCTCTAGTTTACCCCAAGCGGTTAGATATACATTTTGCACTGACGTCTATGGACGTGTACTACATTGAAGTGATTTTCCAGAGTCATCTCATTATGACCGCAATGCAAATCCCAGGTGTAACTTCAAATGTGTAGGGACCATATTGATGGTGGAAATATAAAATAATTTGTAAGTCAAATGGGACAAAGACAATCCGAGGTGAGTTTCAGAACATGATGCTTTCAAAAGAAAAATGCTGGAACCCTTGGAGGTGCTCAGAATGCATTACATCCCTCGAGCAGACATTATGGGATTCGGAGGAGACAGACAAAGGGACTGCAAACCCTTGGGTAAAGATGCTAATATTTAGGCAAAGTCACAGAGCATCTCTGCACCTGATCACCTGCTCACTGATCACGTGGCAACACGGCTAACTCATTCATTGCCTCCGGCCCCGTGACTTTACATTGCCACCTGTGACTGTGGGGATCAATCCCTTGTGTCAGATCACAGCTGGCTGCCACAGTCCTTCATATTCCAGCTGCATGCCTGGAATAAGTTTCACATGCCCCAATCCAGGGTCTCACTGATGCCTGACCAATCTTATTGAGGGATCGATCGAAAGATACGGCAAGGAAACAGGCCATTCGGGCCACAGAGTCCACGCCGACCATCGATTACCCATTCACACTAATATTTTGTTATCCCACTTTCATGTTAACTGCCTACACAATTTACAGATGTTTATTGTAAATGTTTATCAAATGTTTATTGTAAAACGGTCCTTTCCAGCTATCAATATTTCACCAGCCTTAGCCCAGTTCCTAGAATGTAAAAATTCAAAATGTAAATTAAAAATACTGAAAATATTCAGCAAGTCAGGCAGCATGTGTGGAGACAGAAATTATATGTCCACTAACAAATGAGAGGCAATTGACGTGAAATATTAATTATTTTTATCTTTTCACTATTCATATCTGACCTGTTAAGGATTTTCAACATTTTCTTTTTGTTTTTAGTTTAGTTTAGAGATACAGCTTGGAAACATTTCCTTTGGCCTCCCAAGCCCATGCCAACCATCGATCACCCGAAGTTCGCACTAGTTCTATGTTACCCCAATTCTGCATTCAGGGGCAATTTTCAAGGGCCAATTAACCTACTAACCTGCACATGGGATGTGAGAGCAAACTGGGGTAGCCGGGTGGAAATCCAAACGGTTGCAGGGAGAACGTGCAAACCCCACACAGACAGCACCCAAAGGTCAGGATCGATCCTGGGTCTCTGGCGCTGTGAGGCAGCAGCTGCATTGACTGCGCCACTGCCCGGTGCTAAATTACAGTGGACAAAAATAACAATTGTTTGCTGTTAAGAGTACATATATACTCATGAGTGTTTTTTGTGGTGTGTAAGCAGGAACTAGTGAGGTTAGCACATTTCCTTCCCTCAAGGATGCTAATAAACTGAGCGTGATAGGTTACTGATTTAAAAAAAAATTCCAGGTTATTGAATTAAATTAATTTAAATTCCCCAGTAGCTGTATTAGGATTATGACCAGTGCAGTACATTCCTCTGTACAGTCCTCTGGGACAGTTTCTTCCCAGCTGTTATCAGGCAACGGAACCATCCTATCACCAACTAAAGAGTGGTCCTGACCTACTGTCTACCTCATTGGAGACCCCTGAACTATCCTTAATCGGATGTCACTGGACTTTATCTTGCACTAGAGCCCTTTATCCTCTATCTGTACACTGTGGATGGCTCGATTGTAATCATGTGTAGTCTTTCCACTGACTGGATGAAATGCAACAAAAAAGCTTTTCCCTGTACCTCAGTACACGAGTCCACACCCCACGCCACCCCCAGTATGTTTCCATTCAAACTTTTGTTTCAATCTCACTTTTCCTGATATTTGTTGTTCCTTTGCTTTGCCAGATCTATTTTGTTCCCAGTAATGAACTGGGATTGATTTTTTATTTCTGTGATCATAAAACCGCATCACTGACTTGACTTAAATAATTTGTTGACACAAGAAGCTGTAGTTGCAAACATTGCAGATATTTTACAATCGAGCAAAACACAAAATGCTGGAGTAATTCAGCAGGTGGGTCAGGCAGTATTCTGGATGGGAATGGACAGGTGATGTTTGGGGTCAGGATTAAGATGACATAATGGCGCAATGGTAAAGTTGCTGCCTTACTTGGTGCCAGAAACTTGGGTTGCATCCTGACTATGGGTGGTGTCCATATGGAGTTTGCACGTTCTCTGTGTTTATTATACGTAATATTTGGATGCTCGCCATTTTCCACGCCAAGCACAGAATTCAAACACAGAACCTAATTCTCTGTTAGCTCTGTTGATCATTTGTGATTAATATGCCTGACCTGACTCCAGTTTAAATGTTTGAGCTCAGCTGATGATTTATGGCTTAGGTTTCCATCAACATTTATATTTAAAAACATATCATTAAGTAGTCTATTCATCCATTTATGTGCACATTTAAATTTATTACCCTGCCTGCTACATATCTGTTGACAGTGAAATCGCAGAGAGTTGTCCCAATAGTTCCAGTGGTTTGTTAACACTTTATAATCCCATCCTAACAGGATACCATTATAAAAGTATCGATGGTTGCCTGATACCAACTACATCATTGTTCTGTACATGTCATATGAAATGATAATCCACTGATGTGTATATGCTATCACAGTTTATTTGACATTTAAAAGATATTTAGAGAGGTACATGGACAGGAAAAGTTTAGAGGAATATGGGGTAAACGCGGGCTGGTGGGACTAGCTTAGATGAGGCATCTTGGTCAGCATGGGCAACTTGGGCTGAAGGGCCTGTTTCTGTGCTGCATGTCTGACTTCATGACGAGCTGTCTAAAAGACCATTTACTTTTGGTCCATTATTTGTGCTTTCCCTTTTTATAATGCTGCAGCTTGAAAAGCTATAAAATAAGAAACGTGAAAAGCAAATCCGAAAAAAATAAATAGATCGTCAGTGTAAGACATACAGTGCATTCAGAAAGTATTCAGACCCCTTCACTTTTTCCACATTTTGTTACGTTGCAGCCTTATTCTAAAACGGATTACATACATTTTTTTAAAATCATCAATCTACACACAATACCCCATAATAAAAAGCGAAAACAGCTATTTCGAAATTTTTGAAAAAGTAATTAAAAATAAATAACTGAAATATCACATTTACAAAAGTATTCAGAGCCTTTACTCAGTACTTTGAGGCACCTTTGGCAGTAATTACAGCCTCAGGTCTTCTTGGGTATGACGCTACAGGCTTGTCACACCTGTATTTGAGTAATTTCTCCCATTCTTTTCTGCAGATCCTCTCAAGCTCTGTCAGGTTGGATGGGGAGCGTCGATGCACGGCTATTTTCAGGTCCCTCCAGAGATGTTCGATTGGGTTCAAGTCTGGGCTCTGGTTGGGCCACTCAAGGACATTCACAAACTTGTCATGAAGCCACTCCTGCGTTGTCTTGGTTGTGTACTTAGGGTCATTGTTCTGTTGGAAGGTGAACCTCCACCCAGTCTGAGGTCCAGAACACTCTGGAGCAGGTTTTCATCAAGAATCTCTCTGTACTTTGCTCCATTCATCTTTCCTTTGATCCTGACTGGTCTCCCAGTTCCTGCCGCTGAAAAACATCGCCACAGCATGATGCTGCCACCACCATGCTTCACCGTAGGTATGGTATTGGCCAGGTGATGAGCGGTGCCTGGTTTCCTCCAGACGTGACGCTTGGCATTCAGGCCAAAGAGTTCAATCTTTTTTTCATCAGAACAGAGAATCTTGTTTCTCATGCCTTTTGATAAACTCCAAGAGGGTTGTCACGTGCTTCGTACTGAGGAGTGGCTTCTGTCTGGCCACTCTACCATGATGGCCTGATTGGTGGAGTGTTGCAGATATAGTTGTCCTTCTGGAAGGTTCTCCCATCTGCACAGAGGTGACCAAGACCACCAGGTTCTTGGTCACCTCCCTGACCAAGGCCCTTCTCCTCAGATTGCTCAGTTTGGCCAGGCTGCTAGCTCTATGAATAGTCATGGTAGTTTCAAAGTTCTTCCATTTACGAATGACGGAGGCCACTGTGTTCTTCGGGACCTGCAATGCTGCAGAAATTGTTGTATACCCTTCCCCAGATCTGTGTTTCGACACAATCCTGTCTCGGAGGTCCACGGACAATTCCTTCATCTTCATGGCTTGCTTTCTGCTCTGACATGCACTGTCAACTGTGGGACCTTATATAGACAGGTGTGTGCCTTTCTAAATCATGTCCAATCAATTTAATTTACCACTGGTGGACTCCAATCAAGTTGTAGAAACATCTCAAGGATAATCAATGGAAACAGGATGAACCTAAGCTGAATTTTGAGTGTCATAGCAAAGGGTCTGAATACTTATGTAAATGTGATATTTTAGTTATTTCCTTTTAATTACTTTGCAAACATTTCTAAACACCTGTTTTCGCTTCTTCATTCTGGGGTATTGTGTGTAGATTAATAATAAAAAAAAGAATTTAATCCATTTTAAAATAAGGATGTAATGTAACAAAATGTGGAAAAGGGGGTCAGAATACTTTCTGAACGCACTGTATGTTTCAGATGTGAGTCAAGATTTAATATGAACTCAAGGGAGGAGCTTTTTCACTCAGAAGGTGGTGGGTTTATGGAACAAGCCACCAGAGGGTGTTGCTGAGGCAGGTACTGTAACAACATTTAAAGGACATTTAGACAAGTGCTTGGATAAGAAAGGTTTAGAGGGATATGAGCCAAACGCAGACAAATACGATCAGCGCAGATGAAGCATCTTGATCAGCATGGATGAGTTGGGCCGAAGGGCCTGTTTCCACACTGTATGACTATGATTCTGAGAGTATAAGTATACATATAACCACATTTGGCCAATTTAACTTTGCACATGTGGTGTGAATTCAGAACTTACAGAAAACATTGATTGAATTGTTTGAAAGATACAACATGAAATATAACTGCTGCCTCACAGCACCAGAGACCGGGGTTTGATCCTGACCTCTGGTGCTGTGTATGTGTGGATTTGCACACTCTCCCTGTGACCGCATGGGTTTCTTCTGGGTACGCCGGTTTCCTCCCACATCCCAAAGACGTACAGATGTAAGTTAATTGGTTTCAGTAAATCGCGCCTAGCATGTATAGGGAGTGGATGAGAACGTGGGATAACATAGAACTAGTGTACGGGGTGATCGTTGGTCGGTGTGGACTCGTTGGGCTGAAGGGCCTGTTTCCAGGCTGTATCTCTAAACTAAACAAAACTAAATTAATTTTAAGAGTTTTAAATATCTGCGAATGCCAGCGACTTTGCCAAGCGGTTACATTTGATAGAGGGTGAGATGGTGGCAGGTACTATCATAACGTTTGAGATATTTGGACAGGTACATGGATAGGATAGATTTAGAGGGATATGGGCCAAACGCAGGAAGGTGGGACTAATGTAGATGGGGCATCATGGTCTACATGGGTAAGTTGGGCTGAAGGGCCTGTTTTCATGCTGTATGACTATGACAATTGATCTATGGCTCTATAGCTCTGTGGCTCTATGACCCTATGACCCTATGACCCTATTACCCATGACTCCATGACTCTATAACTATCATTCCATGACTCAATGACTCAATGACTCTATGACTGTCAGTGGAGCGTGGATGCCAACTTGCAGACTGTGTAAGAGCAATGCTTGAGCTTTTTGTACGTTCCTTGCAACGAGGGCGATTTTTTATCATGCCGTCGGCGAGCAAGGCCAGCGCTAACTGACCTTGAGAAAGTGTTGCTGAGTCATCTCCTCGAACCGCAATGATCCTTCTGGTGAGGTGTTAAATGAGACCCGGGCTCTGAAAGACAAATTGTGAACAAAATAACATTTGATAATGTGACCTGTTGTAGCTGAATAGGTCTGCGAAGACAATGACACATGGATAAATATATGATATTGAAGAATATAATAAACTAATGACCATAATATTAGATGCCCACAATAGTACAAAAACAGAAATCTGTAGTACAACCAAAGGACACAGTCCATAAAAGTTTATAGTTACTGAGTTTGGTGTTATGCAGTGTTCACTATTCATAGTGGGAACAGGCCCTTTAGCCCACCCAGTCCATGCTGATGAATCATTAGTGAATTGGCATTCACTTGGGATAATTTACAATTTTACCAAAGCCAATGAACCGACAAACCTGTACATCTTTGCAATGTGGGACATTGTACATCTTTGCAGTGCACCCGGAGAAAACCCACGTGGTCAAAGGGAGAACAAACATATTCCATACAAACAGCACCCGCAGTCAAGATCGAATCCCGGTCTCTATGTCTATATATATATATATATATATACACACACACACGCACACGCACACACACGCACGCACACACACACACACACACAAATATATATATATATATATATATATATATATATATATATATATATATATGTATATATATATATATATAATACACACACACATATACAGTGGCTTGCAAAAGTATTCATACCCTGTGAACTTTTCCACATTTTGTCACGTTACAACCACAAACGTAAATGTATTTTATTGGGATTTTATGTGATAGACCAACACAAAGTGGTGCATAATTGTGAAGAGAAGGAAAATGATACATGGTTTTCCAAATTTTTTTACAAATAAAAAAAAAGAAAAATGTGGCGTGCAAAAGTATTCAGCCCCCCCTCTGATACCCCTAAATAAAATCCCAACCGCCTTCAGTCAAAATTTTGTAGAACCACTTTGCGTAATCTGCAATTAGTATAAATGCAGCTGCTGTGAAGTCTTTTGGGGTTATGAACCAGCTTCATGCACATCTAGACTCAGGGAAAAGTTTGGAGAAGTTTAAAGCCCATTAGGTTCCCAAGCTTTGCAAAATTTCACGCTGTTCAATGCCATCATCCTTGGAAAGAGTATTGCCAACGGCAACCTACCAAGACATCATTTAATGGACAGGCCATGACTTGGTAGGTTGCAGTTGTGCAATACTCTTTGTCTTGGATGAATGGGCATTTCAGTGCTCCGTGAAATGTGCAAAGCTGGTAGAGACATACCCCAAAAGACTTGCAGCTGTAATTGCAACTTTCTCCACAAAATTTTGACTCAGGGGGGCTGAATACGTTTGCACGCCACACTTTTCAGTTTTTTATTTCTAATAAAATTTGGAAACCATGTATCATTTTCCTTCCTCTTCACAATTATGCACCACTTTGTGTTGGTCTATCACATAAAATCCCAATCAAATAAATTTACGTTTGGGTTGTAACGTGACAAAATGTGGAAAATTTCAAGGGGTATGAATACGTTTGCAAGCCACTGTACATACCCACATATACATATATGTGTATATATGTATATACTGCTACTACAATAGAAGTAGCAGTAGAAATAAAAGTAGCATAAGAAAATAAGAGGAATAAATATGAGAAATCTTTTTTTACATTATTTGTACTGCTGCGTGTATTATAGTTTACAAATGTAAATTGCAATATAAATACATTATATGTTACAATATTTTGCAATATGATTAAATTGTGTGGGGTTTTACACAGTGTGTACAAATGCATTACTCCAAGGATTAATTAACTTGTGCTTTAAGACGTTTTATTACATTAAGCTGGAAGAGAAAGCCATTATCTATTCTGGTGAATTTCACCGACTCACTTAAACAGCAAATCACTTTTATCCTGCTTGTTTAATGTGTTCCGGGACGCCAAGATTAAAGTCTGGTCTGTTGCACATTACAGCGTATCGTGCTGTGTGTGTCGTAGCTTGATAAGAAGAGAGAGCCCGGTGATGGTGCTAATGAACGCAACCACAGAGAGGAGGTTCATGGAGGTCAGTGTACAATCTGTTCTTCAGAGAAACTAACTCAGAGCAGTGGAAGGGATACAGGATATGGAGTACATCTGTAAGGATACACTCTGATCATTTTTGTATCAATTAATTGACTGTGAGATGTACATCAAAGGATTGGTGACAGTCACGAGATCGCTGAGGGCAAATCAGTATTCTTCATGTTGTCATAGAGATTTGGTTTAATTTAGTTTAGGGATGGATACAGCATGGAAGTAGGACCTTCGGCCTACCAGGTCCATGCCGACCAGTGATCACAAGTGCACCAGTTCTATGTTATCCTACACAATGGGGGCAATTTTATTTGTTTTTACAAAAGCCAATTCACCTACGAACCCACACGTTTTGGAATGTGGGACGAAACCGGAGCACCCAGAAAAATACCCACACGGCCACAGGGAGAATGTGCAAACTCTGCTCAGGATCAAACCCGGGTCTCTGGTGCTGTGAGGCAGCAACTGTACTGCTGCATCACTGTGCCATCCACAGTTATAGTCATAGAGCTGTACATTATGTTAACAGGCCCTTAGGCCCACCTTGTCCATGCTGCCTCAGTTGGCATTCTTCTTGTCGTGTCGCTACACTTTTCCAAGCCACTGCATAACGCAGGCTCTGGCACACGGGTTGAAGACCTTGAGATCTTCTGGTTTGCAAGGCTCTGGGAGGAGGGGGCAGGTAAGTAAGTGCTCCATAGTTTGGGTTGCCTCCCCGCAGTCACATTCGGTTGGTCCATCATTGTTGTACCCCCACTTCTGCATGTGGGCTTTGCGCCGTCCGACCCGTGTTCTGAGGTGATTGAAGCATTGTAATTGGCATACTGAATTAGTCCTATTTACCAACATTTGGCCCATAACCCTCTAAAGCCGTACATATCCATATACCTGTCAAATGTCTTAAAGTTTGTAATTGTATCCAGTGCAATAGCCTCCTCTGGCAGCTCATTCCATGATTATGGATTAACCTCAGAGTGAAGAAGTTGCCCCGAGGTCCCTCTAAAATCCTTACCCTTTCACCTTAAGGATAGCACCAATCGACCACCCTGGGAAAAGACTGTGAGCGTTCACTTTTACCATCTCGTGATCACGTACACCCTCAGCCTCCTATGCTCCAGAGAAGAAAGTCCCAGTCGACCAAATCTCTCCCTCTAACTCGTCATCAAAGTAGGTCCATTTTTTTTATCAGGTATGAAGTCACATTTATTTTCAGATAAGAAAAGGATTTTTACATTTTAAATAGAAAATAAATATGGGTGGCATGTCCACAGATATAGTAGTCTGTAAGTTCTTGATTTAATTTCAAAGAAAGAAAACTGAATCCGTTTGCTTTGCCACAGGGTAAGGGAATTAATTGATAGTTTGTGGGGACATCCTCCCAAACATCCTCAGACACCCGATAGACCTTATAAAAGTATATAAAATTCAGCGAGACTTTGATACAGTGGACAGTCTGAACCGTATAATTCAATCCTGATCTCGGGTGCAGTCTGTGTAGGTTTTCCCCATGAGTCCAGTCTCCTCCCACATTCCAAAGAGGTGCGGGTTTATTGGTTAATTGGTCTCTGTAAATTGTCCCTAGTGTGTAGGGAGTAGCTGAGAAGGTGGGAACGTAGAACTAGTGTGAACAGGTGATCCATAATTGGATCCCACATAAGATGAACTCTGCCTCTTTAAAATTACTCCCAACCTCATCACCGCCATCAGCTCTATGCGCCACTTGAATAAGAGATATTGTAATGCAGTTTGTGCATCAGTATTGAATTAAAAGGTGCAGCACGGAAACAAGCCCTTCGGCCCACGGAGTCCCTGCCTACCATCGCTCACCCTTTCACACTAGATCTATGTTATCCCACTTTCTCATGCACTCCCTACATGCTGGGGGCAAGTTACCGAGGGCCAATTAAGCTACAAACCCGCACATCTTTGGGACGTTGGAGGAAACCGGAGCACCCTGAGAAACCCATGCCCTCATAGGGAGAATGTGCAAACTCCACATACAGACAGGATCGAACTCGAGTCTCAGGCCCTGTCAGGCAGCGGCCTGAGTCTACCAGCCGTCTACGGGCTGCCAGACTCCTGCAGATTTAAGGTGGGATCTTCCTCTGCACATTCTGTGAATATGAACATCCCTCTAAAGGAGGGTGGAATCCACTTACAAATCTCTGCCTCGTTTTTCTGGAACACTATGCGCACGGTGGCAGCATGAAATTTGTGAAATTTATCCCTCATGCGTTTTGTCGTTCGAGACACTGCAGTGACACATAACATTGTAGCATAGTGCTTTCTTGCAGAACTCAGGAGGAGAATATTTAACAGGCGAATTGAGTTAAGCAGATGGAGTCAAAGCAGTAGATCAATTTATTCCGTGACTCAATTGACAGTTGATTAATACAGTTTCAAGGAAGGTTTTACTTTACTGACCAGTCAGTGACACTTCAGGAAAGACCAAAACAATTACCACAACTGTAAGATCTGAAACAGAACTATATTATTAAATTCTGCCCAAGCTAGACACAAAATGTTGGAGTAACTCAGCGGTTCAGGCAGCATGACTGGCGAAAAATAATAGTTTCGGTCTGAAGAAGGGTCCCGACCCAAAATGTCACCCATCCATGTTCTCCAGGGATACTGCCTGACCTGCTGCAGTACTCCAGCACTTTGTGTCCTTTTTCATATTATTAAATTGTACAGTAGTGCAAAGTTAAGGCAAAATAGTCTCCAAAAGCTAGAGATTTAGAAAAAGAGACCTGCTTGACCAGTTTGTTTGGGACTTTATTAAATCCTGATGATTTTAATTGACATGAAATCTCCACCAGTGCTCATGGATGAGTTGGTTTGAAGGGACTATTTCTGTGCTATATTACTCTATGAGTCTGTGCACCAGAATTGGTGGCAAATCAGGGAATCTCTACTCTACTTGCTATACGTCATTCCCCGAGGTATATGTCCCTAACAATTGATGGGAGTTTCCTGGAGGGAATCCATCACCAGAGGGGAAGCCACCCGTGATCCTGGGGGAATTGCTGGAATGACTGCACTAAAAGAATCAGAAACAGTGTCGAAGAGGCAGGCATGGCCTTTATTCCTTGGAGCTCAGGAGACTGAGGGGTGCATAATATAGAGGTGTATAAGATCATGAGGGAAATACATATGGTGAATGCAGAGTCTTTTACCCAGAATAGAAGAATCAAAAACCAGAGGACTCAAGTTTAAGATTAAGTTTGTTTAAGATTTGCCTCCAAGGGTGGCAGAGACAGAGGGGAAATATCTAATAGGAAGCTGAGGAGCAGCTTTTCCACTCAGAAGGTGGTGGGTGTATGGAACGAGCTGCCAGAGAAGGTAGTTGAGGTAGCAGCATTTAAAAGACAAGTGGACAGGTGCATGGATGGGAAAGGTTTAGAGGGATATAGGCCATATGTTGGAAAGTGGGACTAGCATATATGCATTTTTGTTATTTTCAAAAATAAACTTTACTGACCTGCCCCCACAGAGCCTTGGCGCTGGCTGCACCAAGCTACAGTGGGTCCCTCAGCGCGCACTCCTGCAGACTGGAATGGGCCAGTCGCAACAATCCCTGACAGATAATTTGATGTGCTGGGAGACCAACAAGATTGACTTTGGCAATGGCCCCAATATCTTCCATTTCAGGTAACCTACTAACAAATCCCCCCCCCCCCCCCCCTTCCCTTTCCCCCTATCCCCTTCCAGCTATATTCTTCCTCTGGCTTCACAATTCACACCTTTCCTTATCCTACAATTTTTGTCTCTTCATCACTGGCATTTGTCCAATCATCTACCTATCAAAAACCTTCCTCAGCTGTATCCACCTGTCACTCACCAGGCTTTGTCCCACTCCGCCTCTCTTCCACTTCTTCCCCCACCCCCCCACTACAATCAGCCTGCAGAAGGATCCCAAGCCGAAACATTACCTATCCATAATCTCCAGAGATGACCCACTGAGTTACTCCAGCACTTTCTGCCTGTTCTTTTGTCTTATTTTAAGATGACTTTGACAAGACATTGACTTCAGCTTCCTTTAGATGGACAGATGATAGCCTTTTAATTTTCAACTGTCTTGCCTGATGGAAATTCTTCACTTGATAGCTCCTGAACTTCTGCCCATGACGATAATGAGCCCATCCCTAGACACATGGCATCTCCTTGTCAACAGTCTCTCCCATCCCCTTATAATATTCGTTGTGTTATCATGAAATAGCAACTAAAAAGATTGGCCATAACTCATTCAAAATAAGCTGGTCGGAGAGAGGTTTTGTGACCTCCTTTTGTGAGGTAAAGGATTTGTATTACTGAAAAAATTCTTACTGAACCAGAGAAATTGCAGCAAAAACTACTCATGTAAAACTATACATCTACCACGAGACATAGGAGCAGAATTAGGTCATTCAGCCCATCGAGTCAACTCTGCCATTCAGACATGGCTGATCTATTTTTACCTCTCAACCCCATTCTCCTGCCTTTTCCCCATAACTGTTGACACCCTTAATAATCATGAATCTATCAATCTCCGCTTTAAAAATACTCAATGACGGCCTCCGCAGTCACCTGTGGCAATGGATTCCACAGATTCACCACCCTCTGATTCACAAAATGCCTCCACCTATCCAATCTAAAGGTGTCTTTTTCTTCTGAGACTATGCCCTCTGGTCCGAGACTCCCCCATTACAGGAAATATCCTTTCCACATCCACTCTATCTAGGCCTGATAGGTTAAATGATTTTGAAACTGCTGCATTATTTTTAAAGAATGTTTGAGAAGCTTTTAGATAGGCACATGGATATGCAGGGAATGGATCATGTTCAGCACAAATATTCTGGGCTGAAGGGTCTGTTCCTGTGCTGTTCTATGATCTATGAAATGCAATGCAACATCTTTTGCCCAGGGTAGGGGAATCAAGAAGCAGAGGCCATAGGTTTAAGATGAGAGAGGGAAAGACTTAATAGGAACTTGAGGGGTAACATTTTCACACAAAGGGTCAAGAAGGAAATGCAGATGTTGGAGAATCGAAGGTAGACAAAATTGCTGGAGAAACTCAGCGGGTGCAGCAACATCTATGGAGCGAAGGAAATAGGCAATGTTTCAGCCCGAAACGTTGCCTATTTCCTTCGCTCCATAGATGCTGCCGCACCCGCTGAGTTTCTCCAGCAATTTTGTCTACCTTCACGCAAAGGGTGGTCGGTGTATGAAACAAGGTGCCAGAGGTGGTAGTTGAAGCAGGGACTCTCGCAATGTTTAAGAAACAATTAGACAGGTACAGTGGCTTGCAAAAGTTTTCATACTCCTTGAACTTTTCAACATTTTTTCACGTTACAACCACAAATGTAAATGTATTTTATTGGGATTTTATATGTGATAGACCAACACAAAGTGGCACATAATTGTGAAGTGGACGGAAAATGATACATGGTTTTCAAATTTTTTTACAATTAAAAAACTGAAAAGTGTGGCGTGCAAAAGTATTCAGTCCCCTTTACTCTGATACCCCTAAATAAAATCCAGTGCAACCAATTGCTTTCAAAAGTCACCTAATTAGTAAATAGAGTCCACTTATGTGTAATCTAATCTCAGTATAAATAAAGCTGTACTGTGAAGGCCTCAGAGGTTTGTTAGAGAACATTAGTGAACAAACAGCATCATGAAGCCCAAGGAACACACCAGACAGGTCAGGGATAAAGTTGTGGAGAAGTTTAAAGCAGGGTTAGGTTATAAAAAAATATCCCAAGCTTTGAACATCTCACGGAGCACAGTTCAACCCATCATCCGAAAATGGAAAGAGTATGGCACAACTGCAAACCTACCAAGACATGGCCGTCCACCTAAACTGACAGGCTGGGCAAGGAGAGCATTGATCAGAGAAGCAGCCAAGAGGCCCATGGTAACTCTGGAGGAGCTGCAGAGATCCACAGCTCAGGTGGGGGAATCTGTCCACGGGACAACTATTAGTCGTGCACTCCACAAATCGGGCCTTTATGGAAGAGTGGCAAGAAGAAAGCCATTGTTGAAACAAAGCCATAAGAAGTCCAGTTTGCAGTTTGTCATAAGCCATGTGGGGGACACTGCAAACATGTGGAGGAAGGTGCTCTGGTCTGATGGGACCAAAATTGAAGTTTTTGGCCTAAATACAAAACGCTATGTGTGGTGGAAAACTAACACTGCACATCACCCTGAACACACCATCCCCACTGTGAAACATGGTGGTGGCAGCATCATGCTGTGGGGATGCTTTTCTTCAGCAGGGACAGGGAAGCTGGTCAGAGTTGATGGGAGGATGGATGGAGCCAAAGTCAGGGCAATCTTGGAAGAAAACCTGTTAGAGTCTGCAAAAGACTTGAGACTGGGGCGGAGGTTCACCTTCCAACAGGACAACGACCCTAAACATACAGCCAGAGCTACAATGGAATGGTTTAGATCAAAGCATATTCATGTGTTAGAATGGCCCAGTCAAAGTCCAGACCTAAATCCAATTGAGAATCTCTGGCAAGACTTGAAAATTGCTGTTCACAGACGCTCTCCATCCAATCTGACTGAGCTTGAGCTATTTTGCAAAGAAGAATGGGCACAAAATTCAGTCTCTAGATGTGCAAAGCTGGTAGAGACATACCCCAAAAGACTTGCAGCTGTAATTGCAGCGAAAGGTGGTTCTACAAAGTATTGACTCAGGGGGGCAGAATACTTTTGCACGCCACACTTTTCAGTTTTTTATTTGTAATAAAATTTGGAAACCATGTATCATTTTCCTTCCACTTAACAACTATGCACCACTTTGTGTTGGTCTATCACATAAAATCCCAATAAAATACATTTACGTTTGTGGTTGTAACGTGACAAAATGCGGAAAAGTTCAAGGGGTATAAAAACTTTTGCAAGCCACTGTACAAGGTTAGGACAGGTTTAGAGGGATATGGGCCAAACGCAGGCAGGCAGGACTAGTGTAGGTGGGGCATAATGGTCGATGTGAGCAAGTTGGGCAAAAGGGCCTGATTCCACGCGGCGTGACTCTAGGAACCTGAGGGACAACTTTTTCACTCGGAGGATTGGCGGGTGTATGGAATGGGCTGCCAGAGAAGGTTGTTGAGACAGGTACAATAACCACATTTAAAAAACACTTGGACAGGTATATAGATAGAAAAGATTTAGAGGGATATGAGCCCAAATGCGAGCAAATTGGATTAGCTGATTGGGCACCGAGGTCAGCCTAGATGAATTGGGCTGAAGGGGCAATCCCCTGGTGTATGACTTAATGACACTTTCACTTTGAACACTTGGTGTGGAAAAAGCAGTAATGCTGCAGTTTATTATAGCATCAAATTCTTATTAATGTGGAAAGAGCATTTGGCAGAATGCACTGATGCATTCATGTTGTTTCCCTTTACAAATCCCCAGTCGCATTTTATTCTCTTGATAAAAATAGTCATTTAAAGAAAGCAATTCATGTTGAAATCCAAACTCCGCCTTAAAAGTATCCATTGACTTGGCCTCCACAGCCGTTTGTGGCAATGAATTCCACATTTATAAACCCGCATAATCCCTCCTCTCCTCCTCCCCCCTCAGGTTCCTATTAAATCTTTCTCCCCTCACCTTAAACCTATGTTCTCTGCTTCTTAATTCCCCTCCACTGGGTAAAGGACTCTGTGCATTTACCCGATATATTCCTCTCAAGATCTAATACACTTTGCCCTATCTATTCCTCTCATGATCTTATAGTCTTTAGATCATAAGATCATATGTGATAGGAGTAGAATTAGGCCGTTCGGCCCATCGAGTCTACTCCACCATTCAATCATGGCTGATCTATCTCTTCCTCCTAACCCCATTCTCCTGCCTTCTCCCCATAACCCCTGACACCTGTACTTTACCTTATCTATTCCTCTCATGATCTTTACACACTTTACTTTGTCTATTCCTCTCATGATCTTATATGGTGGGAGGGAAATAGTTCAAGAAGTGTAAGCAGAACATTAATTAATATCAGAAGTAGCTTGTTCCTCCGTATTACCTATTTGGCTCACCTGCCTAAGCCCAGAGGGAACGCATCACTACGGCGACCTATATTGGGGCCATGAACGGTTGCTATGCAAATGCAGTCACGTCATTGTGGCTAATTACTCCCTCATGACATTCTGATGTAGTCCAAAGAACAAACAACATTTAGTGCAAATGCTTTAGCCTCTATTTGCAATGGGTGGAGTAACGTGCCCAGAAAGATATACAATGGTGAAGATGGTTGAAAGACACACATTGTCAATCTTTTATTTTAATGAGTCCAAAACAATGTAAGATTATGGTTAATACTTATATTTGTTATTATTATCACCAGTGCCCATCCCCCATCTACTTTCCTGTCATCCAGAAGGAATTGATATTTTTAATTATGTACAATTCCACTAGAGAAAGGTCTATCTTTCAACAGCTTGCTATTATTCAGATGAGAACCTCCAGCAGGTTGTTCAATTGGGGATTATAATTTAGTCCATTTTTGGCTCAACTGATAATCATATCTCATGAAACAGTCAAAGGATTACAGGAACCCTGCCATATTTTTCTCTCTAAACCCAGCATGCTGAAGTTAATTCAGACGCTGTCTACCTGACATCAACAGAATTTATGGAAACTGAGAAGCCTACATGTGTTTTTAAGAAGACTGAAGAAGGCTTCCAACCCAAAACATCATGTATTACTTTTCTCCAAAGATACCGCCTAACCCGCTGAGTTACTCCAGCACTTCATGTCTATCTTCAGAAGGCTGAGGGCCTATTTCCATGCTGTATCTCTCAACTAAACTAAACTAAACTGTAGAAAAAGGAGTGGAGTAGGGGAAGGAAATACATGTTTTGATAATGGGTAAATAGAGGTGGACTAGAATGAGAGGGAATGGTGGAGAATGAAGAGACCAGGGTGGAAAAAGAGTTGGGCAATGGTGAATGCAGAAACTCTGGTCTGAATTTAACTTTCCTTTCACTGAGATGGGGAAGAGAGTTTTTGCATTATGCAACAGTTAAATTATAGCCTGTTGTTGGATTAGATTAAATTATGCAAGGCATATGTGGGGTAGACATTCAAAACGTTTTCCCAGCATAGAAATAGCAAAGACTAGAGAGCACAGCCTTAAAGCAGGAAAATAAAAGTTTGAAGGAGGTTTTAGTGACTTTAGACTCTAGACATACAGCACAGAAACGGGCCTTTCAGTCCACCATCCAGCGATTGCTCCATGCACCTGCATCATGCTACATTCTAGGAACAATTTTACAATTTATACCAATTAACCAATTAACCTACAAACCTGTACGAATATAGAAACTCTGTAAGGTAGCACCCATAGTCAGGATCGAACCCGGGTCTCTGGCGCTATAAGGTAGTAAATCCTCCGCAGCGCCACTGTGCCGAGATGCCGAGGCAAGTTATTTACAGAGAGTGTTGAGTGCTTGGAATGCGTTGCCAGGGGTGGTGGAGGAGGGATATACGATGCTGTCCGACCCACTGAGTTCCTCCAGTACAAGCCTTTTATTCAAGCATTTGCAGTTTCTTGAGCCTCCTAGATAGCTGGATATTTGGACACTTGTCACTCAAAGAATTTTGTCCCAAAAATGTATTTGAGTTTTGGTCAGAAGAGATTCTGTCCCTCGATCTACATCGATCATTATGACAGACTCCAAAGTAAATCACATTTTCTTGGCAAGGCCATGACACTGGCATAATGAGGTCTATCAGATCTAGATAAAAGAAAGTTAAAGAAAAGTTGCTAAAAATAATCTTGGTTATAAAGAGAATATACAAACAGAAAAGATACATTCAACAGTGGAAAATAAATTAACGTAATTTATTTAACAAATATTCAGGCTGCAAGGTAAGTTTTAATTTTAATCATCTACTAATATGCGAAGAAATATGTCCTTAAAGAGCATAATTAATTTTCAAGATCAATTTCTGCGTTGCACGTACTATTTCTCATGCTCGCAGAGGTTCCCGACACTTAAAGAAATATTGTGCGAGAAGGTAATGAGTTAATAAAGAAAAAAACAAATGACAGCTGAGGAATAAATGTAAAATGTGCGAATCTGTTAGCTGATTTCACTGTACACTGAACACATCACACTCGGCAGTGGCATTCATTGGAAATGACAGTGATGTATGATTTTTTCCCGCTCTACCAGCCCTCCAGGGACTGTATTTATTGCACAGATATCTCAAATGGGGAAGTGGCAAAAGCAAATAACACCAAACTGACACATATGAAAGAAATTATGTTTGGGTTGATCAATGTCTTTATATTAAAAAAAAAATCAACATTGCCAATAACAACTATAAGGTTTGCAAATAATATGCTGTGACTGGTGATTGATAAGTTTAAATACCAGACAAGCCTTGGAGCGAATGGAAAAAAAGTGTCAGCTTAGTCAACAGCAGTACAGGGCTTTTGTATGTCCAATGCCAAACCATTGCAGCCTTACACTTCTTTTGAAGCACTCAAAGTGCTTCTCAACCTATTAACAAAATGTAAAAACTGGTATTAATTTTGTCTTTCAAAATTATTAGCACGTTTATTTTAACCTCTTAACAAATAATTAACATCAGTATTAATTTTGTCTTTCAAAATTTAAACACTGGTATTGATTTTGCCTTTCAAATTTATTAGCAAGCTTATTTTAACTTATTAACAACATTTAAACACTGGTATTAATTTTGTCTTTCAAAATTCTTCCAATTTAGCTTTTAATCTTCCAGATAAAAGATTGACATTCTGGTTATATTTTAGATTATTTTCTGGACTTGTACATGGCATGTAAAAAATATTGCAGCCATCCATTCTTTTAAAGCATTTAAAGTGCTTTAAAATTTTAAGCACCCATATTAATTTTATCTTCTAAAATCTAAACTGGTATTAAATGTATCTTTCAAAATTATTAGCAGGCTTATTTCAACCTGTTAGCAAAATGTAAGAGAGACACAAAATGCTGGAGTAACTCAGCGGGACCGGCAGCATCTCTGGATAGAAGGAATTATCCAGAGATGCTGCCTGGTCCACTGAGTTATTCCAGCATTTTGTGTCTCTCTTTGGTTTAAACCAGCATCTGCAGTTCCTTCTTAAGCAAAATGTAAACACTGGTATTCATTTTGTCTTTCAAAATTCTTACAATTTAGTTTTTAATCAGATAAAAGATCAACATTTTGTTTAACTTTCTGATTATTTTTTGGCCTTGTAAATAACATTACAGCCATCCATAATTCTAAAACATTTAAAGTGCTCCCAAACTTATCATCAAAATGTAAACACTGATATTAGGTTTGAATTTGTATATTAATTATTTATTTCAACTTAGCTTTTTATATTGATTTCAAAACAATTAAAACTATATATCTGACATAAAGGAATAAACAGAAAAGTTCTAGCCTTTTAACATGTTTTTTCCCCTTGTTATTATATTGGAAACCTAATAATCACTGGAACAATAACTATAGCCCTTAAGTTCCATGAGGTAAATTGCTTGATATCTTGACTAGGCATTGATCTGGAGAATAGTGTGCAGCAAAATTGTGTGCCTGACTCTACCTGTTTACTGATAAAACAGCAAGGTTGGTAGGGTGCAATTAGTGGCGTCCTGTAAGAGAATACAATGTTTACTGTATTTATAATGCCTCCGATGATGTGTTCGAAAGGCACGTATCCAGGTTTGCTGATGGCACAAAGATAGGTCACATTGTAAGCACTATAGAAGCGAGTGTTGCATTACAATTAACCTTTAAACTTAATAGATTCCCGTAAGGGAATGGAGATGTATGAATCATGTGCAGGCAGATGAAATTAGTTTATCTTGGTGTCATATTCAGCACAGATATTGTGGGCTGAAGGGCCTGTCCTTGTGCTATGTTCAACCATTCTATGTTCTATGTTCTATGTTCTAAGCTATGGAGAAAACAGTGGTGAATGAATGTCAGTGTAAGCAAGGGTGAGGTTATTCATTTCATATATAATAAATGATGAGAACTTAGAAACAAGATTCAAAGATATTCAAACCATATGCATGTAGATCAATAACATCACAAAGTGCTGGAGTAACTCAGCAGGTCAGGCAGCATCTCTGGAGAAAAAGGATGGGTGATGTTTTGGGTTGAGACCCTTCCTCAGTTTCCAGATTGTATCTGTAAACTAAACGAAACAATGTTAAACTCATTCAATCAGCTGGAAGTGATGGCTGACCAATTCTAAATATTGAAGTTGAGCTATGTACTTCTGCACATTAGCTAACTTGATAATCACCTACAGAGAGAGCTAAAAGGCAATAGGAGAGTTTGATTTTTAGGGGAAACGGTAGAAACTGCTCAAAAACACGTACTACTTGTCCCGCTTATAAACTGAAACAAAGCCAAATACGGCATGGAATTTTGGATCTGTCGACCATAAGTGTTTCAAAGGCAGCTGCCTGCGACAGATGGAGTAGGCTCTCAGATCTGGCAAATCACCAGAGACGGGATGGGCCTTGATGTTAAGTGAAATTTTAGGAGAGCTCACCCTCTCCTCCCCCACTCCCCCCCACCCCCCCCCCCCCCACTCACCATCAATAATACCACAGTCACATCTGTGGAGTTATTTAGGTTCCTTGGAACCATCATCTCCAGGGACCTTAAATGGGGGGCCACCATCAACTCCACAGCCAAAAAGGCCCAGCAGAGGATGTATTTCCTGCGGTAGCTGAGAAAACACAATCTGCCACAGGCAATGATGGTCCAGTTTTATACTGTCATCATAGAGTCTGTCCTCACCTTCTCCATCATGGTCTGGCTTGGCTCAGCCACCAAGCACGACACCCGGAGGCTGCAGCGCATCATTCAATCAGCAGAGAAGGTTGTTGGCGGCAACCTTCCCCCCATTGCCGAACTGTACACTGCAAGGGCCAGGAAGCGAGCGGATATGATCATCTCTGACCCCTCTCACCCTGGCTACAAACTTTTTGAAGCACTTCCCTCTAGAAGGCGACTCTGGACTGTCAACGCCGCCACAGCCAGACATAAAAACTGCTTTTTTCCACGAGCAGTAGCTCTACTAAATAACCAAAAGTCTGTAGCCTCCTTTTGCTCTGGTGTTTTATTTCATTCTTCACATGTTTAAATTATAATGTTTTATTCTTAATTGTTTACTGTATATCGTGTTGTTACTTGCGAGCAAAGCACCAAGGCAAATTCCTTGTATGTATACATACTTGGCTCATAAAATGTATTCAATTATTCAATTCAATTTTCAACCCAAATCTTTTTGAGGAGGGAAATTCCACTAAATTCCCAAAATGCTAAGTTGTATGGTCTTGGAGAATGGGTTTGGATGTTGTGTGTGTGAATGACCTTCACACTGTGCAATGTCAGCAATATGTCAACTCAGTGCTGCCTGCGTGTTTGAACTATTTCTGCTTCCAGTCAAAGATCATTCATCTTATACATCAGCAAGGATAACAGTTCAAGCTAGTTGCCAACTCTTCAAGTGCATTGTCACTGGTGAAGGCAATGTCTTATGGCAACAAGTGAATCTTACTGGTAGTAAGAATAGGGGATAGTTAGGACATAGTAGATAGGAGAGTGCAGGCGCCAAGGCTTGCAGAGGCTGCACTGAGATCTTGGTGGGATGAGGTGTGAGGTAGGAAGTATCCTGTAATCAGAAGAGCCAGGAATATAGTCTGAAGAAGGGTCTCGACCTGCAATGTCACCCATTCCTTCTCTTCAGAGATGCTGCCTGTCCCGCTGAGTTACTCCAGCATTTTGTATCTTCCCAGGAATACAACACACCAACACACCCCATCTGCACTGATCCCACCTGCCTATATTTGGCCCATATCTCTCTTAATCTATCCTATCCATGTATCTGTCTAACTGCTTCTTAAAAGTTGTGATTGTCTCTACCTCCAACGACAGCTTGTTCCATACACCACCACCCTCTGTGTAAAAAAGTTACCCCTCACGTTCCTATTAAATCTTACCCCCGACCTTAAACCTGTCCTCTGGTTCTTGACTCCCCTACTCTGGGCAAAAGACTCTGCATTTACCTGATGTATTCTTCTCATGATTTTGTCTATAAGATCATCCCTCATCCTCCTGCACTCCGAAAAAAGTCCTAGCCTGCTCAACCTCTCCAGGACTTGAGATCAGGCCCTCAAGTCCTGGCAACATCCTCGTAAATCTTCTCTGCACCCTTTCCAGCTTGACAACATCTTTCCTATAACTTGGTGAAAAAAACTGAACACAATACACTAAATGTAGCCCCAGCAGTGTCTAATATAACTGCAGCATGACCTCCCATCTGCCATCCTGAATATGTGTAGGAAGGAACTGCAGATGCTAGTTTACACTGAAGATAGACACAAAAAGCTGGAGTAACTCAGCAGGTCAGGCAGCAGCTCCGGAGAAAGGAAATAGGTGATGTTCTGGGTCGAGTCTGAAAAAGGGTCTAAACCCAAAACGTCACCTATTCATTTTCTCCAGAGATGTTGCCTGACCCAGTGAGTTGCTCCAGCATTTTGTGTTAATCTTCCATACTCAATACTTAGTACTCAGTACATGGATAGTATAGGTTTATATTATGGGGCAAACGCAGGAAGGTGGGACCAGTGTAGGTGGGGTATGTTGGGTGGCATCGGCAAGTTGGGCTAAATGGCCTTTTTCCCAGCTGTATGACTTTGATTCTGTGACTATCACCATGAGTGATGCCAGTATAAACAATTTCCTTTGTCAACTGGTTTACAATCTATCCCATTGGGAATAGATCCCAGTAGGAGTGTTATGCTGCAGTTTGATGCATTCAGTAATGGTGAGTGCACAGAAAACATCTTTTTGTTTAGCTTAGAGATATAGCATGGAAATAGGCCCTTCAGCCCATCAAGTCCACACTGAAGATCGATCATCCACTCATACTAGTTCAATTCAATTCAATTCAATTCAACTTTAATGTCATTGCACAGATACAAGTATGGGTACAACGAAATGCAGTTTAGTGACAGTACGTAGTGATAGCAATATATAGGTAAATACAGATAAATAAATACAGGTGTGGAAATCTATCGGCGGGACTCCGAGTTCAGCAGTGTGATGGTGTTATTGTAGAAGCTATTCCTCATCCTGCTGGTGCGGGACCTGAGGCTCCTGTACCGCCTCCCCGATGGTAGGAGGGCAAACAGTCCATGGTTAGGGTGGGAGGGGTCCTTGATGATCTTCCCAGCCCGTCTCAGACACCGTTTTCGGTGGAGGGCATCCATGGTAGGGAGCGGGGCACAGATGATGTGCTGGGCGGTTTTCACCACCCGTTGTAGTGCCTTCCTGTCAGCTATGGTGCAACTGCTGTACCATACCGTAAAGCAGGTGGTCAGGATGCTTTCAATGGTGCATCGGTAGAAATTGGTCAGAATCAGGGGGGACAAGGTGGGCTTTTTTGAGCCTCCTCAGGAAGTAAAGGCGCTGCTGCGCCTTTTTGATCAGCTTGGAGGTGTTGAGGGACCAGGACAGATCCTCCGAGATGTGTACCCCGAGGAATTTGTAGTTGGAGACCCACTCCACCTCAGTCCCGTTTATATGGATGGGGGTGTGTCTGCCCCCTCTGTTCTTCCTGAAGTCGACAATGATTTCCTTCGTCTTCTGGGAGTTAAGGACGAGGTTGTTATTGGCACACCAGGTTGTCAGGTGCTGGACCTCCTCCCTGTAGGCTGACTCGTCGTTGTCGCTGATCAGTCCTACCACCGTGGTGTCGTCGGCAAATTTTATGATGGCGTTGGAGCCATACTTAGGGATGCAGTCATGGGTGAAGAGAGAGTAGAGGAAGGACTGAGCACACAGCCCTGTGGCACGCCAGTGTTCAGTGTTATAGTGGAGGAGGTGAGGTTGTTGATCCTAACAGACTGGGGTCTGTTAGTGAGGAAGTCCAGTATCCAGTTGCAGAGGGAAGTGGAGATGCCAAGACCGCTGAGTTTGGTGATCAAGCTAGCGGGTATGACAGTGTTAAAGGCGGAACTGAAGTCAATGAACAGCAACCTGATGTAGGTGTTATTGCTGTCCAGGTGGGTCAGGGCAGAGTGTAGGGCCGCCGATATGGCATCCTCTGTAGACCTGTTGGACCGGTAGGCAAACTGATGGGGGTCCAGTGTGGGGGGGAGGCTGGCTTTGAGATGAGCCAAGATCAGCCGCTCGAAGCACTTGGCTATGACAGGGGTGAGTGCCACTGGCCGGAAATCGTTGAGACTCCCTGTCGCTGATTGTTTGGGCACTGGCACAATGGTAGCTGTCATGAGGCAAGTGGGGACGACACCCTGGGCCAGTGACAGATTGAAAATGTCAGTGAGGACCAGCGGGGATAGTTGTCCAGCACATGCCCTGAGCACCCGCCCGGGGATGCCATCGGGGCCGGCAGCTTTGAGCTCATTCACCTTGCTCAGTGCATCTTGTACAGCAGAGGTGGAGAGACTGAGGGGTTGTTCATGCGGAGGGTGGAGCAACTTTGAAGGCTGGAGTTTTGTTGTCCCGGTCAAAGCGGGCGTAGAAATGGTTTAGCTCGTCAGGAAGGGAGGCATTGTCTGGGGGGGGGGGGGGTGTTGACTTTATGGTAATCGGCAATGGATTTTATTCTTTGCCACATGCGCCTGGGGTCAGAGTTGTTTCCTCCTCGATTCATTCCTGATTCCCTTTTTCAGATTGGCCCTGGATGAGCTGTATCCCTCAGCGTCGCCAGATTTAAAAGCGGCGTCGCGAGCCTTCAGCAGGAGTCTGACCTCCCTGCTCATCCACGGCTTCTGGTTAGGGTAGGTCTTTATCTCTTTGTGGGTGGTGACGTTGTCCATGCAGAATTTTATATAGTCCAGAACGCTTGAGGTGTATTAGTTGATGTTCACTTGGGAGTTGAAGGTGGCCTGAGTGGCAAACAGACTCCAGTCTGTTTGCTGAAACTGTTCCTGTAAGACAGAGACAGCCCCCTCAGGCCAGACCTTCACTGTCCTCACTGAAGGTTTCACGCGTCTGATCAGAGGTGTGTATTTGGGGAGCAGGAACAGAGAGAGGTGGTCAGACTGTCCCAGGTGGGGGAGGGGGAGGGCTTTGTATGCTTCAGTAATATTGGTGTATACTAGGTCCAGAGTCTTGATTCCTCTGGTTGGGCAGGAGACATGTTGGTGGAATCTGGGGAGTACAGTTTTAAGGTTGGAGTGGTTAAAATCACCTGCAACAATAAAAGCCCCCTCTGGGTGTGCAGTTAGTTGTTTGCTGATAGCATCTTGCAGCTCTTCCATTGCTAGCCTGGCATTAGCGTCTGGGGGTACATATACTGCACGTATATGTACAGTATACAGTAGTAGTACATATACATATACTACTAGTTCTATCTTATCCCACTTCCACATCCACGTCCTACAAACTAGAGGAAATCTAGAGGCAATTTACAGAGGCCAATCAACCTATAAACCTGCACGTCTTTGGGATGTGGGAGGAAACCAGAGCACCCGGAAAAATCCCATGTGGTCACAGGGAGAACGTGCAAAATCCACACACAGACAGCACCCAAGGTCAGGATGGCACTATGAGACAGCAACTCTACAAACTTATGCAAGAGCTCTTTGTTGAGTTTTCTGGATCATTCTCTCTGTTTGCATTTATTCACGTTTAGAAAGTTCACTCAAATCACACTCTGTTTAGTAATTCATGACTCCTAGAAGTGGCAGTTCCATGTGCTTATTCTTGGAAGGTTAACACGGAATATTGACGCATCTCCGGAAAGGCTATCTTCCATGGTCCGCAGAACTAAAATTATAGAGGATGGAAATGGGAAAATAGTGACGGGTTACTCCTGTAGCAAGAGGAAGAAACAGTCCCTGAATCTGGAGGTGTGTGTTTTCACACTTCTGTACCTATTGCCTAATGGGAGAGGGCAGAAGGGGGAGTGACCGGAGTGAGTGGTCGTTGATTATGTGGTGGCCTTGCCCAGGCAGTGTGAGGTGTAGATGGGATCAATGGAAGGGACGTTGGTTTGTGTGATGATCTGGGCATCACATGTCCTCAATTCTCTGCGATTTTCAGCAACCCTCTGGGATGTCATTCCTCAATGTGTGACTAGGAAGGAAGGTGTTTGATCACCAACCTGGCTTGATGTATTATGTTCATATATGTGCAATAGAGTTGGTGACAACCCAACCATTTGAACATAACACAGGAACAGGCCCTTCAGCCATCAATATCTGTGCCAAGCATGATACCCAGTTAAACTAATATCATCTGCCTGCCATATCCCTCTATTCCTGCTTACCTATGTACCTAAATGTGACCTTTGCCACAGAGACTATCACTCCCGCATTGGTCTTTTCAGCCACAAGCGACGCTGCTCTAGCGAGGTTTGGAGTAAGCAGCCAACAACTGGGATGCATCACCCATGGTCAGTCATGACCAAGGGGGGCCTACTAATGTGCCTATCCTTAAGCCTCTTAAACACCACTAACATATCCGCCTGTCCTGTGGTGTCATTTGTCTATGTTCTATGTTCAAAGTCAAGTTGACAAGAATGTAAAGTTATTGCCAATTAGTTATATTGTTAAGCAAGCTGGAGATAACTTCTAGAAAATAGAGCGTTAGTTTAGTTTCGAGATACAGCACAGAAACAGTCCCTTCGGCCCACCGAGTCTGCGCCAACCAGCGATCACCCTGTCCACTAACACTATCCTACACACTAGAGACAATTTACGGTTTTTACTGAAGCTAATTAAACTACAAACCTGTACATCTTTGGAATATTGGACGAAAATGGAGCACCCGGGTAAAACCCACGCAGTCAGGGGGAGAACGTACAAACTCTGTACAGACAGCAGCCATAGTCAGGATTGAACTGAGTCTCTGGTGCTGTAAGGCAGCATCTTTACCACCAGCCACTGTGCTGCCCACTTAGGTTATTTGGCCTTTGCATACATTTCATACATTTGTAATGAGCATTTAATAAAAAGCAGAATTATCTGATGAAATTTCACAATATTCACTTCAATTAAGCATTCTAGCAATCTTTCTGTAAACCCCTCAGGTATATAGAAACTCAGTTTCTGCTTGAATCATCAATTATATTTGCAAGGTGTTTTTTTTTAGAACAATTAAAATCATTGTTAAACGTAATTCAAATGTTGCGTTTACTTGATAGGGTCTGCCTTCATACGTGTTCCATATAAATATAAAAAGCATTAACACAGCTCTGAAAATATTTATCAGAGGGCAATGCTGAATGAGTACAATGGATTGAAAAGGGGAGCAGTACTTTTGTTAAAATTTGCCTTCATTGCAGGCAGCATGCCCTGAGTGTGTCTCATTATCCAAAGTTTCACGGAAAAACTTGTGATTTAGTTTGTGATAAATGTGGTACTGACCACAATGTGAACACTGGCCCAGCTCCAGGTCTTAAATGCACAGGGCTAGTTTATGTAAGTCCATCATGTTTGCTCTGCTTTTCATCAGTTATGACATTTTAAAAATCAAAGCAATTCTATGCATTAACTTTTGTGGTACGTCCAGCTGTGAGATGCGATGGAATATATTGACCTTATAACTTGGAGCTGTCTTTTGTTGTAAATATCATGTTTCCTGCTTGAACTAGTAGTTTACAGTATGCACCGCCTATTGCGTCAGGGAAACCAATACTCTTTGGTGCTAGTTTATTTCAGTTTATGTCTTAAAGCAGTCCAAGACAACGAATACAAAAAGATAGACACAAAATGTTGGAGTAACTCAGTGGGTCAGGCAGCATTTCGGGTCCAGTCCCTGCTTCAGACTGAGAGGGAAACTAGAGGAATGAAATGGTACAGAGCAAATCAGAGCTGACACCGATGACCAAGGAAAAATGGAGCCCACAATGGTCCATTGTTGGCTGTGAAAGAAGTGATAACGATGGAATACGAACAGTGAAACTAGCAGCATGCCGTGGGTGGGGGAGTGACGCAGAGAGAGGGAATACAAGGGTTACTTGAAATTAGAGAAATCAATATTCATACTGCTGGGTTGTGAGCTGCCCAAGCATAATATAAATGGCTTTGTCAACATTCTGATAAAGTGCCATTCTTTTTGAGCACTGTTTTTTATTTCCACTGTGCCACATCAAAATAACAATTCTTCGCATACAGCTGTGTAACCTACGGTTAAAAACCAAGGTCCTGTTTTCCCCAAAAGATACCAAAATGATACTTTGAAGTCTGAAATTTGTTCGTTGAAACAGAAAATTTCAGGTCAATAGATTAGCTGCCAGTATGAGGTAAAATTTTGTTCAAATTATTGCTGGTTCCTGGTTACAGTGTTTTTTTTTGTGATTAATATTATATACAATTTTATCCTGTTTGGGTTTCTCTGTTTCTTGTATTGAAGCCCACATCTCTGCTCATTGACTCCAACATAATTGACCAAGCACCCACTGGATCTGTCCTGTGGTTCATTAGTACTCTGAACATGATATCCTATGACTAATAAATTGAGTCATGCTGGTCACCTCAAACCGCTATACCATTATCAAACCATTAAGCAAGTATCCCATTACAGTTGAAGTATCTCATCTTGACATAGGGAACTGCACATTAGTTTTTAGTTTAGTTTAGGTTAGCGATACAGCATGGAAACAGGCCCTTTGACCCACCGAGTCCGTGCCAACCAGCAATCACCCCGTACACTAGCCCTATCCTGCACACTCGGGACAATTTATAATTTTACCAAAGCCAATTAACCTACAAACCTGATTAGTATGGATGTCAGGGGTTATGGGGAGAATGCAGGGTTGAGAGGGAATTATAGAGCAGCCATGATTGAATGGTGGAGTAGACCCGATGGGCCGAATGGCTAAAAAACCTATGAATCTATACGTCTTTGGAGTGTGGAGGAAACTTGGGGAAATTCCATGTGGTTACGGGGAGAACATACAAACTCCGTACAGACAGCACCTGTAGTCAGGATCGAACCCAGGTCTCTGGTGCTGTAAGGCAGCAACTCTATCGCTGTGCCACCGTTCTTCCCTGATGATTGTTTACAAACAAGGACACAACGTGCTGGAGTATTCAGCGGGTCAGGCAGCATCTCTGGAGAATGTGGATAGGAGAAATGGGTTTCGGGTTGGAACCCCGCTACAGTGATTGTAGTTGGGGAGTGGCAGCTGGAAGAGAGATGTGGGTGGGACAAAGTCTGGCAAGTGATAGGTGGATATATGTGAGGGAGATAGAATGGGAGAAATGGGATGACACAGTGGTTCAGCGGTAGAGTTGCTGCCTTACAGTGTCCGAGTCCTGGGTTCAAACCTGACTAAGGGTGCTCTTTGTACGGAGTTTGCACATTCTCCCTGTGACCGGTTTTCTCTGGGTGTTCTGGTTTCCTCCCACATTCCAAAGATGTGGAGATATCTAGATTAATTGGCTTCTGTAAATTGCCCCTAGTGTGTAGGATAGAACTAGTGTACGGGTGATCGCTGGTTGGTGCGGGCTCGGTGGACCGAAGGGTCTGCTTCCACGCTGTATCTCTAATCTAAACTAAACTAAACCATCACGACAAACTCTAACTAAACTCCGAACTACAAATGGACTCTAACTAAACTCCGAACTACAAACAGGGTTAATTTCACTAGGGATTGCTTGCACTAGGGATTTGATTTTGCACTATATATATTTTTAATTTATCAAACTTTGTTTTGTTGTTTATTATGACATTGACTGAGTACTAGATTTACTTATCTGCCGTGCTGCTCCAAGTAAGAAATTCATTGTTCTGTAATGCCAACTAGCGATCATCCATACACTAGTTCTATCCTACACACTAGAGACAATTTTACAGAAGCCAATTAACCTACAAACCTACACGTCTTTAGATTATGCGAGGAATCGGACCACCCGGAGAAAACCCTTGCGGTCACAGGGAGAATTTACAAACTCCATACAGACAGCACCCGTGGTCAGACAGTATCTCTATTGCTGTGCCTCTATGCCACCATGACATAAATGGTTAATATCTCATTTGCTTCCTGCTGTGCTTCAATCATGCTGTTTTATGTAAAAAATATTTTTAAAATATTGTAAAATAAGCAATGCAATGTGTTCATCACCATAAATGGTTTATATGCAACCAATAATATAGTTACCTCACTCCCATTAACCCCGCCCAGTTAACATCAATCATAACGCCTTCCCCTCAGTAGGAAAATGTAGCCGGTGCTTGAAGGTGTGTGTAATACCCAGTGCTATCATTAAAAGATGTTGTACACTTAAGAGCTTGTAAAGTTTTCATTTACATGGTGTCAAAGCTGGAAGATACTTGCGTCTCCTGTTTATCGTTTTTTTTTTTTTTTTTTGATTTGTGTTTTTTGTGCTTTGATCTCTTTGGCCATGGCGTCCTCTTGCAGAAAGCCCGAGCAGCTTGTCTTTGATGCTGACATCTCTGAGCGCTGGGCCACGTTTGAATTTGATTTCACACACTTTGTCAACGTCGCACACCGCGCTGATCCTGACTCCCTTAAAGCTTCCCTCCTCCTCAACCTTGTCGGACCTGATGCCATGAAGAGAGCCAGAACTTTCACCTACGCTCCAGCGGTCCTGGGCGTCGATGGTGCGGTGATTACTCCTGCAGAGTCTGCTGACGACCCCGCTTGCCTGCTCCAAGTTCAGAGACTTCCTGTTCGGCAGCAGATTTACGGTCGAAACCGACCACCAGCCACTGGTGACAATCCTGAACAAGCCGATTCACGCTGCCCCTGCCAGGCTGCAGCGTATGATGCTGCAGCTCCAGCGCTTCGACTTTGACATAATCTACAAGAAGGGCACCGAGATGCACATTGCGGACACCCTGTCGCGAGCCCCGCGTACCTCCTGCGCTCGCCACCCCTACGAAACAGAGGACTTGCTCGTACTGGGCGTTAACTTTATTCCCAAGCAGCTACAGGTTTTGGCCGAGCACACCGCTGCCGATCCGGCTTTGCAGCAGCTTGCATCGGTGATTAAAGCAGGGTGGCCAACAAAGCGCTCCGCCGCGCCATCTGAAGCACAGCCTTTCTTCCTGGTCCGCGACGAACTGGTGCTCCAGGATGGCGTTATCGTCAAGGGACATAAAGTTGTGGTCCCGTCCTCCCTGTTTGACTTTTACTTTTGTGCAGCCCACAGCGGACACCCTGGGGTCGATGCAACACTCGCCCACGCTCAGTGCCAATTCTATTGGCCTGGAATGGCCAAATATATCCGAGACCGAGTTTCTGCCTGCTCCACGTGCAACAGTCTTGCGCCGCACCAGCAGCGACAGCCCCTGCTGCAACAGCCCGCCCCTGCTTTGGCCTGGTCCTCGCTGGCTGCCGACATATTCGAGTGGCGTGGTAACCACTACCTTGTCCTGGTCGACTCGTACTCCAACTGGTTCGAAGTGGATTTGCTGACATCCCTCACGTCAGAGATGGTGATCCGCAAGCTGCGGAAACACTTCTCCACTTTTGGGACCCCGGTCAGGCTGCAGACTGACAACGGCAGGCAGTTTACAAGCCGAGAATTCAAAAGCTTTGCCGACAAATGGAACTTCGTGCATTTCACCAGCAGCCCAGAGTACCCACAGAGCAACGGCCTAGCAGAACGGGCCGTCCGCAGCGCCAAGCTTCTGATGGAACAGGCGCGACTATCCAATTCTGATTTGTATTTGGATCTCCTGAACCTCAGGAATGTTTCCAGGGATCCGGCCATGGGGTCCCCTGCTCAGCGTCTGATGTCCAGAACTACCAGATCCACCGTCCCGATTGCCCAGCGCCAGCTGAAACCTCGGGTGCTGGAGCCCGCCTCCGTGCAGAGGCGAATTCAAGAGAAACATGACAGCCAGCGGCGTTCCCACGATCGGTCGTGCAGACCACTCGATCCTCTGTTGCCCGGACAGGTTGTTCGTTTGCAGACCGCCAGTGGGCACTACCGTCTGGCCACCGTGGTTGGGGTGGCCGACTCACCTCGTTCGTATCTGGTCGACTGTGAGGGTTCCATCTACCGAAGAAGCCGACAACACCTGCTTGCGGTTAATGAGCCACAGCCACAGCCCCCTGGGCCCTATGCCCCTCCACTCTCCTATCAGCAGCCGGCTGCCGCCCCGGCTGGTGTTCCCTGCATGCCTCGGTCCCCGTCGCGGGCGCCTGGTTCCCCTCTGCGCGGGTCCCCTGTTGCCGATCGCGGTTCTCCCTCTCCTGTTTCTCCCACCCCAATGCCCTTCCCTGGTTCCCCGGCTGCCTTGCGTCCTCCTGCTTCTTCTGCTCTTTCGGGGGAGGGGGAGACATCCGTACGCGCTCGGGCAGGATCAGTAAGCCGCCTGTTCGCTACGGCGATTTCGTTTAATTCTGCTGTTTAATTCGGTTGTCGTGACAACAATCTGTTTTTTTTGATTTCTAAGGGGAAGGATGTAGATGGTTTATATGCAACCAATAATATAGTTACCTCACTCCCATTAACCCCGCCCAGTTAACATCAATCATAACGCCTTCCCCTCAGTAGGAAAATGTAGCCGGTGCTTGAAGGTGTGTGTAATACCCAGTGCTATCATTAAAAGATGTTGTACACTTAAGAGCTTGTAAAGTTTTCATTTACAATCACCATCAAAGGCTAAATGTCCTTCACCAAATGAAAAAACTGCAATATCTTTCGGTCTTCAAATCGGAGAGGAAAATTCAATTTTAATCAATTTCCTTCAGTGCAAAAGGAAAGCACACTGAGGCAAACATTTGTTTTATAATGGTCTCAGGGGAAACGTGCAAACTCCGCACATATAGCACCTGTGGTCAGGACCTCTGGCACTGTAAAGCAGCAACTCTACTGCTGCACCACTGTGCCACCCAGAAAGGATGACCCAAGATATTAATATGATTCTTCATGGGTGCTGACTGGCCAGTTGCATATTTATAGCATTTTCCGATTTTATTTAAGAAGACTGTCTTGCTGTTTTAGCAGTAGATTTATTTTCTCTGTGTCGGAATACTATCTGTTGTGAGCTCCTGTTGGTCTTGCAGATTATTATATTCTGCTGCTTTGTCAGCCAAATATTTTCTCCTGTCACTTTCTCTGACAGCTTCTTGCTGAAAGCATAATGCAGTCAATTGTTGACAAATGTTGCCCATGGAAGAAATGAGGAGGAAAGAGTCCAGAAAGAGGAGCTGTGCCACAGAAGACAGAGGAGGTGTTCCTGAGGTGCCCCCCCGCCGCGGTGCCCGCCTGGAGGACCTGAATGCTCAGCGGCCCGCAGTACCGGGAGGGAGCCACTGGAGATGCCGGAGTTGAGGAACAAGGAGGGTGACCCAGGGTATTGCCACCAGCGCCTTCGAGGTCAGCTACAGGAGGTGCCCACGGGACACAAAATGGTCGGGTGAGGAGAGGCACATCGGTTTGCAGGCCGTTCCGATCAAAGACGATGGAGGAAGGCCCTGCAAGAGCCTGGGGCGGAAACGGCTCCAGTAGACCGAGCACACGGACAGATCGGACTTTGGAATTTGGAAATGGCGCCAAACCGAGGCGGTGCCAGTATGTGTGAATATACAAAAAGAATTTCACTGTGCAGTTGTGACAAATAAAGCTCCTTTGAACCGTTGAAGTGATCTACGCAAGATAACACACAATGTGCTGGGGTAACTCAGCAGATCTGGCAGTATCTCTGGAGAACATGGATAGGTGACATTTACAAGCTGGGACCCTTCTTCAGACTGATTATGGTAGTTTGCGGGGAAAAGAAAGCTGGAAAAGAGATGGGGCAGGACAAAGCCTGGCAAGTGATGGTGGGTAAAAGTGAGTGTTTGGCTGGTGATGACGAGTCAAAAAGTATGAGATAAGGATAGAAGAGGTGAAAATTGTGAAACCAGGAAGCCAAAATAGTGGTTCATAACAAATATCCAGAGCACAAGATACTTATGAAAATCTTATGATTTTATTCTTGATACTCTGGCAATGAATGTGCTACTGCCAAGAAGGCAGGTCGAGACCCTTATTCATACATGTCAGATCACATCTCTGGATAGCGAGACAGAAAGAGAGAGAGAGAGAGAGAGAGAGAGAGAGAGAGAGAGATAAATTAGTTTAGTTTAGTTTAGAGATACAGCATGGAAACAGCCCTTTCGGGCCCTTCCGACCCGAGTTTACCAAGCCAATTATCCTACAAACCTGTATGGCTTTAGTGTGTGGGAGGATACTGGAGCTCCCTATGAAAACCCACTCAGGTCACAGGGAGAAGGTACAAACCCCGTACAGACAGCATCCACAATCAGGATCGAACCCTCGTCTCTGGCATGTAAGGCAGCAACTCTACCACTGGGCTACTGTGCCGCCCTTTAACATTTTAACGAGAAGACATCTGATGAACAGTCTGATGAAATGTAACTTCTAATTCTTTGAATATTTCAAATATGTTTTTATTTTAAGGGTGAAGAACATTGCTGTGAATCTGGAGACAAATTTAAGTAAGAACAACAGACTTACATCCCTGAAAAACATCAGTGATTGGCAAAGGGGGCTGACTTGCAGGTGCAGCAAATGATTCGGAAAGAGAACACAGTGTTATTATTTAATACAAGGGGGACTGAACACAAAGTAGGAAGGGTGTATGCATTTATACAGAGCTTTAGTGAGACCACGCTTGGAGTACTGTGCACCATGTTATTGTCCGTATTTAGGAAAACATCACCTGCACACAAATCACACAGGAAAGCGTGTAGGGAGGTAGGGTAGTATTACCTGAAATTGGAGAACTCAATGTTCATACCGTCGGGCTGTGAGCTACGCAAGCGGAATATGAGGTGCTGTTCCTCTGGTTTGCATATGACCTCTCTCATGCAATGGAGGAGGCCCAGGACAGAAAGGTCATTACGGGAATGGGAAAGGGAGTTAAAATGATGAGCAATGTCGTTCATTCCAAGAACATTTTGAACTGAGCGATGCTGAAGAAAATGGTATTTAATGCCAATTTTGGACATTTGCTCTGTAACCTGCTTGTATGGCACAAATCACAATGAACATGGGAGGAGCTGTTACTGGGAAATGTCATGATCTGGTAAAATCACATCTGCAGAATAGCCATTAATTTTATAGGGGTAGTCTGCAAATCGTCTTGCAGCAGATGGCGTAGGTTTATTACACTGGCCAAGTTTCTGCAAGAAAGCATTTAACTCGTGATAAACCAATACTGACATTAAAGATCTCAAGCTGTAAGCACCAAAGGGCATTTCAATGTACTTTTAAAAGTGGCTACTATTTTAGATAACCTCTAACAACCTCGTCCACATTCTCCCTCACACCTCTCTTTCTTCCCCTTCCCTAGTTCTAGAGCAAGTAAGTCATACATTATCACAATGGTAAACAACTAGCAATGACTGGAAAGTAACCAGTTGCATTATCGTATCTTATGTCTCCCGTAACATCCACCAAGAAGGTAAATTAGCTTTTGTGTCTAACATTGATTAGGTCATTCAATGAGACCTCAGCAGAAAAGCTGAGGTCTCATTGAAACCATAATCATATCCAGACAAAAAATATCTCAAAGTGCTGGAGTTACTCAGTGTGTCAGGCTGTATCTCTGGATGACATGGATAGGCCATGTTTGGGTCAGGAACATTCTTCAAAATCTAGGCAATGTTTTGGGTCAGGATCCTTCTTCAAACCATGCTTACTCATATTGATGACATTGTTAAGATTGTATTTCAAATTATCGCTGAAAATGATATATTTATTTATTTACTTCCTTCCGTTTACCAATAATTTAGATTATGCAATAAAAACAATGGGTGGCTGTGAGACACCACGATCAATATTTGTCCCCCCTTAATCCTACAGGTACTGTGCCTTGCAGTGGAGTTGCTGCCTCACAGTGCCGGAGACCTGGGTTTGATCCCGACCTCAGCTGCTCTCTGTGCCAGAATCGAACCCAGTCTCTGGTACTGTAAGGCAGCAACTCTACCACTGCGCCACCATGCCGCCCTGATCTCAGGTGCTGTCTATGTGGAGTTTGCAAGTTCTCCCTGTGACGCCGTGGGTTTCCTCCGGGTATTCTGGTTTCCTCCTTCATCCCAAAGACGTACAGGTTTGTAGGTTAATATGCCCCTGTAAATTGCCCCTAGTATGTAGAAAATGGAAGCAAAAAGTGGGTTATGTGGGGAACTAGTGTGAATGGGTGATCAATTGTTGGCTTGGACTCGGTTGGCGAAGGCATTGCTTCCATGCTCGATCTATAAACGAAACTAGTCCAATCGGTCCTTGGCAATTAAACTACGTTACCCTCTTCTGACTCCCTTAACATTTTCTATCATGAAAAAGAGGGGGAAACTGTGATCTCTATTGAATGAGAATAACCTTTAAGCAGATGGTATTTCATGAACTCGCACAACTTCATATCTGCAAAGCTGATTTAGTATTGATAGAGTTAACAAGAAAGCATACTTCGTTTAAACATTTTAATTTGTTTTTTTAGAAGAACCCCCCAAGCAGTTTAATCAAGTGAAGTCTTTTAGATTTTCTGGATTAAGTGTTTAGTTTATGCTGCCTACAATAAAAATGCATGACTTATTCTGAAGGAGTATTTAGGTCTGAACCTACAAAATGTACAATCCTGGTGACTTTGGTTATAGAGCCATACTTGCCCACACCGACCAACATGCTCCATCTACACTAGTCCCACCTGCCTGCGTTTGGCCTGTATCCTGCTAAACCTATCTATCCATGTACCTGTCTAAATGTTTCTTAAACGTTGCGATAGTACCTGGGATGTGGAATAAATTGGGACACATTCCCTAAGTATTTGGAGTACTGTATTCAGTTCTGGCCACTCTGCTTTAGGAGTAATGTGGTTAAGCTGGAAAGAGCGCAGAGAAGATTTACAAGGATGTTGCCAGGACTCGAGGGCCTGAGCTGATGAACTATTCAGCAACAATTCAAATCCTCATCTTTGTTCACCTCCCCTTTCTCAATGAACAAACCATATTAGCCCTCAGCAGGATCTGAATTACATCACCATTTCAACTGGCAATTCATGGACAATATTTCACTTGAGCAGCTTACAAACCAGTGGTATGATTCCTAATTGCTCTAATTTCAAGTAACCTCTGCATTCCCTCCCCTTCCCCCACCCTAGTCCTGCTACTAGCTCCACTGTTTGCATCCGTGTATCCTTTCACAATCACCTCTCCCCCAGCCAACAATGGGCCATTATGGGGTACACCCTTCAGAGGTCATCTGTTGCCAGCCCTGCTTTGTTCTGGCCTTTTCATACTTCCAGCTCCCTCCCCTATCATAGAAACATAGAAAATAGGCGCAGGAATAGGCCATTAGGCCCTTCGAGCCTGCACCGCCATTCAATATGATCATGACTGATCATTCAACTCGGTATCCTGTACCTGCCTTCTCTCCATACCCCCTGATCCCTTCAGCCACAAGGGCCACATCTAACTCCCTCTTAAATATAGCCAATGAACTGGCCTCAACTACCTTCCGTGGCAGAGAATTCCAGAGACTCACCACTCTCTGTGTGAAAAATGTTTTCCTCATCTCGGTCCAAAAGGATTTCCCCCTTATCCTTAAACTGTGACCCCTTGTTCTGGACCTCCTTCCTGCATCTAGCCTGTCCAACCACTTAAGAATTTTGGAAGTTTCTATAAGATCCCCCCTCAATCTTCTAAATTCTAGCAAGTACAAGCCGAGTCTATCCAGTCTTTCCTCATATGAAAGTCCTGACAACCAAGGAATCAGTCTGGTGAACCTTCTCTGTACCCCCTCTATGGCAGGAATGTCTTTCCTCAGATTTGGAGACCAGATTTGGAGACCAAAACTGTACGCAATAAACTGTACGCAGTCTGAAGGAAGCCTGACCCGAAACGTCACCCATCCTTTTTCTCCAGAGATGCTGCCTGACCCGCTGAGTTACTCCAGTACTTTGTGTCAAAATTTACAGACAAATTCCGCTTGCATTAAAGCAAATGAATGATAATTCCCTGCAAGTGACGATTCACACACTGACCAAACGTCCTTTAAAATGATCACTGTCAACTTTATGGCATCCTCACTGAGTGGTTGATTGATTGAAAGACACAGCGTAGAGCACACCGACCACTTATTCACACTTGTTCCATGTTATCCCACTTTTGCAACCACTCCCTACACACTCAAGGTATTTTTGAAGGTCAAATACCCTTAAAACCCCCTGCACTTATTTTGGATGAGGGAGGAAACCAGAGCATGCAGTGGAACGCCACATGCTCACAGGGAGAACATGCAAACTTCACACAGACAGTACCCAAGGTCAGCATTGAACCTGGGAATCTGGTGCTGTGAGGCAGTTGCTCCACCAGCTGCGTCTTTGTGCCTCCCGAGACATCAATCTATTGTTTTCAACGCAGAGAATGATTACTCTGCAAAGATTAACTAGACTCCCCTAAATGTCTTTCTGCCATTAACTAGTTTTAAATCAATATTGTGACCAAATACTCATCTGTGTTAATATTTATGGAAATTTCTCTCATGAGTTTGTGAAATAAATCAAACCAGTCATTTCAAAGGCTAAAGATGAATTTGGAATCTGATCCTTTATTAAAGAACTTTCAACAATTTTAGGGCAGCACGGTGGTACAGCGGTATAGTTGCTACCTTACACAGACCCGGGTGCTGTCCGTACGCAGTTTGCACATTCTCCGTGAGCCCGCTTGGGTTTTCTCCGGGTGCTCCGGGTGCTCCGGTTTCCTCCCACACTCCAAAGATGTACAGGTTCGGTTTTCAGTAAGTTGTAATTGTCCCCAGTGTGTAGGATAGCGTTAGTGTAGTGGGGAAGCAGTGGGCCAAATAAGCTATTTCTGCACTGTATCTCCAAAAGAAATCTACCGCCCATTCAGAGGAACAACAGAATAAAGCATGAAACGACTGCAACTAATTTATATTCTCTCCGTTCACTGTTTTATTCCATAATGTGATCAATTACACACCTGTCCAATCCGTAGTGTATTAGATGCTTCTACATAAAATTAATCCCCGCTCTCACTGAGGCTTCCAATACTTAGAAATCACGTAACTCAGAATGTTTTAGCCAGCTGCATGTTTCTTAATGCCTATACTTAAATCAGTGTTTACAGAATAGCTTATACGCTTACTTCAGCTATCATATCAACCAAGTGCAGAGCTGTGTGTTGTCGTTATTCTCTTTCAAGCACACAATCCTGAGTTATCCTGAGTTACACAGCAATGTACCCAGCATTCTGCCAACTGGCTATTGAGTCAGCAATATCTTTCCTTTAAATCTCTTAAAGGACAGGAAACATGAATTTTAGTTCAGATGTTGGAAATAAAAGGCTTGTATGAATGTTGCAAGTTGATGTTCCTATTTAGAGGCAGAGGGCCATGGAGTCATACAGGGCGGAAACAGGCCCTTCGGCCCAACTCGTTCATGCCGACCATGATGCCCCAAATATGCTTGTCTCGTTTGCCTGCATTTGGCCCATGTCCCCCCAAACCTTTCATAACCATGTACCTGTCCAAATGTCTTTTAAATGCTAAAAATATATAAAAAGTAACTGCAGATGCTGGTTTATACCAAAGATAGACACAAAATGCTAGAGTAGCTCAGCAGATCAGTCAGCATCTCTGGAGAAAATGAATAGGGGACATTTTGATTCAAGACCCTTCTTCAGACAGTCTCACATACTGTATTCCTTTTCTCCAGAGAAGCTGCCTGGTCTGTTAAGTTACTCCAGCATTTTGTGACTGTCTTCTAAATGCTGTGATTTATTAACTATTAAATTTAGGTTGAAATAAATCAATGTGTTTTTTTAAATATGATCCTGGGATTTGGACAACACTGGCAAGTTTGTAAAGAAAAGTGCAAAAAAAAAATTCATTTGGACGGGACAATGACATTCTTACTTGCTGCTGCGCAACAGAATATGTGAATATGTAAACATTGTATATAACGGGAAAAAAAAGAAAACGTTCAATAAATAACAAATATAGAGCAAATAACAAATAATAATATAGTCTTTTGCAGTTCAGAGCTCATAGCTTATTCGTTGTGTTTAATAGCCTGATGGCTGTGGGGAAGAAGCTGTTCCTGAACCTGGACGTTACAGTCTTCAGGCTCCTGTACCTTCTTCCTGATGGCAGTGGTGAGATAAGTGTGTGGCCAGGATGGTGTGGGTCTTTGATGATTTTGGCTGCCTTTTTGAGGCAGCGACTACGATAGATCTCTTCGACGGTGGGGAGGTCAAAGCCGGTGATGAACTGGGTAGTGGTCACAACTTTTTGTAGTCTTTTTCGCTCCTGGATGTTCAAGTTGCCGAACCAGGTAACTCAGTGGGTCAGGTAGCATCTTTGGAGAAAAAGGATGGGTGACATTTCGGGTTGGAAATTCTTGCTATATCCCTCTCCACGGCATTGTCTTCCTCTTCACTTTGCCATTCTCTCCATCTATTTTGTTGAGACCCTTTCTAGTCATCTGTCCCTTACTCTTTATCCACACTTCTTCCTCCTTCACTGCCTCCATCTTCAGAATTGGTTATCTTGCCAGTTGTCCAACTTCTAACCTATCAGCACAATTTCCTCTTGATTCTCTGGCGGCCATTCCCAGGCCAGTGTGAGTTAAAGGGTTTGAATGCTGTTACCACATTTGGACAAGTACATGGATAGGACAGGCTTAGAGTGATATGGGCCACATGCAGTCAGGGGGGGACTAGTTTAGATTAGGCATGTTGGTCAGCATGGGCAAGTTGGGCCAAAGGGCCTGTTTCCTTACTGCTTCATCATATGACTATGAACATTTGAAATCCATCACTGACTGTTGTCCTTTTCACGTGTTCTCTCCCACTGAAGGTCATTCACTACAAAACTCATCACAAGCTAAAAATCACTGCTGGCTATGTTAGCAGATGGCTGTTTAAATGTTCATATGACAATCTTCGGACCAATGGCATATCTCAACATTAACCTTATTATCTTTTAATGCCCTTGACGTCTGTTAGAACACATTAAACATTGTCGAAAATAATTAAGAATAATTTCCATTTACTTAAAAACAAATGCGGATGTTAAATAGAATTCAATGAAAAGTTTAAAAAAAATTAAAAATACCAAATCAATGCATTTTATAGGACGTCAAAGGTTGCTTCTAGTCTGAAGAAGGGTCTCAATCCAAAACGTCACCCATCCAGGTTCTCCAGAGATGCTGCCTGACCCGCTGAGTTACTCCAGCACAAGATAGAAATGTTGGCATGGAAGTCAGAAGAGTAGAGTTGGGAAAGGAAGTATATGTTTTGATATAGGAGTGAGGAAAGGTAGACTGAAGTGAGGCAGGTGGGAAGAATAGAGAGACCTGGTTGGAAACGAGAGAAGGGCAATGCTGAATGTAGAAAGACTGGGCTGAAGTTAATTTACCGTTCAAAAGAGGAGTGGCACAGTGGTGCAGCAGTAGAGTTGTTGCTTTACAGTGCTTACAGCACCGGGTTTGATCCCGACTACAGGTGCTGCCTGTATGGAGTTTGTACGTTCTCCCCGTGACCCTCGTGGGCTTTCTCCGAGATCTTCGGTTTCCTCCCACACTCCAAAGGTGTACAGGTTTGTAGGTTAATTGGCTTGGTATAACTGTAAAATTGTCCCTAATGTGTGTAGGATAGTGTTAATGTGCGGGGATCGCTGGTCCGTGCGGACTCAGTGGGCCAAAGGGCCTGTTCCCACACTGTATCTCTAAACTAAACTAAACTAAACTATCTGTACAGAGTTTGTACGTTCTCCCTGTAACTGCATGGGTTTTTTCCGGGTGCTCAGGTTTCCTCCCACACTTCAAAGATGTACAGGTTTGTAGGTTAATTAGCTTTGGTAAAAAAAGTGTAAATTGTCTCTAGTGTGTAGGATAGTGCTGGTGTACAGGGTGACCGGTGGTCAGCACGGACCAGGTGGGCTGAAAGGTGTGTTTGTGCGCTGTATCTCTAAAGTCAAAAGAGACTGGAAGAGAGTTGTTTTTATTTTGCCAGTTGGATTATGGTTTGAATTAAATAGAGGCATAGATAAGGTGGACAGCTAGAACTTGTTTTTCCCAGGGTAGTAATATCACAGACTAGAGGACTTAACTTTAAAGTGAGAAGGGCAAAGTTTAAAGAAGATGTGTGGGGCAGGTTTTTCGTATATCAAGGTGCCTGGAATGCATTGGCAGCAGTGATGGTGAAGATAGATAGGATAGTGGTGTTTACGAGGGAGAGAGAGAGGCACATAGATACACAGGGAATGGAGGGACATAGACCCCGTGCAGGCAGAGGGGATTAGTTTAACTTGGCATCGTGTTTGGCACGGACATTTGTATACCTGCCTTCATCAGTCAGGGTATTGAGTACAAGGCATTGGGGGCTGAAGCGCCTGTTCCTGTGCTGCTCTGTTCTATGTTCTATGTACATAGGTAAATGTCAAATTTCATTTATGTTCTTTCTGAAATAAATCAGCACAATTCAAATTAGAGTTTAAATATTATGAAACCCGGTATTCTTAATAAGATGGCTATTCAGTAAATCTATTTCATCCTGAAAATAAAGTAAGGAGTAAATGTCAGACATCTGAACCACAAGAAACTAATGAGATCACCTAGCTTCCATAAGCTAGGGTACTGTCCAATTCACCTCTACCCCATTGCAGACATTGGACTTTGTCTATGGAACTGATGCACTACAATGCTGGGAACTCTATTCTGCACTCTGTATCTTCACCTTTGCTTTATTTAACGTCGTTGAACTTGACTTAATTGTATCTATGTGTGGCATATCTGATCTAATTTGGATAACATGCAGAACAAAGCCTTTCACTGTACCGCAGTGCATGTGACAATAATAAACGTAATACATCATCAAGTGTTGGTAGGATAAATAGCAAATCAATTCCCCAGGTGTAGGAAGGAACTGCAGATGTTGGTTTACACCTATGATAGACACGAAATGCTGGAGTAGCTCAGCAGGTCAGGCAACATATCTGGAGAAACGGAATAGGTGACGTTTCGTGTCGAGACACTTCCCCAGATCATTTGCCAGAATGATATTCTTTCCTTTCCAGTATTGGCAAAACTAGTTGCACTCTTTCAAAAAGCAAAAGATCATTACCAACACTACAAATCAGTACCAACACTCCTAACATGCTGGAGGAAACTGCTCAGATTTGGGGGCCTGTAGTCAGATTAAAAGGACTACACAAAATGTAATTAAAAACTCCCCAGTGGCAACTAGCACATGGAGAGATCATTGCATTCAGATTACTTTGGCTGATGTGTAAGGTTTAAAATCTTACAGAGGATATCCATGGGATTAAGGCAGAAATCTTGAGTTTTAAACTTTACAATTAGTTCTTGCTGCATCAAGGCAAAATCAGCTTGGGTGGGAGCCAGAAAGCTTGAGGTTTGGGATGCAAAAAATTAAAAGGAGAGTCAAGTACAGCAGAGAAACTAGATGGTAATAATAATGATCTGTGGAACCAATAACCACGGGCCATTCTGACAGCAACGATCAATTCTCAGATTGAAATCTACCTCCTTTGCGTTAAGTATAAATGATATCAGTGACCATAACAATAATTAATTTACAAAATGCATTTCATATAGTGCCTTCCTATGGAAAAAAAAAGGCTCATGAAATGGTAGCATGATTAACAGGCAGAAGTGAGAGTGGCAAACAATGCATGTTTGTGGTGACAGGCTGTAAGTAAATGCTGCCAATTCTATCTCCTGATGCTCTAAGCAACTTGCAGCAAATGAGGAACTTTTAACGTGCAGTTGTAGAGGCACCATACGTGGTGAATAAAGGTGAGGCGTCAGGCCGTTCAAAGTGTTGTTTATTCAGTGGTGACACAGTACGTTGGTGCGCTAACCATATTACAATGTTGCTGTAGCTGAGCGAGGTTGTACTCTCGGGCTCAGCTACCTGTTGACTCCTCTAGGTCTTGATGTGGGAGACCTTAAGTACCAGGACAGTCCCTCTAGCCCATGACGTCACGTGCCCGCCCTCGTATCTCCTGACGAGGGTTCGAGCATAAGTGGCCCGTGTTTAGGCTGACGCCACACAGCGTTATTACGATATAGAAAAGGAAAGGACAACTTGTCGGCAGTAAACTCTAAACTGTACAACATCCTTCGGGGCGTTGGAGCATTATCCTACGCATTGGGGACGCATTTTTACAACTTTAACCTACAATTGGTTCAATTAATGTACTTCGTAGTGTGTGGGAGGAAACTGGAGCACCCCGAAAAAACCCACGCAGGTCACAGGGGGAACATACAAACCCTGCATGGACAGCACCCGTAGTCAGGATCGAACCCGGGTCTCTGACGCTGTAAGGCAGCAACTCTACCGCTGTGCCACCATGCCACCCTTTTGCACCTGCATGCCACCCTATAGTTATAGGGTTTGGAAAGTTCTTCAAGAAACGATATGTCTGAGTATATTGCTACCTTGATGCGAAAGTCAGTCTCAAACTATGGTAGTCCATTGTCTGTTGTCAACAGGGTGGTCATATCCATGGATGCTGAAGGTTTACTATCACCAAGATCATTGGTGCCAATCTTTGCAACATCATTAGATGTTCAAAGGATTGTTTTGTTTAGTTTAGATTATTATTATCACGTGTACTGAGGTACAGTGAAAAGCTTTTTTGTTGCTTGCTATCACCTGCCTCACCAGTCTGATCTGAGCATTATGTGCCAAGAGTAACTCAGCGGGTCAGGTACCATCTCGGGAGAACATGGATAGACCAGACCAAAAGGGTCCCGACCCGAAACATCATCTATCCATGTTCTTCAGAGATGCTGACTGACCCGCTGAGTTACTACATTCCTTTTTGTAAACCAACATCTGCAATTCTTTGTTTCAGCATTCTGATCTAAGCTTTAACAGCGTTGCATCACTAGTGGGTAAGAACCCATCTGGGAGTGATTTAAAAAACAAGAGGTCAGATGAGAGATGCAATGTAAGTTAACGCATGGATGAGAATGATTGGCAGTCTGTCACCTGATGAAAAAAAAAACCCGCAGCCATGACTGCATGACTTTGCAGTGTGTTTCATGCAATATAATCCCTCTTTATTGAAGGGTGAAAAGATTTTTAGAGATGCTAATGCATGGATGAGAGGCTAGATAAATCATCTGAAGCTTTAACCATTTAACTGCTAGTGAAACATATAAGATTAATGAGGGATTGGACACGCTAGAGGCAGGAAACATGTTTCCATTGTAGGGGGAGTCCAGAACCTGGGGCCACAGTTTAAGAATAAGGGGTAGGCCATTTAGAGCGGAGATGAGGAAAAAATATTTTCATCCAGAGAGTTGTGAATCTGTGGAATTCTATGCCTCAGAAGGCAGTGGATGCCGATTCGCTGGATGCTTTCAAGAGAGAGATAGAGAGAGCTCTTAAAGATAGTGGAGTCAAGGGATATGAGGAGAAGGCAGAACGGGGTAGTGATTGTAGATGATTAGCCATGATCACAGTGAATGTCAGTGCTGGATCGAAGGGCCGAATGGCCTACTTGCCCGCCTATTGTCTATTGTCTATTGTTTATTGTCTAATGTATATTGCCTATTGCCTATTGTCTATTGTCTATTGTCTATTTTCTATTGCCTATCGTCTATCGTCCGTCGTCTATCGTCTATCGCCTGCCGTCTATTGTCTATCGTCTAGTGAATATCTGCCTGCATAGTTAGATGAATATTGTTGCATTTGCTAATCTAATTTTCCCCAATATCTGGATTTTTTTTTCTGTAGAAACTCATTCATTCAATTTATCTTAGTAGATAGAAACACTTGTTTTGATAATTCAATATTTGAAATTTAATATGTTTTGATTTTACAGTTCTCTTGTGAATTTGAACTTGAACTTGAACTAGATAGGCGTTGGATTGGCATGGATGCCAATTGGTATAGGCTATGGTCGTCATGGATGAAATGGGTTGAAAGGGCCCATTTATATATTCCTAAATGCTCACCCCTCAGCCAGACCTTTCTTGGATTATATGAAATTTAGTGAACTCTGGCCATAACACATAGCTAATCTTGTGCATTTGACTTAAACACCTCTCACGGTAACATCTTAAAATATAATAGTTTAAAATTAAACAAGAAAGTGTATGGTGTTTTTCTTTCTTTCTTAATCACATGTTCATGTACCAGTTTTTCATATACCATAACATATTTGAAATGTGAATTAAAATGGTAATTTCTTCCATTCTCTGGATTGGTGTCTGTGAGAACTCTTTGATGTGACCTGTTGCGTAGTCACTTGGATGTCAGTGGGCTGAAGAATGGTCTCGACCCAAAACGTCACCCATCCTTTTTCTCCAAAGAAGCTGCCTGGTCCGCTGAGTTACTGCAGCCCTTCGTGTCTATCTTCCTTTGAGCTGTGCCTTGATAGCTGAGAACAACATCTCACCTTGAACCCGACTGGCTCTGAGTAGCTATTATCTGCTCATCTACCACAGAATGTTTATGAGTGGTACTCGAAACAATAGCATTTAAAATAGCTCAGTAAACCAGAATTAATAGTCTTGCATTTTTAATAATTAAAACATTTCTCCAGCAAATCTTTTTTGCCATAATGGAGTGAGAGCAGTTAAATTATTCTCATCATTTTAACCATGTATTTGCATTTAATATACCTCAGCAGACCAGAATTAATAGGCTTGCATTTTTAATAATTATGAAGTGATTGAAGCTGTTTTTGTTACTTTATGACATTACAGAAAAAATCTGAACAATATTATTCTGGGTCATAAGTATTGAGGAATAAAGAGTTACCAGTGAATGAATGCTTCAAATGGAAACAGATCACTTATTTGTGCAAAGATAGTACAAAGATTATCACATACAAAATGAGCTACCATTTTGTCTAAACTAATATTACAGATTTGAATCCAAAACAAAAATTGCAGTTGTTATAATAATAATTTGTTGGCCATCAATATTTGTCCAAGTTAGGCGAGCCAGCATACCTGAATATACCCTTGGCATCCCACTAGTTCCACTGTTCGTATCCTTATATCCCTCGTTAGCACAGCCAACAACGGACAATTAAGGACTTCATCCATCCTGAGGTCACCTGTAGCCTGTTTTGTTCCAGACCTTTCTCACCCTAACCCTTATCTTTCAATCTGAGGAAGGGTTTCCAACCCGAAACGTTACCTAGTCCTTTTTTCCAGAGATGTTGCCTGACCCGCTGAGTCACTCAGCATTCTGTGTCTGAATATAATAGAAATGCAGATGCTGGTTTACAAACAAAAAGACACAAAGTGCTGCAGTAACCCTCGGCTCAGACAGTAACTCTGGAGAACATGGATAGACGACGGGTCGGGACCCTTCTTCTTTACCCGAAAGGTCACCTATCCACGCTCTCCAGAGATACTGCCTGACCCGCTGAGTTACTCTCGCACTTCGGTGTAAACAAGCATCTGCAGTTCTTTCCTACACACTTTGGGAACACCGTTACTTACCCCCACCACACAAACTCAGCCTGGATAATTAATTCAAAACGATAAACTAACGAGCTCATGCCATATATTGTCTCGAACTGATATCCTTTCAGTTATAAAAGGCACCATCCACTGGCTGAGAAAGGAGGTGACGTTTAAAGCTTTCCTTTGGAAACTGCATTGAAACGAGGAAAGCAATGCACTTATTTCAAGATGAGAGCACTTCGCAATTGGTGGATTAATCCCCCCCCCCCCATGATAAATCCTGTTGGCGATGTTTTGCACAGTGAATTGATAGAAACGCTAGAGAAACGGGTCAATGGTATTTCGTGGTGTTGCCGGGGCCAGATCACAAGGATAAACGCTCTTGTATTTCTTTGAACGTTGCCAGTTGACTAAACGGATCTTTAATCCCTTTTGTTGATGTTAAATTCACCCAGTGGTAAAAATACTTCGAATATCCACATTTGTGATCGAGGCATTATTGATTGTCTAAAGGGTGGTCAAATCATATTTACTGAAAGCGTTTTCTTTGGCCCAAATTCCACCTCCTGTCCTTCGAGTTATTCCCAACGACCAAGGAATAACTAAATTTCCATTCATGAAAAAATAACGCAATAAAAACAAAATGTGACTAAATCTTTGTCTGGGTTGTGTACCCAAGGCGCCAACATGCAGCTCTGCCATGAGACGAAGTAATACAGTAACTGCGGTACTTAAATCGTCTTCACTAATTAAACTAACCATTTTCCGATTACCATTCAACTAAACATGGAATATGGATACACATTTATTCTGTTAAAGTCCGCTTTTGCTGATGGTTACAAGAATTGTCTGGAATAAGTGTGTTCGCTATCTGGTGTTTCTGTGTGCAAAAAGATTGCCTTTGTGATACATGCAAATAATGTAATAGAGTATGAATCAGTATTTCCAGGAACACGCGAGTCCATTTTTTGTTGCATCCATATCTACGGGCTGTACATGTTGAAATAGCAATTTGGATTTTGCAAATGAGATTTGGAGAGCCCGCTTCTAGAGACCCCCTCTCTCCGCCTCCATAGAAGGCAATGATAAACTGTGGAAACAAGGAGTTGCAAACTGTTTACAAACAAGCTGGTTTACTAACAGAAAAATGGACACAAAAGTGCTGAAGTAACTCAGCGGGTCAGACAGCAGCTCTGGCGAATATGGGTAGGTGCCGACTCGGGCCGGGACCCTTCTTCAGGCTGATCTTTTCTATTATTCAGGCCGAACCACGATCTAAATTATATATTTTGTTTTTCTTTTATTCATTGCTAACAACAAATATCCGCTCCCCTCATACAAAGCGATGCCACAGCAGAGGGAAACTAACACAAACTATAAAGTGTGTAGGAAGGAACTGTAGATGCTGGTTTATACCGAAGAGGGACTCAAAATGCTGAAATAACTCAGCAGGACGGGCAACACCTCTGGTAGAAGAAATGGGTGACGTTTCAGGTCGAGACCCTTCTTCAAACTATAAAGTGTTTTGGTATTCTCACCCACGAGTTAATCAATTGAGTGTCCCGTTTTACAGCTTGCAGTGTCCTTTTCAGCTGTAAACACTCTCGACTGTTTATTTAACTCCAGGGCGAAGTTTCACTGTGAACTCGTCGCCCTTTACTATGACAGCAACTCCCAATTTCTGATCCGAATCCACAAAGGGTTAAAATCTCAAAAGTTACTCAGTTTCGCTGTCGAGTCTTCATCCCTTCACCGCGTTCAGATACTCCGCTTCAGAAAGGCTTCACTGAACCATTAGCACTGCTCCAGGGAACACCGATGATTGTTACTTCACTGCCTTTCCCAGCAGCTGAAACAACTTTCCATTTCTATCTACGATAAACAACTCAACGCAAACCCCGTCTCAAGATAGCGAATAACAACCCCAAAATAAATGTATACATTTTAATCATATTTTGCAATACAAAATGCTATGGACGTCTTCTGTCGCCAGTGCGAATACATGCTATGGGCTCAGTGACCCTATTGACAGCCTGACACTTCGGAAATAGAGGTTTCCTATTAAATTACAATTTATACAATCAGCGTTGAAAATACACTTGGAGATTTATATGATTTTGCCAGTGAACGGGTTGGAATGTTCTTTGTAGGAAAAAGATGTAAGCGACAAGGTACACCGGCGAATTCCAATAAAAGGAATAACTATTTTACAAAAATATCGATAGACAAGGCGATTATATCTACAACTTTAGCGGTCGGTAGAGTCGTTTTAGTAGCGAGTGAGCTGCTCCCCTCGACTTGTGCAGCGGCTCCTGGAGTTTCCTCAGTTGATCTAATTTGGCCACAGAAAGGGATTGGCAAATAGCTTCAGACGGGGTGTGTATAGTCAATGCCAGCAGAAAAGCCCAACATCTCCCCTTATATTTCTCACCAAAGGTCCTCTTATTAACCAGCTGACGGGTCCGCTCCCGGTTGCTTGATTTCCTCTTCCGAAGCTCAAAATACTGATCAATGTCCCTGTAACCCTCTAGTTTGGTACCAGAGTACAAGGCAGAGTCGCTGTCAGCAACCTCAGGCGTCCTCATCGTTGAGTTCTAATATGTGCATATATTTCTGGCGGTGGTTCTTGTTAATATGGCCCGACAATGACGGCTTCCACCTCTTTGGAAGGTCTTCTATCCTTGACTAAAAAGTTAATCATGCCCTCTGATTTGATCAGCAGATTACAACCGAGGAAAAAGATCCCGAAAACGACGGTGAGAGACAGGACGCACATCACTGCGATCTGGACCACTCTCATGATATAGAGGTTTTTCTCGTCCGGAGCGGTCAGCACGAAGCCCCCGCCGGTCACCACCGAGGAGAAGTTGTTGCCACAGCATCTAATGATGGCATCCAAGGGGTCGCTACGGTTCGCGTACAGAAGGCTGGCGGTCTCATTCACCAGCGTTGAATTCATTGCTGTGAACTACTTCGAGCGACGGAGAGTTGAACAGGTGGCTGCAGCTGGCGGTCTCATTCACCAATGCCTCAACCCAAATGCTCCAAAAGTGCCAAAAGCGCAGAGACCGCCGCTTTCATTCAGAGAGGGGCAAAATATAAAGCGTTGCTTGCTTGTGGGTTTTTTCTTTTGTCTTTCCACTTCGAAGCCTGCTCGACCCAAGTAGAAGGCAGTGTGAACGTCGCTCGCTTCGCTCTGCTTCTTATACCTGGCTCCGGATGAAACCATTTGTGGCGAGGAGGGAATCGGCTTCTTGCATAATGAAAGAACGCCTCTTTCCGGACGGGAGATAGCTGCCAAATCCTGGGAATGGACAGGAGGTGTAAACACAAAACAACGTCTGAGATTGGGACCGGATGAGACCAAGTCACGAGGATTGTAGCATGTTATGGCTGTTGATAACTGTCCTTAATTACGACAACGGCAGGAATAATTCTCCCTTAATGCAAAACCATGCATCTGTACGGTTTCAATTTTAAAAGGAATTTTACATCCGGAATTGATTTTGTATTTATAAAAAATAACTTATCTTCTCGAAAGAAAATTGTAACTGCAAAGTGTGCAATTATTATCCACGATTAAAATGAACCCACAGATACATTGGCAAACACTTTAACCCCTTTTCAATCCCTTACTGAACTTTCTGTCCCGGGGCTCCACTGAGTGAGGTGAAACACAAATTGGAGGACCAGCGTCTCATATTTCCTCTCGCAGCTTTCATCCCAGTAGTATGAATATTGATTGCTCTAATTTTAAATAACCTTTGCATTCTCTCGCTCACCGCCCCTCCACCACCCCAGTCCCCCTACCAGTTTCACCATCATCCTGTTTAGTTTCAATGTTCATACTCCCTCGTTTTCACTTCTTCCACGGCCCACAATGGACCATTGTGGGCTCTGCGTTTACTTGACCACCTTGCTGGCCTTGATTTGTTCTTTTCACACCTTTCATTCTTTTGATCTTTGAACCTCCTCATACCTCCAGTTTCCCACTCCTTGAAGAAAGGTCTGGACCCAATATGTCACCTATTCCTTTTCTCCAGAGATGCTGCCTGACCCGTTGAGTTACTCCAATACTTTGTGTCTATCTTTCATACATTTCTTAAAGCTGGAAATATTCCTTAGTTTCATGTTGATGTTTTTTTTAATATGCATGCAAGTATGTACAATATTACCATTATATAATATGCAGACCTAGGTTTGGGTTTAAACAGCCAGGTGCTAACATCACCTATCCTTTAATATAGGTTGAAGATAGACACAACATGCTGGAGTAACTCAGTGGGTCAGTCAGCATCTCTGGAGAAAAAGGATGGGGTCAGAACTGAAAGTAGAGGGGGGGGGGGGTGGGAACTGGAGGAGGAAAAGGCCAGAACAAAGCTGGGCTGGCAACAGATGACCAAGGAAGAGTGGAGCCCACAATGGTCCATTGTTGGCTGGGGAAGAGGTGGTATCAAAGGGATACAATGATGTGAACAGTGTAAGTAGCAGGATGACTAGGATGGGGGAGGGTGGTGGGGGGGAATCCTGGGGTTACTTGAAATGGTTACTTGAAATGAGAGAAATCAACATATATACCCTGGGCTGTAAAATATGAGGTGCTGTTCCTCCAATTTGTGCGTGGCCTCATCTGACCATGGAGGAGGCTCAGGACAGAGCTGGTGATATTTTATTTTTATTTAAGATGGTGAGATAGTGGGTATTTTTAGTGTATTTCTTTGAAGCAAAACACAAAGTATATGCCCCTGAGCACATTTGCTGGAAGATTTGCATTCTTCTTTTCAGGACCAAAATATTGTTGAGTTTGGTTGTCTTTGCATGTCAGACCCAGACCTGCTGAGTTCCTCCAGCATTTTGTGTTCCGTTCCATGTTCCAGCAAGGTTTAGGGTGGCACGGTGGCGTGGCGGTAGAGTTGCTGCCTTACAGCGCCAGAGACCCGGGTTCAATCCTGACCTCGGGTGCTGTCAGTATGGAGACTGTACATTCTCCGTGTGACCGCATGGGTTTTCTCTGGGTGCTCTGGTTTCCTCCCACAATCCAACGGCGTGCAGATTTGTAGGTTAATTGGCTTCTGTAAATTGCCCCTAGTTTGTAGGATTGAATTAGTGTACGTGGTGATCGCTGGTTGGTGTGGACGCGGTGGGCTGAAGGGCCTGACTCCACAGGGTATCTGTAAATTAAACAAAATAAATCTGCAGTTCCTTGTGTATCAAGGACAAATTTAACCTCTGTGCCTAACTTTCAGTCACTTCCCTCCCACTGACTAGGTCAGAGCAACATAGGAAAGCCATCAACTGTATTGACGTGGCCCTGGTAAAAGGGTCTGCTGGGGTCAATGAGTGGGAGTGGAATATGTAATGGTTTGTTACATTTCAAATAGTTAAAATATTCAGATCCCATTGCGAAAACAGCCTGACTCCACTCACATATTCGCACTCAAACATTCCTGTTTGGATTTATGATTCAATACTCTTCTTAAATTTTTGAACCTTATCCAACAGGATGTGTGATATTTCTATGTCCTACGTTAAAAATAATAAAGTTAGTAATTGCTAATGTCCTTGGAGATTTGTCTACCAAAATTATCTTCTGACTGACTCAGGAATCAGAATGTATAAAACAGCATTGTGTTTTTTTTTTAAAGGCTCCTGACCAAAACCAAAAAAGAAGCAAGTCATCCTTGATTCCGAGGGACTGCTTCGAAAGAAGGAAGATTGCACGGTACCTGAGATTTACAAATCTATTGCTCCGTCTACTGGCTAAATCATGAACAGTTATTCCAGCAACAAGCTTTGGCTGCCCAATATTAAGGTAAGAAAGGTGCCTGTATCAATGAGACCTTGCAGGCACTCTCATTGATATTCACAAAGTGATTTTCTCGAATAAAAGTTAAAGAAGATGTTCAGTTTCTGGAAAATTTGAAATAAATATAAACTGTGAATAATACTGCTGTAATACTTTAAAGTGCTTGTGACCTGCAAGAAGTTTTCATATAAGTCTAAAGCAATTCCCCAAATATATTAAACTTACAGAAATATCTCCCTGAACTGTCAGACTTAGTTGAAAACTTCTTGCAGGTCACAACGTTTTAAAATAATACAGCAGTACAATTCAGAAATAAATGGAATTGAATATTGGAACGTACACTATACTCAGAAGATATTTAGATTTAGTTTAGTTTATTTTCATTGTACCAAGGTACAGTGAAAAGCTTTTTGTTCTGTGCTAACCAGTCAGTGGAAAGACTGTACCTGATTACAATCAAATCTAGATCTTACCGTTTACTGGGCTCCTGTATATCGACGTTATGAAAGTAAGCATGCAGGTACAGCAGGCAGTGAAGAAAGCGAATGGCATGTTGGCCTTTATAACAAGAGGAATCGAATATAGGAGCAAAGAGGTCCTTCTGCAGTTGTACAGAGCCCTAGTGAGACCACACCTGGAGTATTGTGTGCATTTCTGGTCCCCTAATTTGAGGAAGGACATTCTTGCTATTGAGGGAGTGCAGCGTAAGGTTTACAAGGTTAATTTCCGGGATGGCAGGACTGTCATATGCTGAGAGAATGGAGCAGCTGGGCTTGTACACTCTGGAGTTTAGAAGAATGAGAGGGGATCTTATTGATACATATAGGATTGTTAAGGGTTTGGACATGCTGGAGGCAGGAAACATGTTCCCGATGTTGGGGGTGTCCAGAACCAGAGGTCACAGTTTAAGAATAAGGAGTAAGCCATTTAGAACGGAGATGAGGAAACACTTTTTCTCACAGAGAGTGGTGAATCTGTGGAATTCTCTGCCTCAGAGGGCAGTGGAGGCAGGTTCTCTGGATGCTTTCAAGAGAGAGCTGAATAGGGCTCTTAAAAATAGCGGAGTCAGGGGATATGGGGAGAAGGCAGGAACGGGGTACTGATTGGGGATGATCAGCCATGATCACATTGAATGGCAGTGTTGGCTCGAAGGGCCAAATGGCCTACTCCTGCACCTATTGTCTATTGACGTACCCAATGTGGCCTCCTGTATATCAGCGAGACCAAGCGTAGACTCGGCGACCATTTTGCCGGACACTTGCATTCAGTCCACCAAGGCCTGCTGGATCTCCCGGTTGCCAACTATTTTAACTTCCCTTCTCATTCCCATACTGACCTTTCTGTCCTGGACCTCCTCCATTGCCAGAGTGAGGCCACACGCAAACTGAAGGAACAGCACCTCTTATTCTTCTTGGGTAGCTTACAGCCCAACGGTATGAACATTGACAGCTCAAATTGTAACACCTCTAACAACCTGCCTCTCCCCACCCTCTTTTACCCTCCCATCTTTTCTTTCATTCTCTTCTTCCCTGTGCCCTACCTGGACTCAGACCTATTTCTCTTCTCCACCTCCCCTTCCACCCACATTCCTTCCTCTAGTTTCACAATATGCGACGCTTCAATGCTTTTGTCTCACACCTTCTTTATTTTATCACTGGCCTTTGCCCAACCATCTGCCTATCAAATAAAAAATCGCCTGTGGTCACCTATTACCTGGCACGCTTTGTTCTGCCCATCGCACTCACCCGCAATCAGTCGAAAGAAAGGTCCCGACCCAAAACGTCACCTATCCATGTTCTACAGAGAAGCTGCCTGATCCACTGAGATACTCCAGCACTGTATGGTTGGACAATGGACAATGTGGGACTCGGCATGGAGGGGCTGGATAACAAAGGGGGACCTGGTTTTGGGGGGGGGGGGGGGAATTTGTAACTTAATGGCAACTATTTGCATACCTTGGGTAGGCAAGCAAAGAATTTCACTGTTTTCATCATTTGTGACAACAAATTATTCAATTCAATTCAATTCTTGAAAACCAGCATCTGCAGTTCTCTTTTTCTACATTGTATCTGGGCTGTTTGGTTCGTGACAAACAGGCATTATTTAACAAAGCTAAGCTCTTTTTATTATGGCACAGCATGAGACTAAGATTTAGTTCATTTTTGTCAGAAAATGAATTAATACTCACCCTTTGCTTAAAAGAGGCTTGGTATTCTCATTGATATTCTTCCCGATAGACTGAAGATTTCCCAGTTACTATTGCAACAAGCGTATTCCTCAAACCTTTATGAGACAATATTTTAACATATAGCAATAGTTAACACAATAATTTTGTGTACATATTTTACAGCATTTTTCAATGGAGCACAGAGGAACAGCATACTGCCATGAATTGTAATGAAGTTTGAGAACCATTGGCAGCTGTAAATGTATCTGTGTGAAACGATGTGTAGGTTCTATCTGTTAATTATTTGGCATCATTCAATTACTCTGTGATTCATCCACGGAAGTTTAGTATTTATTTAAAATCTAATTTTCTGCTGAATGTACAGCAGGGGGCATAAAGAGCTTGCATGAGTGTAGTCGGCCCGGACTCAGTGGGCTGAATAAATTATTCCTAGTGTGTAGAGTAGACCTGGTGTGAACAGGCAATCAATGGTTGGCATCGACTTGGTTGGCCAAAAGGCCTGTTCCATGCTGTATCTCTAAAACAAAATGTAAAAGACATTTGAACAGCTGCATCGACACAAAACATTTAGTGGGATATGGGCTAAATGCAGGCAGGTGGGACTAGTACATGGGGGCAGCTTGGTTGGCATGGGCAAGTTGGGCCAAAGGGCCTGTTACCCTGCATATGACTCTGTGACTACTGCATGTGTTGAACAAGTCGCAAGAATGATGCTTGCAGGGTTGGTGTGTTTTACTAATAGTAAACAGTTAAAGGGTGCTCTTATCAAAACAATGCAATCACTTTTGTTGACTGTATATGTCAAGTTTGGAATTAATTCCATTTTAGCTGAATGATGGGTTTGCAGGATTTTATTTTTAATGACAGTGGGATATTTTACAGTATCTTATATTTGCTTGTGATCGCTACAACTTAAGCCGCATTTGGCATATTATGTACAGTTCTGGTTGCCCATTACAGGAAGAATATGGCTTTGGAAAGGGTGCAGAAGAGGTTGACTAGAATGCTGCCTGAATTAGAATGTATTATGTATAAGGAGAGGTTGGATAAACCTGGATTGTTTTCTCTGGAGTGTCAGTCACTGAGGAGAGACCTGATAGAAGTATAGAAAATGATGAGAGGCATAGATAGTTTAGTTTAGTTTAGCTTAAGTTAGGTTAGAGATACCACACGGAACAGTAAACCACCTTCGACCCACTTAGTCCGCACTGACCAGCGATCCTCGTACTTTAGCCCTATCCTACACTCTAGGGACTATTTATAAGTTTTACCAAAGCCAATTAACCTACAAACCTGTACATCTTAGGAATGTGGGAGGAAAGCTGAGCACCCGGGGCAAAACCATGTGGTCACGGGGAGAACGTGCAAACTCCGTACAGACAGCATCTGTAATCAGGATCAAACCCGGGTATCTGGCGTTGTGAGGCAGCAACTCTACCACTGCGCAACTGTGCCGCCCATAGGGGTTAATCAGTTAGAACCTTTTGTCCCAGTGTGGAAATGTCAAAAACCAGAGGGCAGAGCTTTAAAGTGAAAGAAGCAAGTTTTAAAGGAGACTAGACCAAGTGGGACCCGTTGGGTCCCATCCCCTCAACGTGTGGTTGTGGGGGAGGGGGGAGGGTGGCCAGCGGCATCACGCACACACTAACCACCCCCCCCCCCCCCCACACACACACACACACACACAAAGACCACCCCAGCCCCCCCCAATCAATATGATCATGGCATCAATATCCTACCATAACCCCCCCCTCCCAAGGGCCACATAAGAGAGGCTACACACACACACGACCACCCCCCCCCCACACACACAGTATTATGTTAATATTATTCATTTGCTCCTTTTACCCCATTCCCTGCCCTATCCACTCATGCATTGCCCCCAACTCGCAGGCACGGCTAGAGAGGGAGATGGAGGGGGTAGAGAGAGAGGGTAGAGGGCAGAGACAGATGGGCAGAGACAGAGAGGGCAGAGGGCAGAGGGCAGAGGGCAGCGACAGAGGCAGAGAGAGGGCAGCGACAGAGGCAGAGAGAGGACAGTGACAGAGGCAGAGAGAGGGCAGAGGCAAAGACAGAGGCAGAGAGAGGGCAGCGAGAGGACAGAGGGCACATACAGAGGGCAGAGACAGAGGCAGAGACAGGGGCAGAGAGAGGGCAGAGAGAGGGCAGAGAAAGGGCAGAGAGGGAGGGGCACCACTCCACCACTCACCCATAGATCCCAGTACTCATCACTCCCCAGAGAGGGAGGGGGCAGAGAGGGAGAGGGGGCAGAGAGGGAGGGCCCGAGGACCCGACTGAGGACCCGACCGAGGAGCGGACCCAAGCCGAGGACCGGACCCGAGCCGAGGACCGGACTCCAGTGAAGCCGAGGACCGGACTCCAGTGAAGCCGAGGACCGGACTCCAGTGAAGCCGAGGACCGGACTCCAGTGAAGCCGAGGACCGGACCAGAGCCGAGCCGAGGTGCGGGCAAGCGAGCGGGTGAGCGTTGACCAAAGGATCGCGAGTTCGGCCGCTGCAGTCTTCTGCTATGATCTTTGGTCTTCAGTCGACGGCCCGACTTCATCTCCGGCTGTGTCTTTTGAATAAAGGGGTGGAGGAGGAAGGGGTGGGGGGAAGGAGGGAGGGGTGGGGGAGGGAAGGAGTGAGGGGTGGGGCGGACGTCACTCGCTGTGTGAGGAAAATGGAACGCAGACCAATTGTGACGTCATCAGCGAAAGACAGTCGTTTTTAAATTCAAAGTTGTCAGATTTTTGAACATTTTCAGTAATAACTCGATAAATGAAGCATGAAATTTTTAGATAGGTGTGTATGGACTCCGTGGGAAAAATGTCTACCGGAATATGTAAATATTTTACCGTTACCGCGTAGATTTTTCATGAACATGTGACAACACACAAACACATAAACACACACACACACACACACACACACATACAAGATCAGACTTTTAATAGGTACTAGACCAAGTGCAGACCCGTTCGGTCTGTCCCCCCCAATGCGCGGTTGCGGGGGGGGGGGGGGTGCGGCATGCGGCATCACACACACTAACCACCCCACACACACAATATCTATCCCCCCACTTATATTATATTAATTTTATTAATTTGCTCCTTTAACCATATAACTGCCCTATCTACTGACACATAGCCCCCAACTCACAGGCGCATCTAGAGAGTGAGGGCAGAGAGAGAAGGGGGAGAGACAGAGACAGAGAGAGAGAGGGGCAGAGACCCGAGGGCAAGAGACAGAGGGAGAGACAGAGGTCGCAGGGGCCCGAGCAAGCCGGAGCGATCCGAGGACCAAAGATCCTATAGCTATATCTCGGGAAATAATTGACCAAAATTATTGGGGATTTGATTTTCGAAATCATAAGGAATTTTTCTACTAGAAGATGTAAAAAAAATCACTGTTATTGTAACATCAGTAGCTGGGCAGCGGTCAGATGAAAAAGAAGGTCAGATTGGTCAACAATTTTAATTAAAAGTCAGAAAAATAATGTACCAAATGTACAGGGATCTAAAATCACAAGAAAAATTTCTACTGAAATATGTAAACATTTTCCCGTTTCGGCATCTGGTTTTCGAGGAGATACATTTCAAAGGCAAAATGACACCCACACACACACACACACAGAGTTTTAATAGATACTAGACCAAGTGCAGACCCGTTGGGGGGGGGGTGGCATGCGGCGTCACACACACTAACAACCCCCACCCACACACTAACTACCCACCCGCACACACACTAACTACCCCCCCTTGATATTATATTAATATTATTCATTAGCTCCTTTTACCCCATAACCACCCTATCCACTGACGCATAGCCCCCAACTCGCATGCACGTCTAGGGGGGGGGGGGTGGGTAGAGAGTGAGGGCAGAGAGAGAATGGGGAGAGACAGAGAAAGAGGGGCAGAGACAGAAGGCCAAAGACAGAGGTAGAGGGAGTGGAGGGAAGGAGGGGAGGGGGGGTGGGGGAGGAGGGGAGAGTGAGATGGAAGTAGATAGAGAGGGGAGGAGAGAGAGGGGGCTAAGAGGGGGGAAGAGAATGGGGTAGGGGAGGGGTGGAGGGTGTGAAGGGGAGGGGGGGGGGGGGGGAGGGCAGTTGGGGTGGGGGAGAGGAAGGAGGAGGGAGAGAGGGAGGGGGAGAGAGAAAGAGAGGGGGGGGAGATAGGGGGAGAGGGGGAGGGAGAGAGAGGGGGTAGAGAGAGAGGGGGTAGAGAGAGAGGGGGAGAGAGAGAGAGGGGAGAGTGAGAGAGAGAGGGGGGAGAGAGAGGGGGGGAGAGAGAGGGGGAGAGAGGGTAGAGGGAGGGGGATGGGGGAGAGAGAGGGAGAGAGAGAGAGAGAGAGGAGTGGGGTTCTAAAATCACAAGGAAAATCTCTATTGAAATTTCCACGTTTCTGCACCTGGTTTTCGAGGAGATACGTTTCAAAGGCGAAATTACACACACAAACACACACACACAAACACACACACACACACACACACACACACACACACACACACACACACACACACGCACACACACACACACGCACACACAGTTTTAAAAGTATACTAGACCAAATATGTAAACACTTCCTCGATTCGGTGTCTGGTGTTCGAGGAGATACGTTTCAAAGGCAAAATGACACACAAACACACACACACACACACACACACACACACACACACACACACACACACACACACACACACACACACGCCTGGAACCATGAAGATGCTTTTAGATAGACAAGTGGATATGCATGGGAATGGAGGGATATGGATCCTGTGCAGACAGAGGAGATTAGGTTAACTTGGCATTATGTTCAGCTCAGACGTTGTACTGTTCCTGTGCTATACATTTCTACGATCTATGATAAGGCTGGCAGTCCATGTGGTATAAGTATGCACCAGGGGTATGCAGAATAGTTGGTTTGTGACATTAGTCTCCAAACTAAGATGGTTTCACCTCAGTGCTACCACATGTACACATGCCCCATACATTCACACAGTGGTGGGTGTATGGAATGAGTTGCCAGAGGTGGTAGCTGAGGCAGGTACCATAACACATTTACATGACATTTGAACAGGTATATGCATAGGAAATATTTAGAGGGATGCACTCTCCAGTATGTGTGTGGCCTCACTCTGGCAGAGGAGGTGGCCCAGGACAGAATGGTCAGTATGGGAAGGGGAGTTAAAATAGTTAACAACCAGGAGATCCAGCAGGCCTTGGTAGACTGAACAGAATAGCTCCCTCTTTCCACGGTTGTTGTGTGATGCTAGGCACATTGAAGCACATTTCCCACACCAAACTCTGAACCACACAGTCAATTCCCTAACCTCATTTAATAAATGAAAATCAAAAGATACTGGAAATCTGAAATAAAATCAGAAAGTGCTAGAATAAATCAGCAGGTAAGGCAATATTCTGTGGAAAGAGAAACATATGAACTTTCATCATACTTTATCTATGCCAATTTGCAATAGCTCAGACAGTAATTATCCTTTTATTCTCATCTGAACCATCATAGCTCATACTCCATTAATAGAACCTGTTTCTTTATCCAATCCAGGTTATTTTTTTGGTGACATATAAGATGTTGCTCTCAATCTAATACTGTTTTCAACATCTGTATTCATGTCTTTACAATTCATATTCGTTTCATTTTTTAGTTTTAGTTTTTTTAGTTTTAGAGATATCGTGTGGAAACAGGCCCTTCGGCCCATCGAGTCTGTGCTGACCAACAATCACCTGTACACTAGTTCTAAACAATACACCAGGGGCAATTTACGGAAGCCAATTAACCTATAAACCCGCATGTCTTTGGGATGTGGGAGGAAACAGAAGTACCCGGAGAAAGCTCACACGGTCACAGGGAGATATTCATAAGTTATAGGAACAATATTAAGCCATTCGGCCCAATACGTCTGCTATGCCATTTATTCACGGCTGATCTATCTTTGTCTCAACCCCTTTCTCCTCTCTTCTCCCCATAACCCTTGACACCCTTACTAATCAAGAATCTGTCAATCTCTGAATCTACAAACGTACAAACTCCACACAGACAGCATCCGTAGTCAGGATTGAACCCGGGTCTCTGGCGCTGTAAGGCAGCAACCCTACCACTATGCCACAATGCCACCCTAAAGGATTAAAGGATACTTTCCACATACAGTAGTTTAGGGCCATCTGTCCCCACGGCCTTGGTGTTGCTCAATTGATTTAATTAATAAAGTAAAGTTCCATAAAATAAATTCCCTATAATCATTTCAGTTTTGTTTGCAAAATAGCTTTGTCTTCAACTAGCACACAGTAGCTGATTACATCATAGCAGGATTTTGGCAGAGACCCACAATGAAAAGAGTAATTTTATACGGAAAGGAATAAGAAGGCTGCATTTATTGCATTTTATAAGGTCATCAGTTTAAATATTGTTCTTCCATTGCATAAAATATTCCTTATTCAATCTTTAACAATGAGAGAGAGGACATCATCAGAGCAAATTTATCCATCATGTCAATGGCATTCCAAAGACTATCTTCTTTTCCAGATAGTCCATTGCACATTACAAACAATGAAAACAATTTCACTTCTCTAAGCTGTCCAATTTAGATAGCTAGAAAATAGACCAGAGAATCAATTATTATGGTAATGACTGAGAAATTTGCCCCATAAGTTAATTATCATGCCTCAACTGTGAAGTATTCCCTTCATCAGATCTCAATCGAATGGAATCAACAATTTGCAGAATGTAGTGAAGCCACAAGGAAAAAATTAGGCACTTGTGTCTATCAGTTAATCACATTGTCTGGGCAAGTGTCTATAAGGTGCAGTGGCAGAGGTCAGACAAATACTGGCCGGCACATTGGTGCAGTGGTGAAGTTACTGCCTCTCAGGACCAGAGACCCAGGTTCGATCTTGACCACGGCTACTGCCTGTATGGAGTTTGTACCTTCTCCCTGTGACCACAAGGGTTTTCTCTGGGTGCTCTGGTTTCCTCCCATACTCCAAAGTTTGTAATCTAATTGCCTTCGGTAAAAATTGTAAATTGTCCCTAGTGTGTAGGATGGTGCTAGTGTGTGGGGTGATCGCTGGTCGGTGCGGATTCAGTGAGCAGAATGGCCTGTTTCCCTGCTGTATCTCTAAAGGAATAAACTCAACATATATTCCTTTGTGCTTATAAGTGTCAGTATGAATATAATTAATATGTTGAAAATAATGTAGGGATTTCTAATGATAGAGATCTGCAATTTTTCATTCAGTGGGAAAAGCCAGAAGGAAAAGCTCTCTCCTTAAAATTAGCATTGGGCTAATCAGACGCAACATTTTACCAGATTAGTGACGCTCTGAAGTTCATGCTCTCAAAAATCACTTACGGTGAATCAACTAACAATTTCTAAACCGAGATGAATAGCCTTTCTGTTGTGGAATGAAGGTTAGAAGAAGGAGTTAATATTCAGAACATGCATAATCTAATTCAATGCCAGAACACGTTCAGTTTTAGCATGAAATAGGAGATTAAAGGATTTAGTAAGGCATTGGAGAGTACTTTTCTTCACAGGATTGACCGATTGCTGCCATTTGTGATGTGCGCTTCTCATCTCTGTGGTTTCTAGGAGCTTTCAGAAAGGGTTTTTCAGTTGTTTTATGCAAGGCGATATGTGTAACTGGATTGAGTTGTGTGTTGGAAGTTACATTGTTGAGGAATAGGCATACCCAATTAATCAATTGGGTTCTTAGTTCTTTTTAATACTTTAGACTTTATACTTGAGAGATACCGTGTGGAAATGGGCCCTTTGGCCCATGGAGTCCACGCCGACCAGCGATCACCTCATACACTAGCATTATCCTATACACGAGGGAGAATTTACAATTTTTACTGGAGCCAATTAACCTACAAACCTACAAACCTACTGTTTTAGGAATGTGGGATGTAGATATGATCTAGTGCCCTGAAGTGCTAGCTCTCTCCTATAGCTAAGAATGGAAATGTTCATGATGCTCTTTGTTAGCTGCCTCACAATGCCAGATTAATTGATTGTGGTATAGGAACATTACCTGACTCTTGTATGTTGGTGAGTTGATTGTGGGTGTACCATAGTTCTGCCTGTATCTCACTATCTTCTGTTTTTTTTAGTATTCAATTTTCTCACTGTCGTAGCTTCATGAGGTTGTAGCTTTTTGTAATCGATAAATGGGTGGAACAGTAGAGTTTCTGCCTTACAGCGCAAGAGACTCGGGTTTGATCCAGTTTATGGGTGCTGCCTGTATGTTGTTTGTAAGTTCTCCTTTTGACCACATGGGCTTTCTCCGGAATGCGACTTGTGCTACACAGACGTACAAGTTTGGAGGTTAATTGACTTTGCTAAGTTATAAATTGTCCCTAGTGTGGGACAGTGCCAGTGCATGGTCAGCGCGGACTTGCTGTACTGTATTACTGTACTGTAAAGTAAAAATTATGCTGTTTCTGGGTTGGATTTCTGCAATACGCCTGGAATAAGTTTTGATCTCCTGGTTTGATAAATTTCAAGGAGAAAATTTATAAACTTTAGATGACTTCCGGTGGCGCTATGGAGTGAGTGGAACTAGCGCCATTCAGCTCTGCTAAAAATTGTATAAAAAACGGAGGTAAAAGGGGTTAACTGAAACTACTCACCAGAGGAGAACGGGTGTGAACGGTTCCGGTAGCGTTAAAAAGATGCATTACATCATCAGGCGCGCGACTTTACTAAGAAAATGTCGATGCATCGCTCCCCCCCCCCCCCCCACCACCAAGGGAAAAAGCCTTTGAAAAGGGAAGTAGGCCTCACTGAAGCCGCGGGCTCGAGTTTGAGTGCCTCCCAGGAAGATATTTTAAAGATGGATGACCTTAAAAAAAATTATTATGGGTGAGCTAAAACAAATGCCTAAGGATATGAAAAAAGAATATAAAGAGGAAATAAAGACTTTAAGAGCTGATATTTTGGTGTATCATGAAAATTTGAAAGAAGAGTTCAAAAAAGAAGTTATAGCCACTGTAAAGACTATGATGGACGAATGGAAAGATAAAGCGGGTACTGATTTGCAACAACAGTTGGATGACGTAAACCGTAAAACTGGTGAGATGGAGTTGCTGCTGGATACCAAGTTAGAACCCATTAGAATCTCACTTAACCAACAAAATGACGCAATAAAAGAATTGACTGAATCAGCCGAGAAGCGTCTTGCCGAGAACAAGCGTTTATCAGAATTATTACACAAAATAACTGAGAAATGCATTGACTTGGAGGGACGTCAAAGGCGTCAGAATTTGCGTATTGTTGGGTTGAGTGAAGGCCGAGAGGGAGATCAAGACCCTCGAAAATTTGCTGCAAAACTCGTAAAAGATATTCTGAACTTGGACCAAGAACGTTTGCTGGGCCGAGCACACAGGGCATTTAGAGGTACCCCTAGGAGGGATGCTCCCCCAAGACAGATGATTGTGAAGTTGACTTGCGATCATGTTTTTGAAGATATGATGAAGATAATAATACATAAGAAAAATCTCAAATATGAGGGAGACAACATCAGTATCTTCAGAGATTATCCTGCGGAAATGGCCAAGAGAAGATCTTTATTTACAGAAACAAGAGGTATCCTGAGGAACATAAAGAATCTGAGATATGGCCTGATGTACCCGGCAACATTAAGAGTAACTTATGATAACAAGGATCACCGCTTCACCAAACATTACAGAAGCTCTTGAATTCGCTCGAGACATTCAGAAGAAACTGGAAGAGGAAGAAGTAGAGGAAGAAGTAGATGAAGATGAAGAATACTGAATATTATTGATCACTTACCTGATGATACTGCCCACCCACAGAAAAGGAGGAGGATTCACACTGAAGGAGGATCCGCAGGGAAGGAGGAGGAACAATGGACATGGACTTTATCTTGGGGTCAAGGAGGGATGGATGGATTATTAATAAATATAGTTTTGTATTAACTACCCCTTAAAAATGTATGTTAGCTCTCCTAATATAGTGTTATGACACTAACTATATTTGATATTAGTAGTATTATTAATTATTAAGTATATAAATTTAATACCCGACCCCGACATATATAGCCCTTAAGGCAAAAACTGAGCTGGAATTATTAACATCTTTTTTTTTCACGGAAGTCCGTAGATTAATAGCCACGCTAGTGTGGCTTACACTAATACTAACTGCACTAATTATAGTTGTAGTCATTTTTTCCCCTTACAGTTTACTAACATCACTTACTCTACTCACATTTTTTATTATTACTTTTATATTATGTATTTTATCTCATATTATATATTATATGGATTTAAGTATGATTGGTAAGAGACGTGTGTATAAGACAATGACACAGATATAAAATTTAATCGATCTGATGTTTGGGTATAGGATTGGGTTAGATGAGCTGAGACATCTACTCCATTATAAACCACCTTAATAATAACATGTATGACATAAACACTAGGATTGGGGGTGATGGAATTACCTTCTGTAGTTGGAATGTTAAGGGAATTAACGAACCAATTAAAAGAGGTAAGGTTTTAGCTCAGTTAAATAGATTGAAATCTGTTATTATTTTTCTCCAAGAGACACACCTTAAAAAAGACGCACAGTATAGATTAACAGCAAAATGGATTTCCAAAGTATATCACTCTTCATTTATACATACGTCTAGAGGGGTAGCAATAATTATTCGTAAAGGTATACCTTTTAAACAAAGCTCAATAATAGAAGATGTTGAGGGTAGATATATAATAATTACAGGTGAATTACATTCTAAAAAAGTTATCCTTATGAATATATATGGTCCTAATTTTGGCAACCCATTATTCTTCAAGAAAATATTAATAGAATATTGACTGGCCTTGAGTGGGATACGACATATATTGCCTGAAGTAGATTCATATTGCCCGAGTCGAAGACGAGGGCAATATGGATCTAGTGAGGGCAATATATGTCGTATCCCCCGAAAGAGGACAGTCAATATTGTTATTATTACCCATATCAGACATCTAGAGGAATGTTTTGTAGTGAGATCCATCAGCTCGGCGGACTTCCACGTAAAATTTAGCCAAAATGGACGCCAAAGTCTTCCTGTCTGCCGTTTGAATATCGACATCTAGACCCTTCTCCATCAAATATTCCTTGAATATTGTTACTGCTTGTTTCGTTGCCTTCTTCGTGTTCTGCGCGTCTTTGTTTTGTAAAATCTCGTCAAATTGCTGTTCGTCAAAAGTCGCGAACCTCTTCTCGCAGGAGCTGTCATTTTGCTTGTTTTGTCGAGAACAAATTCTAAATTTCCCACGCAGCGTCACATTGCCAAGTTCCCGGATGTGAGACCAGGGGAATATAAGACTATATTTACCGCTGTTTTAACACGTAAAGTCCATAGGCGTTCGCAAGAAAGGGGAATACAAGAAAATATTCCCCTGTTAACCCTGCTGGCACTCAAAACAAAGGGAATACAATTTTGTAAAAGCATAGCTCAGATGTGTGATATGGGTAATAATTAACAATATCCCTATATCCACTCAACATAATCTAATAATTGGAGGTGATTTTAATTGTACCTTAGATAATTATTTAGATAGATCATCAATGAAAAGGAAAACCCCTTCTAAGTCAAGTACACTTATAAATTATTTTATTAACACAGCAAATGTTAAGGATATCTGGAGAACAGATAACCCATCTGGTCGAGAATATTCATTTTTTCCCCCTGTATTTGGAACCTATTCAAGGATAGACTATTTTTTAATAGATTCAAAACTAATCCCATTTACGTATGACTCAAAATATCATAATATTATTATCTCTGATCATGTTCCATTAACATTTAAGATAAAATTAAAAGACATAACTATTAAAACCTCTAACTGGAGACTCAATCCCCAAATATTAAATGATAAGGCTTGTTATGATTACTTGGTAAAACAGATTAAATTATTTTTTGGATCTAATGACTAACCTGGAATTTCACCATCACTGCTTTGGGATACATTTAAAGCATTTATGTGTGGTGCGATAATATCAGCACACGCATACTTTAATATGAAAAATCGGAAAGACTCAACAAAAGTTGGAAAATGAAATAAAACAATTAGATATTGAAAATGCAATATCCCCTTCAAAGGGATAAGTATTAAATTGCATCATTAAAATATAAGCTAAATAAAATATATTCAAATCATATTATTAAACTTTTTCAACAGACTAAACAAGTACACTTTGAATTTGGGGATAAACCACAACAATTACTGGCACGCCAACTTAGAAAATTAGATGAGGAGAAAATTATACATAAAATTAGATCTGAACAAGGAGAAATATTGACTTTACCAAAAGATATCAATGAAACATTTTTACAATATTATCAAAATCTTTACTAGCAGGGCAATCAGATGGAATGGAAACATTCCTACAAGAATGTCACATTAATAGTTTGGATCAGGAAGGTAGAGACTTGTTAAATGCTGATATATCAGTAAAAGATATTGAAGAATCAATTGGATCATTAAATAATGGAAAAGCCGCAGGCCCTGATGGCTTAAGTGTTGAATTTTACAAGAGGTTTTATGATCTGATCTCTCCACGTTTACATATAATATATAAATATGCTTATGAACAAGGAAAGTAACCAGAATCATTAAATGAATCTACAATTACACTTATCCCTAAAGCTGATAAAGATTTGGAAGACCCTGGGTCATACAGAGCAACAGCTCTTTTAAACACTGATCAAAAAATACTAACCAAAATTTTATCTCGGAGGCTAGGTTTAATGATTAATAACTTAATACATCATGACCAAACAGGTTTTATCCCAAAACGCTATTCATCTTATAATCTGAGACGTCTATTCAATATCATATACTCAAAAAGAATGAATGATATTGAACTAGCAGTCATATCCTTAGATGCTGAAAAAGCATTTGACCAGGTTGCATGCCATATTTATTTAAAATAATGCAGACATTTCAACTGGGGGATAGATTTTCCAAATGGGTAAAAATCATATACTTGAATCCAACTGCTAGAATATTAACAAATCAAATGTTATCAGCAAAATTTAATCTCTTTAGGGGTTGTAGACAGGATGCCCATTATCACCATTACTATTTGCTCTGGTAATAGAACCATTAGCCGAAATGATTAGATCAGAACCAGAAATATATGGATATAATACCAAAACTACAACGAATAAAATATCTTTATACGCAGATGACATCTTAATTTATATCACAAAACCAGAGATTAGTATTCCCAATCTACTTAATGTTATAAACTAAGTTTGGCATATTTTCTGGGTATAGAATTAACTGGAATAAAAGTGAAATTATGCCTATAACTGGAATAAAATTAAATATATTAGAACAATTCCCACTTAAAATAGTCACGGACAAATTTAAATATCTAGGAATTAATGTATCTAAATCCTATAACTTTTTAAATATAATTACCCTTAATTGTTAAATAAACTAAAAAAATATATTTTATATTGGAAAACACTACCGATTTCAATGATCGGTAGAATAAATGCTATAAAAATGATTTTTTTGCCACAATTGTTATATTTATTTCAAGCCATCCCTTTATATCTCCCTAAAATGTGTTTTTAAAAAAAAATAGATACTTTGGTTAATAGTTTTATTTGGGACTATATAAATCATCGAATAAGTAAAAAACATCTATGTAAATCTAAAATAAATGGTGGACTAGCACTACCAAATTTCTTATATTATTTCTGGGCAGTTCAGATTAAGAATATGAAATTTTGGTTGGTAAATTTAGATTATGAGCCAAGCTGGCTAAAGATGGAAAAGGAAGACTGTTTGCCTTTTGATGTAGGCTCGATTCTTTTTGCACCAAGGGAAGTACAAAAAAAAAACGTATGGCGATAACCCTATAATTCATAGCAATAGACGTATTTGGAAACAAATAGTTAAGACCCTACATATGGATAATTTGTCACTTTGTTTGCCAATTATGAATAATCCTTTGTTTAAGCCCTCTGTATTGGACAAGGGGTTTAGACATTGGAATGATTTAGGAATTAAAAGGATAGAACACCTTTATAAGAAAGGAAAATTTATTTCATTTCAAGAGTTACAGGATATCTATGGATTGCAGTCAAATAACATATTTACGTATTTACAAATTAGAAACTATATTGTCAAATACGCAAGACTTTAAAAATAGAAAACCAGGATTATTAGATGAATTGTTTAATAAACACCCAAATACAGAAAAAATAATAGCGTATGTATACAATACTATCTTGGATAGGGAAATCCCAACTTCGAAAATATATCGACAAACATGGGAAAATGAAATAGGTTTATCTATAACGAAGGAAACTTGGGAAGAAAGCCTACAACATATACATCGTCGCTCATTAAATGCTAGACATATATTGATATAATTTAAGGTATTACACAGATTATATTATTCAAAAACGAAATTAAATAGAATTTATCCTAACATTTCTCCTATTTGTGATAAATGTCAGAACTTGGAAGCTAATTTAACGCATAGTTTTGTAACATGTATAAAAGTTAATTATTATTGGACAGAAATCTTTTGAGTTATCTCTGAAGTTCTTAAAATTAAACTGGACCCAGATCCAAAATTAATAATATTAGGAGTTCCGGATTCAAATCTAATATTAACAGTAAACCAAAGAAATTTCTTGGATTACTGTTTGATAATAGGGAAAAAATTAATATTGAAATTTTGGAAGGGAACATTATCCCCCACAATTAAAATGTGGACAGTTGAAATGTTGGAGACGTTGCATTTGGAAAGAATCAGATTTGTCCTAATGGACAAATACAAACTCTTTGAACAGATATGGTCTCCATATACAGAATATCTGAAGCGGTAGCTGTTCTTGGCATCACAACTCAAGGGTTCCTGGCAGGATTAGATGAAAATAATTCCTTTTTTTTAACTTGTATACATGTCTCTATTGATATCGTTATTTGAAATTGTGTTATTCAGTATTAAGATATATACTATAATCTTTTTTTAAAATATATATATAATACTTTGTTTTAATTAAATATATATAACAATTATTATTTATTTATTTATTTAAAAAAAATAATTTTTTTTTTTTTTTTTCTCTTTCTTTTCTCTTTCTCTCTCTATATAATCAAAATTATTATTTAATCACCATTCTTATTGATTAAAATCTATTCTTTTCTTTTTTCTATTTTCTAAAAAATAGAAGTTTATCAGAATTATTCGTAACATCCGTATACTTATTGAAATAAGTTGGTTGTGTATTTGAAAAGTTGTTATACCGTTGTTATGATGGATTACTTCTAATAAAAATATTATAACAAAAAAATAAAATTTAGAAACTTTATTGTTGCTGATAATGCCCGGTGATTCAGATACACACTTTTGTCCATTTTGTTTGCCCGTCTGTTCTCATCGACACAACGATGGTACCTCTGAACAAAGGCAATGGACGCACTGCAGACTGGAAGAGATAGGAGCAAAACAACTCTATCAAAGGAGCAAGGTAAATGATTATTCACACAGCTTAGTTTAGATATAGAGTTACAGCGTGGAAACAGGCCCCTCAGCCCACCAAGTCAACGCCAACCATCAATCATTAGGGGGCAGCATGGTGGCGCAGCGTTAGAGTTGCTGCCTTACTGCGCCTGAGACCCGGGTTCGATCCTGACTACGGGTGCTGTCTGTACGGAGTTTGTATGTTCTACATGTGACTGCGTGGGTTTTCTTCGGGTGCTCCAGTTTCCTCCCACATTCCAAAGACGTGCAGATTTCTTGGTTAATTGGTTTCTGTAAATTGTAAATTGGCCCTAGCTTGTAGGATAGAACTGGTGTATAGGTCGATGCACACTTGGTGGGCTGAAGGGCATGTTTCCATGCTGTATTTCTAAACTAAACTAAACACTTATTCTCACTAGTTCTATATTATACCACTTTCTTGTCTACTTCCTACACAGTAGGGGTAATCTTTTTACAGAGGCCAACTAACCTATAAAGCCACACTTCTTTGGGATGTGGGTGGAAACCGGAGCACCCGGAGGAAACCCACGTGGTCACTAGGAAGATGTGCAATCTCCGCACATGGACAGCACCCGAGGTCAGGATTGAGCAGGGGTCTCTGTTATTGGGAGGCAGCAGCTCTACCACATGCGCCACTGTGCCACTATTGCAGTGCAGTTAAAAACTAGGATATTTAAAAATTGCTGTGAAAGATGATGCAGAAAATATAGAGACAAGCAGGATACGACCAGTGCAAGAATGAAACAAAAGGATCTAAACTAATAATTGCCAAGATAACAGGAAAGATTTGTGGACAGAGATAGAGAATAGAGGTGTGGAAAATATTGGAGTAATCGGTAAAAGGACTGACAATAATGAAATACAACATTGCTCACTCATTTGGAAGCCTTAGATGAGGTTTATCTATGCTGAATAATTGCTGTTTTTATTACAATTTCCACTAAAATTGTTTTTCATGTTATTTGTAGATAAGTGCTTATTGGATCCACATATTTTTATGTGTTGGGGAACTCAATTGAGGACGTTAATTTAAAATAAATGGATAAAACCGTTTATTAAATTACTGCACAATTTCAAATTTGAATTAACTTTTCAGAACCATTGGCATAAATGCTATTTCAGAACATGTTATTTGGATGTTAATTTTACAGATTAAATAATAGCATTGAGAATGAAAGAGATGGTAAGGCATTATCTCCCATTGCACTAATGAATGAAATTAAGAAGATGCTGAATGTGTGGTTTAATAAAATTGGGATAATTTTTTTAACTTAACTAGTTGCTGATAATATCCAAAAGTGGAAAAGGTTATTCCAGACGTCTTGTGAAAAATAACATTCATCAATTTATGTAGAAATATAATGTAGATGTTTAAAGACATAAAACCTTATTTTAGGTATTTCTATTTTTTAAAATAGAAAGCATATCTGAATAAGCTCACTAAATGTAGAGAAGGTACACAGGCACCTTAAGGTCTTCACTACTTTATTAATCATACATCATATAGCCCTAGCTGTACGTGGTCTGTCACGATCACTAGAGAGAGAGCTAGGGGCGTGTGGGTTACAATTATACTAACTGGTGGGGGGGTGGTTAGCATGGACATCGTTACTATCAATTAAAGGTGTATACACATATCATCTACACTAAAGGTGGCACCACAAGTGCTTAGGGTGGTAAAGATTGAATATGGTATGCTTACCTTCATTGCTGGGGGCATTGAGTACTAGAGTCAGGATGTCATGATGCAGCTCTATAGGACAAGGGCTAGGCTGCCTTTGGAATATTGCGTGCTGTTCTGTTTGCCCCATTAAAGGAAAGATGTGGAAACTTGGGAGAGGGTGTGGAGGAGGTTTACCAGAATACTGTCTGGATTAGAGGGAGAGGTTGGACAGACTTGGATAGTTTTCTCTGGAATGTCGGAGGTTGAGAGGAGACTTGATAGAAGCATGTTCGGCACAAACATAGTGTGCTGAAGGGCCCATTCTGTGCTGTACTATAGAAACATAGAAACATAGAAAATAGGTGCAGGAGTAGGCTATTCGGCCCTTCGAGCCTGCACCGCCATTCAATATGATCATGGCTGATCATCCAACTCAGTATCCTGTACCTGCCTTCTCTCCATACCCCTGATCCCTTTAGCCACAAGGGCCACATCTAACTCCCTCTTAAATATAGCCAACGAACTGGCCTCAACTACCTTCTGTGGCAGAGAATTCCACAGATTCACCACTCTCTGTGTGAAAAATGATTTTCTCATCTCGGTCCTAAAAGACTTCCCCCTTATCCTTAAACTGTGACCCCTTGTCCTGGACTTCCCCAACATCGGGAACAATCTTCCTGCATCTAGCCCGTCCCAACCCCTTAAGAATTTTGTAAGTCTCTATGAGATCCCCCCTCAATTTTCTAAATTCCAGCGAGTACAAGCCGAGTCTATCCAGTCTTTCTTCATATGGAAGTCCTGCCATCCCAGGAATCAATCTGGTGAACCTTCTCTGTACTCCCTCTATGGCAAGAATGTCTTTCCTCAGATTAGGAGACCAAAACTGTACGCAATACTCCAGGTGTGGCCTCACCAACACCCTGTACAACTGCAGTAGAACCTCCCTGCTCTTGAACTCAAATCCTTTTGCTATGAATGCCAACATACCACTCGCTTTCTTCACAGCCTGCTGCACCTGTTTTCAATGACTGGTGTACCATGACACCCAGGTCTCGTTGCATCTCCCCTTTTCCCAATCGGTCACCATTCAAATAATAGTCTACTTTCCTGTTTTTGCCACCAAAGTGGATAACCTCACATTTATCCACATTATACTGCATCTGCCATGCATTTGCACACTCACCCAACCTATCCAAGTCACCTTGCAGCATCCTAGCATCCTCCTCACAGCTAACACTGCCCCCCAGCTTCGTGTCATCCGCAAACTTCGAGATGTTGCATTTAATTCCCTCGTCCAAATCATTAATATATATTGTAAATAGCTGGGGTCCCAGCACTGAGGCTTGCAGCACCCCACTAGTCACTGCCTGCCATCCTGAAAAGGACCCGTTCACTCCTACTCTTTGCTTCCTGTCTGCCAGCCAGTTCTCTATCCACATCAATACTGAACCGCCAATACCGTGTGCTTTAAGTTTGTATACTAATCTCTTATGTGGGACTTTGTCGAAAGCCTTCTGAAAGTCCAGATATAACACATCCACTGCTTCTCCCTTATCCACTCTACTAGTTACATCCTAAAAAAATTCAATAAGATTCGTCAGACATGATTTACCTTTCGTAAATCCATGCTGACTTTCAAATGCGCTGCTATCCCATCTTTAATAACTGACTCTAGCAATTTCCCCACTACCGATGTTAGACTAACTGGTCTGTAATTCTCTGTTTTCTCTCTCCCTCCCTTTTTAAAAAGTGGGGTTACATTAGCTACCCTCGAATCCTCAGGAACTACTCCAGAATCTAAAGAGTTTTGGAAAATTATCACTAAGGCATCCACTATTTCTGGGGCTACTTCCTTAAGTACCCTGGGATGCAGCCTATCTGGCCCTGGGGATTTATCGGCCTTTAATCCATTCAATTTACCTAACGCACACCACTTTCCGGCTAACCTGGATTTCACTCAGTTACTCCATCTCATTTGACCCGCGATCCCCTGCTATTTCCGGCAAATTATTTATATCTTCCTTAGTGAAGACAGAACCAAAAGTAGTTATTCAATTGATCTGCCATGTCCTTGTTCCCCATGATCAATTCACCCTGTTGCTGACTGCAAGGGACCTACATTTGTTTTAACTAATATTTTTCGCTTTACATATCGATAAAAACTTTTGCAGTCAGTTTTTATGTTTCCTGCCAGTTTTCTTTCATAATCCATTTTCCCTTTCCTAATTAAGCCCTTTATCCTCCTCTGTTGGACTCTGATTTTCTCCCAGTCCTCTGGTAGGCTGCTTTCTCTGCCTAATTTGTACGCTTCATCTTTTGCTTTGATACTATTCCTGATTTCCCTTGTTATCCACGGATGCACAACAAGGTTGCTAACTAACCCTTCCTCATTACTCAATACCCAGTCTAGAATAGCCTGCTTTCTCGTTGGTTCCTCTACATGTTGGTTTAGGAAACTATCCCGCATACATTCCAAGAAATCCTCTTCCTCAGCACCCCTGCCAATTTGATTCACCCAATCTATATGTAGATTGAAGCCACCCATTATAACGGTTTTACCTTTGTTGCAGGCATTTCTAATTTCCTGTTTGATGCCATCCCCAACTCCACTACTACTGTTAGGTGGCCTGTACACAACACCCACTAGCATTTTCTGCCCCTTAGTGTTTCGCAGCTCCACCCATATCGATTCCACATCCTCCAAGCTAATGTCCTTCCTTTCTATTGCGTTATTCTCTTCTCTAACCAGCAATGCTACCCCATCTCCTTTTCCTCTCTGTCTATCCCTCCTGAATATTGAATATCCCTGGATGTTCAGCTCCCATCCTTGGTCACCCTGGAGCCATGTCTCCGTGATCCCAACTATATCATAAGCATTAATAGCTATCTGCACATTCAACTCATCCACCTTATTAAGAATGCTCCTCGCATTGAGACACAAAGCCTTCAGGCTTGTTTTTACAATGCTCTTGCCCATTTTATGTTGAAAGGTGGCCCTTTTTGATTTTTGCCCTGGACTTGTCTGCCTGCCACTTTTCACCTTGCTACCTATTGCTTCTATCCTCATTTTACACCCCTCTGTCTCTATGCTCACACATTTAAGAAACCCACCACCTCTTATTCTCTGTTTATTATTTTTTTCTTCTTTCCCCCCTACGTGTTGCATCTGACTGCTTCCCTTCTCTGCCTCCTGCCTCATACACGGTCTGCTTGCTTTCTCTATTAGAGTCCCCCCCCCCCCCCAACCGATCTAGTTTAAAGTCTCCCCAGTAGCCTTTGCAAATCTCCCCGTCAGTATATTGGTTCCCCTCAGGTTCAAGTGCAACCCGTCCTTTTTGTACAGGTCACACCTTCCCCAAAAGAGGTCCCAATGATCCAGAAACTTGAATCCCTGCCCTCTGCACCAGTCCTTTAGCCACGCATTTATCCTCCACCTCGCTCCATTCCTACTCTCACTGTCGCGTGGCACAGGCAGTAATCCTGAGATTGTTACCTTTGCGGTCCTTCTCCTTAACTCTCCTCCTAACTCCCTAAATTCTCCTTTCAGGACCTCTTCTCTTTCTATACCTATGTCATTGGTATCTATATGTACCACGACCTCTGGCTCCTCTCCCTCCCATTTCAGGATATCTTGGACACGTTCAGTCACATCCCGGACCCTGTCACCAGGGAGGCAAACTACCATCTGGGTCTCCTGACTGCGTCCACAGAATCGCCTATCTGACCCCCTAACTATAGAGTCCCCTATTACTGCTGCCCTCCTCTTCTTTTCCTTACCCTTCTGAGCAACAGGGCTGGACTCTGTACCTTCTCTACCTTCGCCACACATTGAGGGGAGATATGATAGAAAGAGATCCTGAGCTACTATCTACCTCATTGGAGACCATCGACCTTTACTCAGACTCTGACTCATTAATCGGACTTTACTGGACTTTATCTTGCACTAAACATTATTTTCCTTTATCCTGCATCTGTACACTGTGGACGCCTCAATTGTAATCATGTATAGTCTTTCCATTGACTGGTTCGCATGCAACAAAAGCATTTCACTGCACCTTGGTACACATGGCAATAAATTAAAACTAAACTAAGTTGGTGGGAAGAATGCTGAAGGTTTGATTTAGGTTCAAGACTTGAACCTAATCTGCTTTAGGATGAAGCCGCAAGGAAAAGATGCTGCAATGACTCTGAGAATAATGTTGACAGACAGAATCAAATACACAGGACTAGATGTTAAGAAGTCCCTTGTGCCAGTAGGGGAGCATTTCACGACATTCATTGATTGCTGAGAGTGGTGGACGCTCAAATATATAAATTGGGGAATAGTATGGGAGCTGTCTCAAGAAGTACAGACAAGATATGTGATTTGGATTGGGGCAGGGCTGAACTTCTTCTTTGTGCATATGGCATGCGCAGCCTAAAGATGAAGGACAACTTGTCCTAATTGATCTTATTTGATTGTGCAGGCCAGGTTGATTGCATTCGTTGAAACAGGGCGGACCACGTGAAGGTTGCAATCTCCCACCCCGTCAGGGCTGATGAGTGAGTGGAATCATGCCCAAGGTACAATGGTGGTGGTTGGATTTTAGATGATATAAAAAATAAAAATAAGAGGGATTACAGTGATATGGATCAAATAGAGTCATAGTCATACAGTGTGGAAACAGGCCTTTTGGCCCAACTTGCAAATATCGACCTGTCCACTGTACACTCGTTCTACTTGCCTGCATTTAGCCTATACCCCTCTAAACCTGACCTTTCCATGTAACTGTCCAAATGTTTCTTAAACTTTGTGATAAGACATGCCTCAACTACCTCCTCCCACAGCTTGTGCCATGCACCCACCACCCTCAGTAGGTATGTTACAAAACCTACCTTCAGCGGCGCTGCAGTTCTGTCACTGGCCGTGTGTGCGGGTTAAAATGCGGTTTTCCCCTGCCTTCCGGAGTTATATTTTTTCGGGGTGCGAGCTTTTGCTAAAGATTCGTTCTGACTGCTGGTATGTGAATTTTGTTTTTAATCGCCTGACAATTTCAGCGCTGGAGTAAAATAAAAATTAGCTTCTAATGCCGTGAACGCCAACAACGGGGACGGATTTCACGTAGGGGACAGGTAAAGGAAAGCTGTTTATTTTTACATATAAACTTGCTTGTTAAGATGACCTTAATCAAACTTTCATGTTGCGAAACGGTGATTTATTCCCCATATGAACCGGCAGTATTTTTCCTGCCGATATGGGGTTTAAATTCACCGCAACCGCAATGTTCCAATCCATCGCGTCCCATAAAATCCCACTCGCAAGCTGATTTAAATGGCCATTAATTTACGGGCATTAAACACTAAATTCCTTCAATTTGGCCTTTAAATTCATGACAATGAGATTTAAAAATCATGTTATATTGTGAATTCTTGTGTTTTGTAAATAGCTACAATTGGGTTACTAACTAATTATATGCTTTAATTTCACGTCATCCAAGTAAGATTGTTTCATATTTGTTTCAGAATGCTTCAATCTAAAATAACTGAACATTTCTTCTTTTGACTGTCCTCGATCACAACTTTTGTGTTAAGTCAATGGAAAAGCAATAGGGAACAAGATGCTAATTTCCGAGTATGAAAATGGCCATAACTTTAATACTGAAGATATGAAAGTGAATTAGATGTCAAATTGAACTTCTTTTTATGCTTTATCTGATGGGATAAATTGCGGACTTGATTTTTAAAATCTCAAAATTTTGTAACATTACTACCCTCAGTTCCTATTAAATATTTCCCCCTCACCTTCAACCTATGTCCTCTGGTACTTGATTCCCCTACTCTGGGCAAGAGACTCTGTGCATCTACCTGAACTATTCCTCAATGCAGACAAAGGTTTCAAAGGTTTCAAAGGTCTTTTATTGTCACATGCACCAATTAAGGTACAGTGACATGCGAAATAAAAAAGCAACAAGACACACAACTACATAAAAGTTAACATAAACATCCACCAAGCGGATTCTCCACATTCATCACTGTGATGGAAGGCAAAAAAGTCCAAACTCCTTCCGCATTATTCTTCCTTGGTCGGGTCCATGGAACCATCCGTCGGGGCGATCGAAGCTCCCGCGGCAGGGCAGTTGAAACTACCGCGGCTTGGAGTTCTCAAAGTCGGTCTCTGACCAGAGACGTGGGCTCCGTGATGTTAAGTCCGCAAGCACCCACGGTTGGAGCTCCGAGGTTGACCCTGGCAAAGGGAACACGGGCTCCATGAAGTTAAAGTCCCACAGGCTCCCTGCGGTGGAGCTCTCAAAATCGGTCTCCAGCAAAGGCCGCCAACTGCTCGATGTTAGGCCGCAGTGCATACGGTGATACGATATGGAAAAACATTGCATCTCCGTCGAGGGAAGAGTTTCCCCCAACCACCCACATAAAACAAGCTATAGAACACTAAAAACATACATTTAACAGATACAATTAAGACACAAAGAAGGAAAGGACAGACAGACTGTTGGCAAGGCAGCCATTGCTGGTGCCACCTGGAAATGTGACTAACCCAATATGCCTACTTGGTTGGCATGGACATGGTGGGCTGAAGGGCCTGCTTCTGCACTGTATAGCTCTAGAACTCTGGGATAATTATCCAAAGTCAAAAGAAAGGAGACACTGGAAAACAACAAATGCCTTCAGTGACATTAAAGATTGAGGGTAGAGACAGAAAATGTCACAATGATGAAAATATAAAGTTGTAGCGATAGTAAGAATATAAATTTAATGCTTAACCAGCACAGAGAAACCATAAAAAGGATGTGCAAGTAGGCTTGCCTATTTTCACTTTCAAGATTGTGAAAAAATTTAATTAAAAATATATTGGAATGCAAATCCAGAACAATGGAGTGAAGATTAACACAGATATGTCAATGTTTGTTACATTTGACTATATTAAAATTCTGTGCATATTTCCACTGCACATCAGGCACATGAATAAACTCATGAATGTAAGGGAATAGAAAAGAGTAATGTGTAACATGAGTAATGGGAAGGCAAACAAACAAGTAAGATTAGTGAAGTTTATTATTCATGGATAAAGTTGTTAAGAGGATTATCTAGTTGAGCTAAAATAATAAAATGATTTAGATGGAATGAACACAAAATACTGTGTAAGCTAATAGAATCAAACATTAAAAATTCACTTCCTGAAAAGTAAATTTAAATTGGAGCCCACAATCTTTACTCAATGATGTTAAATATTTCTTATTTGAAAAGTATATTTTATTCATAATTATACATGCAGGAAATACAGTTGGTATATTTTTCTCCTTAATTACCTTGCACCATCAATTTTCTTGCAAACGCATCAATGCCACTTAGGAATGGGTGACGTTTTGGGTTGAGACCCTTCTTCAGACTGGGTAGGGATAAGGGAAATAAGAGATATAGATGGTGATATGGAGAGAAAAAGATGTGCAAATAATTAACAATGATAAAATAGTAAGGCCATAGTAAGCAGTTTGTAGGGTGAAAATGAGAAGTGTGACTTGGGTGGGGGAGGGTTGGCGAGAGAGGCTACCTGAAATGAGATGAATCAATATTCATACCACTGGGCTGCAAGCTGCCCAAGCGAAATATGAGATGCTGTTCATCCAATTTGCATTTAGCCATATATATACATTTAAGGTAGACTTCAGTAAGTCGACTTGAATTGAAATACGCACACACATGTATACATACACACACACACACACACACACACACACACACACACACACACACACACACATGTATACCTACACACATGTATACATACATGTGCACACATTTGTATACATACACAAACACACATCCATGTATACATACACACACACACCCATGTATACACACACCCATGTATACATACACACATATATATATATACACAAACATACACACATAAAACAACCAATAATAGTGCAAAAAGACAAAACCAATGTTCATGTCTATTTACTTCTGATCTTATTTGGAGGTTATAGTGTTTAATCGTTTGACGGTTTTTGTGAAGAAGCTGTTCCTGAACCTGACCGTTACAATTTACAGGCTCCTATATCTTCTTCCCGATGGCAGGAGTGAAGTGAGTGTGATCCCATCTTGGATGTTCGGCAGGTCAGCACCTGCAATTGAATAATGTTGTTGCAATGCTATTATTCAACGCAATGTGTCCTATATTTGCTCTACCCCTTGTCCCACTGACGGGTTGCAGGTCGTGTCTGGCTGCACCCTGCAGCGGTTCAGCACCAGCCCCCGGGACAGCTCCCCGCGCCGTTCACACTGCGGCGCGCGCTCCCGGGGACCAGGAGCCGGCCGGCCGGCCAGCCCCGCCCCCTCGCCCTGACTGACGGCCACTCCCTCCAATAAAAGAAGAGACGCCCCAGTGAAGGCCGGGTGCTGCACCAATGGGCCGGGCCGGGGGCGGGACTTCCCGCGGGATGATTGGCAGCCGAGGCTGTGCTGAGCTGAGCTGCAGACAAGGCGAGGTGGCTGCACCTTGAGTCCAGGGGCAGCGCTGGGCGGCTTTGGCCGGCAATGGACAGCACACCTCTTCATTAATCTATCTAAAAATAAAGGCGCATGCATGCAAGCTGACAACGCAGCCCCAGGCCAAAGTCAAGAGGAAAGTGATGGCGGAGCCGCAGAATTGAGTTGCAGCAAAACAAGAGGAACGTCCCTCGGCTCCACAATCACTGTTGTACTTCACGGGCTTTATTTTTTATTTGTAAACAACAATCGTCTTTCCTGCGTGCTGGTGACAAGGGATTCGCGCTCCCTTTAAGGGCCGGGATGCAACAAGTCGATTGGAGCAAAGACTCCCCGCACCTGCCTGGATTATGTTATGTAAGTATAGTCGTTGACTGTTTGAGCGATGTAGTTTGCTAAATCCCCCCCCCCCCCCCCCCGAAGATTATATGGGGCATATCCCCTTTAAGAGATTTCATTAACTCCCTAAAAGAATTAATACGAAAAAAGTAATGGGACAGTAAAATATGTAAAAGCAGAATCTTACTAGACTTCAATGTAGACTTCAGCAAGTCGACATTGAATTGAACTAACCGTAAACGTGTTCAATCTATATTGCTCTTCGCGAATGAAGTTTACACATTGTCAATCACATTGCCCTTTTCCCAAAGATTATATAGGCATTGCCCCATTAAAATAATTCACATCGACGCACTGAAAGATTTAATACAAGGGTCTCGACCCGGAACATCACCCATTCCTTCTCACCAGAGAAGCTGCCTGTCCCTCTAAGTTACTCCAGCTTTTTGTGTCTATCTTCAACATAAAGAAAGTATTGGAATTGTTAAAGATGTAAAAGAGGATCATGCATGACCAGCAAGTCGCCTTTGCAATGAAATAACTTTCAATATTACCGATCAACATTGGTAATGTTTAACAAAAATCAATCTATATGGCTTTTGTGGAAACAAAGAACTGGAGATGGTGGTTTATACCAATGATAGACACAAAGTGTTGGAATAACTCAGCGGCTCATCTTTTGTGGGTTAAGTTTAAACATTCCCAATCCACATTGCCCATTTCGTAAACGTTTTATGGGCATTGCCCCTTTAAGAGGGTTCACATAACGCCCTGAGAGGGTTAATATAAAGTATTGGAGCAGTTAAATATTGGAAAAAGCAGATTACGCAAGATTCCAGCTAGTCGCCTTTGAATTGAAATAACCCTAAACATTCCCAATCCATATTGCCCTTTTCGTAAAGGTTATATGGACGTTGCCCCTTTAAGTGTATGCACTTTAAGCACTGAAAGATTTAAAATAAATAATGTATTAGAACAGTTAACGATGGAAGTGGCAGATCATGCAAGATTCCAGCGAGTCGAATAACAAATGTTCCCAACACACAATGCTCGTGTGAATTAAACGTTAACGTCACCAATCTACATTGCACCATTCCTAAAGGATGTATGGGCATTGTCCCTTTAAGAGGAAACGCACTGAACGAGTTAATATAAAGAAAGTATTGGAACAGTTAAAGATGGAAAATACAAGTCATGCCGGACTTCAGCAAGTCGGCTTTGAATTGAAATAACATTAACCATCACCAAACCGCATTGCTCTCGTGGGTTAAGAATAAACATTCCCAATCCATGTTGCTCCTCGACGAGGCTTTTGCGAAATTAAACCCAAACCCACAGTGACAATGTATTTTCCCCGCCTTTTAATGACGGGAAGAATCAAACGAATAACTTTCTCCATCGTGTGGCGTTAGTCCCCCACTACGTTGCAGATTTAGATTTCTGTTCAGGGGACTTTGTGTGTTTTATGTAACCCGACGAGTCTTGTTATTGCGAGTTGTTGTAGCAGTACATTCAGACAAGAGGCTAACTGTGAAAGTGCATGTTTACAAATTTGACTGCGGTTTGCTGGCCCGAGAGCCGTCTGACAAATATTTGAGTGGTCGGTGGTTTGCACAGGCTTGCGACTGGTTTTTGCGCAAGTCCCAGAATCCAACGTAGGCTTCTTGTGGAGATGCCGTGACCGCGTTGGCAACTGCACCAGAAATACAATTTCATGTTTGTTACTTTCACAAATGTTATGGAAGCAAGAAGTATTTGCGGCAGCGTCGAAAGAAATCCTGCATTCCAAGGCCATAATCCAATTCCTCACAGGTTAGCCTAGGTCCAGGTGAAGATTCACATTTTATGTGCATGGACCGTCCCATTTCGGTTTGAAATGTACCTGGAAGTATTTCTGTATATTGTAAACAGTCCATTTGATAAACTGCTTTGATCCAGACCAAAAGTCACCCAGTCCTGCCATTGTTTAATTCACGTGTCGGGAGTGAAGCCAATTGCAAATTGGAGCAAAAAGTTCCTCCTATTTCAGAATTTGTCTGAAGAAGGATCTCGACCGGAAATGTCACCCATTCCTTCTCTCCAGAGATGCTGCCTGTCCCACCGAGTTACGCCAGCATTTTGTGTCCATCTCTTATTTTGCTTGGGCAGCTTGCAACCCAGCGACATGAGCGCCAATTTCTCTAATTTCAACTAACCCTTGTATTCCTTCTCTTTCCGTCCCTCCCCCACCGTTGTTGTCGAACTAGTTTCACTGTCGTCCAGCTTAGCTTTACTGTTTGTATCCACTCTTTATCACCTTCTCCACAGCCAACAATGTACCATTGTGGGCTCCACCTTTCCTTGATCATCGTTGCTGGTTTTGATTTGTCCGTTTGTGTACTTTCCATTAATTTGTTCTTTGTTTCTTTTCATATCTCTAGTTCCCTCTTGCCTGACTTAGTCTAAAGAATGGTCTCAACCCAAAACGTCACCTATTTCTTTTCTCCAGGGATGCTGCCTGACCCGCTGAGTTACTCTAGCATTTTATGTCTATCTATAATTTAATTCAGATTTTTTTCCAGTATTTAAGATTGACTACATAATACAAGTTTGTGCGGATTCTCACACAGATCAAATATTGTACAACACGGTGAAATGGTACGCAGATGGAATATTTTAATTTAAAACCTTGAGGTTTGCAAAAGGACACAGAATGCTGGAGTAAGCGGGTCAGGCAGCATCCCTGGGGATCATGGATAGGTGATGTTTCACAGAATGCTGGAGTAAGCGGGTCAGGCAGCATCCCTGGGGAACATAGATAGGTGATGTTTCACAGAGAGCTGGAGTAACACAGTGGGTCAGGCAGCATCCCTGGGGATCATGGATAGGTGATGTTTCACAGAATGCTGGAGTAAGCGGGTCAGGCAGCATCCCTGGGGAACATAGATAGGTGATGTTTCACAGAGTGCTGGAGTAACTCAGTGGGTCAGGCAGCATCCCGGGGGAACAAGGATAGGCGACGTTTCATGTTGGGACCCTTCGTCAAACTGATTATGGTGGGGGGGGGGGGGGTGAGAAGAAAGCTGGAAACCACCTTGAGGTTTGCAATATATATGACTGTGTGTCTAAAAAACAAAAGACAAATGGTTTTTGCATGTTTGTACGATAAATCAAATCCGTAGCTCGTCCTCTCCCACTGCCTGCTCTCTTCAGAAGCCATTGTAATGGTGAGGGCTGAGGGATTTAGAGCGTGATATAATCTTTTTAAAGAATCCCACTAATTAGATTCCTTTATTTGTTTGGCTGGCTGGCTGGTAAGTTTGCATAATGTGTGTCTGAGGATCTTGGGTATGGGAAGCAGCTTAGAAATGACTTGCAAGGATAAAAAAGATGAGGAATGAATCACTGAATCCAATCTCATCTTTTCCCTTTAAACTTCCTGATGGGAAAGCCTTGAAAGAGCCTGACATTTTAAATGGGACAGGGACATGGATAGGATAGGTTTAGAGGGATATGGGTCAAATGCAGGCAGATGGGACCAGCGTAGATGGTGCAAACTTGTTGGCAAGGATAAGTTAGGTGAAAGGACCTGTTTCCGTGCTGTATGACTGCAACTAATAAATTTCAATATTAACTGAATGGAAAAGGATGCTACATTACAGCAGGTCTGTAGGTATTGTGAAATAATTCTCTCCATACTAGTCGCTGATACTTTCCATTTTTTCCATATTGTTCATAATTCCACATGTCAAAGGAGGCCAGTTGGCCCACCGAGTCAATGCTCTCTCCTCGACTTCCCTGTTGGCTATTCTCTCTCTTACATATAGAACAAGTGACCTCTGAATCTGCCCCCACTGATCTACTCGAGGTCATTTTAAAACATGGCAGCAGAGGTATGATATGTGGGAGGAAACCCAAGCAAATGAGGGAGCTGCAGCGAACGTGTAGCTTCACACAAACAGCATCCAAGGTGAGGTTCAGCATCTGTTGTTTGAGCTGTGCTGCAGTAGTACTAATTGCTGCATCACAGTGTTTCTGTCCATGTCTGTCTGGAGGGAATGAGAGAGAGAGAGAATTGTCAATGCTGGAATCTTCAGTAGAGCACAAATTGCTGGAGTTACTCAGCAGGTCAAGAAACATCTCTGGAGAAAGTGGATAGGTGATGTTTTGTATCAGGATCCTTCTTCACCTGTTTTGAATCTATTGCTGTTGATATTGCTCTCAGATATGTTTCTGATCAAGGTTTTAATTTGGTTCCGTGATACAGCGTGCAAACAGGCTGTTCAACTTACCACGTCCACGGTGACCATCAATCACCCGTTCCCACTAGTTCTATGATATCCCACTTTCTCATCCACTCCCCACACACAAGGGGCAATTTACAGAGGTCAATTAATATACAAACCCGCACGTGTGGGAGGAAACTTGGGCATCTGGAGGAAACCCAGGTGGTCACAAGGAGAACTGACAAACTGCATACACAGGCAGCACTCGAGGTCAGGATCAAACTGGGAACTGTGAGGCTGCAGCTCCACCAGCTGCACTGCACTACTGTGCCGCAATATGTTTAACTGTGTCATAGAAAACTTTTAATAACACATACTTTAGGGGTTAACCCAGACAGGCATAGTTTGCTGTGTAATCATGTGTACAACTGCAGAACAGAAACAGTTTAGTTTCTTACTGTCACTGTGAAAAGCTTTTTTGCTGCGTTCTATCCAGTCAATGGAAAGACTATACATGATTAAAATTGAACCGTCCACAGTGTACTGATACAGGATAAAGGGATTAAAGTTTAATGCAAGATAAAGTCTAGTCAAGTACATTTAAAGATAGTCCAAGGGTCTATTGGTAGATCATAGTTCAGGACCACTCTCTAGTTGGTGATAGGATGGTTCTGTTGCCCGATAACAGTGAGAAGAAACTGTCTGTGAAGTGCATTTTTACACTTCTGTACCTCTTGCCTCATGGGGGAGGAGAGAAGAGGGAGTGACAGGGGTGAGACAGGTCCTTGATTATGCTGGTGGCCTTGCTGAGGCAGTGTGACGTGTAGATGAAGTCAATGGACGGGAGGTTGGTTTGCGTGATTGTATTTTCTAAATTAATTTTAAATTCTAGTTAACATCATCAAAAATTGATTGAACCATTTGTTCACCAAAGTTTGATTTAAATCTAGGAATTGACTCGACACGAGCGCCGTGGGCCAGAGAGCTGGTCCCGAGCTGTACAGTCCCATGTTCCATGCTGTTGTTATTAATCTTTTACAGAGTGAGGTGTATTGGAATTAATCAATGACCAGAGGTGCCATTGCATACCACCAGGTGTTATTATTTTACCCAAAAGGATTCACCAGAAAAATAATTAAATTTATTAAATGTCCTTCAACAGAGGAAAAGATTGTCTTGAGGCATCTCACATACTATAGTCAGGTTAAATTGTATAAGGAGATGAAGTCTGAACCCATCCTCAGCATTAATGAATGAACGAATGATACTTTATTATCAAACGTGACATGTCACAGTTCGTTGTTTGGCATATACGAGTATGCAAAGTATGCCAAGAGTCGCCACGTAAAGGGGACTGACAAAGTTACAAAGTATGCCATTTTATTCCCAAAGGTATTCCATTTAATTCCTAACTAGTAATCCATCCTTTGTTCTCGGCCGCCCCCCCCCCCCCCCCCCCCCCCCCCCCCCCACATTTCAATTTAAATATAGTAAAAGGTGGCACAGTGACAGAGCTGCTACCTCACAGCACCAGAGTCTTGGGTCGGAATCTGACTATGGGTGCTCTCCGTACGGAGTTTGCACGTTCTCCCTCTGACCACGTGGGTTTCATCTGGGTGCTCCGGTTTCCTCCCACATTCCAAAGACTTGTAGGTTAAATGGCTTTGGTAAATAGCCCCTAGTATGTAGCACCTGGAACCAGAATACTAGTGATCATTGGTTGGCGTGGATCACAGGGCCTGTTTCCATGCTGTATCTCTAAACTAAACTTAAATATTTTGTGAATAGTAACAACATCACAATTCTGCTGAGAGGAACTGCATAATTAGACTGAAAAAAGTCTTCTCGTAGTAATATTATGGCACTGTTACATTTTTATCTTGTTTCAGCGTTCGTCAGCACGTTTATTCCACTAACTGGACCGGCTGTACATGCTCCTTCCCTTCCACACTGTGATCTCGCCAGCTGAGGACGCGAAGCTGCGCCTTTCATGATTGCTGCCGTGGCTCACGGAGAAGAAGCGACTAATTATGAGAAGACTGGTTTGCTGCAAGGTGGTGCTGGCCACCTCCTTGATCTGGGTGCTACTGGATGTTGTCTTGCTGCTGTACTTCAGTGAATGCAATAAGTGTGATGACAAGAAGGACCGCTCTCTCTTGCCTGCTCTGAGAGGTAAGAAATCTTGATGCTTCTGCCATCAATGTTTAAAATATCTTGCAAGAAAGGATTTGTTAATAAAGTAGCCCACTCAAATGGGCAAAGGGCACAGCACTGTACAAGAATAAACCCTTGTGCTGAACAAGCCTATCTCTTCTGAAGAAGTGTTCTGACCCAAAACGTCACCCATGCTATTTCTCCAGAGATGCTGCCTGATCCACTGAGTTACTCCAGGACTTTGTGTCTACCATCTCTTTTCTACCTGCGCAGAATCAACATCCCTCCATTCCCTGCTAATCTATATGCCTATTCAAAAAGCCTCTTAAATTCCACTATCATATCTGCTTCAACCACTAACCCCGGCAGCGTATTCAAGGCACCCACCACACCGTGTGTTTTAAAAAAAATAAAAATAAAAAACTTGCCCCAGACAATTCCTTTAAACTTTTCCCCTCTCACCTTAAAGCTTTGCCCTTGAGTATTTTATTTTTTTCCACCCTGTGAAATAGGTTCTGACTGTCTACCCTATCTATGCCTCATAACATTTTATACTTCTATCTGGTCTACCTTCATTCTCTGGCGTTCCAGAGAAAATAATCCAAGTCTCTCCAATCTATTCCTATAGGTAATACCTTATATATTGTGATATTAAGCTTCAAATGTTGATCACAGCTACTTTAGCCAAATTGACATGTTTTGTTTCCCTCTTAGACAATAGGTGCAGAGTAGGCCATTTGGCCCTTCGAGCCAGCACCGCCATTCAATGGCTGATCATCCCCAATCAGTACCCCGTTCCTGCCATCTCCCCATATCCCCTGACTCCGCTATTGTTAAGAGCCCTATCTACATCTCTCTTGAAAGCATCCAGAGGACCTGTCTCCACCACCCTATGAGGCAGATAATTCCACATTCACAACTCACTGTGAGAAAAAGTGTTTCCTCGTCTCCGTTCTAAATGGCTTACTCCTTATTCTTAAACTGTGGCCCCTGGTTCTGGAGTCCCCCAACATGTTTCCTGCCTCTAGTGTGTCCAAACCCTTAACAACCTTGTGTTGGTGTTTGGTATAATGTATGCACATTTATTTCTTGCACTTAAATAAAATGTCAAAAATAGACATTTGATATTGGGTTGTGATTTGGGAAGTTTTTCCCATTGAATGCCAAAGTGAGATTGTTTACTTTGCGTGACTGCAATGGAGCAATGTTTAACATTTATCAAATATTCTACCAAGGCTATAAACTGAAATTATCTGATTGAATTGTTTCTGCCTTTAACTGTTGTCTGTGTAACTGATTGCGCTCTTTTCAAGTGTATGCATCCCAGTAGACATGGCCTCTCTTGTGAACTCATCCTGCTGTCCAATATACTTAAACATTGTTTTTGGTAAACATTGATCTACAAATTTAAATCTGGGGAATTTAATTGGATTTCAGGAAAGAAAGTCTGGGAGCAGATTGACATTATCTTAAACCCACTAGGGAGAATTTTTACATTTACCAAGCCAATTAACCTACAAACCTGAACGTCTTTGGAGTGTGGGAGGAAACCGAACCGTAGAAAATCCATGCAAGCTACAGGGAGAATGTACAATTTCCGTATAGACAGCACCTGTAGTCGGGATCGAACCCGGGTCTCCGGTGCTGCATTTGCTATATGGCAGCAACTCTACTGTGCCACCGTGACCGCTCTGTGCTTTAATGATTCTGATCCATCCTTACAATTATGCTTTTATTTAAATGCATGGTTTCTTGTGGAGTGTTGGAATGTGGAAGGACTAGCATTTAGCATCCAGCCCAGCACTTTCTGGATTAAGGAGGCAGTTTGGAGTTGACTATATTGGTAGATCTCGGATCAGTATATAGGTCAGACCAGGCAAGGACAGTAGATTTCCTTCCCTGAAGGGCATTGACGCAGACAGATTTTTATGACAACCATGGTCATGGTTACTGAATGTGTTTTTACATTCCAGATTTAATGTGGAATTAAAATTTGATGTCTCTGTCTATATGTGTCCAAGGTATATGCATTAAAAATCTAAATCTGTGCTTTTACTTTTGAGTATGATATTAAAATACTTATTGTGTTGGGTTTGAAGTCTTCTGGACTCTCCTGATTTGTGCTAATGTTGTAAAGTATTCCCTTTATTGTCTACTGAGAATGTTCTACGTAAATTGTCACTTGAGCCGTGCTTATGTACAGCATAACATAGACGCTTTAAACACAAAATGCTGGAATAACTCAGCGGGTCAGGCATCATCTTTGGAGAAAAGGAATTGGTGACGTTTCGGTTTGAAACACTTCTTCTGAAGGGTCACCTATTCCTTTTATCCAGAAATGCTGCCTGACCCGCTCAGTTACACCAGCATTTTGCATTCATCTTCAGTGTAAACCAGCACCTGCAGTTTCTTCCCATACACTTTAAACAGATGGTTATATTATTTGCTGAGTCAAAAGGAATTCAATGTGGTTTAACTTTCTCATAGATTCCGTTGTTCTGAACTGAGAATGGCATCTTAAATGTGAACGCATGGTTTTGCTTTATGATGTATGGGTTCAACATTTAAAAAAAAATCAAGTTCCTGAAGTGTATTTAAATAATTCTTCCAGATTTATTTGGATGCAAGCACGACAAATGAATTGTCAAAATTCCTGGTAGGCACTCTTAAATATTTTATTTCCAGATACTCAACAGACAGTAAGGAACTGTGTCCAAGATAATCAGATTTCAACGTTATGAAAGCTAAGGATCCAAAGTGTATTTGAATTGTGTCAAATAATAAGAGTTTGTTACAATTTGCAGTTTTTTCACACGTGAGTGATTTCCTGGTTTAACTTGAGTGAAGACATAATATTTTGGAACATTGGGCAAAGATAATTACAACTACAAAATTCAGAAGCTTTTTTTTTTGCATAGTGGTGTTTCTTAAGCCTTTGTGATGTTGCATTTGATGGGAATACCTGCTTAATTTAAGTTATAAATATTTACAACTGGGATGCTTTGCTTTGTTAGGTGAGGTTAGATCTAAGGTGATTAAGATCAAAAAAAGATTAGAATAAATAAAAATAGTCAATTCACTAATTTACCATCTGGTCTTCCATCCTCGCCACAGTGATCAAGAATTTCCTTGATTAATTATGGTTGTTTCGCATTAGGTACTGTTACTTCATTATCAAAATTGCAACTGAAGGGATGAAGATGAAAATCGCATTCCAAATGTATATGCCACAATTCAGCAATATTTAAAATTTATAAGATGCAGACCAAGGGGAACCATTTTGCTTGTTAAGACTATGTTAAGAGCCTTGTAGTATGAAATATGTTTTATGCTGACTGTTTGTATGTTATGGTAGCTTTTAGATTGGATAAATTTGTAATTGGGAAAAGGGGTTTGAATCTTGTTGAATGCAATTGCAATAAAATCTGAACTCAGATACCAACCCTTAATGTTGAAAGTCAAATGAAATGCTCTAAAACACATAACTTGCATTCATAATGGGTTCTTTCATCATCTTTAGACAACTCAAAGCTCTTCACACCCAATGCATGTCTTATGTTCTAAAGGTTTGGTCGTATAAAGTAGGCAAAGACGGTCGTGTTACTTACCGTGTTAATACTACGACCCGAAACGTCACTCATTCCTTCTCTCCAGAGATGCTGCCTGTCCCGCTGAGTTACTCCAGTATTTTGCATCTATCTTCGAATTAAACCAGCACCTGGAGAAAACCCACGCGGTCACAGGGAGAACGTACAAAATCTGTACAAACAGCACCTGTAGTCGGGATCAAACCTGGGTCTCTGGTGCTGTAAGGCAGCAACTCTACCGCTGCGCCACTGTGCTGCTTTAGTTGCTGTGTACAATATATTAAAATAGTGTGCAGATTTTTAAAAGAAAGTCTAAACCAAACTAGTTTATTTATGAGGGTTACACAAAAAGCTGGAGAAACTCAGCGGGTGCAGCAGCATCTAAGGAGCGAAGGAGATAGGCGACGTTTCGGGTCGAGACCCTTCTTCGGACTGGTCAGGGATCAGGGAAACGAGAGATATAGACGGTGATGTGGAGAGATAAAGAACAATGAATGAAAGATATGCAAAAAAGTATCGATGATAAAGGGAACAAGCCATTGAAAACTGTTTGTGGTGTGAATATGAGAAGCTAGTGCGACTAGGGTGGGGGAGGGAGATAGAGATAGAGGGAATGCCAGGGCCCGAGGGCTGAGGGAGAGGTGGGAAGGGGAGGAGACAGCAAGGGTTAACAGAATTGAGAAAATTCAATGTTCAAGCCCAAAGGATGCAGACTCCCCAAGCAGAATATGAGGTGCTGTTCCTCCAACTTGCGGTGTTGCTCACTCTGGCCGTGGAGGAGGCCCAGGACCGAGAGGTCGGATACGGAATGGGAGGGGGAGTTGAAGTGCTGAGCCACCGGGAGGTCGGGTTGGTTTTTGCGGACCGAGCTTGGTCTCACCGATATAGATCATCTGGCATCTGGAGCAACGGATGCAGTAGATGAGGTTGGAGGAGGTGCAGGTGAACCTCTGTCGGACCTGGAAGGACTGCTTGGGTCCCTGAAAGGAGTGGAGGGGGGAGATGAAGGGACAAGTGTTGCATTTCTTGCGGTTGCAAGGGAAAGTGCCCGGGGAAGGGGTAGAGCGGGAGGGGAGGGAAGAATTGACAAGGGAGTTGCGGAGGGAGCGGTCTTTGCGGAAGGCAGACAGGGGGGGAGATGGGAAGATGTGGCGGGTGGAGGGGTCACGTTGGAGGTGGCGAAACTGGCGGAGGACTATGTGTTGTATTTGCCGGCTGGTGGGGTGAAAGGTGAGGACCAGGGGGACTCTGCCCTATTTGCGAGTGGGGGAATGGGGAGAGAGGGCAGTGTTGCGGGGTATGGAGGAGACCCTGGTGCGAGCCAATAGTGGGGGAGGGGAATCCCCGTTCTCTGAAGAATGAGGCCATTTGTGATGACCTGGTGTGGAACACCTCATCCTGGGAGCAGATGCGGCGTAGACGGAGGAATTGGGAATAGGGGATGGAGTCCTTACAGGAAGCAGGGTGGGAGGAAGAGTAGTCCAGGTAGCTGTGGGAGTCAGTTGGTTTGTAGTGGATGTCGGTCAGGAGCGTATCACCTGCAATAGAGATGGTGAGGTCAAGGAATGGTAGGGAAATGTCGGAAATGGTCCAAGTGTATTTGAGTGCCGGATGGAAGTTGGTGGTGAAATGAATGAAGTCAGTCAGTTGTGTGTGGGTGCAGGAGGTGACACCAAAGCAGTCGTCGATGTAACAGAGGTAGAGGTCGGGGATGGGGCCCTGGTACGCCGAGAACAAGGATTGTTCGATGTACCCAACAAAGAGGCAAGCGTAGCTGGGGCCCATGCGTGTGCCCATAGCTGCGCCTTGTGTTTGGAGGAAATGGGAGGAATCAAAAGAGAAGTTATTGAGGGTAAGGACCAACTCCGCTAGGTGGAGGAGGGTGTCAGTGGACGGGTATGGGTTGCTCCTCTGGTCGAGGAACAACCGGAGGGCTTTGAGACCGTCCTGGTGGGGGATGGAGGTGTAGAGTGACTGGACGTCCATGGTAAAGATGAGAGGATGGGGGCCTGGAAGACTATAAGACATGCCTGAGATAGTTTGTGGCTGGCCCTGGGTGGTCCTGGTCTTTTCTCGCCTCTAACTCCCACCTCCTACTTTCACTGTGAAGAAGAGTCCAGGCCTGAAACGTCATGCATCCTTTTCATGAGGGGATGTTGCTTGACCCGCTGATTTACTCCAGCATCTTGTGCCTATCTTTGGTATAAACCAGCATCTGCAGTTCTTTGTTTCTACAAAATGAAAGCGTTGGGAACTGGATACAAGTTGGAAAGATTGAACCCACTGAGTTTTATGGCCTATAATCCATTCAACTGAGTAAATTATATCATCCATTGTAAGCTGACAAATATCTCGGGGCGTTAAAAATGTTGGCTCCTTTTGCCACAGAAGGGCTAGAGATTCATTTGATGCAGGAAGAAATCATTTTGCCATGACAACAAATGTCTTTTGTTTCAGTGTTTTCCCCACTGGAAAATGGAGAACAATTTTGCAGCTCATTTTTGTTTGTTACAATAATGCCCTGTAACACACACAATTCTTAATTGTAAATGATCGATATTTACAATGCTGCACGTTAATAAGATATAGTTTAGCTTATTGTCACGAGTACCAAGCTTTTGTTTAACCAGTTAGAGGAAAGTGGATAAATGTGAGGTTATCCACTTTGGTGGCAAAAACAGGAAAGCTGACTATTATTTAAATGGTGGCCGATTAGGAAAAGGGGAGATGCAGCGAGACCTGGGTGTCATGGTACACCAGTCATTGAATGTAGGCATGCAGGTGCAGCAGGCTGTGAAAAAAGCGAATGGTATGTTAGCTTTCATAGCAAAAGGATTTGAGTATAGGAGCAGGGAGGTTCTACTTCAGTTGTACAGGGTCTTGGTGAGACCACACCTGGAGTATTGCATACAGTTTTGGTCTCCAAATCTGAGGAAGGACATTATTGCCATAGAGGGAGTGCAGAGAAGGTTCACCAGACTGCTTCCTGGGATGTCAGGACTGTCTTATGAAGATAGACTTGGTTTATACTCTAGAATTTAGGAGATTGAGAGGGGATCTTATAGAAACTTACAAAATTCTTAAGGGGTTGGACAGGCTAGATGCAGGAAGATTGTTCCCGATGTTGGGGAAGTCCAGGACAAGGGGCCACAGCTTAAGGATAAGGGGGAAATCCTTTAAGACCGAGATGAGAAAGACTTTTTTTCACACAGAGTGGTGAGTCTCTGGAACTCTCTGCCACAGAGGGTAGTTGAGGCCAGTTCATTGGCTATATTTAAGAGGGAGTTAGATGTGGCCCTTGTGGCTAAGGGGATCAGAGGGTATGGAGAGAAGGCAGGTACAGGATACTGTTGGATGATCAGCCATGATCATATTGAATGGCGGTGCAGGCTCGAAGGGCCGAATGGCCTACTCCTGCACCTAATTTCTATGTTTCTATGTTTCTAAAGACAATACATGTTTACAATCAAGCAATCCACGGTGTACATGATAAAGGTGCAAGATAAAATCCAGTAAAAATAAGATTAAAGATAGTCCGAGGGTCTGCAATGAGGTAGATAGTAGCTCAGGACCACTCTCTAGTTGTTGATAGGATGATCCAGTTGCCTGATAACAGCCAGGAAGAAACTGTCCCTGAATCTGGAGGTATACATTTTCACATTTCTATACCACTTGTCTGAAATACCAATAGTTAACGTTTTTCAATATTCTTCTATGCATTAGGACCTTTTATGCTAGATATATGTTCAGCTAGGTTAAAATATCATTAGACAGGTTTACTGTACATGATCCATATCCCTCTATTCCTTGCACTTCCATGTGCCTATCAAAATGCCTCTTAAATGCCACTATTGTATCTGCCTTAATCACCACCATCCCAGGCAATACATTCCAGGACCCCACCACTCACTGTGTGTGTATGTGTGTGGGGAAAAAAAAAACTAAAAAAAACTTGCCCCACAACCCTCCATTAAGCCTTTTCCCTCTCACCTTATAGCCATGACCTCTGGTATTGGATATTTCCACCCTGGGGAGAAAGGTTCTGACTCTCTATCCTATCTATGCCTCTCAAACTAACTCTGAACAGACAGCACCTGTAGTCAGGATCAAACCCAGGTCTCTGGTGCTGCAAGGCAGCAACTCTACCGCTGTGCCAACATGCCTCCCTGGTGCTGCTGCCTCACAGCAACAGAGACCCATGTTCGATTCTGACCTCGGGTGTTGTCTGTGTGGAGTTTGCACGTTCTGCCTGTAACTGCGTGGGTTTCCTCCAGGTGATCTGGTTTCCTCCCACATCCCAAAGATGTACAGGTTTGTAAATCAATTGGCTCTGTGCAAATTGCCCCATAACTTGTAGAGTCTGTTTCTGCGCTGTATCTCTAAAGTCTATGAAGGCTTGTGTAGTGTAAACGGCTCCTAGTGTGTAGAATAGTGCTAGAGTACCGGATGATCGAGGGGTCGGGGGACTGAAGGGCCTGTTTCCCTGCAGCATCTCTCAAGGCTAAGGCTGTCTTGTCATAGCCTTTGCATCAAGTGCAGCATTGCTTTCTGAAGCCAGCTGTCACACTATCCCTGCCTTCATCTTGGTTGCAAGCCTCATGTAATATGTCTCATTGCTTGCAGATCCCACCTTAGTGCTATCACTGCAATTGAGAATCAAGTGATGGTGTGATTTCCTCATTGTTGACTTGTTGCTGTCCTTCTTGTGTTGGCTATGTTGCCCACCAGCAACATTATTACATGAATTAATTGTATTACATAATAATTACACCAATTACTAAAGTGGAAAATGCAAGGGGGGGGGGGGTTGGTGGTTATGTATAAATGTGATTTGTAAATATTGCCATCATTAACATTGTTGATATTTCCACTGACTACAATAGTTCGAGATTGTTCTGCCCTCTATGACTTAAGGCATCCTCCCCTCCCTCCCTCCCCTCCCCCCTCCTCCCCCCCTCCCCCCCTCCCTTCCCCCCCCTCCCTTCTGCCTGCAGGTTTCCCCTACAGCTTCTGTTTGTGCTTCATGCGCTACAAGTGTGAGGGGTTCAAGCTGTGTGGACTTGGCTGAATTGCTGGGTTAGTGTGCAAGCAGTCAGTGTGAAGCTTGCTGCTGTGCAAAGTGTTCAAGTGTGCACAAGATTGTGTGCATGTGCGCACAAGATTTCATGAATGCTTGAGTTAAGTTCTGCTTGATAGTCAGCCAATGTGGAAGATATGGTCAATTGAGTGGATGCTGAAACTGTTCAGTGTAATTTAGTTCGGAGAAACAGAGTGGAAAAAGGCCCTTCAACCCACCAAGTCCATGCTGACCATCGATCACCTATTCACAATAATTCCACTCATTTACACATCCACATCCTCCAGAAAAAGGGAAATTTGCAGAGGGCCATCAAACCCGTACATCTTACGAATGTAGGAGGAAACCAGAGTACCCGGAGGAAACTCACATGGTCACAGGGAGAACATGCAAACTCCATACAGACAGCGCCCAAGGTCAAGATCAAACCTGGGTCTCGGGCGCTGCAAGGCATCGACTCTACTGCCCTAGTCTACCGCCCTGGTCTTGCTGATCAGGGTGCAAAAAAAGTATTTCACTGTACCTTGGTGCACATTATAATAAAGAAACCATTGACCCATTGTTTTAATTTAATTCAATGGTTCAAATGTCCTTTATAGTCACGTGTACCGAGGTATAGTGAAATTTGATTTGCCATACAGTCAAAAGAGCAACAAGATACAAAACTACATAAAGATTAAACATAAACAGCCACCACAGCGGTGTGTGAGAATCTCCAGGGCACGCAGCATAAGCGGAGACCCACAGCCATCAGTTCAATGTCCGGGCCACACACGTGCGCTTCACCGTGATGTGACCAGAGTTGCACCGACCGCTGTCACTCTCTCTGCAGTCTCTGTCCGCCCAAACAGTCACAATGCTGTTCACACTCGCACCAGACTCCAGGATGTTCTCATGGTGTGATGTCCCTGCAAACACCGAGATCACTGCACTCACGGCACTCCCTCCGAGTCCTCACCAGCACAGACAGCACGTCCATCTTGTTTTTCGGCAACCTCACATTCCGCACTGTGATGGAAGGCAAATAACTTTTACCTTCTTCAAATGATCAGACAGCAAAAGATTTGCCTCATTAACCACATTGGAATCAATTGGGTCATGTTCATTATTCATTGTAATCCCTGTGTCTGTTTTTGGGGGCTGTTCAATTTCTCTCGTTTTCTTTTTAAAATTAAACTTTGCAATGGTAATGTTTGGCTTGCCTTGCTGTGTTTTTGAATATTAATGCAGAGACTAGGGTTTGGCACAGCTGGCAATGAAGTCGACAATGAAGTCAAATTGAAGTACGGTAAACCTTCGCAATAATGGACCATGGGGTGGGGGGGGGGGGGGGGGGGGGGGGGGAGGGTGAGGATGTTGTCTGTTATTGCCGATTGTTCACTTTAAATGAACTAGGAAGGTAAAGCTTAACCCAAGGCTGGGAGGGAAGAAACGCAGTGGTGGGGGTTGGTGGGGAGGAGATAAACCAGCGGAAATTCACCGGGTGGGGAGTCGCAGAACCCCAGCCATACACCCGGTGCATACAGGACCGGACCGGTACTCATGATGCCTTCATGTACACAATCGTGAGAGGAATAGATCGGGTAAACGCAAAATATATTGCCCAGAGTAGGGGAATCAGTAACCAGAGGACAGGTTTAAGGTGAGGGGGGAAAGATTCAATAGGAACCTGATTTTCACACAAAGGGTGATGGGTGTATGGAACAATTTGCCAGAGGAGGTAGTTGAGGCTGGGACTATCGCAATGTTAAAGAAGGACGGGGAGGGGGGCTTGCAACAGATGTCCGGTCCCTTATAACCGAAATCCACTATATAGCGCTCTGTTATTACGAGGATCGACTGCATTTTGATAATACTACAAACCATTCAAATGAAAGTCAAGCTCTTTTTTCTACATCTGGCATTCATAACTTTTTTTTAAACTAGAAATGTCCCCATTGTCTTTTTTTTTAAACTAGAAATGTCCTCATGTCAAAGTAATTTTCTGTCAATGTACTGACAGGATTGTATGAATACTTGGTCTGAGTCCTGGTTGTGTCTTATTTAATTCAGGGATGAATAACACGTCTAAATGATGAAGGGTGTCAAAAAATTCCGATAAGACACAAGACTATTGGTGACTATGAATAATAGAAAAATCAATATGCTTCTTTAGATATTAGCAGTCATTGCATAATAAGGTGGATTTGAAACTGATGCCTCCTTGATGACAATATTGATCCCTAGACCAATAATATGAAAACATATTTTTGGTTCAACCATATTATCCAAATAATTTAACATTAAAACCCATCTTTACCTCCAATTGGAATTTTAATTTTATTTTCATAGGAAGATGTCCTTAACTGTGCTGCCAATGAATATACTGTATTACACTCATTACATTTTATAGCACTCAATTTTGTTTGTTCCAGGTGATCTTCAGACTTGAATTTAGAAGTGCCTTGCATACTAATTCAATTGTGTATTCGTTCTGGTGATAAATATCCAGTACTGAGGTTAATAAGATATAGCATCTGTGGATAAGCCTGTAAATGGAGTTCAAGGTTTCAAGGTCAGTTTATTGTCACATGTACCAATTAAGGTACAATGGAATTCGAATTACCATACAGCCATACTTTAAAAAAAAATGCAACAAGGCACACAACTGCATAAAAGTGAACATAAACATCCACCATGGCGGATTCCCGCGTTCCTCACTGTGATGGAAGGCAAAAAAGTCCAATCTCCTTCTTCTTTATTCTCCCGAGCTCAAGGTATGAATATAATTATAGAGCCATACATCAAGGAAATTGGCCCTTCAGCCCAACTTGCCCACACTGACCAAGATGCCCCATCTAATCTAGTCCCACCTAATTTGTCAATATCTCTCTAAATCTTTCCTTTCCATGAACCTGTCCAAATGTCTTTTAAATGTTATTATTGTATCTCCCTCAACTATTTTCTCTGGCTGCTCCTTCCATAAACACCGCCCTCTGTGTAGAAAAATGTCCCCCCCCCCCTTCTGGTTGAATCTATTCCCTCTAATACTTGATTCCGCTACTCTGGGGGCAAACAGAATTTGTGCATTCATCCCAGCTATTCCCCTTGTGATATTATACACCTCTATAAGATCAAGCCTCAGCCTCCTGTGCACCAAGGCACAAAGTTCTAGCCAGCCCAACCTCTCCCCATAGCTCAGGCCCTCACCTGAGTTACTGGCTCTTCAGCAAATAGTCGTTCAAACAACTTGCCTGGGCGTTGTGAGGGATCCAGCAGAAGAAATCTGGCCTTTAAAAAGTCAAAATTTAATATTAAAGAGCATACAGGTCTACCACCGCTTTACCGGCATCATTGGTGTTGGAGCCTTTTTGGATTATCCATTTTGCAGGATGAACAGAGTCCAACAGTACCAGAACGGTCCACCTAGGCCGCTGACGGGCCGAGATACCGGCCCGCAAAGTCGGCTATGGGAACGGATCTGCCGACTGCAGCTGGGCTGGAGATCTTGGAGCCCCAGTCGCAGAGGGCAAATTTGACCCGCCGATCGGCTATGGAAGTCCCGATGAAGTTGAGATCGACTGCTTCGCCCGACCTTGGTATCGCATTTTTGGGGGGTATTTGGGGGAGATTTCTAGTGCTCTCTCGTAATTTTGTCCGGATTAAAGGAGGTGCCAGACCACTGGTTTCAGGAAAATCAGTGGTGGACCTGTATAGACTATTTGATCTTAACCTGTTCAATGCCAAGTTTTTTTTTTGTTGTCATTATTGGCCATGACCCAAATATACTCTGGGATGGCACTGAACAGGTTAATATATTGTGCGTCTATATACATGCTTACTTCCCCTATTTCATTTTTAGTTTTTGAGCAGTCAGGAAGCTGTGGTGTGAGATTACTTCTGAGGGCTACAATCCCAGCGTAAACTATTGAGAGGTTTTCAAATCTCCTGAGAATACCTGGGCTTTGTACTGTACTTTTTCTCTTCAGTGCTACGACGTTCAAGATCTACATTTCAGATACATGGTTGTGAAACATTGAAGTTCATTTGGAATATTTAAAGTTTCTTGATATTTCTAGTATATTTCCTAGTGTTTGCAGATATGATCCTCGTGTGGTGTCTATGTGGAGTTTGCACGTTCTCCCTGTGACCGTGTGGGTTTTGTCCAGGTGCTCTGGTTTCCTCGCCCACCCCAAATACATGTGGATTTGTAGGTTGATTGGCCTCTTGTAAAATTGCTCCCCTAACATGTGATAAGTGGATGGGAAAGTGGGATAACATAGAACTAGTGTGAGTTTGATATATCCAGGAGAAGACCAAGTAGAGTATTCCTGTCGAGTAGGATTGTGGAGATAGCTGGATCATTGGGATATTTTATTATTTATAAATTATGTTATTTTGAAATGTAAGGGAAAAGCATCAAGTTAATGGCAAGACCCTTAACAGCATTAATGTGCAGGGGAATCTTGGGATTCTAGTCCATCGGTCACTGAAAGTGGCAACACAAGTAGATAGAGTGGTGAGAATGGCGCATGGAATGCTTGCTTTCATCGGTCAAGGCATTGACTCCGAGAGTGGGGAAGTCATGATGCAGCTCTCTTGGACTATAGTTTGGCTGCATTTGGAGAATTGCCTATTGTTCTGGTCACCACGTTAAAGGAAGGTTCCGGAGGCTTTGGAGAAGGTGCAGAGAAGGTTTACCAGAATACTGCCTGGATTTGAGGGTAGAAGGAGTGATTGGCTAAGCATCATGGATTGTTGTGTCTATCATGTGGGAGGTTGAGGGGAGACCTGACAGAAACATATTAAATTATGATAGGCACAGATAGGACAAACGGTCATGACCAATCAGATACTAGATTTTAGGTGAAAGGTGCAAAGCTTAAAGGAGGGGCAAGTTGTTTTTTACACAGAGGGTGGTGGGTTCCTGGAACAGGCAGCAAAGGGTGGTAGTGGAGGCTGTTTAAGATACTTTTAGACAGGCACATGGATATGCAGGGAATGTAGGTGCATTAAGGCAGATGAGGCTAGTTTATCTTGGCATCATGTTCGGAAGAGACATTGTGGGCCGAAGGACCTTTATTATTTTATGTTCTAATTGTTATATAAATACAAAACATCATTGTTATACTTTTTCCCCTTTGCAGATTATTTTTTTCCATCAGTGCTTTTTCATGTAACAAACAGCAGGCATTTGCTATAACTGTCAACTTTAATGAGTTATCTACATTATACAATTTTCATATTTTCAACTATGATTCCCAAGCTTTGTTTCCACGGTGACAACATTGATTGGATTTTAAAACTGAGGTATTGCTTAATCAAAAGATCGTACGAAGAGGAGTGAATGGGGGGATTTGTGAGGATTACAATTGGGAGTGGGTCAGCTGGAATGTGCTAAACTATCTGGACAAGGCAGAGCTAAAATCCAGCCCTGCGGAGGATCATAAGACCATAAGGCCTAGGAGCAGGGTTTGGCCATTTGGCCCATCAGGCCTGCTCCACCATTCAGTCATGACTGATCCATTCTTCCCTCTCAACCCCATTCTCTTGCCTTCTTCCCCAAACCATTGACACCCTTACTAATCAGGAACTTATCAATCTCTGCTTTAAAAACACCCAATGACTTGCCTTCCACAGCCGTCTGTGGCACAGTGGTGTAGCGATAGAGTCACTGCCTCACGGAGCCCATCGTCCTGACCTCGGGTGCTGTCTGTATGGAGTTCCCACGTTCCCCCTGTGTTTTCTCCGGGTGCTCCCATTTCCTCTCACATTCCAAAGCCTTGCAGGTTTGTAGGTTAATTGACTCCTGTAAATTGTCTCTAGTGTGTAGGATATTGCTATGGAATGAGGTGTTGTGGGCAGTGAGGACTCGGGTGGGACAAAGGGCCTGTCTCCACACCGAATCTCTAAACCAAACCAAACTAAACCACCTTTTGGCTAAAGAACCACCTTCTCATCGGTAAATGGCTGCAAATGGTGATGTGCAACATGTAAAGCCCCTGTCCCACTTAGGCGGTTTTTTTCTGTGACTACAGGTGACTAGGCTGTTTTCACATGGTCGATGGGTGACGCCTGTATGTTTGTGAGTAGTCTCCTCAAGTCGCCTAAACAGTCGTAACGTTTTTCTGGTTGCCGCTGGATTTTGAAATGTTCAAAACTTTTTGCCGACTGTGGGCTTGATGTAGCTTGTCATCTCCTGTCGTAGATTGGTGCCAGGATGATGCAGGTTGTTGCCAGGTGACGTTGGTTGGGATAATAGATTTTAATATTTGAAGCATGCTTTCAGCCACTCTCAAAGGAAAACAATTGTGCATGCAAACTTGCTTTGCACAACTGTGGTGATACTTTTCATGCAGTCCCATGTTGCCCAGAACTTTTATTGCTCTTTGGTTATTGTAAGCTGGGTGAAGACTCAAATAAATTGATAGCTTTTGTTTCCTGTGGGTGGAATGTACTGGTCGGAGTTAGTATTCTGGTGTAAGTTGAGATCAGAGGGTGGCTGATTCAGCTTATCAAAACTGTAGGTAGGATGTTGTCAAGGTCTATAACCATCACAGTGCTGTTCTCTGAAGCATTACTTTAATGTCAGGTGCAGGGGATTGAGCTGGCATTGATAATGTAACGGACTTCTGGAGAATTGCTTCTCAGCTGCAGGTGATTGGAATTGCACCAGTCTTATATCTTGCAATTACCTGGGTTCTGTTTAGCACCGCTTTAAGATGGCTATGATCTTCGAGGCTATTTCCTCGCACTTAATCATTATAATTATGAAATGCAGTGGGAGGTTATTCAGCCCATAATGCTTGAACCAGCTTTTAAAAAAGAGCCACTTAATCTATCTTCCCACAGCTCGGCAGTATTTTTCTTTAAATGTCAGATTTTGACGTTTGATGCTTCCAGTTTGCCTGTGGTAGGTTGCATCAGGATCAGTAGTGGCTGCCTGTGTATCATACGCTTTGTATCAGGACTGAACATTGAACAGTGCAGCACAGGAACGGGCCCTTCGGCCCGCAATGTCTATGCTGTACATGTTGCCAACATAAACCTATGTCCTCTTGCTGCACATGATCTTGAAAACTGGCGATTGTGTATGCTGTCTCAGTGTACCACTGCTATTCACTTGTACTGTATCTGAGATGCTTATCTGACATTATGCTAATCTGATGCATTTGACAAGGTTCCACATGGTAGGCTGCTCTGAAAGCTTAGATTGCATAGGTTCCAAGGAGAGATAGCTGAATGAATAGAAAATTGGCTTTATGGAAGGAAGCAAAGGGTGATGGTGAAAGTTTGCTTCTTGGACTGGAGGCCTGTGACTAGTGGTGTGCCCCAGGGTTTGGTGTGAGTCCCATTACGGTTTGTCATCTACAGTATATTGGATGAGAAAAACATGGCAAGATTTGCAAGTTTGCAGATGATATTTGCAGGCAAAAGTGGGTGGTATTGCAGATAGTGAAGAAGGATGTCAAAGGCCAAAGGATGGGGAAGATGAATGTTAAACGATTGCAGCAGGATCTTGATCATTTGGCCAGGTGGGTTGAGGAATGGTTGATGGAACTTATGCAGAGAAATGTGAAGTTTTGCATTTTGGAATGTTTAACATGGGCAGGACCTACAGAGTGAATGGAAGGACTCTGGGGAGTGTTGTGAACAAAGGGATCTAGGATTCATTGTTCCTTGAAGGTGGTGGCACAGGTAGATAGGATAGTCTAAAAGGCTTTTGGTACATTGGTCTTCATCATTCAGAGTATTGTGTATACAATGCCTTCCATAATGTTTGGGCCAAAGACCCATCATTTATTTATTTGCCCTAGCATTATTTACACTAGCATTATCCTACACACTAGGGATGATTTACAATTTTACCAAAATCAATTAACATACAAATCTGTAAGTCTTTGGAGCGCAGGAAGAAACTGGTGCGCCTGGAGAAAACCCATGTGATCATAGGGAGAACACACAAACTATGAACAGGCAGCAACTGTCGGCAGGTTCGAACCCTGGTCCCTGGCGGTGGGAGGCAGCAACTCTACCGTGGTGCCACCATGCTGCACTCTAATTCATTTTCCACTGATGCTGTTGATCTGCTGAACGTTTCCGGCTATTTCGGTTTTTATTGGTGCAGCCAGTGGTGTGAGAATTCCTGACAAAAAATACAAATCGTTTACAGCTACATTTTGTTAGAATTATTTTAATTTCCAAACATATAACCATATAACCATATAACAATTACAGCACGGAAACAGGCCCTCTCGGCCCTTCCAGTCCGTGCCGACCATTTGTTTTCCCCTAGTCCCATCTACCTGCACTCAGACCATACCCCTCCATTCCCTTCACGTCCATATGCCTATCCACTTTACTCTTAAATGTTAAAATCGATCCTGCCTCCACCACTTCTGCTGGAAGCTCATTCCACACAGCCACCACCCTCTGAGTAAAGAAGTTCCCCCTCACGTTACCCCAAAACCTCTGTCCCTCATTAGTTATGTCCATTTCAGTGAACGTCTGCTGAAAGTAATTACACAGTTAAATTTGTAAAATGGATACAATTTTCCTTTTAAGAGCAACTATGATGGTGAACTATGAGAGATCATTAAATTTGAGAGCTATGTGGCATTATCTTTTACATAAAAACTAATTAAAACGTGGTAGCTCATTGCCTGATTTCCAGGTCAACAATATTGAATGTAATCTTTTACGCTCATTGAATACAAATGAAATTGATGAAAACTGTTCGAAATTGCTGTAAGCGGTGGTGTTGTATCAGATTTCGGAAATTGTGTATAATTTATATTTTCATAGGAATATTTTGTTAACCTTACTAAGAGTCTTTTGTTAATTTCAGAGGATGTCAAGATAACGGGTTAAATTGAATAAGTATTTTGCCTCAATGTTAATGTCATTCAACCTTTTTTTTTAGTTTGTAGAGATTCAGCATGGAAAAGGCACTTCGGCTCACTGGGTCCATTCAAACCATGGATCACCCGTTCACACTAGTTCTATGTTATCCCACTTTGGCATCCACTCCCTGCACACAGCAATTGTACAGTCTTTAGACTTTAGAGACACAGCATGGAAACAGGCCCTTCGGCCCACAGAGTCTGCACTGACCAGCGATCACTCTGGTGCATTTCCCTACACACTAGGGATAATTTTGAATTTTTGTCGAAGCCAATTAACTTCCAAACCTGTATGTCTTTGGGATGTGGGAAAAAACTGGAGCACCCGGAGGAAACCCATGTGGTCACAGGGAGAATGTACAAACTCTGTATAGACAGCACCCATAGTCGGGATCAAACCTATGTCTCCGGCGCTGTGAGGCAGCAGATAAGAGGTGTTAATCAAATTTGATTTTTGCAAAGCTGAATGTCATGTTTTGTGAATATCATCAGAACCTTTAGTTCTACATGAGATACCAAGCAAATAAAGAAAATGCATTTTAAAGAAAATATCAATACATTATCACATCTTGGTGGTTGAGGTATTAATCTTAGAAAGAAGATGCAAGCAAGAATTTTGTAATCTACTTTGTTGGTTGTGATTCTATTTCTTAGAATGTCCGAGGCTGCAAATTGACCATTTCTGAAATGTGTAACTCTGATTAAGCTTTCCTTCTGCAACAGTGTTTTGTAAAGTTACGCCGTAACCTCATAGAACTTAGTAGTATGCAGCACAGGAACAGGCCCTTCCTCACAACCAGGCAGGAGTCAAAAATGCAGAGAAGATTTACGAAGCTCTGTAGCTCAGGCTTGAGGGCCTGAGCTACAGAGAGAGGCTGGGCAGGCTGGGACTTTCCTCCTTGGAGCGCAGGAGACTGAGGGATGACCTCATTGAGCTGTATAAAATCATGAGGGGAATTGATAGGGTATCTGTACGGAGTCTTTTACGCATAGTAGGGGAATCAAGAGTCAGCGAACGTAGGTTTAAGGTGACATGGGAAATATTAAATGGGAACCTTTTTTTTTTTTGCATTATATTTCATAATATATTTGCAATAGAGTCAATGCCGGGAAGGATCACTGGGTTGGTTATTGAGGTGAAAGGCTTGACATTTGGAGAATGCTTGAGCAGAATGGTCTTGTTGGAATATAAAGGAATAGGAGGGGAATTTATTGAAAAATAAGATTGAGGATCAACATGATATAAATTGGAAAGAAGTCTTTCCCTTTTAAAAATAGAAGGCAGATGGGATGGGGGTGGGGAGTCACCCATTTCAGATGGGTGAGAAGGAATTATTTTGAGACTTACGAATCTTTGGGATTTTCTACCACAGAAAGCAGAGGTGAAATCATGAAATGTATTCAAGGTAGAGATGGGCAGACATTTAAACAACAAAGGAGTTACGGGCAATGGGGAGCGAGCAGTCAATTGTTGTTGAGGTTGAGATTGAATCAACCATTTAATGTGGGAGCAGGTCTGAGGAGTTAAGTTCTCACCTCTCCTGTTTTAAGTTCTTTGTTCGTGCTTATGTGTCCCCTTTGGAAACTTATTGAAAATTCATGTTCATGAAACATAAATGAGCATAAGTCTAGTTCAATCTTTTCTTTCCCCATAGTTTTCTGGTGCAAGCAAACTGCGAGACAAAATTGTAGAAGCTCTGCTTGAAAGTTCCAGTTGGCAGCACACTGGGACAAAATATTTCAAATGGTGCTGGGTTACTGCCCAAGGCTATTGAAGCAGGCCAAATCAGACAATGGCAAAAGCCAGACCTGTGCTCTAAGACCAAAGTCGTCAAGAATAAAATGTCACAAGGCGCTGGAGTAATTCAGTGGGTCAGGCAGCTTCGCTGGGCAACATGGGTAGATGATGTTTTGGGTCAAGGATCTTGACCTGAAAAGTCACCTATCCATTTTCTCCAGAGGTTCTACCTGACCTGCTGAGTTACTCCAACATTTTGTGTCCTTTGGTGTAATAACCAGCATCTGTAGTTCCAAGAAACAAATGTGTTGCTGATAGGAACTTGGTTTCTCATTATAATTAATAATCATTAATTATTTGAGGCAGCGACTCCTGTAGATCTCAGCGATGCTTTCTCGCTTCAAATATCTTCATTTTAAACAGAAGATAAAGCATTGGAGATGCAAGGAACTGCAAATCATAAGCTCTTAAGATGTAAGAGCAGAATTAGGCCATTCGGCCCAAGTCTGTTTTGACATTAAACCTATCTTTTCCACTCAACCTTTGACGTCCTTACGAATCAAGAACCTGTCAATATCCGCTTTAAAAATACCCAATGACTTGGCCTCCTCAACCGTCTGTGGCAATGATTTCCACAGATTCCCCACCCTCTGGTTAAAGAAATTTATCTTCATCCCCATTGTAAAGGTACGTCCTTTTATTCTGAGGTTATGGTTTCTGGTCCTAGACTCCCTTACGAGTGGAAACATCCTCAGATACTGGAATCTTGCATATAATACCAAGTGCTGGAGTAAGTCAGCATATTGGGCAGCATCTGTGGAAAGAATGCACAGGCAATGTTTTGGGTCTGGACCCTTCTTCATTGAAAGCTCCATCAAAGGCATTTTGCATAAAGTTCCTTAATATACTTCCAACCATCTTAAATTAGGATCCCTTATCACTTTACCCCCCCCCCCCCCCTCCTAAATTACAAGAAGATAACATTCTGTTGTATCTACCAAACATTGTATTTCTAAAAAAACAGTTAATTAAATTTATTCAGTCCTGCTTCAATGGAACAAGTTCAATCTCTACATGAGTGCATTTTCTATCATAAATATTTGGAAATTTTCCAATGTAAGTGGCTTCAGCCATAATTTTACAGTTTTGGAGGAAACCCTCTCTAAATGATAGCATTCTAATAAACCTTTGCACCCCCTCCAAAGCCTCCACATTAGTCTTTAGTCTTAGGAGATACCGGCCCTTCGGCCCACCAAGTCAATGCCGACCAGTGATCACCCCGTACACTACACACTGAGGACAATACATAATTGATAGAAGCCAATTAACCTACAAACCCGTACATCTTTCGAGTGCGGGAGGAAACTGGAGCACCCAGAGAAAACCCACATGGTCACGGGGAGAACGTACAAACTCCGTAGAGACAGCACCCATGGTCAGGATCGAACCTGGGTCTCTGGAGCTATAAGGCTACAACTCTAACGCAGCGTCGCTGTGCAGCCACATCTTTCCGGTGGCGCCATGGAGGGCTAGGGAGCAATGCCAGCCAGCTCCTTGAGAAAACGCTGGAAAAAAAACGGGGAGAAAACGACCTACCTGCTACTTGCTGCTTCTGTACCGACTGCCATGAGTGACGTCATCAGGCGCGCAACTGCAATGTCTATGCAGCGCAGCTCCCTCGCTGAAAGACTGAAAAGTCGAGTTACTAGGCAGAAACCGGCAGAACACGAAAAAGGCCCGATGGCAGCCTCGGGCTCAGGGGCACTATCCCAAGAAGATGTATCGAAAAAAACCCGAAAAAATCGGAAAGTGAAGATCTCAGAATTTTTATTGCACAAGAAATTGCAAATTTAAAGGATGAAATAAAGCTGGAATTGAAGACTGAACTTGCAAAAACGAATGAAGAATTAAAGAAAATTAATTTCAAGGAAGAAATAAAAATCAAGGAGGAGATGATGGAGTTAGAGCTTGAAATTAATTCCACGGTTACGGATCTATCGGACAAACTGAGGAAGGAAACTGCAGAAACACTGACTGAACAAGCTGCAGTCATGACAAAAGAGACAAATGTTAAAATCAAAAAGGTGGTAACTGATCTTGAGGAAAAGCTGGATCCCGTGGAACAAACACTGAATCAACAGACGACAGCCATAAAGGACCTTGAGGAGATAGCCGAAACAAGTGCTCGGACTGCGGAAAAACTCATCAGAGAAAATCAACGTCTATCTGAACTACTGGGCAAAATGACTGATAAATGCACTGAATTGGAAGGACGCCAGAGAAGACGGAACCTAAGAAATGTGGGTATTCAAGAAGGGAGAGAGGCGAATCAAGATCCCCCAGAATTTACTGCAAACTTACTGCAACAAGTTTTATCTCTGGATCAAAAGCCTTTACTTGCTCGAACACACAGAGTGATGAGACGTCAGACAAGACATGACGCCCCTCCAAGACAAATGATAATAAAAGTCCAGTATGCCTATGTTCCGGAGGAGATGTTGGAAAAAATTGTAAGAAGCAGAAATCTTATATATGAAGGAGATAAGATCAGTATTTATCGAGACTATCCAGCAGAGGTCTCCAGGAAACGAAACGCGTTTAACGAGACCAAAAGAATTTTGAAGGAAGTGAAGAATTTGAAGTATGGTCTGAGATATCCAGCTACCCTAAGAGTCACTTACAATCAGAAACAACATTTTTTCACCAACCCTGTGGAAGCACTGAACTTTGCCCAGAAGACTAAGGATCAAGTGGAAGATTGAATAATATCTTTAAAATCGAACTACATCAAGGAATAAACTGACTTTGCAGGATTGGATGGAACTAAGGACTTATCTAAGGAAGCTGGAGAAAGATGCGGATTGGAAACTCTCCCATGGATACTAATAATTAGAATAATAGCACTATTAATACAAATAACTAATAAATACTAAAACTATAGCGTGGTACCATTACTAATTAAAGTTAATAATTATCATTAATGACTAATACTTAATCATAACTGAATTATTTGGAATCAGATAAATAGTAATTATAATTGCGCTGAATATAAAGTTTGATTTCATTTGTCCTCCTTGGAACCCTTTTAAAAAAAAAAAAAATTTTCGTCCCTTTTCCTTCTTTTTTTTAATTATATATTTTTGATATGTTTTAAATATATATATCCTCACAGTCCTGACTAATGGAACCCGAATACTTCTGAATTTAATATCCCCGGTAAAATACTGTTATGGAATAATAATTTTAACAAACTATGGAGCTGGTTAAGTTTGTAACATCAACTACGGAAGTCGGTAGATGATTAGCCATGTTAGTATGGCTATCACTAACTACACTAATACTAGATGTTTTTTCCTTCTTTGTACACATCACTAACTTCTTAATCTATCCCTTTTTTTCTTATATTATAATCTATCATTATTTTAAGTTTGAATGGTTATAAATTAGATCAAAGGAGGTATATATGTGAGAGACATCCAAGGGTCTTGAAATTCGTCTATTCGGAGTTCGGGTGTAAGGTCGGGCCTGTCGAACCTGAACCATTTGCTCTATTATAGACCTCCCTAAACTAAAGATGCATGACTTAAAAATGAATGAAGGAATAACGTTTTGTAGCTGGAACGTTAAAGGTATTAATGAACCAATTAAGAGATGTAAAGTATTAGCACATTTAAAAGCACTTAAAGTAGATGCAATTTTTATCCAAGAAACACACTTAAAAAAAGATGCAGAGCATAGATTGAAAGCTAAATGGATAGATAAAGCATATCATTCTTTTTTTACACACAAATCCAGAGGTGTAGCAATATTATTTCGTAAAGGTACTTTATTTAAACACACATCAACTATAACTGACAGTGATGGTAGATATATTATTGTAATAGGATAATTAAACGCACAAAAAATGATCTTTGTTAATGTTTATGGAACCAAACTTTGACAGCCCATTGTTCTTTAATAAAAAAATTAATACCATCCCGGAATTAGCACAACATAACCTAATAATTGGAGGAGATTTAAATTGTACCCTAGATTCTTATTTAGACAGATCATCAAGACAACGGAAAATCAAATCGCATTCCAGTGACTTATTAAATGCATACATGGATACTAGTAATATTAAAGACGTTTGGATAATAGAAAACCCAACTGGACGTGAATACTCATTTTATTCACCTGTACACAAAACGTATTCAAGAATAGATTATTTTTTGGTAGACTCTAAACTTATCTCACTCACTTACAATTCAAAATACCATAATATTACAATCTCAGATCATGCACCTTTAACATTTATGATCAAAGTAAATGGTAAAATGGAAAAACAGGGACAATGGAGACTTAACCCACAAATTTTAAAGGACAAAGTAACTCAGGAATACATTACAAAACAGATCAAGATTTTCTTTGAAATAAATGATAAGCCGGAAATATCTTCTTCCCTATTATGGGAAACTTTAAAGCATATGCCCGTGGAATTATGATTTCTTCTCAAGCATTTTATAATAAAGAGAATCGGAGGGAACAACAGGCATTGGAAAAGGAGATTATACAATTAGACACAGAGAACGCTGCAAATCCAACCATGATAAAACATAATTAAATCGCTGCATTGAAATATAAATTAAATAAAATATATTCAGATCAAGTTGTAAAACTCTATCAATATACTAAACAATTACAATTTGAATTCGGAGATAAACCCCAAAAATTGTTGGCTCGTCAATTACGGAAATTGGAGGGAGAAAAAATAATCCATAGGATTAAATCACACAATGGTGAACCACTAGTACAACCTAAAGATATTAATTAGAGATTTTTGCAATATTATAAAAATTTATACTCAGTCAAAACGACAGAAAACCAGATAGGAATAGAAGCATTTAAAAAAAAATGTAATCTAAAAGGGTTGGATTTAGAAAATAGAGAATCACTAAACGCTGAAATAACGGCAAAAGAAATCGAAGAATCTATCAGATCATTAAAAATGGTAAATCTCCGGGACCAGGTGGTATTGGTTTGGAATTTTATGAAACATTCTATGATCTGATTGCACCACGTTTGAAGACACTCTATGAATACATTTATACCCAACAGAAACTACCAGAAACGTTAAATGAATCTATTATAACACTTATACCTAAAATAGACAAGGATCTGGATGATCCAGGATCATATAGAGCTATAGCTCTTTTAAACACTGATCAAAAAATATTAACCAAAATACTAGCACAAAGACTAAGCATAGTGATCAATAAATTAATTCACCCGGATCAAACAGGATTTATACCAAAACGATATTACTCATATAACTTGAGACGATTATTCAATATTATATATTCGAAAAGAGGTATTAATAAAGACCTAGTAATCATCTCGTTAGATGCGGAGAAAGCCTTTGACCAGGTGGAATGGTCTTATCTGTTTTCGGTCATGGAAACTTTTATGTTGGGAGAGAAGTTTATTACATGGGTTAAATTATTATACACTAATCCAGCAGGTAGAATAGGAACAAATCAAAAGTTATCAACTAAATTTAATTTATTTCGAGGCTGTAGACAAGGTTGTCCCTTATCCCCACTATTGTTTGCACTCGCAATTGAGCCATTAGCTCAAAGCGTGAGATTACATCCTGAAATATATGGGTATGAAACTAGAGAAACTGAAAATAAAATCTCCTTATATGCAGATGATGTATTACTTTATATTACAAAGCCGGAAATTAGTATTTCAAATTTATTAAATTTAATAACTGAATTTGGCTCATTCTCAGGATATAGCATTAATTGGAATAAAAGTGAACTTATGTCAATAATGGTAAATAACCCACATATATTACAACAATTTCCTTTTAAGATAGCAAACGAAAAAATCAAATATCTTGGAATTTATGTAACAAAAATATTTGATTCTTTATTTAAATCTAATTTCCCACTCTTACTGAATAAATTGCATAAGAATATCTTATATTGGAAAACATTACCTATTTCAATGCTAGGTAGAATTAATGCAATAAAAATGATTTTTCTCCCGCAATTACTATATCTTTTCCAATTAATTCCGATATACCTTCCTAAAATTTTTTTTAAGAAGGTTAACTCCATAGTCACCAACTTTATCTGGGATTATAAGAGCCATAGAATAAATAAAAAACATTTATGTAAATCAAAAATAAATGGAGGTCTAGAACTGCCAAATTTTATGTTTTATTACTGGGCAGTTAATATTAAAAATATGAACTTTTGGTTGGAAGAAATGGATAAACAACCAAATTGGTTAAAAATGGAAAAAGAAGATTGTTCACCTTTTGAAATTAGCTCGATTTTATTTGCCAATACTAAACTAGGTAAGAAAACCTATAGAGAAAACCCTATAATAGAAAGTGGGATACGTATCTGGAAACAACTAAAGAAAACATTAAAATTGGAATGTATACAACTAGCTCTCTCCATTGTAAACAATGTTACATTTAAACCTTCAATGATGGACAAAGGTTTTTTACAATGGAAAAACTATGGAATTAATAAGATGGACGATCTCTACAGGGAAAACTCCTTTCTTTCATTTCAAGAACTACAACAAATTTATGGATTACATTCAAAAGATTACTTTAGATATTTACAAATCAGAGACTATGTAAAATCAAATACACAGGAATTTAGAAATAGAAAGACAGAAATTTTAGATGAATGTCTAAATAAACACCCGAACACAGAAAAGTTGATATCATATATTTATAACATTTTATTGGAAAACGATGTACCAATGACAGGAATATATAGGCAATTATGGGAAACGAATTAGGTCAAATAATCAGACCAGGAGTATGGGATGAAAGTTTACAACATATACACCACTGTTCGTTAAATGCTAGACACTCTTTGATACAATTTAAAGTATTACATAGATTGCATTATTCAAAATCCAAATGACATAGAATTTTTTCAAATGTATCTGCCATATGTGATAAATGTCAGCACTTAGAACGCACTCATTCACAAACTGTATAAAAATTACTAACTTTTGGACAGAAATATTTAAGATAATTTCGAATGTTGTTAATACGAATTTGGTTCCTGACTAAAAATTAATAATATTAGAAATATTAGAAACAGATCAATTAATAACAACGAATCAAATAATTTTTATCGATTAGAGTTTAATAATTGGGAAAAAAATAATATTGAAATTTTGGAAAGGTCCTACAATCAACAATTAAAATGTGGATTATAGGAATGTCGGAGACACTTCACCTGGAAAGATTAAGACTTGTCCTACTGGACAAGCTGGATCATTTCAGAGGGATATGGTCTCCATTTATTGAATATTTAAAGGGTCAAAATGGCTCGGTGCGAGAACCTGACTGAAGCCTGAATGAAAGAATAGACGAAGAATCACATATAATAAACCATAGATATATCTCCAATGATGTATAACCTGCTTAACACTTCATTCATCTTTTTGATTTTCTATTTTTACTTTATTTTTCTCTATTATTTCCTACCTGTATTAAAAATTAAAAAATGCATAGAAGTACAAATAAGATATAATTGTTAATATTAATAATATTAAGAATGTATGTGACATGTATATTCTTATTTTAATATGTACTTCTAATAAAAATATTTAACAAAAACAATAATTGTATGTTATATTTCAAATGCGGTCTAATAATTTTTTTTGCTTTCTATTTTTAAATAACACAAAACCCTTACCATTGGGAGCAAGATCAGTAAGTGAAGGCTAAAGACATTGGCAAAAGGATAAAAAGGAAGAAAGTTTTTTTTTACATTAAAAGCCACAATAAACTACAGTCCACTGCATGAAAGAGCGGGTGGCATTAATTCAATGTAGCTATCAGCAGGAGAGGGAGGAGGAAGAAATTGCAGCACCGAATAAAGAAAGAGGAGTAAGACTAATTGAGTGTCTCCTTTCAAGAGTTGGCAGAGATGCTGTTCTCTCTGCTGAGAATTTCGGATTTGATGCTGAAAATAGACACTGACATTGGCCACAAATGACAGGCAATAAAATCTGAAAGTTCTTTAGTCAAAACTTTTTTTTCCCAAAACGTTGCCAAGTTAAGCAATTCACGTTGTCTTCTTCTGAAGTCTTTATTCCTGCTGTCCAAATTGGTTGGAGACTGTTACTTAACTAAGGAATGATTATGTTTGTATTATTAAATAGCAAAATGATTTGGGCACAAATCCAGGGATGTTATATATTGCCAGTGAATGTGTTAGTCTCTGGCGCTTTCATACAAATGGATTCATTATGTGGCTCTGCAATAATAATAGGATATGCAAATCGATTCTCTAGAACAAAATACCGTTAGGTTTTGGCATACTTTTATCAGCAGTGCAGATGGCTATTTGGTTACTTATCTTTTGGGAAACCATCATCATTTGGGTTCTGCATAGCAACAGACCTACATGCTGCAGATTCTGATGGCATTATGTCGTGAGAATTTCCATATGATATGAACATTTGTTGTACTCAATTTCATCTTTTCAATGCAAGTCGAATGACGTAACTGGACTTTGTTTCAAGGTTTAGGTTTATCATTGTCGCCTGTATAGGTACAGTGAAAAGCTTTGCTTTGCATGCGATCCAAACTGATCGGATAATGCCTAACATAAATACAATCAAGTAATTGAAACAAGGAGCTGCAGATGCTGGTTTATAAAAAATGACACCAAGTGCTGGAGTAACTCAGAGGGCCAGGCAGCATCTCTGGAGAACACGATTAGGTGACATTTTGGATGGAGACCATTCTTCAGACTGAACAAGGGTCTCGACCTGTAAAACATCACCTATCTGTGTTCTCCAGAGATGCTGCCTGATCTGCTGAGTTACTCCAGCACTTTGTGTCCTTTGTGTATGTGCAATCGTCAAATTCAAGTGAAATAGGTAGAGCAAAGGGGAAGATACAGAGTGCAGAATATAGTTCTCATCATTGAGGCACATCTGTTCCATAGACAAAGTCCAATGTCCGCATTGGGGTAGAGGTGAATCGAACAGTACCCAAGCTTGTAGAAGGTCCGTTCAAAAGAGCAGAGGGGAAGAAGCTGTTCCTGTTCATGTATGGGATGCTATAGGTTGCAAAGCTTTCATCTTGCTGTTTATTTATCTTTATAGCTACTTTTCTCCCTCACTCCCTCCCTCTCCCACTAACATCTCTAGGTTTTATTTTGCCAGAGCATGCTCATTTGCTACTGTAACCTAACATTGGTGTGGGTTTATTGTTGTCACGTGTATGGAGATAGAGTGGAAAGCTTTTGTTTGCCTGCTGTCCAAATAAATGAAATGGTATTGTACATGAATACAATCAAGCCAAACTCAAATACAATCATTAGAACAGAAACAAAGTGTGGAATGTAGTTCTCAGCATTACAGTGCACTATTTCCATAGACAAAGCGATTGTTTTGGATTTTAGTAGATCCTCTTACGTGACTAGCATGCAAAGAGTCGCCACACTCCGACGCCATCTTAACTCGGCTATCTAACGTCTACACTCTGAATTCATGCGTTCACTCTGAAGACCCGATTTTTTTCTGTTCTATCTTGACTCCTTTTTTTTATACCAATACTTTCTGGATTCATATTTTGAATGTGTTTCATTAGTGGAAATATTTCATGTTTTAATAAAGTTTTTAAAGTTGTGTGTTGTAGTAGGACACGTGTAGATGTAGGTAGATTTGGTTTGATTTGATTTTAAATTTGTTGTTAATCAGTGTTTGATGCAAAAATTGGCAAGTGCCTACCGGTTTCCTCTAAATTGGAAGATACAAAAATCATATGCCTCTAGTTTCCCTCTCTCTTGACCAGGCACATGCCGTGAGTAATTACTCAGGATAGGCAGTCAGTCGGAGTTTAAAAAATCTTAAACCGCGCATGCGCAGATTGTTCTCCTCTCCGTAAGCTGTCAGTTGAGTTTTATAAAGTCTTCAAAAGCCATATCTCTTAATAAAGTACCGTATTTCCCAGCGATGAAGACGCACCTGCTTCAAAGACGCACCCCCATTTTGAGTTGCTAAATTTTGAAAGAAGGCTGGCGGGACATAGAAATTTCTCACGCTCAAAAATAATTCATAAATAAATAAAGTAACAATTCAATTTGCCCAAGGCTTCCAAATCTCCTTCATTCTGAATTACTGAATGGGTGGAGAGTGATGGCAGGTGGAGAGATGGTGGGAAAAACGGGAGCACACCGGGACAAGTTGAATCAGTTGTGATCTTATTGAATGACAATACTAGTTCAAGGGACCAATTGGGGGAGAGTTCCTTTCACAGCGTATGGGGAGTCTGGCCAGGGGTAAAGTTGCGGGGAGGGCAGGAGCATTGAGAAGGATTGGGTTGGGGATCATGCCAGTAACCCACTCACTCACTGCTTAGTAGGCAAAGAGATCTTAGGTAGGCATAATTCTCCCGCGCCTTTACTATTTATATTTAATAATTATCATTTTATAATTGTAGTCAGGCTAGGCAGTGCCTACCTTGCCTACCCTGATGGCACGTGCCTTCTCATCAACCTCAGTCTGAAGAAAGGTCTCGACCTGAAACATCACCTATTCCTTTTCTCCAGAGATGCTGCCTGTCCCCGCTGAGTTACTCCAGCATTTTGTGTCTATCTTCGAAGAAGGGTACTAACCAGAGACATCACCTGCCTTGTTCTCTAGAGATGCTCCCTGACCTGCTGAGTTACTCCAGCATGTTGTGCCTTTAATCTTGAGCCACTGTTATAATGAGTTGTTGGTTTCACATTCCTTCACTCATTATTGATCACACCTTGATATTTTTTAAGAGGTTTGAATCTTTTTTAACAGCGCAGCAACAATTTTAGGCTTTGAATTTATGATCTGAATTTTATTGTTCAATAATCAGGGGTTTGATATACTATTATAGATACAATCCAAATTGTACCAATGGTTGTAAATGATCATTTTAAGTTTGCATGTTGTTTAATTTGAAATCTTATCGCAGAATCTGTGCTGATATTTAAATTAGATGCGATTCACTTCTGCAAATTTGCATTACCATGAATATTAGTTCCATCATTTATAATTATAAATGATTGGTGATCTCAGATTACATTAGTGTGCCAAATTACTTAATTGCTAAATCTGTGTCTGATTTTACTATTTTATGGTGTGTGAATTATCCTTTTTTAAGACGTGGGAAATATAAGTACCTTGTTGTTAAAGATAACCTAAGACACTAAGAAAATAGGATGTTTATCATTATTAAAAAATAATTGCAACAATTCTGATCGTCATTATTAAAATATAGAATGTGTTGTTTTTGCAGTGCACTAAAACATCACTGCATGTTAGAACCAAGAAGAATTTGCAGGAAAGCTGGAACAAATGACTTGCTTTGCTGTACCGATCCACCACCGATTTTCCAGCAACTGGTGGTTTCCTTTAATCCGGACAAAATTACGAGCGAATTTGAAATCTCTCCCCCTCCGGATGTCCTCTCGAAAATGTGGAGCCTAGGCCGGGTGAGGTGCCTGATGTCGGGACTTTTGCGGCCGATCGGCGGGTCGAATTTGCCCTCTGTACCTGGGGCTCTGGATTCGGCAGATCCATTCCCATAGCCGACTTGCGAGGCCAACTTTGCGGGCCAGTATCTTGGCTGCCAAGCACCCTAGGCGGACCGTTTCAGTACCGTCGGACTCTTCCCGGAGGCCGTGACCTCTGTTGGTCCGGCAAAATGGATAATCCAGAGACTCTGGATCCAAAGGTGCCGGTAAATCGGTGGTGGACCAGTATGCAGTGATACTGTGGAGAACAGAATGCATGCAAATCATTGTGAACTGGCTAAAGTACAGAGCTAGGCTGGAATAGTACTACGTGAACTGACCCAAGCCTGAATGTTTCATCCGAATATATACCAACCCAAACCAGTCTGTGTTTGTTTGTGCTGTGGCTCTGTCGACTGGCCCTGAGTCAGTTGCCTAAACTCGACAGAGCAGGGCGGCACAGTGGTGTAGCGGTAGAGCTACTGCCTCACAGCGCCAGACATAAAAGCAGGCGATGTGAAATTGTATTGAAGAGCTGTGAATTACGACACCAGCGGGAGGGAAGTAGCAGGAGGAAGGGGAGAGTGGGAGGGAGACATAGGTGGGGAACAGGGGAGAAGGAAACAAAAAGGGTGGGGGTGGGAGAGATAGGAGGGAGGTTGTGGGAGGGGTTAAGAGGAGTCACCTAAAATTGGAGGATTCAATGTTTAATCAATGTATTGCAGGCACAAAATTCATGCAGTCACACGGAACTGCAGATGCCGAAATCTTGAACAAAATTCAGCGGGTCAGGTAGCATCTGTGGAGGAAACGATAGGTGACGTTTAGGGTCAGGACCCCTCTTCACGCAGACCCACTGAGTTACTCCAGTGCTTTGTGGCATCTTTCTTGGAAACACATCTGTGGCAATATAAATCAGCATTGGGGCCTTGTACACTTATTGTTCAGCATGCAGTTTGAATGTTTCGCTCATGAGATGCTATAAAAGTACATTGCTTTTCCATTTGTTCAATATCCTTTCCAGCTGAAACAAGTGAAGGTTTATTGCTACTTGGAAAACGATATTAGATATATAATTGTGTAGTGAACTGGAGTGAGGTGAATACTCATTAAAAGAATGCAGAATAGGCAGATGGTAATATTAAGTCAGCGTGTGGTGATATTCAGTGTTTGTTTTTTGAGCTCAAAAGGCCGCCATTATACGCGAATAATAAATATGGCGACATGTGCATGTTTAGTTTAGTTTAGTTTATTATCATGTGTATTTTTGAGTATTTTGGTGCATGCTATCCAGTCAGCAGAAAGACTGTACATGATTACAATGGAGGCGTCCACAGTGTGCAGATACAGGATAAAGGGAATAACATTTAGTGTAAGATGATGTCCTGTGAAGTCCGATTTACGAGAGTTCAAGGGTCACCAATGAGGTTGATAATAGCTCAGGATCGCTCTCAACTTGTTGGTAGGATGGTTCATTTGCCATATAGCAGCTGGGAAAAAAACTTTCTCTGAATCTGTAGGTGTGCATTTACACACTTCTGTACCTCTTGCCTGATGGGAGAGGCAGTGACCGGGGTGTGACTTGTCCTTGATTATGCTGGTGGCCTTGCCCGAGGCAGCGTGTTGGAGTCAGTGGAAGGCAGGTTGGTTTGTGTGATGGTCTGGGCTGCGTCCACAATTCACTTCAACTTCTTGCTGCCTTGGATGGAGCTGTTCCCAAACCACCCTGTGATGCATCCCGATAAAATGCTGTAGAATTTCACAAGAGTACATGCCAAACTTCCTAAGCCTTCTAAGGAAGTAGAGGCATTGGTGTGTTTTATTGGTCATTGCTTCAATATGGCTTGTCCAGGATAAGTTGCTGGTGATATTTACTCTGAACTTGAAGCTTTCAACCATCTCTACTTTGGTGCTGTCAATGTCTGCTGGGGTATGTGTGCAGCTTCATTTCCTGAAGCCTATCATTTAAGTGTAATCTATACAAAGAGAATTTCACTGTGCAATGCACTCATTACAATAAAGCAACATTGAACCATTATACTTGTCACATTGCTGGAAAATGAAATAATTTGTTTTACTTTATGAGGTGCCGGTACTTCTTAATGTGACCAAAAAAAAGTCTGATGATAATAATGTTTCACTTTTGAGAACACATTGCTTCAGCGAACTCCCCATGCATTCAACAGTGGAAGAAACCAGTCCAATTTAAAAGATTAATATTGTCCACTGCATTCAGGAGCATTGGTTGTAAATTTCACTTGATTATTGCTATAAATCTATCAGTGTTTATTAAAATTGAAATCTGTGGGAAGAAATGGTCTTGAGAGTTTGTTGATGTCGGTGACGGTAGAATTACTGTGTTGCAGCACCAGAGACCCGGGTTCTACCCTGTCTACGAGTGTTGTCTGTATGGAGTTTGTATATTCTCCCTGTGACCGCTTGGGTTTCCTCCGAGTGCTCCGGTTCCTTCCACACTACAAAGACGTGCAGGTTTATAGTTTGTAGGAAGGAGCTGCAGATGCTGGTTTACACCAAATGCTGTCCACAGCATTTTGTGTCCATCTTGAGGTTCGTAGTTTAATTGACCTCTGTAAAATGGCTCCTAATGTGTAGAGTGTGGGTGAGAATGTGGGATGACATAGAACTAGTGTGATCGGATAATCAATGATTAGCATAGACTTGGTGAGCCATAGGGCCTGTTTCCAATATTTATATTTCTAAACTACAGGTCAAATAATCTATTGCTTTCCATTATTCACTGAATGTACTCAACAAATGCACCTCAAGCTTGTGGAGTAGAGACTTACATGATTCTTTCTCCTCGATCAAAGTCTGCTGCTAACTCTTCACCCCTTCTCAATGCAGTGTGGCTTAGAGCAACTGTAAAGCAAAGCTAATTAAGCTCAAGTTGTAAATACTTCAGATGCAGTTCCGAATAATCTGGCCGTTCTCCAACTCCAGAATGCTGTTTTACAAAATACAACCTGTTTGCCATCCAGTTGTGACCTTATTTACTCATGATATCAGTTAAAGAGTCATAGAGTCATACAGCATGGAAACAGGCCCTTTGGCCAACTTGTGTACACCAACCAACATGCCCCATTTTCACTAGTCCCACCTGCCTGCATTTGGCCCTAAACCTATCTCTCTAAACCCATCCTTTCCATGTACTTGTCCAAATGTTCTTTAAATGTTGCGATAGTACCTGTCTCAGGTACCTCCTTTGGTAGCTCGTTCCATATACCCAGCAGCCTTTGTGTACAAATAAATTGCCCATCAGTTTCAACCTCTGACCACCTTCCAATAATTTGGATGAAGTTTACGATGGAATAGCCTGTAATTCAAGATTAAGTATTTGAGGAATTGTCCAGCCTTCATGAGAGCATGAGTGAGATGTTTAAGAGCTTTGGATAATCCGGATTCATATTTTCACACATTTGTGCAATCTAGGCCACATAGAACTCCTTCAGCCTACATTGGCAACTTTGCTGTATCTTTGATTCTCCTCTTGTGCTGGGGATTCACGGGATGACTGCGAAAGTGCACAAGTCATGGCTGGGCTCGTAAAGGTTGATGTGTCTGTCCCTTTACACGTGTAAAAACTTACGACTATGGATGTTGTTAAGCTGGAAAGGGATTTACGAGGATGTTTGCAGGACTTGAGGGCCGGAGCTAGAGGGAGAGGTTGAGCAGGCTAAGACTTTATTCCTTGGAGTGCAGGAGGCTGAGGGGTAATCTTATAGAAGTGTACAAAATCATGATAATAGATGGTGGGGGGTGGGGGGGGGGGGGGGGGGGGGGTGAATGCACAGTCTTTACCCAGGATAGGGGAATCAAGAACCAGTAAGGGTGAGAGGGGCAAGATTTAATACGAACCGAACAATCATTTTTTTCACTCAGTGGATGCTGAGCATCGATCACCCTTTCACTCTAGTTCCATGTTATCCAACTTTCGCATCCACTCTCAAAATACTGGGGGGGAAATCGGGCCAATTAACCTACAAACCTGTACGTCTTATGGCATGTGGGAGGAATCCGGAGCATCTGTAGGAAACCCAAGCGGTCACAGGGAGAACGTACAAATTCCATACACAAACATCCAAGGTCAGAATCAAACCGGTGTCTCTGTGCTTCTATGGTGCAGCGAGTGGAGCCACTACCTCACCTTGCTAGGGCTTAAAAGAACGACTGAGCAGCTGAGGGATTTAGCTTCTATTTCTGTTTTATGTATAGTGAACATAAAATTACCAGTAGTGTAACGTTATTTTGGATGTTCGGGGACATTTTACATCCGATTGTGGTATCTGTTGTTTTTTTTCTGACTAAATCCTGAACAAACTAAATATAAACTGTCCACCGGGTAATTGGGTGATAGAAGAATGGTGTCTATTGATGATAAGATGTCTAAAATCAATAAAGTTCTTGTAATGGCATTGGCCATTTTTTGATTTAAGTGCACAGACAATACGATATATAGTGTACTTAAATAGATGTTTCTCTCAAAAATCCCTAATCAATGATCTCAAGACTAGAGTGTTTTATTGCCATATGTCTCGAAACGGAACAATGAAATTCTTACTTAGAGCAGTAGCACAACACGTATATAACCACAGTACTCAATCGATAATGCAACAAACAAGTAAAAATGTTCAATAAATAAAAAACCCAATATAGTGCAAAAACAAAACAAAAAGCTCAAAGTCCCTCGTGCAACCCAGGCACAGTGAAATTACTTTTGCATATTTACACATGCAGGGGCTGCCATGCTCTGGCGCTGATTCCAAGGTCCAGAGTCCAGTCCGCCCGCACACTCTGTCAACGGGAGCAATTCCTGATCCAGGATAGCCCCAGGCTCCTGCAGTGCCTTTCTCCGTCGCCTTTGACCAGATCGGCCCACAAACTGACGCTCCTCTCCCCGCCTGACCATCTTTTGCCTCGAGGGCACTTCTTGCAGCCGACCCTGTTCACCTTCCTACCGGGACTTTCTCCTTGCGTCCAACGTCTCCAGCGGCTCTTTCCCGGCTCTGTGGTCCTCGGGTCAAATAGGCAGGCTTGACAATTCCGCGGCCATGGCACCTCAGGAAGGTCTCTAGACAGACCTCGACTACCCATTTTAAAGCCAACATATAGCCCACAATGTCTGTGCCGAACAAGATGCCAAGACCAAGTCTTACAGTGGCTTGCAAAAGTTTACATATCCCTTGAACTTTTCCACATTTTGTCACGTTACAACCACAAACGTAAATGTATTTTATTGGGATTTTATGTGATAGATCAAAACAAAATGGCGCATAATTGTGAAGTGGAAGGAAAATGATACATGGTTTTCAAATTTTTTTACAAATAAAAAACTGAAAAGTGTGGCGTGCAAAAGTATTCAGCCCCCTTTACTCTGATACCCCTAAATAGAATCCAGTGCAACCAATTGCCTTCAGAAGTCACCTAATTAGTAAATAGAGTCCACTTGTGTGTAATCTAATCTCAGTATAAATACAGCTGTTCTGTGAAGGCCTCAGAGGTTTGTTAGAGAACATTAGTGAACAAACAGCATCATGAAGCCCAAGGAACACACCAGACAGGTCAGGGATAAAGTTGTGGAGAAGTTTAAAGTAGGGTTAGGTTATAAAAAAATATCCCAAGCTTTGAACATCTCACGGAGCACTGTTCAATCCATCATCTGAAAATGGAAAGAGTATGGCACAACTGCAAACCTACCAAGGCATGGCCGTCCACCTAAACTGACAGGCCGGGCAAGGAGAGCATTGATCAGAGAAGCAGCCAAGAGGCCCATGGTAACTCTGGAGGAGCTGCAGAGATCCACAGCTCAGGTGGGAGAATCTGTCCACAGGACAACTATTAGTCGTGCACTCCACAAATCGGGCCTTTATGGAAGAGTGGCAAGACGAAAGCCATTGTTGAAACAAAGCCATAAGAAGTCCCGTTTGCAGTTTGCCACAAGGCATGTGGGGGACACAGCAAACATGTGGAGGAAGGTGCTCTGGTCTGATGAGACCAAAATTGAAGTTTTTGGCCTAAATGCAAAATGCTATGTGTGGCGAAAAACTAACCCTGCACATCACCCTGAACACACCATCCCCACTGTGAAACATGGTGGTGGCAGCATCATGCTGTGGGGATGCTTTTCTTCAGCAGGGACAGGGAAGCTGGTCAGAGTTGATGGGAAGATGGATGGAGCCAAATACAGGGCAATCTTGGAAGAGTCTGCAAAAGACTTGAGACTGGGGCACAGGTTCACCTTCCAGCAGGACAACGACCCTAAACGACAGCCAGAGCTACAATGGAATGGTTTAGATCAAAGCATATTCATGTGTTAGAATGGCCCAGTCAGTCCAGACCTAAATCCAATTGAGAATCTCTGGCAAGACTTGAAAATTGCAGCTCACAGACACTCTCCATCCAATCTGACTGAGCTTGAGCTATTTTGCAAAGAAGAATGGGCAAAAATTTCAGTCTCTAGATATGCAAAGCTGGTAGAGACATACCCCAAAAGACTTGCAGCTGTAATTGCAGTGAAAGGTGGTCCTACAAAGTATTGACTCAGGGGGGCTGAATACTTTTGCATGCCACACTTTTCAGTTTTTTATTTGTAATAAAATTTGAAAACCATGTATCATTTTCCTTCCACTTCACAATTATGCACCACTTTGTGTCTATCACATAAAATCCCAATAAAATACATTTACGTTTGTGGTTGTAACGTGACAAAATGTGGAAAAGTTCAAGGGGTATGAAAACTTTTGCAAGCCACTGTATCTGTAATCCATATCACTCTATTCCCTGCATTCCCATGTGCCTATCGAAAAGTCACTTAAACGCTACCATCTTATCTGCCAACACAGCCACCCCTGGCAGCGTGTTCCAGGCACTCAACACCCTCTGTGTATTAAACATATGTCCCGCACATTTCCCTTTAAACTTTTCCTATCTCACCTGGTGGGCCAAGTGCCAAAAGGCTGATAACTTTGCTGATTGAAAGCCTTTCATTATTTCTAAATGTCTCAAATAATTGGAGAGATTAAAAAACAATAAAGATTAAATTAAAATTCCATTTAATACATTTAAAATGTATCAAAATGCTGTTAATTGGAAATTCAGTATTAAAGAATGAGAAAACGTGGGTGAACATAACCTTGTCAATGAGGTCGCTGACATGTGAATGAATTAAATCAAAATGGGTGGTATAAAGCTGAGAGGGCTCATGCCAAATGATTTCAGCTCCTTGACTTGGTAAGTAACGGAGTTACAAAAAAAAGACACAGAGTGTTGGAGTAACTCAGTGGCCAGGCAGCATCTCTGGAGAACATGATTAGATGACATTTCGTATCGAAATCATTCTTCAGACTGATGGGGGAAGGGGGAGGGGGGCACAAGAAAGCAAGAAATAGAAAGGGCAAGACAGAACATGGCCAATAATATATAAATACAGGAGAGGTGGTTATTTGAAAGGCAAATTGTTTAGTAAAGGTGTCAGAGGTTATGGGAGAAGTCAGGAGAATGGGGTTGAGAGGGGAAGATAGATCAGCTATGATTGATTGGGCGGCACAGTGGCGCAGCAGTAGAGTTGCTGCCTTGAAACTGTGAACTGAAAGAATTAAGAATTGCAAATTGAAGAAGGGTTTTGTAGATTAACCATATTAGTCTGCCTCTACTATATCTATCACCACACATATAATGCATACTGCACATTCCATATGTTGTCCAGTCCGGATTTTTATCCCTATCCCGGACTATTGATAACAGCACTTCACAGTTATCAATAGTCCGGGATATTGGACTATTGATAACTGTGAAATTAGTCACTGTCAGATAACTAGTCTCTGTCAGAGTTGATCACAGTCAGACTTGATGCAACTCTCACAGTCAGACTTGATGCTGACTACGGAGGCATGTAATGTTTCCTCTGCTTGTGTTACAATAAAGACTATGAGTTGTTACTCCTTCTTCTCTCGTGTGGCGTGCACAGCCTAATGTTGTAGGACAACTTGTTCTATTTGATCTTCTGTTTGTGCACGTCGTGTTCATTGCATTAGTCGAAACAGGGCGGACCCGTGTAGGTTGCAGTCTTCCACCCCATGAAAAAAGTTATTACTCCTGTGTATGGGTCTCATTACACAACAGGTTTTGACCCAAAAACTCACCCAACCGTTCTCCAGAGATGCTGCCTGACCTGTTGAGATACTCCAGCATCTTGAGTCTTTTTTAGTAAATGAACATCTGCAATTCCTTGTTTCAAAGTTATGGAGTATCATCGAGTTGATGATTGCAAAGACATGATAAGTCTTCAGAAGAACCATATTTGGTGAACATGGTTTTCTGTTCTTCTGTACTGCATTGGACTGTTGGATAGCCATTGGAATGATCAGGCCCACTAGTCAAATGTTTTATTGTCACATGTTCCAAAGCAGAACAATTAAATTCTTACGTGCAGCAGCACCACAGATATATAAACATATTACTACGTAAAACCCATACTAACAATAAGAAGTTCAGTATAAAACAGACAAATAAATATACAATTGTCGTGTAAAGTCAAAAATAATGTCCCCAAGTCTACATAGTTGAGGGCCAGGGAGGTGTGTGTTTCTGATGATGCTGGCTGCCTTTTTGAGACAGCGACTCTTGTATATCTCTTCGATAGTGGGGAGGTCTGTACCTGTGATGGACTGGCACTTTAAATACAAAATACTATTTCCATCCTGGCTGCTTAATAATTTTTGTGTAAGCTTTACCTAGCATGTCAAAAAATCTCCACAATTGTTCTTCGGATGGTCCAATTTCTCCAGGTGCTCCGGTTTCCTCTGACATTCCAAAGACCTGCGGTTTTGTCAGTTAATTTACTTCTGTAAAATGTCATAGAAACATAGAAAATAGGTGCAGGAGGAGGCTATTCGGCCCTTCGAGCTAGCACCGCCATTCATTGTGATCATGGCTGATCATCCGCTATCAATAACCCGTGTCTGCCTTCTCCCCATATCCATTGACTCCACTAGCCCCTAGAGCTCTATCCAACTCTCTCTTAAATCCATCCAGTGATTTGGCCTCCACTGCCCTCTGCGGCAGGGAATTCCATAAATTCACAACTCTCTGGGTAAAAAAGTTTTTTCTCACCTCAGTCTTAAAAGACCTCCCCTTTATTCTAAGACTGTGGCCCCTGGTTCTGGACTCACCCAACATTGTCCCTAGCATGTAGGATAGAATTAGTGTACAGGTGATCACTGGATGGCATGGAATCAGTGGGCAGCAGTGCCTGTTTCCACATTGTATCTCTAACGCAAACTAAAACCCCTGTCCCACGGTACGAGTTCATTCCACGAGTTCTCCCGAGTTTGCCCCGAGTCGAACTCGGAGGTTTACGGTAATGGCCACTCGTCGGTACTCGGGGCTCTCGTGGACATTTTTCATCATGTTGAAAAATCTTCACGAGTCTTCCCGTGCGTACCTGCCATTAGCGAGTCTTCCCGAGTACCTGCTGTTAACGCTAAGAGACGTCCCTGAGCTCCGACGTAGAGCTCTTGGAATGAACTTGCACCGTGGGACAACCTACCCCAATGCTCAACTGTTCAGGTTGCAAATGGTGTGGGTAGTTATTTTTGTTTTCTTCGTTTGTTTTTGTTATTAATCTCGTAAACTCAGAGAAAAACGTTGAGCTTGAATACAAGCTGTACACACTTTCTTGCTTAAAAGTAATTCAGAAACTTCCATTGCAGTAATCTGAGAGGGAGCCCGAACCAAAATGGGATAATATCGAACTAGTGTGAATGGCTGGTCGATGGCCAGCATGGGCTCGTTGGGCCAAAGGGCCTGTTTCCATGCTGCATATCTAAACTATACAAAGTGAGAATGTATAGCCCATCCTTGATTGTCCTCCGGAAAGTGATGGTCAGTTGTCTTCTGAACCTTTGAAGTCTTTCTGGTGAAGCACCCTCCACGGATTTGCTGGGTAGGGAGATGCATAGAACAGCACAGCACAGGAACAGGCCCTGAGAGGCCTTAAGTAATCTGAGAAGAAGCCCTAGTGTGGGATGCTAAAATGGGATAACATGTGAATGGTGATTGACGGTCAGCATGGGCTCAGTGGGCTGAAGGGCCTGTTTCCACAGTGTATCTCTAAAGGCTAACAATGCATATTCCATCCAGGTCTTCACAGGTTTGGACAGGGCCCTGTTACTGGGAACAGGGGGCTGTTACTTTGTAACTCCGTCATGTCAGAGATTTGGCTGCTTGGCAATGTATTTAAATATTAACACAACATGACTATGGACGTTGCGTAGTTTCTCAAATCATATTTCGCTGCAAGATGCAAAATAATATATTGTGAACTATCTTTCCAAATGCAAGAGGTTAATTTATTATTGTCATATATTTCTGCTGAGGTACACTAAAAAGCTTAGTTTTGCGTGCTAACCTGTCAAATTGTGCTGTGAGTACAATCATAATATAAGAAAGGTGCGATCGCAAAGGATAATAGTAGATCCTCTTCTGCGACAGCACGTATATAGTTGCCACGTTCTGATGCCATATTGCAACATTCAAGTCTCAAGTCTGTGAAATCAAGGACTGGCAAAGTAGCACAGTCGAAGTGTTCCAGTCCTCAGTTGCACGTTTCCCAGAGCGATGATTCTAATTGTACATCATTAAATAATGCATTGCTTTAGAATTAGTCAGGTTCAGATCGGTGGAAATTTATAACTTTTCTTATCGATCACACCTGTCAGCTAAATATCAATACAGCAGAGCAGTACAAGTGCAAACTTCCAAATCATCCTTGATCGAATCCACTGTGAAGACTATTGATCCGTGATGCACTTGAATCATGCCCACTTTAATATTGGGTATTTTGCTGTGAATAATCTAAACTTCATTAAATATAGTTGTAGTTTAGTAAAACAGCGTGGAAACAGACCCGATAGCCCACAAAGCTCACGTTGACAGTCAATTGATTACCCATTCACACTAATCCCATGTTATCTCATTTTGGCATCCTACGCACTAGAGCTTCCTCTCAGATTACTTAGGCCTGTTCCTGTGCTGTACCATTCTATGCAGCTCCCAACCCAGCAAATCTGTAAAGGTAGCCTCACCACAAGGACTGCAAAGGTTCAGACGACAACTGACCATCACTTTCTCAAGGATAACCAAGGATGGGCAAACAATTCTGGCTTTGTATAATTACGAAATGTTCCCAGTAACAGTGCCTTGTCCTAACCTTGGGAAGACCTGTATGGAATATGCATAATTAGACTTTATAGTCTAATTTCTGAGTCATTCGTAACTGTCACTGTATGCCATATTGTTACTTGTGGGCGGAGCACCAAGGCAAATTCCTTGTATGTGAATACTTGGCCAATAAATTTACTTACTTACTTACTTACTTATAGCTAGGGCTTGGAAACAGGCCCTTCAGCCCCCCAAGCCCACACTGACCGTCGATCACCCATTCACACTAGTTCCACGTTATTCCATTTTGGCATCTTACACACTCGTGCTCCCTCTCAGATTACTGCAAAGGAAGCGTCTGAATTACTTTTAAGCAAGAAAGTGCGTACAGGTTGTATTCGAGCACTACGCTTTCCCTGAGTGTACAAGTTTAATATAAAAAGAATGAAGAAAAAGAGAGATGAAGCACAAGGATTATATCTGGGCTTTTTTGCATTTTCTAAACCGGTGGCTTCACTTTTCAATGACAGGAATTTCCTTGATGAGATGAGACTCGGTTGTTTTTTTTCATTGCTGCAATTGTTACTAAGGTCCCAGACATTGAAGTGCTATATGACCAAACCCCTTTATCACTACACCACCTGTATCCCTGTTGTGGCTTCCTTTATTCACGTCACTGGACATTACATCATTTTCACTTTGAAACCAATGACTCTCCATCAATAATATACAAGGCAGCATAGAGTCATAGCTAGCAGAGTTATTGTCTCACAACGCCAGAGACACAGATCCTGACCTCGGGATGGTGTCTGTGGAGTGAGTTTCCTTTGGGTGCTCCTGTTTCCTCCCACATCCCAAAGACGTGCGGGTTTGAAGGTTAATTGGCCTCCGTAAATTGCCCCGAGGGTGTGGGGCAATGTGTGTTACCTGAAGAAGAGTTCCGACCCAAAACGTCGCCTACTCCTTTTATCCAGAGATGCTGCCTGACCCGCTGAGTTACTCCAGCAATTTGTGTCTATCTCGGGTGTGGGGAGCGGATGCCTAAATGGGATAACAAAGAACTAGTGTGAATGGGCGATCGATGGTTGCAGTGGACTCAGTGGGCCGAAGGGCTTGTTTCCAGACTGTATCTCCAAACTAAATATTGCAGTATGTCAACTGGTCCACAAAACTAGGATGTCTGTACGTTAAAAGCATCTCAGAACTTCAATGAAATTAAAATTGAATTTATTTATTGCAGTACAACTAATACATTTCATTTCGCAATGTATTGTAGCATTCATTTTAAATGTTGCATTGAAATATCTATCCCAATTATAAAAAGTCAAAATTCAGATCTAAATGTGAAGCTTGTTATGTGAAAGGCTGATTATATTTTCAATACATGATTAAATCTATTTGATAGAAACCCTCTCAGCTTTTTGCCTGATAAAATTGAATGTTCCACTGAAGTAAAATTAAATGCACCGTTTAAGTATAATACTTAATTATGTTAATGAAAGATTGTTTAAAGGTTAATCTGATGCCAGGCAGGGTTTTTAATGCATTCTTCACAAGTCTCATTAGGCCTCTCATTGCTTAAATACTCCAGTTAACGGTGAATAAACGTGACTGCCAGCCAAAGAGTGTTGGAGATTCTCAATCCTACGCGTCTTTTTTAAAAACATTATTTACCTATTGGTGAAGGTATGCAGGTGGAATAGAGAAATGCTCCTATGTCCTTCCTTGTTTTTTGTTAATGGTTCAATGGTTCTTTGTTATCACGTGTACCAAGGTACCGTGAAATTCTACCTTTGCATACTGCTCAGTAAGATAATTGCCATACATAAGTACCATCCCTGATTAAGTACACAATACATGAGGTACGGGATACTGAGTTGGATGATCAGCCATGATCATATTGAATGGCGGTGCAGGCTCGAAGGGCTGAATGGCCTACTCCTGCACCTAATTTCTATGTTTCTATGTTTCTACATAGAGACAGCCCACTGAGTCCATATGCAAGAGTGGCTGGGTTTTGGTGGCATTTGCAAAGTCCCAGCTGCAGAAGGCCCGTTGCAGCCGGTTCCTCCATCCGGATCGTCCAGCGAACCGTCGTCTCCTCGCCCGGCCATCTGCCAAGTTTCATTTCTCAGGGGTGCCTCCCGTAGCCGACCTTAAGGGCATCCAGCGTCCACCGCCGTCATTGCCTCCCTCCTGTCTAATGCTCGGCAACGATCTCTGCCGGGCTTGGTGGCTTCCCGCTCTGGGCGGGATCCCCGTACCACGGTGGGTGAGCCATGCTTGTTGTCAGTGTTTGGCTGTGGCTCGCCGGGACCTGTGGGACCTTAAATGTGGTGAGATGTGCTGTTGATGCTCGGGTCTGCACCAGTGGGGTCATGGAGGTTAAAAGAGATAGTGATATAACTTTAGGCATCTTTCCATACTTATGGAATCATAGAGTGGCATGGCATCAAAACAAGCTATTCATCCCAACTCATCCATGCTAACCAAGACACCCCATCTAAGCTAGTCCCATTTAGAAAGTAAAAGCGTCATACAGCGTTAAAATAGGCCCATTGGCCCAACTTGCACACACCGACCAATAAGTTCCATCTACACAAGCACCGCTAGCCTGCATTTGGCCCATATCCCTCTAATATTCATAATATTTCTGTGATCCTAAAATGCTGCAGAATAAACTGATATAACAAGTCGGCACAAAGAATGGCAGGTGGAATTTTTACAAAAAAAGACAAAATAAGTGCTGGAGTAACTCAGAGGTTCAGGCAGCGTGTTTGGAGAATATGGATAGGTGATGTTTTGGGTCGGTAGGTCTTCCCACTTTCCCCAGAAACTGCTCTCTCCGCAACCCCTTGATTCACTCGTCTTATCTCACCCAAACCACCCCATCCCAGGTACAGTCCCCTACAACTGCAGGAGATGTAACACCTGCCCTTATACCTCCTCCCTTGCATCCATCCAGGGTTCCCTGCAATCCCATGCAATGCTCATCTACTGCATCTGGTGCTCTTGATGTGGCTCTCTATGTATCAGCAACACCAAGTGTAGACTCGGTGATCATTTTGCCGAACACGTGCTCAGTCCGCCAAGGCCTGCTGGATCTCCCAGTTGCCAACCATTTTAACTTCACTTCCCGTTCTCATACTGACCTTTCTGTCCTGGGTCTCCCCCATTGCCAGAGTGAGGCCACACAAACTGGAGGAACAACACCTTATATTCCACTTGGGTAGCTTACAGTCCAATGGTATGAACATTGAATTCTCCAAACTTGGATAACTAACAAACAAACACCTGCCCCCACAATTTAGTTTAAAATGCCTTCAGGTAACCTCATTCTCAAATTTTAACATTGACTACACCGAGTGGGACCCGTTGGATCCTGTCCCCTCAATGCGCAGTTATGGGGGGGGGGGGGGCTAGCAGCTTCGCACACACACACACACTAACCACTCCCCCCACACACACACACACTAGCCTCCCCTTGATATTATATGAATATTATTCATTTGCTCCTTTTACCCCATAACCGCCCTATCCACTCACGCATAGCCCCCAACTCGCAGGCGCGGCAAGAGAGGGAGGGGTGGGTAGAGAGTGAGGGGAGCAGAGGGGGGGGGGGTTAGAGAGGGAGAGGGAGGGGGGTAGAAATTGAAGGGTGGGGATGCGCGCAGCATCACAGAGGAGGGCTGGTTCCCGAGCGCAATACTCTTCCACTCATCCATAGGTCCCAATACTCACCACTCCCTAGAGAGGGAGGGTGGCGGAGGGAGGGAGGGGGTGGCAGAGAGGGAGGGGGAGCAAAGGGGGGGGGGCAGAGAGGGAGGGGGGCATCAAGGGAGGTGGGTCAGCGAGGGAGGGAGGCAGAGAGAGAGAGAGAGGGTGGGAGGGAGGGCAGAGAGAGGGGTATAGAGCGAGGGGGTAGAGAGGGAGTGGAGGGCAGAGAGCGAGCTTGGGGTAGAGAGGGAGGGGGAGGGGGGGTAGAGAGAGAGGGGAGGGCATAGAAAGGGAGGGAGGGGGTAGAGGCGGCACCTACCCAGTTTGTCGAGCAGCAGCCTCCCCACCAGGCACCGGGCGGAGGACATGGACCCGAGGACCCCGAGCGAGGCGGCGGGCGGGCGGGCGTCGACCCGAGGACCACGAGTTCGGCCGCTGCAGTCTCCAGTCCAGGGCCCGATTTCATCTCCGGGCTCACCCTTTCTTCCACAGGCGGCGTTTTTTGAATGGGGGTGGGTGGGGTCGGGGGTGACGTCACTCGAAGCGCGTGGAAGATTCTGTGTGTGAGACGGCACTGAGCAGACCCATTGTGACGTCATCAGCGAAAGCTCATCGTTTAAATTCAAAGTCTTTTGATATTTTTAAACATTTTCAGTAATGTCGAGAAAAAGCATGAAATGTTCAGATAATGTGATACCGGCCTCGATGGGAAAAATGTCAACCGGAATATGTAAAAATGTTATCGTCACCATTTAGTTTTTTTGTGAAGATGTAAAGACACACACATATACACACGTACACGATCAGAGTTTTAATAAGTATATGATTATCTATGGTAATTTTCTAAAATTTAAGATTTAATATACCAAAATTGTATATTCATGACTGCACTGCCATTAATAGGATTAATTTAAATAACGCTCTTCAGATAATTGCTTTTGGAGCTTAGGACACTTAGCCATGTCCACTTTTAAATTCTAAGGAGAATTTTTCTTCTCACCAGTTATGTTATAAATGTCAGCCCAGAGGGAAATAAAAAGCAATACAAAATGTACTCCGAAGCATAAAGAGAATCTATCACTCACTTCTCACCGTTCATTAAACATGATAAATGCTCTAGTTTTAAAAATAACTCCCATCCCAGCCCAGCCCATTGAAAACATTAATTATTTTGCAGTGCTTCAACACTTGTTAGAGTTTGAGTTTAGTTTCTCATCACCTGTACCAAGGTACAGTGAAAAGCTTTTGTTGCGTGCAAACCACACAGCGGACATTCAATACATGATAGCAATCAAGCCATCCACAGTGTACAGATACAGGTTAAAGGGTATAACATTTAGTGCAAAATAAGGTCCAGCAAAGTTTGATCAAAGATTGTCCAAGGGTCTCGAAGGAGGTAATTGGTAGCTCAGGACTGCTCTCTAGTTATTGGTAGGATATTTTGGTTGCATGATAAATGTAAATTGGAAGTTTCAAAATCCAATCCATAATATTATTTGCTCGTACAGCGATACAGTGTGGAAACAGGCCCATCGGCCCACTGGGCCCATGCTGACCAACCATACCCATACACTAGCATTATCCTACACGCAAGGGCCAATTTACCAAAGTCATTGACCTACAAACCTGTACGTCTTTGGAGTGTGGGAGGAATCCGGAGCTCCCCGAGAAAACCCTGTTGTCACATGGAAAATGTACAAATTCCGTACAGATAGCACCCCTTCTCAGAATTGGACCCGGGTCTCTGGTGCTATAAGGCAGCAATTCTACTGCTGTACTGCCGTGCCACCCATTCATCAAAATGTACTGAAATGTACTATAATAGTAAGCTTAAATGAGAACTTACCAGTTTGAAGTTTGATCTTGATTTTTTGAGGAGTTACGTTGGTGATTACGTGAAGAAGCCCAGCCAGGCCGGCCGCATGCACGTCAATCTTCAAAGCAGCAGTAGGAAATCACAAATAACAATTACCGAAGTGACATAGTAAGATGCGTGATTCGAGAACTCGAAAGATGACCTTTATGAGAGAGGGTCGGGCATGGAGGGCACGTAATCACCAACGTAACGCCTCATAAAATCAAGATCAAACTTCATACTGGTAAATTTTCGTTTAATCTTACAATTTTACTTCGGAGTCATGTGAGTGATTCTGTGAAGGGTTCGAAGCTTGTGATTTCATGCCACAGATCCAAATCTCGGCGTCTCACTGCATTGATTGAGTCAGGATGAGTGAATAATCAAAAAATGCATTAAGCATGATTTTGATTCAAATGTATTAATGGTTTATGTTAATAAAGAAATCAATAGCAACCCCTGTATCTCAGGTGAGGCTAAAGTGGACGCAAAACAGAATGGGCAAAACCCCGGGTCAGGAACCAGCCTATGGTAAAAAAATGTAAATCAATTCAGTTGACCATCCTGCGGTCGCGAGGATATGGTCCATGGGAATGTCCATTGTCCTGGCCTCTGACGTTGATGCTGACCTGGTGGAATGAGATATACAGTGGCTTGCAAAAGTTTTCATAACCCTTGAACTTTTCTACATTTTGTCACTTTACAACCACAAACGTAAATGTATTTTATTGGGATTTTATGTGATAGACCAACGCAAAATGGCGCATAATTGTGAAGTGGAAGGAAAATGATACATGGTTTTCAAATTTTTTTACAAATAAAAAACTGAAAAGTGTGGCGTGCAAAAGTATTCAGCCCCCTTTACTCTGATACTCCTAAATAAAATCCAGTGCAACCAATTGCCTTCAGAAGTCACCTAATTAGTAAATAGAGTCCACTTGTGTGTAATCTAATCTCAGTATAAATACAGCTGTGAAGGCCTCAGAGGTTTGATAGAGAACATTAGTGAACAAACAGCGTCATGAAGCCCAAGGAACACACCAGACCGGTCAGGGATAAAGTTGTGGAGAAGTTTAAAGCAGGGTTAGGTTATAAAAAAATATCCCAAGCTTTGAACATCTCACGGAGCACTGTTCAATCCATCATCCGAAAATGGAAAGAGTATGGCACAACTGCAAACCTACCAAGACATGGCCGTCCACCTAAACTGACAGGCCGGGCAAGGAGAGCATTGATCAGAGAAGCAGCCAAGAGGCCCATGGTAACTCTGGAGGAGCTGCAGAGATCCACAGCTCAGGTGGGAGAATCTGTCCACAGGACAACTATTAGTCGTGCACTCCACAAATCGGGCCTTTATGGAAGAGTGGCAAGAAGAAAGCCATTGTTGAAACAAAGCCATAAGAAGTCCCGTTTGCAGTTTGCTACAAGCCATGTGGGGGACACAGCAAACATGTGGAGGAAGGTGCTCTGGTCAGATGAGACCAAAATTGAAGTTTTTGGCCTAAATGCAAAATGCTATGTGTGGCGGAAAACTAACACTGCACATCACCCTGAACACACCATCCCCACTGTGAAACATGTGTGGTGGCATCATGCTGTGGGGATGCTTTTGTTCAGCAGGGACAGGGAAGCTGGTCAGAGTTGATGGGAAGATGGATGGAGCCAAATACAGGGCAACCTTGGAAGAAAACCTGTTAGAGTCTGCAAAAGACTTGAGACTGGGGCGGAGGTTCACCTTCCAGCAGGACAACGACCCTAAACATACAGCCAGAGCAACAATGGAATGGTTTAGATCAAAGCATATTCATGTGTTAGAATGGCCCAGTCAGTCCAGACCTAAATCCAATTGAGAATCTCTGGCAAAACTTGAAAATTGCTGTTCACAGACGCTCTCCATCCAATCTGACTGAGCTTGAGCTATTTTGCAAAGAAGAATGGGCAAAAATGTCAGTCTCTAGATGTGCAAAGCTGGTAGAGACATACCCCAAAAGACTTGCAGCTGTAATTGCAGCGAAAGGTGGTTCTACAAAGTATTGACTCGGGGGCTGAATACTTTTGCACGCCACACTTTTCAGTTTTTTATTTGTAATAAAATTTGGAAACCATGTATAATTTTCTTTCCACTTCACAATTATGCACCACTTTGTGTTGGTCTATCACATAAAATCCCAATAAAATTCATTTACGTTTGTGGTTGTAACGTGACAAAATGTGAAAAAGTTCAAGGGGTATGGATACTTTTGCAAGCCACTGTACAATCGTCAGTGTTAATACCTGCATAACCCAGAACCTGCTGCAGCCACCTTGAAATAGTCTGAACCGACCTTCCCTTGTGTAGTTGTTTGTCGATTAATAAACAATGCTGATTCCACACTTCTTAGGATTCTGGTGACCTTGATATAATATAGCAAGCCTGCCCTCCCACGTAGATGTGAGACCGTGGGGTATCCGAAAAATGATCTTAAATCCTGCCACCCCTGGTCTGCTCTGCTTGTGTAGATCAGAATGTAAAATGTAATGGCATCTGCAGCCAATCCATCCTATCTAGCCACAGTGTTTGCAATGTTTGCCCTTGTTGTGCTGATATTACTGTCATGACTAAGGATGTAGCTGGAACCCCCTGGTGAAGTAATGTTAACACATTTTCAATAACCAAACTGCATATTCTTGTAGTGGGAGAACTTGTGTCAAGATCTTTTTAACAACTCGATATCCGGGTTGAACCCGACAGAGTGGTTCCCGTTTGTTGCAACTGTAGTGTCTCTATAACTGAATTATTGTCAAATACCATTCAAGAATGAACTGGAAGATGTCAGTAATCTGTACCATATTAAATGTAACATTAACATTTAAACAAAACCACTTCCGACCCCCTAAATAGGAATGTACTGCTTTTTTGGGTGCTATCCCTGCACTCTGTAGTGAGCACATCCATGGCTTGATGTGACAACCTGAGCCATAAGTCAATCCGTTCAGAATGTGTGAGTCAATAATTGTTTTATTATGCAGAGGCCGGTTTCCTGAACCACAGTTTGAACCAGCAAGTTTTCGTTTTTTGGAATAACCATATACCGTTCCTTTAACTTTTAACTTTAAGAAAAACACTATAACATACATGTAAACTTTATTATAAGAGAAATCCCTTGTAGCCTGACTCACCCGTGTCCAATAGGGCTGAATGAGTCCTTTCTCCACCAATTTTATTCCCTGCCTGGGGACCGACGTCTGTGAGCTGCTGACTGCAGTGTCAGCGACTCTGGCGTTATTTCCTTGCCATTCCACGGCATCCCCGCAGGCTGGAAACCACTGACTGCCTTGTCAGCGGCTGCTTATCTCACAACCCGATCTTTTTCCGGTTATCCGCTTCCGCGGTCGGGACCGGGGTTTCCCGATAGTCCATAACTGACTCACACGTCGGGCTGTGAAACTGGCAGGAAACCTCTATGAAGAGAGGCTCCTGCTTGAAAAACCCCTGGTAAGTAAAAACAAACTTACCTTCTAGGTTTAACTTACCCCTGGCAGGATCGCTGCCCTGCCAGTCTGGTGCTTGCGCCAATGTGGCTGACGTACTGATGCGTATGCGGCCTGGCTGGGCTTCTTCACGGAATCACTCACGTGACTCCGAAGTAAAATAGGCATACAGTGTTTTGCCCCACTGCCGTTGCTGCACGATTCTGTGCAGAAATTTAGGTGGTGGGAAGGGTCCACTTGTGATTTGCTGAGTATATTCAAGAGTCTTGTATACCTGCTGAATATAACTAATGCCAACTGATGTCTTGCATGGACTTTAAATGGGCGGTGAGCTCCTAATCCAGTCATGTTTGGGAGAAGCAGCATAGTTTGGGAGCATTTTAAACTCAAGGAACTGGCCTCTTGGTTCATTGATTAAAACAGGATGCCCTGGAGGAACTCAGCGGGTCGGGCAGCATCTGTGGAGGGAATGGACAATTGACGTTTCGGATGTAAAGAAGGGTTCCGACTCAAAATGTCATTTATCAATACTCTTCCCAGATCCTGTCTGACCTGCTGGCTTTCTCCAGCACTTTGTGTTTTTTCAAGATACCAGCATCTGCAGTTCCTAGTATTTTCTGTATCATTGATGTGGGCTCCAATATCTGTGGGGAGGTGGAGACCTGAAAGGATTGCATGGATTGATGCCCCAGAAAGTCACCCAAGGGCTGAATTGAAATGGCAGTAAGAAGAGATAATAAGTTGATACGTTTTGGTAGCCGAATTAGACCATTCGGCCCATCAAGTTTACTCCACCATTCAATCATGGCTAATCTATCTTTTCCGTGCAACCCCATTCTCCTGCCTTCTCCCATTAACCCCTGACTCCCTTACTAATCAAGAATCTGTCAATCTCCACCTTGGTCTCCACAGCCATTTGTGCAAATGAATTCCACAGAATCACCACCTTCTGACTGATAAAAAATCCTCCTCATCCCCTTTCTAAAGATACGTCTTTTTATTCTGAGGATATGGCCTCTGGTCCTAGATGCTCCCACTCGTGGAAACATCCTCTCCACATTCACTCTATCCAGGCCTTTTACTCTACCCAGGATAGGTGGTTTGAAAATGTAATAGGTTTCCCGACACCGCTGTTAGAAAAGTTAAATGACTTTAATGCCATTACTTCCTTGGAAGATTGAGGAGATTTGCAATGTCGATAAATACTCTTTAACCTCTACAGATGTACCGTAAAGAACATATTGACTGGTTGCATCACAGCCTGGTTTGGCAACTTGAACTTGAAATGTAGATCCCTTGCAGTCAGAAATTGGTGAATTGATCATGGGGATCAAGGACATGGCAGACCAATTGAATAACTACTTTGGTTCTGTCTTCACTAATGAAGACATAAATAATCTGCTGGAAATAGCAGGGGACCGGGGGTCAAATGAGATGGAGGAACTGAGTGAAATCCAGGTTAGCCAGGAAGTGGTGTTAGGTAAATTGAATGGATTAAAGGCCGATAAATCCCCAGGGCCAGATAGGCTGCATCCCAGAGTACTTAAGGAAGTAGCCCCAGAAATAGTGGATGCATTAGTGATAATTTTTCAAAACTCATTAGAATCTGGAGTCGTTCCTGAGGATTGGAGGGTCGCTAATGTAACCCCACTTTTTAAAAAGGGAAGGAGAGATAAAACGGGGAATTACAGACCAGTTAGTCTAACATCGGTAGTGGGGAAAATGCTAGAGTCAGTTATTAGAGATGGGATAGCAGCACATTTGGAAAAGGGTGAAATCATTGGACAAAGTCAGCATGGATTTATGAAAGGTAAATCATGTCTGACGATTCTTATAGATTTTTTTGAGGATGTAACTGGTAGAGTGGATAAAGGAGAACCAGTGGGTGTGTTATATCTGGACTTTCAGAAGGCTTTCGACAAGTCCCACATAAGAGATTAGTATACAAACTTAAAGTACACGGTATTGGGGGTTCAGTATTGATGTGGATAGAGAACTGGCTGGCAGACAGGAAGCAAAGAGTAGGAGTAAACGGGTCCTTTTCAGAGTGACTAGGGGGTACCGCAAGGCTCAGTGCTGGGACCCCAGTTATTTACAATATACATTAATGATCTGGATGAGGGAATTGAATGCAACATCTCCAAGTTTGCAGATGACACGAAGCTGGGGGGCAGTGTTAGCTGTGAGGAGGATGCTAGGAGGCTGCAAGGTGACTTGGATAGATTGGGTGAGTGGGCAAATGCATGGTAGATGCAGTATAATGTGGATAAATGTGAGGTTATCCACTTTGGTGGCAAATACAGGAAAGTAGACTATTATCTGAATGGTGGCCGATTAGGAAAAGGGGAGATGCAACGAGACCTGGGTGTCATGGTACACCAGTCATTGAAAGTAGGCATGCAAGTGCAGCAGGCAGTGAAGAAAGCGAATGGTATGTTGGCATTCATAGCAAAAGGATTTGAGTACAAGAGCAGGGAGGTTCTACTGAAGTCTGACCCAGTCTGAAGAAGGGTCTCAACCCGAAACGTCGCCTATCTCCTTCGCTCCTTAGATGCTGCTGCACCCGCTGAGTTTCTCCAGCCTTTTGTGTACCCCCGAGGTTCTACTGCAGTTGTACAGGGTCTTGGTGAGGCCACCCCTGGAGTATTGCGTACATTTCAAGACATTCTTGCCATAGAGGGAGTACAGAGAAGGTTCACCAGACTGATTCCTGGGATGGCAGGACTTCCATATGAAGAAAGACTGGATAGACTCGGCTTGTACTCTCTGGAATTTAGAAGATTGAGGGGAGATCTTATAGAGACTTACAAAATTCTTAAGGGGTTTGACAGGCTAGATGCAGGAAAATTGTTCCCGATGTTGGGGAAGTCCAGAACAAGGGGTTACAGTTTATGGATAAGGGGGAAGTTTTTTAGGACCGAGATAAGAAATTCATTTTTCACACATAGAGTGGTGAATTTGTGGAATTCTCTGCCTCAGAAGTTAGTTGAGGCCATTTCATTGGCTATATTTAAGAGGGAGTTAGAGGTGGCCCTTGTGGCTAAAGGGATCAGGGAGTATGGAGAGAAGGCAGGTACAGGATACCGAGTTGGAGGATCAGCCATGATCATATTGAATGGTGGTGCAGGCTCGAAAGGCCGAATGGCCTATTCCTTCACCTATTTTCTATGTTTCTATGTTTCTATGAAAGAGCAGGAACGAAGGAGATTACAAAAGATTGTGGACCCTGCCCAGTCCATCACAGGCACTGACATTCCCACTATCAAAGGGGGTGCTGCTTATCAAAAGTCTCTTAAATACCATTGTCATATCTGCCTCCACAACCAGCCCAGGCAGCATGTTCCAAGCACTCACCACCCTCTGTGTGTGTGTGTGTGTAAAAAAAAACAACTTAGCCCACACATCTCCTTTAAACTTTGCCCCTCTCACCTTAGAGCTAGGCCCTTGAATATTTGATGTTTCTATCCTGGGAAAAAAGGTTCTGGCAGCCTACCTTGGATTAATTTTAGATATTCCTGAAGTAAGCAATGTTCTCTATCTGATTGATGTTCTAGTAGTAATGCATTGAAGGGAAAATAATAATGGAAGTAACTACTTTGAAGGCACTAGGTTTAAAAATATCAGAAAAAATGAGACCCTTTAAAGGACTTAACTGGAGTAGACTAAATTAGGCAGTGATAGATGAAGACGATTAAACAGAGACATGATAAAGGGAATAACGTTTAATGCAAGATAAAGTCCACTAAAGTCCGATTAAAGATAGTCTGAGGGTCTCCAATGAGGTAGATGGCAGCTCAGGGCCACTCTCTAGTTGTTGATGGGATGGTTCATTTGCCTAACTTCTAATCATCTTCCAATTGTGACGGTGATTAGAAGACTGTTAACTACCATTTCCAAGTTAAAGTCTTTTACCATACCAGTGAAAATGTTGTCAGTAATATGATATGAAAAGTACATTTCCTGCTGTCATTTCTATCAACCGCTTGATGGATTGAAGTATTTTTAAGACAATCTGACAGCTTATTTACTTGCCCAAGATATTATTTTCAGCTGTATTTTTGAAACAACAGAATTCAGGTGGTCAAACTAATGTTGCCCGATTTTAATCCCCATTCTCTGGATCATGGCGTCCTTTGCCGATATGGTCAGGTGTTTCCATGAAAAATGTATTTCTGGATTAATTTGGTATGGAAATTGGAATAAGCACTACTATGTGGTGAATTGTGTTCAGTTTTGGTCACCCTGTTTATAGGAAGGGTTGTTAAGCTGGAAAGGGTGCAGAGAAGATTTACGAGGATGTTGCTAGGACTCGAGGGCCTGAGCTATAGGGAAAGGTTATCTCAGCTCTTTGTATTAGTCACAGAGTCATTCAGCGTGGAAACAGGCCCAACCAACATGTCCCATCTACACTAGTCTCACTTGCATGCATTTAGCCCATATCCCTCTAAACCTGTCCTAACCATGTATCTGTCTAATGGCTTCTTAAATGTTGCGATAATCCCTGCCTCAACTAACTCCCGCGGCAGCTCGTTCCATATACGCTCCTCCCTTTGTGCGAAAAGGTTACCGCTCAGATTCCTATAAAATCTTTCCCCTTCTGCTCAAACCTATGCCCATTGATTCCCCTACTCTGGGCGAGACTCTGTGCGCCTACCCCAACCTATTCCTCCCATGATTTTATACACCTGTATAAAATCAACCCTCATCCAGGGAGTAGAGTCCTAGCCTGCTCAACCTCTCCCTGTCGCTCAGACAGCCTTCTTCCCATCTCTAGCCTTTGTCCATCCCCCTCACTGGAATCCACCTATTACTTGTTTAGGAAGGAACTGCGGATACTGATTTATACCGAAGATAGACACAAAATTGCCAGAGTAATTCAGCGGGTTAGGCAGCATCTCTGGAAAAAATGCATAGGTAAAGTCGAAACCCGTCTTCAGACTGAATACATCTCTGAAGGACAGAAAATGCTGGTTTAGAAATACAGCGTGGAAACAGGTCCTTCTGCCCACCAAGTTCATGCTGACCAGTGATCACCCATACACTAGTTCTACCCTGCACACCAGGAACATTTTACAGAAGCCAATTAAACTCCAAAGGTTAAATTACAAAGGTACAAACTAGAGCTTTTGTGCATGTAGCATTTTGTGTCCATCTACAAGATACAAGATACATTTATTTGTCACATGTGCCAGTTGGCACAGTGAAATGTGGTCACCATACAGCCATACAATAAAAATAAAGGACACAACACACGATAAGAGTTCAACATAAAACATCCGCACACAGCAGAATCAAAATTTCCCACTGTGAGGGAAGGCACCAAAGTCAGTCAACTTCCTCGAAGTTCCTGATGCTCACCCGTGGACGGGGCACTCCGCAGTCGCCGCTACAGGCGGCCCACCACTCAGGCCCGCTCGCCAGGATGTTGGAACTACATCGTCGGAACAGGAGGCCAACCTCAGCAGCTTAGACCTCCAAATCGGCCGACTTCCACCAGAGCTCCTGACGTCCCCAGGCCGTGCCTGCTGGAGATTCTGGTCCGGTCCTCAGTCTCTGGTAGGCCGCTCCGATCCAGTGGTAGGCCGCGAGGAGGGGACGGCGAGGTCGCGACTTGGGGAAATAGTCGCATCCCCGCCAGGAAGCGAGTGGGATGTGGTTTCCCCCTTACCCTCCCCCCCCTCCCCCACATAGAAAAACAAAAGTATCCCCAAAACAAGCTGGTTAGACAAACTAAAATATTTTAAAAATGGGAAAAAACGGACAGAATGTAGGCAGAGGAGCCTTCAATGTGGCGCCCCTAGTGGAGTTAATCTTTGGAGTTTACTTGGTATTGCTGTAATTTTAAATGTTTTTCGTGCTTTGAGTAAACTCTGAATTGAATTAATTTGCAACTCTCACTGAACAAAGATGGTTAAATTAAATCCAAATTCAAATCATCCATGTAAGTGACATTTGCTGTTCACTTCATAGCTGAGTAATTTTCCATAATCAGACAAAATGATATTAATTGCATGGATGATTATTTTCAACGTAAATGTACGGCGAAACCACGACCAAACTGACAACTATACATTATGTAACAGCATGAAAATGCACTTAGGATTGTCTGTCGTGATTTCATGCGTGAATTAGCAGAAAGCCGTTAAACATTTACACCTGATTATGAAAGTAGTTTGGTTAGTGGGTGGAATAAATGCATAATTCATTAGCGAGTAACTTTCTTCTTCAAGTTCTAAAATTCATACAATATTTTAATCCTTTGAGAACCGGTCCAGAATGCGTGTGTTGATCCAGACATTTAATATAAGCTCTGCATTTATTAACACTGATATGGATGCATTGAAACCTAAGGGAGAAACATGGAATTGCAGATGCTGGTTAACAAAAAAAGACTCAGAGTGCTGGAGTATCTCAATGGGTCAAGCGGCATGTGTGGAGGGAAAGGACATGCTGCGTTTCAGGTCGGGACCCTTCTTAAGATTGATATCCCTGGAGGACATGGATAGTCTGAAGAAAGATCCCCAACCCAAAAGTCACCACATGCCCATCTTCTGCAGTGATGCTGCCGGACAGTGGGAGAGTAGGACCAGAGAGCACAGCCTCAGAAGAAAAGGACGTAGCCTGAGAAGAGGGATGATGACAAATTTCTTGTCGGAGGGTAGTGAATCTGTGGAATTCATTGCCACAGACGGCTGTGGAGGCCAAGTCAATGGATATTTTAAGGTGGAGATTGACAGATTCTTCATTAGTGAGGGCGTCAGGGGTTATGGGGAGGAGGCAAGAGAATGGCAGAGTAGACTTGATGGACCAGGTGGCCTAATTCTGCTCCTATAACCTATGACCTTATACTGGTTAACCAAAAAAAGACACAAAGTGAAGTATCTCAGCGGGTCAGGCAGCCGGTTGGGAGATCTTCAGGCTGATCTTTCAGGAGAACATGGATGGTCTGAAGAAGGATCCTGGATCATTTTTTTCCCAGAGATGGTGCCTGACCTGCTCAGTTATACCAGCACTTTGAGGCATTGAAACTTATGTTGGTTTTGAATATATGGCTTGAACTATCTAGTCTTGTATTTAAGGGGTTTGGGCAAAGTAAGGGGAGGAACTCAGCACGTCAGGCAGCATCTCTGGAAAAATAGGAATGGTCGATGTTTCGGGTCGGAATACTAATTCAGACTGAAGAAAGTTGGATTTTAAAAATCTGTGGTGTAGCCCTTGCCTGAATGTTGTTTTGACATTGGATGTGGGTGTGGGAATTTCATGTTCTCAGCAGATACATTTTGGGATCAATGACATGTGAAAGTGCAGAGTCTGGAATCTTGTGCAAAGCAGTAGGTTCTGGAGGAACACTCAAATCAGTCTGAGGCAAGGTTCCGACCCAAAACGTCACCTGACACGCTCCACAGATGCTGCCTGACCTACGGAGTCCCTCCGGCACTTTGTGCAATTGGAATTGAACTTTGTGCAGTCATTGGCTCATACTGATGCTTCAAACCTTTACAGTAGAAAGGAGACCATGGCTGGGATAAATCCTTGAATCTTCTTGTGATGATTGAACCTACCAGATCATCTTGTGACAACAATCTAATCCTTTCATTGCAGAAACTGTAATTTGAAGATATTCCTTTGACTGAAAGTAAATTCTTCAGCCACCATGGTGGGGTTTGAATTTGTTCTTTTATATTTTATAGTCAATGCCTTTTGGATTATTTGCCTGCCAGTTTAACCATTGAACTGATGTCCCGTTGCCCTTGATGCAGCATTGAATAGAACCCAGTGGACAACAGTAATGGACTCAAGGCTGTGTTGTAATTTATTTTCATTCTTTACCAAAGAAATCTGAACAAAAAGTTGCATCTTTTATACTCCAGTCATGTACCTCAGCAGTTGTGAAGGTTTTGCCAACATAGTCAAACTAGTTGAACACAGCCACTTTTCTTGCAGAGGACCGTGCCAATCTACTGTTTAAGTTGTAAGTTAGAGAATCGGGCAATAACCTCAATGCATTTAGAGCAAAGGGCTGACTCCACAGTCGGTGACTAAGATTTTCAGTAACATGAGATCATCCATGCCGGTCAGATGACAGCAACTTGATTTGCTGAGTTCCTCCCGCTATGTGTTTTTTGCTCATGTTACCTGCATCCACAATCTGTTGGAGAGTTTAGAAATACAACATGTAAACAGGCCCTTTGGCCCACTGAGTCCATGTTGGCCATCCATCACCCGTTCACATTAGTTCTACGTTGTCAAACATTCTCACCAACCCCCTACACACCAGGGTAAATTTACAGAGGGCTAATTAAGCTACAAGCCGGCACATCTTTGGGATATGGGAGGACACCGGAGCAAACCCACATGGTCATGGGGAGAACGTGTAAATTCCACACGCAGCACCCGATGTCAGGATTGAACCCTGCCCTTTGACGCTGCGAGCTAGCAGCTCTACCAGCAGCGCGTGTGTGCTGCCTTAACAGGAACTATAAGATGTTTGGGACATTGATCGATTCAGATATATTAAATACATCGTGCTTAAAATTCCAAAGTGATGCCTTATTAAAAATTAATTCATTTTGTGAGGAAATAGCGCAGTTACATTTTCTAAACTTTGGATGGTTAAGCTGTTCTTTTGCCCTTCAGTGCTATTTCGGTAGCTGGAAAGACAAAGCTGGCAGATGTATAATTTATATTGTTATCCTGTATGATTGTAAAATGGTTGGTGTAATATGTTTTTACGTTGCAAGAGTCTATTGGTCTGTGGATGATTTGTAAATATGTTTCATCTGAGCCAATACTTGAGAGCCCAGTTGGAGCTCACCTGAAAACACATTCGAATAAAGGTTTCATAAAATAATTAAAAAAATTAAACCAAAATACTTGAAATGGTCAGCTGGTAGCACGAGCAATGGAGTTAAAAGTTTCAGATCCATAGAAAAGGTTTAAAACTGAACCAAATCTCAAATTGCAGAGAAAGGGGACAGTTTAGAGGGATATGGGCCAATTGCGGACAAATGGGACTAGTTTAGATGAGGCCAGCATGGATGAGGTAGGCTGGAGGGCCTGTTTCTGTGCTGTACTTGTCTATGACACAGGTGGTGGTGAGACTAATAGAACTGGTGTGTCTGGTATGGGCAAGATATGGGCAAAACGTGGGCAAGTGGGACTAATGAAGATGTTGGTCGGTGTCGGTAAGTTGGGCCAAAGGGCCTGTTTCCATGCTGTGTGACTCTATGAGGGAATGAAATCTCTGCAACACCAACCTTGACCTGAAACTAACTGTGATTTCCTTTTCACGGACATTGCCTTATATGAGCACCTGTTTTTATTTCAGACTAGGCTAAGTGGGACCCGTCGGGTCCCATGTTCATAAGGGTGGGCAGGTCCCCCAATGAAATATTCCAATATTGGAGGCCAGTGGGGGGGGTGGGGGGCCTTTCTGGAGCATTAGTATGGGTGTTGTGGGCCAAAGGGACTGGTTTCCAGAGGGCTAATATGGACATTGTGGGCTGAATGGATTCTTGGGCTGACAGTTCAGTCACTCAGGCCTGGTGAGCTGGCAGCTCAGTCACTCAGGCCTTGTAGGCTGGCAGCTCAGTCACTCAGGCCTGGTGGGCTGGCAGCTCAGTCGCCTAGGCGTGGTGGGCTGGCAGCTCAGTCACTCAGGGCTGGTGGGCTGGCAGCTCAGTCACTCAGGGCTGGTGGGCTGACAACTCCATCACTCAGGGCTGTGGGCTGGCAGATCAGTCACTCAGGGCTGGTGGGCTGGCAGTTCACTCATGGCTATTCCGTGAAATTCCATTTCAAGCAGAGTGCAGACCACCAAATTCAATTTCATAGCATTTGAAGCAGGGTGCAGGCCACCAAATTCAGTTTCATGGCATTTCTAGCAGAGTGCAGGCCACCAAATTCAATTTCATAGCATTTCAAGCAGAGTACAGGCCACCAAATTCAATTTCATAGCATTTCAAGCAGAGTGCAGGCCACCAAATAGCCAAACAACTCATTGCATTGTCATTAAGGACTAACAAATCATTTATTGCAAGTACATTGCAGACTCACAGTACAGTTTAGAATCACAGCTTGTGGACTCTCCCTCGCGATCTTCCAGAATGATTGAATCACGTCCAGGCATCCGGGGTTTTATAATCCTGCCCCCCCCCACCCCAGAAGGGGCGTTACCTTCATCGTGGTGATTGACAGGGGAGAGGACCAATCAGCTGATCTCAAGATTTTTTAAACATTCATGACTTTTTTATTTTTCATCGATGGGAAAAATCCTCGGGGCTGCCTCAGAGGAGGAGGATGGCCAAAAATCATAGTGATATATGGTAGCGTTTTTTTCTGATATCACTATACAGCGCAGACAGGAAGTGGTCAAGATGAGACTTATATAGATATCCAGCATTTACGGAATTTTTCTGAAATTACACTTGGCGAGTGTATAGGTATTTGACAGGGTCTTAACATCAGGTCAAAAAATAATCACTTCAATGGAAGCTGGAAGGGGTGCCGAGACTTACAAGGATGCTGCCAGGACTCGAGGGAGAAGTTGGGCAGGATAGGACTGTATTCCTTGGGGTGCAGGAGGATGAGGGGTGATTCTACAGGGGTGTATATAATCATGAAGAGAATATATCGGGTAAATGCACAGTCTTTTACCCAGAGTAGGGGAATCAAGAACTAGAGGGCATATGTTTAAGGTGAGGGAGGAAAGATTTAATAGGATCCTGAGGGAAAATATTTTTACTCAAAGTGTGGTGGGTCTATGGGGATAGCTGCAAGGATAGGTAGTACTATCGGCATAACATTTAATAGACGTTTGGACAGGTACATTGGATAGGATAGGTTTAAAAGGATGTGGGCCATATGCACTAAGTAGGACTAGTGCAAGTGGGACCAAGTTGGCACACTTGCACAAGGTGCAAGTTGGGCCAAAAGGCCTGTTTCCTTGCTGTATAACTCCTAGTGATTTAAGACCCCTTGAGACAATGAAAGTCTCTGTATAATTTGTGCACCAAAGCTCATTTTGTGTGCAGAATAAACAATATAAGAGTTTCAGAATTTACAGAGATACAGAGTGAAAACAGGCCCTTCAGCCCGCGCCGACCATCAACCCCCCATACGCTTGTTCTATGCTATCCCACTTTCGCACCCTGTGCACTAGGGGCAATTTACAGAAACCAATTAACCCACAAACCTGCACGTCTTTGGAATGTGGGAGGAAACCAGAGCACCCGGAGAAAACCCACAGGGTCACAGGGAGAACGTCCAAACTCTGCACAGACAGCACCCAAGGCCAGGAACGATCCCAGGTCTCTGGTGCTGTGAGGCAGCAGCTCTACCACTCCACCCCTTTTCCTCTTATTCTCTAGGAGTGACATTATCACTTTCTCTCACCAATGCTATGGCAATAAGTAGTGTTCATTGGTGGCGCTGTTGCACTTGACTACACTGTGCGGCTGATGGGGTAACACAAGCGCAATACACCTTGGTTGCTTCATTTGCTGTTAGCATGTCACTATGTAGCCCATGTCACCCAGGGCAACTTTGTATAATGCATGCTGAAAGCACAGGAATAATTTTAGTTTAGTTCAGAGATGGAGCGCAGAAACAGACCCTTTGGCTTACTGCACCTGCGTCGACCAGTGATCCCCGTGCACGAATACTGTCCTACTCACTAGAGACAATTTACAATTTCACCAAGCCAATTAACCTACAAACCTGTACGTCTTTGAAGTGTTGGAGGAAATCAGAACACCCGGAGAAAACCCACGTAGGCCACGGGAAGAATGTGCAATCTCCCCCCGACAGCACCCGTAGTCAGGATCGAACCCGGGTCTCTGGCACTGTAAGGCCTCAACTCTACCGCTGCATCACTGTGCTGCCCTCTGTTGGTAAAATAGTAAAATGCATCAGTAAAATAAAACCATGGTACCTTTTCTTGCATTTAAATCATTTTAATCCGTTTAATTCATTTTAATTATAATTTGTATACTCAAGAATATCAACTTTTTTTTGAAGAGCTTAACAGCTTAATATGGAGAGTACAGTGTAATTCTGAATCACCTAGTGAAATAATTGGTTAATCTCCAAATTAAATGAGACAAATTGGGTAAGATATGAACAAAAAATATTTGTAGATCGTATCACTATGGTGATGGTTTGTGCTGGGAGATTGTTACAGTTTTTTGGTATAATCCGTTTATATTATAGCAACATAATTTGGTTAAAATGTTATTGTGGTTATCTTAGTAGACACAAAGAACTGCAGATGCTAGTTTAAACCGAAGGTGGACACAAAGTGCTGGAGTAGCTCTGCGGGTCAGGCAGTATCTCTGGAGAAAAAGGATGGGTGACGTTTAGGGTCAGGACTCGTCTTCAGACTGAACGTTTCTGGTGCCGACCCGAAACGTCATTCATCCTTTCTCTCCAGAGATGCTGCCTGACCTGCTGAGTTAATCCAGTACTTTGTGTCTATATTGGACTGATGATCAGAAGCTTGATCAATAGGTTCTAAAGAGCTGAGGAAGGGAGTGAGTATAGAGAGGCTGAAGAAAGGCGAACACAAGATTATGCGCTAATGGTTGAAGGCATGGTTATGCTTGGCAGAGTGGTTGGCAGAGTGGTAGACACAGTCTGGTCCATCACAGGTACAGACCTCCCCACTATCAAAGAGATCTGTGGGAGGTACTGCCTCAAAAAGGTGACCAATATCATCAGGCGCACACTGCCCAAGCCTTATTTTGCGACTACCATTGGAAAGAAGTTACAGGAGCTAAAAAACTGTGACCTCCAGCTTCAAGAATAGCTTCTTCCCAACAACTATCAGGCTCTTGAACACTGTACAACACTAACCTAGTCCCGATGAGGTCAAGATCGGCTGCCTCGCCCAGTTTAGGTGTCAAATTTTCAGAGGACCTCCAGAGGGAATTGAAGTGCGCTCTCGTGATTTTGTCCAGATTAAAGGAGGTGCCGGACCACCAGTTGACGGAAAATCGGTGGCGGACCTGTGGTTGGAATGGAAACTACTTTCTATTCTTGCTGATGCCTCTCCTGTTGCAGGGAATGAAAAGTGAAAGGATTTACTTTAATTAAAAGCTCGTATAGATATTCATTGAATTTCTGGTACTGTTCAATGGCTTGGGGCAGGGTAATGCACTTTATGCTGCATTGCATCAGTTTGCTTGTTAAATGCTATCTGACTGCACTTGTATTTGATTTAGATAAAGTGAACATTATGTCTGTAGTGCTCAATGGATAAGACCCTTTGATGGATGTTTACAGGATCGATGCATGTCAAGGAATTAACAGCTGGTAAAACTGTTGCCTCAGTCCCAGAGACCCGGGCTTGATCTCAACCTCAGGTCATAAGTGATAGGAGTAGGATTAAGCCATTTGGCCCATCAAGCCTACTCCACCATTCAATCATGGCTGATCTATCTCTTCTTCCTAACTCCATTCTCCTGCCTGCTCATACCTTTAGAAAGCTGATGAGGAGGAATTTCTTTAGTCAGAGGGTGGTGAATATGTGGAATTCATTGCCACAGATGGCTGTGATCAATAGTGAATAGATAATTTTAAGGCAGAGATTGACAGATTCTTAATTAGTCAGGGTGTCAGGGGTATGGGGAGAAGGCAGGAGAATGGGATTGAGAGGGAAAGATAGATCAGCCATGATTGCATGGTGGAGTAGGGCTGAATGGCTTAATTCTCAAGTTTAAGTTCAAGTTACATTTATTATCACATGCACCAATTGGTGCAGTGAGATTTGAATTACCATACAGCCATACGAATAAAAAGAACACAATACACGATAGAATTTAACATGAACATCCCCACAACGTTTCCCACTGTGAGGGAAGGCAACAACGTTCAGTCATCTTCCTCTTTGTTCACCCGTGTTCGGGGCCTTTGAGATGTCCGCAGTCACCGCTATGGATGGCCTGATGTCCAGGCCCTCTCGCCGACATCGGAACTCCGACATCGGAACGGAAGGACACACTCAGCGGCTTGGAGTTTCCGAATCGGCCGCCCCTACCGGAGACCGCAGTTCCCGAAGTCCACAGGCCGAGTTTAAATTCCATTTGGAATAGTTTGGAGGACCAGGAATCCAACCAACCAAACAAGATGGAGATTCAACGCTGGCGACCTTCGGCAAAAGATCCCTGGACTCCACGATGTTATAATCAGCACGGCCCGTGGCTGGAAGCTCTGCAAACCACAGCTCCACGATGTTAAAGCAGCAAGCACAACACTCCAGAGCTCCAAAACAGGCGATCCCCGGTAAGGCATCGCCCTGCTCCACGATGGAATTTAGTGCTGCGCCGCCGCTGCTGAAGCTTTGGCCGGTCTCCGGCAGGAAAGGCCGCGCTAATCCAGATGGTAGGCCGCGAGGGGGGGCGAAGATGCGACTTCGGAGAAAGGACGCATCCTCGACCAGGAAGTGACTGAGAAAACGGTTTCCCCGTTCCCCCCGCCCCGCCCACCTCCCCACATAAAGAAACCCTCCAAAACCATACTTTTGAACATTAAAAATAAAAAAAGGGTGAAATGACAGACAAACTGCTGGCGAGGCTGCCGCACGTGGCGCCACCCGATGATTCTGCTCCTGTGAACCTACGAATTTATGACTGCTTCTCTGAAGATCTGTGACTCTCTGACATCTGAACACTGAGTTTGTATTCATAAATTACGCATTGCAATTAACATGAAATATATATTGTTTGATGTGAAAAATATGGAATAACGTATGAAGGGATTTGGTTACGGTATATTTTTGGATTTGGTAAAATAGGTATGTGTGGGTGGGTGGGTGTATTCTATTATATATACCATATATGTTGTAATTATATTATCTTTTCTTTATTTCATTCATTGTCTTCCAGCTGTCATATCCAGAACACACGAAGGTCCAGGGGAGATGGGAAAGGCTGTCCTTATTCCCAAAGAAGATCAGGAGAAAATGAGGGAATTGTTCAAAATCAACCAGTTTAATCTCTTGGCGAGTGACTTGATTGCCCTGAATAGAACTCTTCCAGATGTGAGATTGGAGGGGTAAGTAGAATCTGCTTTCCATTGCAACGGCTTCCTATTATAAACTGCTACAGACAATGACAACATTTCACTGTAATTTCTCTTACTGCTTGTACTCTCTTTTAATGGAAGCTTTTAATACGTATCAAAATCAGCTTCCATGGCAGAAGTGCTCTTTAATTTTAAAGTTATGTGCAGAATCAATTAATTTGTGAGCATCAGATTAATAAATAATCCCTTTTAACTAAGACATTAACATCTGATGTTTCACATGGGTAGATTATTTTGTGTTCATGTCCTCTTTGATTGGTAAATAACCATCATGTACTCCGGCCATATAATTGGGTTTAATCTACCATTTGAAATTACTATGAATTATACTTTCACAGTTAAAACGGTTAAAATTCTCCACAGAATAATATTCTGTGAATTAAAAGTAAGAGGGTGGCACAGTGTTGCAGCAGGTAGAGCTACTGCCTTACAGACCCTGGTTCCATCCTGACTACCAGTGCTGTCTGTTATGAAGTTTGTACGTTCTCCCTGTGACCATGTGGGTTTTCTCCAGACACTCCGGTTTCCTCCCGCATCCTGACGATGTACAGGTTTATAAGTTCTGTAAATTGGGCCTCGTGTGTAGGGTAGAACTTGTGTACAGGTGATTGCTGGTCCGCACGGACTCGGTGGGCCGAAGGGCCTGTTTCCACACTGTATGTCTAAAACTCTTAAAAGATTCCTCCCACATCCCAAAGATGTGTGGGCTTGTTGATTAAATTGTTGCCAGTGTGCAGGGAGAAGATGAGAAAGTGGATAACATTGAACGTATGAACGAGTTATCAAAGGTTGGTGTGGACACGGTCGGCCATGGGGCTGTTTCCTTGCTGTATTAAGTCAGATCATCAAGTTCCTTTGCAATAAGGCTTACATATTTTTGAACACTTCTATCCCTGGATATCAGAAGGTCATTTTGACCTTTAGGCAACAAATTTCTATTAGATGGGGATGGATAAACACCAGAGAGTTTGCATTTCATTGATAATCACTGTGAAAGTCTTGTATCTCAGCTGCACGAGGGATTTTCACCTTATAGATGACAGGAAAAATCACCATTACCATCACGCCCGGCAGGGTGGCACGCGGCAGGTCCTGGTGGACTGGTGGAAAGTCCTCACACCCCGTGAAACAGTGGAACCCTGCTGGAGTGGGAGCCTCATTCGAAGCTCGTCCGAGGCTCATCTCCTGCTCGCCCCCGGACCGGGAACCAGAAGGTGCAGGGAGTCGGCGATGGACGCTGGATAAAGGGTTGGTATGGGAAACCGGAGGCGGTCTTACCTTCCACGTCCTCAAGGACAGCAGCAAGAGGCACCCCCTGAGGGTGAAGGTGGCCGTGCGAGGAGAGGGAAGACTGTTTGCTCGACGATCCAGACGGAGGCAACGGCTGCAACGGGCCTTTATGGCCATCTGCATGTTTAAAAATGGCGCCAAAACCTGGCCACTCTTGCACATGCACTCAGCGGGCTGTTTCTGTAAATTCTGTATTTAATCAGGGGTCTATTAATCTTACTGATCTATACGCAAAAAAATAATTTTACTGTATCTTGGTACACGTGATGATAAAAAGAATCATTGAACCATTGACCTTCGAGGGCAACCGATGTGTGTGTAATAAATCCTGGTCTTGTCATTGTCCCCATATCCAGAGAATGAATGAACACAAATTGGGTGTGGCCTGCATCCCTCAGCATTGGGCATCTTGAACCTGACTATGGGTGCTGCCTGTATGGAGTTTGCATGTTCTCCCTATGACTTTATTTCCGGGTGCTCTGGTTTCCTCCCACATACCAAAGAAGTGCAGGTTCGTAGGTTAATTGTCTTTTGCAAATTGTCCCTTGTGTGTAGGTTGGAACTAGTACGGGTGATCGCTGGTCGGCACAGATTCAGTGGGCCAAAGGCCCTGTTGCCATGCTGTATCTCTAAAGTAAACTAAACACTTGGACAGGTACATGGATAAGAAAGGTTCAGAGACTCTTTCTGGCAGGCGATTATCCGTCATCATTTCTCTCAGCCATCAACATCCCAATTCTTATTCCCGCAGGATTACTGAGGGCTACTGCCAACAAGACACAGTTTAAATTAGTGAACCATTAATACGCCAGAGTTCTTGTATAAGGAAGTGTATATCTGTAAGCAACGGATCTTCATTTTTTAATGCGTAATGCTAAAGATTTTCAACTAGAGTATATTTAGCATGATTACAAACATTAGAGCAGTAAATATTGCACACAGCCAATTTCCATAGAGCGCTGTTTTTAATGAATTTGAAATGGGACTTGGTAAGTTGTCAAACTTTAGGGGACTTAGAATTGATTTATTTCATTATAATTTGGTTCAGTTTGCAATTAACATTCAGCAATTAACGTAGTATCTTTTTCCATGCTTGCAGAACTATTTAATTATTTAGCTGGAACTGGTTCATCAACTCATAAGCTCTAGGAACAGAATTAGGCCATTCGGCCCATCAAATCTACTCCGCCATTTAATCATGGCTGATCGCTCTTTCCCTCTCAACCCCATTCTCCTGTCTTCTCCCCATTATCCCTGACACCCTTACTAATCAATGGTTATGGGGGAATTACAGTTTGCAGGGACTGACTTGAGTCTTTGGAGTTCAGTTATAAACAAATATGGAAGGGTTTGGCACGTTCACGCAGTATGTTATGGAGTCCATTCTTCCAGACAGTGCAACAATCGTGATGTTGGTGCATTGAGGGGAAGAGGGGCAGTTCTGATGTCTAATTAATCTAATAGAGGCATTGCCAGATGCCTCAAGCCTGATGCATGCCATGAGAACCCAAGGATACTTCCGGTTTTATTTTTCAGCATCTTGCCTTCAAGATGGAGAGGCTGACATTTATTGTCCATTCCCAATAACCCTTGAACTTTAGTGCCCTGCATTGAAATGCCATTTCAGAGAGCATGTAAAAGCAAACCACTCACAGTGCTAGAGACCTGGGTTTACTCCTAACTACAGGTGCTGCCTATGTGGAGTTTGTATGTTCTCCCTGCGACCACGTCGGTTTTCTCTGGGTGCTCCGGTTTCCTACTATATCCCAAAGACGTGTGGGTTTGTAGATTGACTGGCTTCTGTGAAAGCTGTTGCGAGTGTGTAGGTAGAACAAGTGTAAGGATGATCGTTGGTTGGTATGGACTCAGTGGGTTGAAGGGCCTGTTTCCATGCTGTATCTCTAAATGTCTTCTTCTTATCGAGTTCACGTACAAGATTAGAAGTTGTTCGGCCGGAGCTGAACACACTTCTCGGCATCTGCATACAATGGAGCCGGTCTTGTTGCTTCTTGTACTTTTTGTATGTGGTTGTGGAAACAGGGCTGCGACGTGAACACTCTTTCCTTGACCCCATTTCTAAACTAAACTCATTGCATGTAGCACAAGATCAGGAAAAGATGACAAATGCCTTCTTCTGAAAAAGCTTCTGACTGTCTACCCTATCTGTGTTTCTCATAATTGTATATACTTCTATCAGGCTTCTCTCTGCAACTTCTGGTATCCCAGAGTAAACAATCCATGTTTATCCAACCTCTCCCTGTAGGTGATATCGCCTAATCCAGGCATCATTCTGGTAAACTTCCTATGCATCCTTCCCAAAGTGAATGCAAATTCCTTTACACATTTCTTCATTATTATCCTGTGTATCGAGGTACAGTGAAAAAACATTGTTTCAAGTGTTATCAGGGAAAATGAACCAGAGTGACGATTATAATATTAGAGCTAAGCATTGCAGTTATTGTCTTGTGTCTTCAAAATGAGTGGAATGATATTGATGTAGTTTGTTAAATTTGTGTGTAATATTGGATAAGATAAATGTACTAATGGAGGAATTATCGAAGAGCCGAATGACCTACTCCTGCACCTATTGTCTGTCTAAGTAAGAGAACAAAGGACAAAGGACATTTATTGTCACATACACCAATTGGTGCAGTGAAATTTGAGTTACCATGCAGTACACAAATAAGATACACACAACACTTTAGAATTTAACATAAAACATAAAAAAACATCCCCCCACAGAGGAATCAACGTTTCCCACTGTGAGGGAAGGCAACAAAGTTCAGTCCTCTTCCTCTGTCCACCCGTGGTCGGGGCCTATTGAGGCCTCCGCAGTCGCCGCAACGGCGGCCCGATGTTTCAGGCCCTCGAACGGAAGAACACTCTCAGCGGCCCGGAGCCTCCGAATCGGTCGCGGCTCCCGAAGTTCACAGGCCGAGCTGGGCGGAGATTCAACACTGGCGACCCTGGCAAGGATCCCAGGCACCGCGATGTCAGAGTCAGCGCCGCCCGCAGCTAGAAGCACCGCAGACCACAGATCCACGGTGTCAAAGTATGAAGCAGATTTGGAGAAACATATCTCAGGGTGTTAAAGGAGGCAAGGGAGAAAATTCTCCCTTTGTGAAGACTCTGAAGAAGGGTGGCAAATTGAAACGTTACTTATTATTTTTCTCCGGAGATGCTGCCTAGCCCGCTGAGTTACTCGAACAATTTGGGTCTATCAATGGAGAAAGTTTGAAGATCTGCCTATGGTTTTGAATCCTCCTGAGCTTCAGTAGATGCCACCAAAGAATTGGAGGCAGGGCATTTTCTTTTAAAATGTGATAAATGAATAAAGCAAATAATTACAAGCCAATTAGTTTAAATGCAGTTGAGAACAAATTGCAGGAATGCAGTGTAAACCTTTGTTTAGAAAGACATGGATAAATCGGGGAGGGTGAGGAAGGAATGTTAAAGAACTGGCTGTGCCTGAGTAACTTGAATGGATTTTTTAAGGATGCAACAAGGAGGATCAATGTAAGCAGCAAATTTATTGTAGTCCTTCTGAAATTTTGCCAGTCTGACAGTTTCACTTGGTAGACTGGTTTTAAAAGAGTAATATCCCACGGGGTTCAAGGAAAAGCAGTAAATTTAATCTAACTCTGGCTCAATAAGCAAGAGAAGCAAAGGGTAGATGTGTGTGAGGAAAGCTATTGCCATGAAGTATCACGGGGCTCTGTGCTCAGCCCCTTGCCTTGTTATTAAAGGCTGACTCAAACACATAACATGGATATGTGACATTTCAGGTCGGGGGCCTCCTTCAGTATGAAGGGGGGACCTGACACAAAACATTACCTATCCACAATCTCCAGAGATGCTGCCTGACTCACTGAGTCACTGCAACACCTGGTGTCCTTAAACGTAAGGGACATTGTTTTTTTTTTAACGTACAGATGACACAAAAATAGTATTTAAAGAAGAAAGCTTGGATCACTGCTTGAGTCAGTTAGGCAGACAGATGGGAAATGAAGCTTATTTAAAATAAATCCACACCACCCATCGATCAGTGCAGGAGGGTGAGGGTGACCTTATGGAGGTGCACATAATCATGAGGGGAATAGATAGAGTGAACACACTGAGTATTTTACATGGAGAAGGGAATCAGGAACCAGAATGTGGACATAGGTTTAAATGAGAGGGACATCTTAAACTGAGGGTGGTAGGTATATGGAACGAGCTGTCAGAAGAGGTAGATGAGGCAGGTACTATAACAGCATTTAAAAGACATTTGGACAGGTACATGGGTAGGAAAGGTTTAGAGGGGTGTAGGCTAAATGTGTGAAAGTGGGACTAGCTTAGATCATAAGGTCATAAGTGATAGGTTGAATGGCTTAATTCTGCTCCTATCAAGTCTACTCCGCCATTCAATCATGGCAGATCCATCCCTCCCTACTAACCCCATTCTCCTGCCTTCTCCCCATAACCTCTAACACCTGTACTAATCAAGAATCTATCTAGCTCCGCCTTAAAAATATCCACTGACGGCCTCCACAGCCTTCTGTGGCAAAGAATTCCAGATTCACCACCCTCTGACTAAAAACATTTCTCGTCATCTCCTTCCTAAAAGAACGTCCTTTGAGGCTATGACTAGTCCTAGACTCTCTTACTGGTGGAAATATTCACATCCACTCTATCCAGGCCTTTCACTATTCTATATGTTTGAATGAAGTCCCCCCTCATGCTTCCAAAGAGTGGTATTCTAAACTCTAGTGTATGCCCAGTGCCGACAAACGCTCATCATAGGTTAACCGACTCATTCCTGGGCATCTTAGTTAGCATGGGCAACTTGGGCCGAAGGGTCTGTTCCAGCAGTATGATTCTATGAGAAATGTGAAGCTGCACATTTGGGGAAATGCTAGAAGAGAAGGGAACACAGACTAAATGGGATGAGATTGTGAGGTTGTATAATAAGGAGCTCAGGGTGCTTCGTTGAGATATTTAGGTGTTGGAGTGGTGATGCATGAATGTCAGAATGTGGTGAGCAGATGAGATTTCAGTCTGCAAACCATTATAATGGAAGTAAACACATCATTTGCTGCAGCGTTGACCTCACGTGATTTCTGTACAAGCACATCTAGATCATCTTGAGCAACAACACTGAGCCAGGTTAATGATGAACTTCAGTGGTGTTACGGGGTTAGAGGGATATGGGCCAAACGCAGGCAGGTGGGACTAGTGTAGACGGGATATGTTGGTCGGTGTGGGCAAGTTGGGCCAAAGGGCCTGTTTCCACGCTGTATGACTATGACGATGACTCTGTTGGGTCATCGTGTTTCCATGGAGCGATGTGCTTGCCTTGGGTTATCAATAAGCTCCAGATAAAAATAAGCTGTTTCCAGCCTTAGATAGGCAGCTTGTTTTAATCATTCAACAATTTAATCTTGAACCAAGAAAAATAATGAAAATGGTTTGCCAGAAGTGATATTCATAGTTAACATGGGAATGTGGTGTTGCCTCATAATGAAACCTTTTACAGCAATTGATTGTGAAAGTGTTTTGCTTGAAACATTACTGCACCTTTATGGCCAATACTACAATTAGGATTTCTATATCTTGTGCCTCTATGGGAAGCAATGTGCAGCGATGAAATTCTGTGTTCAATTTAGCTAGCATTAATTTTTTTTGTGTGTGGTCATCCATGGCAAGATTTCAAGGTAATTGAGTTAGTTGGTTAGTTAGTTAGTTAGTTGGTTAGTTAGGTAGTTACATTGTTGCTCTCTTTCTGTGCATTAAAATTTAAACTAATTAACTACAATGGTAGGCATGAGCAGTTTACTTTAAGTTTTTCAGTAATGAAGTGCAGAAAATTTACAGTTTCTTCAAAGGACGGAGAGGTTGGATAAACTAGGGCTATTTTCTTTGGAGCATAGGAAGCTGAGGTGTACAAGATCATGGGGGCACAGTGGCGCAACAGGTCGAGACATGGGTTCGATCCTGACCTGGGAGCTGTCTGTGTGTAATTTGCACATTCTCCCTGTGACCGCGTGGGTTTCCTCTGGGTACTCCAGTTCCTGCCACACCCCAACGACATGTGGGTTTGTAGGTTAATTGGCCCTCTGTAAATCTTCCCCTAGTGTGTAGGGCGTGGATGGGATAATATCGAACTAGTGTGAATGTGTGACTGTTTCAGTGCTGTATCTATAAACTAAAGTAAACATGTGGGGCATGGATAAAGCAAATGGACTATGTATAAACACTGCTGTAATTTCTACATGCTGAAACCAAAATGTGTAAAAACGGCCTTTATTAAAACCTGACAATGTGCACTTTAACCACATGTGATTTTTTTTTTCTATTGCAAATCTCAAATTGTGGAATACAGAGGCAAATAAATATATTATAGGTCCCAAACATTATGGAGGGCAATGTATGTGGGGCAGGTTTTTTTATTGTGAACAATTTTGGGCCGCTTATCTGAGGATGTGCTGGCATTGGAGAGTGTCCAGAAGAGGTTCACAAGAATGATACTGGGGATGATTGGGTTACTATTTAAGGAGCGTTTGAAGGCTCTGAGCCTGTATTCACGGGTGTTTAGAAGGATGATGGAGAGGGGCGGATCTCATTGAAACCTACTAAATAATGAAAGGCCTTGATAGAGTGGATGTGGAGAAGATGTTTCCAGTAGTGGAAGTGTCTTGGACCAGAGGGCACAGCCTCAGGAGACGAGAAGGAATTTCTTTATCCAGCGTGTGGTGAATCTGTGGAATTCATTGCCACAGATGGTCGTGGAGGCCAATTCATTGGCTATTCTTAAAGGCATCAAAGGTTATGGAGAGAAGGTAAAAGAATGGGGTTAAGAGGGAAAAATGGACCAGTCTTGATCAAATGACGGAACAGACTCGATGAGCTAAATGGCCTAATTCTGCTCCTATGTCATGGTATTTATTTAATTCACTGGTTGCCCTGTAGGAATACTTTGCTTATATAGTTTGTTTACAGTTCAAGGTTGCGCTGCCCTTGTGCTGGTTTTCAAATCCTGGACTCCCGTTTTTCTGATTATTGGAATAATAGTATCTAATATCCCGGTTGATTTCTTTGCAATTCCAATTGCTTATTGGCGAGGTTCAACATGGGCAGACCACTGCTCCACAACGCTCAATGAAGCCAATTTAATATCATCCACATAATCAGTTACAGGAGGCTTAAAATCAATGCAGATTGAATGGTTCCCAGTCCTCTCGCATGATTTGAGCCACAAGCAATTTGTGGTGCGGCCAGCATTATGATAGAATAGCATTAATTAATCATTAGATCCCAGTCAACAGGAGACACAAGAGGCTGCAAACACTGGAATCTTGAGCAAAAGGCAATGTGGATATTTCGGTTCGGGACCCTTCTTCATATTCCAGTTAACAAGTAGATATATTTCAGTTTAGTTTAGTTTCGAGATACAGCATGGAAACAGGCCCTTTGGCCCACTGCTTCCATGCCAACCACCAATCCTCGTACGCTAACACTATCCCACACGCTAGGGGCAAATTACAATTTCATTTCGGAGTCATGATTACAGGCCGGTGTAGTCTCATCTCGGTCACCGCACCCTCCTTTAGCGGCAGGACGTGACCGAACGTCGGGACAGGCGGCAAGCCCGCGCGGACGTCGGGGTACCATGCTTCGGCGGCTGGGACTGACTCATCACCGTTCATGTCTTATCAGACTAGCAGTCCGCCTCCGCCCGGCAGACGGCGGTCCAGTGGCAGGTCCGCGCGGGAGTCGCTTAGCCACGCAGAAGCGGCAGGCAGCGACATCCTGTCTAGGCACCCTTGTTATCACCTCGACGAGGTGCGGGGCGATGACAGAAGCCTCAGGGATTCTCCAGAACCTGAGGAAGTCGACTCGTCATCCGCAGATGCGGTGGCGGTCGCATGGCTCGGATGGAGCGTATCCTAGAGCACAATCTCTGCACCTGGACCAGATGTCCTCCAGTCCAGGAGACATTCGACTGAGCCACCCAGCATGTCCACGTCATCGATGGGGATGCCACGGATCAGCAGCTGGCGGACACGTAAGACGGGCTGGAGCAGGGACCTACAGTACCTGAGAAAACCCAGGAGGAACTGCTGAATGTGGTCTCCAGGTTCGCCCAGTCGAAGCACACAGGGGCCACAATAGACTACCTCACCACACACCAGCTGCAGGAACAGGTCCTTACCGAGGTGATCAACATATACCAGGCCCAAACAACTGTATATCGTTGAATGTACCGACAGTCAACACGCCCATCTGGGGCAACATCAGTCCGGGGATAGAGCACAGGAGCTGAAGTTCCTAAAACATCCTGAAATTGCTGGCGTCGGGGATTACTGCCTTTGCCAGGTCGGTTGATGGCATGGAAATGACGGCAGAACAGCAGGTTGCTCTTGCAATATTAGTCATGAAGTTAACACTTCCCGGAGTATCGCCATCAAACCGACTCCAAACCCAATATTTGCGGGGTTGTACTAGGCATCTGCGACGCCAGCTGTTCAGTGAGGAACTGCCCAAACAGGTCTAGGACCTGGATTCAGAGGCGAAGGCAGACGGGTTGATGAACCCACCTCCCTCCAGCAGGCCAGCAGTGCGCAGACAAACACCTTATGCAAGACCTCGGGGCCACCTGAAAGACCAGTAAGGACCTACATGCCAGCAGCACCTCAACACAATTCAACGGAACACCAGGAACCAGAACGTCAGGCCTGCCGGTAACCATGGAGGTAAGAGGGTCTGGTTCTCTTGGCAGTGCTGCATGTTTAACCTCACAAGTAGGAGAGCGGTTATATACATTCTGGGATGCAAGGGAGCTGATTGTCACTATCCCAGGGAACAAAGCTATAGACATAATAGACGCATGTAACAGCCTTGCTTGCGCCAGGAAACTGACTATTAGACATACTGCTAAAATAATTGCTAAACTTGTAGCTACATTCTAGCTACATAATTGGGACGTTACACTATTTAAGCATGCAAAGAGCAAAATCTCGGCATTAAAAGCGAATGCTGGGCATTTTTACGGGCCTATGCAGCCGCCTATCAAGGCATACATTGAGTTACAATAGTGGATTAGCTATGTTTGTAATTGTTAAATCCCATCATTACATCAAACCCATTAGTCGTGTTACAAACCGACGCAAGCACCAAGGGCTGGGGAGCTACCGACACCATTTCCAATTGGGGTGGTAGATGGGATTTGCACGAGTCCACTTTTCTTCAATCACAAGGTATAAACTGTTTAGAAATGCTGGGAGCATGTCACGGGCTTAAAGCACTAATCTGCAGCATACGCATGTCTGTCTTCAATACCACTGAGGTGACATATTTAAACCTTATGGGTGGTATCAAGTCAATATCTTGTGATGAATTGGAAAAATTAATTTGGCTCTAGTGGATTGAAAGAAATATTTGGATATCAGCTACGTACCTTCCGGTTAAGCTCAATACTGTGGCGGACACGAGGCCACAAGTATTTAATAACAACATCAAGTGGATGTTGAATCTCCAAATATTTGCTAAAACTATTGCCTAATATGGAACACCAGATATTGACCTCCTTGCGTCCAGGTTGAACCATTGGATACCAACATATGTGTCTTGAGAACCAGATCCTGGGGTAGTGACGATGGATGTGTTCTCGCTACATTGGGGGGAAATGGATTTCTATGCTTCCCCCATTCTGCTTCATCAGATAGGTGTTGCAGAAAACGCAAACCAGATCTGCAACAGAAAGGACCATGGACATCATACAGCTGCGTGCAGAGAGAGTCCACCAGAAAACAGCACCTTACCCACATAAGGATATGTGAGGTTACCATAGTCGGACCTAGACCACCTACATATCTATTACGATCTCCAATGTGCTGGAATCCTCACGGGCCTGCATTATGATGAGTCCCTCAGTTACAGTGCCATATACAGTGCTAGGAGTGCACTGTCGTCCTATTTCAACATTGGAGTGGGATCTCACCAGCTGGTATCCACTCTGAAGGGTATGTCTATCCCTCCCCGACCTCGATATATTACCAGAGATATAGGGGGTGGTGTTGACCCTACTCAGGAGCTGGTCACCTTTGGCGGATTTACCTCTGGACTCATTCACCTTCAAAGTGGTGATGGTAATGGCACTGAAGACAGCACAACGGGTCCAAACTCTACAGGAATTGCCTACAGGTCTGAAAATGGGCATCAGGAGATGGCTCAAGGTGGTATTCGGTGCAGCAGGTAAGACACTAACATTTTAAAATGTCATTCTACCAGGGCTGCATCCACATCAGCGGAGGTGTTCATGGATTATGTCCTCGCAATAGCGGGCTGGGCCAGTGAAACTACATTTCAGCGGTTTTATAACAGACCTGTGGCCGCTCCCGTGACGTTGGCGGATTCAGTTTTAAGTGCTGTTCCCTAAATGTTTGTCCCCGAGTTCAGGGGTTTTATTGTTGTATTAACAAATGTCATTATTTTTCAGCTTGTTCAAGTCTGAAATACGTTAACATACTTCCTCCATCAGTATTACGGCAGTGTGTGAGCATGGACGTGATCCAGGGCATGTAATCACAGAGCTTTGAAATCTTCACGAAGTCACTCACGTGACTCCGAAATGAAATAGTAAGATTAAACGAGAACTTACCAGTTTGAAGTTTGATCTTTATTTTATGAGGAGTTGCGATGAGGGATTTCGTGCCCTCCGCTCCCAACCCTCTACTATAAGGTCAGCTGGTAAATAGAGTCTCTTCAATCTTACTATATTAGCTCATTTCTGGGTAGTTCTGTGATTCCACACCGCAGCTTTGTAGAATGTCGCGCATGCGTGCCTTCACGAAATCCCTCATCGCAACTCCTCATAAAATAAAGATCAAACTTCAAACTGGTAAGTTCTCGTTTAATCTTACTATTTTACTGACGCCATTTAACCTACAAACCTGTTCATCCTTGGAGTATGGGTGGAAACCAGAACACCCGGAGAAAACCCACGCAGGTCACGGGCAGTATGTGCAAACTCCGTACAGACAGCACCCGTAGTCAGGAGTGGACCCGGGTCTCTGGCGCTTTGGGGCAGTAACTCTACCGCTGTGCCACCACGACAGATAGAACATGCATCTGTAGGTAGGGTAGGGGAAAGTTCAACTTTAGAACTTGCAACGCAGAACCTAGAAAGGTACAGCACAGGAACAGGCCCTTCAGCCCACATGTCTGAGGTAAACATGATGCTAAGACAAATTAATCTCCTGCACATGATACATATCCTTCTATATTCTGCATATCCATGGGCCTATCTCAAAACTTCTTAGACAACATATCATATCTACCTCTACCACCACCTCTGGCAGCGTCTTCGATCACCTGTACACACCAGTTCTATGTTATCCCACTTTCCCATCCATTCCCTACACACTAGCTGCAATTTACATAAGATAATTAACTTTCAAATCCGCTCTTAATTGGTTCTCTGTACATTGCCCCTGATGTGTAGGGAGTAGATTGGAAAGTTGGATAACATAGAACTAGTGTGTACAGGTGATCAATGATCAGTGTGTACTCAGTGGGTCGAAAGACCTGTTTCCATGCTATATCCCTGAACTAAAACTAAACTGAGTAGATTGAACAGAGAAGACGTAATAAAAAGGAACTACAGATGCTGGTTTATACCAAAGACAGACACAAAATGCTGGAGTAACTCAGCGAGTTAGGCAGCATCTCTGGAGAAAATGGAGAGGTGATGGTTTAATAGCAAGAACTATTTGTGAAGAGGCTTCCAGAGCTCGAAGGGAGTGGTAAACTGAGCAATTGAAAGCACGCACACACACATGCACGCTCGTACTCGCACACTCTCACACACTCTCACACACACACACTGCTGGAGTAACCCAGTGAATCAGGCAGCATCTTTGGAGGTCATGGATAGGTAACTTTTGGGTTGGGACCAGAATATAAACTGTCTGAAGAATGATCCCAACCCGAAACATCATCTATCCATTTTCTCCAGAGATGCTGCCTGACCCGCTGAGTTATTCCAGCATTTTGTGTCCATCTTGGAGCAGAGAAGATCTAGCCAACATCTCCAAGTTGAAGGACATGATGGGCGAAAGGGCCCGTTTCCATGCTGTATCTCTAAATAAATCTTATTTGTATCTTATTTATATCTGCTGTAAATCTTAAATAAATAAATAAATAAATTTGAGCTGGAAAGGGTGCAGAGAAGATTTATGCCCCTATCCCACTTAGGAAACCTGAACGGAAACTTCTGGTGACCTTGCGCCCCACCCAAGGTTTCCATGAGGTTCCCGGAGGTTTTGGTCACTCTCACTAATGGTTGAAAGTGGTTTCTGCGTGGTCGAGGCTTCTATGTTCCTTCGATTATTTCAACAAAATCAAAACCAGTCTCGACTAAAATTAGGTTGCTGTTTGGTCGAAGCCAGTGCAGTGGGGTCGCTATTTACTTACAGGCAGCCAAAGGCAATCTCGGCCATTTTGATCGGCTCATTGGAGTTTCACGACCTAGAAGGACCCGCCGGAAGGAAAAATGCCCGCTAAACTTTATTAAACTTCTTAAAACTGTCTCCACTCCTCCCCTCCCCCTCTCCCCCTCTCTCCCCCTCTCCCCCTTCTCCCCACTTCTCTCCCCTTCTCCCCCCTTCTCCCCCTTCTCCCCTCTTCTTCCCCCTTCTCTCCCCTTCTCTCTCCCCTTCTCTCTCCCCTTCTCTCTCCCGTTCTCTCCCCTTCTCTCTCCCCTTCTCTTCCGCCTCCCGCGCTCTCTAAAGGACTTGTCGTGCTCTGTGGCAGCCGTTTACCTTCCTCAACATCGCACAGATAGCGCTCCTCCGCTGTCCCTGGCCCCCACCTTCGCGATGTGTGTGTGTGTGTGTGCGGTCGGTAACAAAGATCCTATAGGATCTTTGGTCGGTAGATGCAGCTCACACTTCGGTCGAGGCTTTCCAGGCGAGTGACCAAAATCTCTGGCGACTCATGGAAACCTTGGGTGGGGTGCAAGGACATCAGAGGTTTCCGTTGAGGTTTCCTAAGTGGGACAGGGGCCTTAGGAGGATGTTCCCAGGACTCGAGGGCCTGAGCTATAGGGAAAGGTTGAGCAGGCGAGGACTCTATTTCTTGGAGCGCAAGAAGAATGAGGGGTGATCTTGTAGAGGTGTACAAAATCACGAGAGGAATAGATTGGGTAGACATGCAGAGTCTCTTGCCCAGAGTAGAGGAATCAAGAACCAGAGGGCATAGGTTTAAGGTGAGAGGGAAACGATTTAATTGGAACCTGAGTTGATAAGTTTAGAATTAGGCCATTCGGCCCAACATGTCTTCTGCCATTCAACCATGTATGATCTAACTTTCCCTCTCTCCCCATAATCTCTGATATCTGTGTTAATCAAGAACATATGAATCTGCCTTAAAAATGTCCATTGAATTGGCCTCCACAGCTTTCTGTGCCAATGAATTCCACACATTCACCACCCTCTGAACTAAAGAAATTCCTCCTCATCTGGTTTCCAAAGTGATAACTTCTGAGGGGTAACTTTTTCACACAAAGGGTGGTGGGTGTATGGACGAGTTGCTGGAACGGAGGAGGTAGTTGAGGCAGGTACGATTACAATGTTCAAGTAACATTTGGACAGGTCCATGGATAGGATGTGTTTAGAGGGAAATGGGCCAAACGCAGGCAGGTAGGACTAGTGTAGATGGGGCTGATTGACTCGTGAAAATGGATTCTGTATATTTTCTTCCCCCATCAGCATTTTTCTCTGCGATGAAGGATTCCTGGAATGCTCGGCATGTCTTTCATTGTATTCCATGGCAGGCTGCATAGTAAGTACTGACTGAATCTTCAGCCTCGGGGGGGCACAGCAGGTATACCTGATGCTGTCTCAAGCCAGCAATTAAAACACCTGAAAGCCATCAGTAGTGCGCCTCTGACTGTGAACACCAGCGGGAAGCCTGGATTGATATATCCTTGCTCAAATATTCCTCCTGCTGCGCTGCTGAAGTCAGCCAAGTCAGCACAATTCAAGGATTATGCCAGGTAGATCCAGCCCTCATATCTCAGTTACTTATCTAGCTAAGCAACAGGGGAAGGCAAGGTTTCGCTTCAGTCATTGACACAATCGACTGTCTTTAGGCGTTAGATTTTAGAGATACAATGCGGAAACTCACCCTTCGGCCCACAGAGTCCGCGCCGACCAGCGATCACCCTGTATACTGGGTCTATCCTATACATTAGGGGACAATTTGCAATTTTTACCGAAGCCTATTAACCTACAGGCCTGTATGTCTTTGGAGTGTGGAAGGAAACAGGAGCTGCCGGAGATAACTCGTGCGGTCAAGGTGAGAACGTACAAACTCTGTATAGACGGCACCCAAAGACAGGATTGAACTCAGGTTTCTGATGCTGTGAGAACATTCAAAACACAGACGAGGATGTTGCCTCTAGAGGTCTGAGCTGATAGTGAAAGGTTGTACAGGCTAGGACCTTATTCCTTGGAGCACAGGAGAATGAGGGATGATCTTATAGAGGTGGATAAATCATGAGAGGACTCGATCGGGTGAATGCACAGTGCCTTTTATTCAGTGTTAGTGGAATCAAAATCAATAGGTTTAAGGTGAGAGGGGCAAAGATTTAATAGGATCTGAGGAGCAACGTCTACACTCAGAGGGCGGTGGGTGTATGGAACGAGTTGCCAGAGGAGGTAGTTGAGGCAGGTACAATAACAACATTTAAAAGATACTTGACAGCTTCATGGATTGGCTGAGGTTTAGAGGGATATAGGGCAAACACGGGCAAATAGGACATAGAAACATAGAAACATAGAAAATAGGTGCAGGAGGAGGCCATTCGGCCCTTCGAGCCAGCACCACCATTCATTGTGATCATGGCTGATTGTCCACTATCAATAACCCGTGCCTGCCTTCTCCCCATATTCCTTGACTCCACTAGCCCCTAGAGCTCTATCCAACTCTCTCTTAAATCCAGATGGAGTATCCTGGTCAGCTTGGGCTGAAGGGCCTGATTCTGTGCTGTGTGACTTCATGATACCAAAAGGAGACATTTGTTCAGAACACTGAAAGTGGAAGGGGAAGAAAATGGTGACAGGTAGACCTAGGGAACTCCACTTTTTACATAAAAACACAAAGTATTGGAGTAATTCAGCGGGCCAGGCAGCATCTTTGGAGAAAATGGATAGCGACGTTTCGGGTGGGGACCTTTCTTCAGACTGTAGATGGGTCCCGAACCAATACGTCTCCTATCCATTTTCTCCAGAGATGCTGCCTGACCTGCTGAGTTTCTGCAGCACTTTTGTGAAATAAACCAGCAGCTGAAGTTCCATGTGTCTACATCTCTCTATCTCTTTTAGTACTTTATTCCCAATGTTATTCATAAGACCAATGTTTTAGTTATTCTGTATGCTTGAAAATTCTTGTACTTCTCTGAGGGTATTAATATAATTAATTCAATAATTCAATAAAAGATCCACTTTATTAATATATTAAAATATTTAATCTAATTAATTTTGCATTCAAGGGCTATTTCATTAAATTTGGATGTATCTTTCTGCTTATTGATGGTGTCAGGTTTACTTATATTCTGAAAAATGCCTATAAACAATAACATTTAATATTTCTGCAAATACTAGCACAAACATAATTCAGTTTAAAAAGATGTACAAAAACACTTTTTTTAAAGGATATTGGGATGAGGATAGGCGATTGTGAGTGGGATATTTGTTATACTGATTGTATTGGGAAGGGTGATTATAGGGTGATGTATATATGACTAAGAGATACTGTATAGTATATGAGGGATTTTTCTTTTCTTTTTTCTTTTTTCTTTCTTTTTTCCTCTTTTTTTGTATGGCTTTGTAAATATTATTAGTGTATAAATGTAAATAATTTGGAGTACATATAACTGCTGGTGTATATATGGTGTACATATAGCTGCAAAATTTGTATAAGATAATTATAAGCAGTTGAATAAGGGGTGGGAATTAATAAGCTTTGGCTTCTTCCTGCTCCTTTTCGGACACATACTAGTTCATTTATTTATAGATATTGTTTATGACACTTTATAAATATTCTTGGTTTGTTTTCTTGTATGCTGTTTCACACTGACTTTTTATTCTTTTATTCTGTTCGAAATAAAGAATTAAATAAATACTAATGAGCAACCAACTGAATGAAAATGATGAACACAAAGTGCTGGAGTCAACGGGACAGGCAGCATCTCTGGAGAAAGCTGATGGGTGATGTTTCGGGTCCAGACCCTTCTTCAGAAGAAGACCCGACCAGAAATATCCAGAGATGCTGCCTGACCTGCTGAGTTACTTCAGCACTTTGTGCCTATGTTTGGTATAAACCAGCATCTGCAGTTCCTTGTTCCTGCATACTGAATGAAAATGAGTTTCATTCGGATAAATTGTGTTTAAATTCTGGTTTATTTTCATTTGAGTGGATGTGCATGATGAAATAATGCAGCACAGAGTCAAACTGCTCATTTTGTCATTGCATTTATAAACCCATTACTTTGATTAAGGGAGAAACATAATAAAAATCTGCAGTTCAAAATTGTTATGGATTCACAGGCAAAAGAAGAACAGTTAACTTTGAATAAATGCAACAATCTTACAATAAAATTGTCACAGTAACATTATAATTGTAGTTGTAGTAATTCTAATACAATCAGACTTGCAATACCATGAGTTGTTTAATACAGTTCAGGCGTAGTTACTATTATCTCCACAGTTGCAATTTAACTGTTGTTGTGATAATTAGTCACAACATGCTGGAGTAAATGCTGGAGGAAATGCTGGAGTAATTCTGGAGGAGTCTCGACCCGAAATGTCACCCATTCCTTCTCTCCAGAGATGCTGCCTGTCCCGCTGAGTTACTCCAGCATTTTATGCCTACCAGCATCTGCAGTTCCATCCTCCACTTGTGATAATTAGTATTTGATTCAAGCAACTTAGTCACATTTGTTTGCTGCTTTGCAGTTTTCAGTCTAATTAAATATTAGTTCTGCCAGCAAGCCATCCAAATTTGTACATATACATTTTAGAAACTTGTAAAAATAGGCATTTCAGTTAAATTCTACTTTCAAATTGTAGATTTGTTTCCTATTAGTTTAGTTTATTGTCACATGTACCGAGGTACAGTGAAAAGCTTTTGTTGTGTGCTAACTAGTCAGCGGAAAAACTATATGTGATTACAATCGAGCCATCCACAGTGTACAGATACATGATCAAGGGAATGACGTGAATAACGTTTAGCTGAAGAAAAATCCAGTAAAGTCCGATTAAAGATAATAGTCCGAGGTAGACAAAAATACTGGAGAAACTCAACGGATGAGGCAGATAACAGCTGGGATAAAACTGTCCTTGAATCTGGAAGTGTGCGTTTTCACACGTTTTTCCCAATGGCAGAGGGGAGAAGAGGGAGTGGCTAGGGTGTGACACATCCTTGATTATACAGGTGGCTTTGCTGAGGCAGTGTGAAGTATAAATGGACTCAATGGAAGGGAGGTTGGTTTTTGTGTTGGTCTGGGCTGTGTCCACAATTATCTGCAATTTCTTACAGTCTTGGATGGAGCTGTTCCCAAACCATCGTGTGATGCATCCTGATCAAATGCTTTCTATGACGCATTTGTAGAAGTTGATGAGAGTCGTTGCGGACATGCCAAACCTCTTAAGCCTTGTAAGCAAGTAGATGCGTTGCTGATGATTACAATCGAGCTGTCCATAGTTTGCAGATACAGGCTAAAGGGAATAAAGCAAGTTACAATGAGAGAAATCGGAGGAAAATGTTATTTAAACATTTTGCATATTGTAAGGAAATCTGTTTACAACATAATGAATTCAGAATACATTTAGTTGTAAATGTGTATCACAATAATTTGACACATTGAAACAATTTGTAACAAAGCAACAAGTAACAACGCAAAGCAATCTGGAACAACGAGATAAATTACAAGGGGAAATTTATTTGAATGCTTTGCATATTGTAAGGAAGCACGTTTACAGCTGAGTGAATTCGCAAGGCAGCACGGTGGCGCAGCAGCATAGTTACTGTCTTACAGCACCAGAGACCCGGGTTCAATCCTGACTACGGGTGCTGTCATGTACGGAGTTTGTACATTCTCCCTCTGACTGCATGGAATTTCTCCATGTGCTCCGGTTTCCTATGACATTTTAAAGGCGTACAGGTTTGTAGTTTAATTGGCTTTGGTAAAAATTGTAAATTGTCCCTAGTGTGTAGGATAGAGCTAGTGTACGGAGTGATCGCTGGTCGGCACGGACTCGGTGGGCTGAAGGGCCTGTTTCGACACATCTCTAAAGTATGTTCCCGATGTTACGGGAGTCCAGAACCAGGGATCACAGTTTAAGAATAAGGGATAGGCCACTTAGAACTGAGATGAGGAAACACTTCTTCACCCAGAGAGTTGTGAATCTGTGGAATTCTCTGCCACAGAAGGCAGTGGAGGCCAATTCACTGGATGTTTACAAGACAGAATTAGATTTAGCTCTTAAGGTCTAAAGAAATCAAAGGATATGGGGAAAAAGAAGGAACGAGGTACTGATTTTAGATGATCAGCCATGACCATATTGAATGGCTCGAAGGGCTGAATGGCCTGCTCCTGCACCTATTTTTCTATGTTTCTATGTTAATTATAAAGTCTAAAGCCAGTTTTTCCAAAGATGTACAGTTTTGTAGGTTAATTGTCTTCTGTAAATTGTCCCTAGTGCATAGGATAGAGCAAGTGTACGCGGGTTGATCGCTGGTTGTCATGGAATTGTTGGGCCGAAACACCTATTTCCACATTGTATTTCTAAAACTAAACTAAAAGCAAAATTAGCTAAACATTGCTAGATTTAATGGCGGCTCCTGGCACCCACAATCCCTCGCACTCCAGAGGTATCTTTATAAACCTGGTGCTTTGGTTGCTCAGCACTCTGAGCACTGATGTTGTGCTGCACAGATTGAGGATACAGATTCATTGTGTGTTCAATATAAATCCAGCCATAAGTGAACTGCTAGTAGGTGCTGGCTGCGTAAAATGGCCAACAGTGGCTTGAGATTGGCAGGGTTTTTTTTGCAAGAACCAAAGTGAGGAGATCAAGGCGCACTAATTTATTTGCAGGCAATATATTGAAACAGGGATTCTTAGAGGATGGAAAGCTAAACAAAGCGATACAAGCAACTACAGATGCTAGTTTACAAAAAAAACACAAAGCTGGAGTAACTCAGCAGGTCAGGCAGCAGCTCTGAAGACACGGATAGGCGACGTTTCAGCTTGGGACCCATCTTCAGACTGATGGAGTAGGCAGGTGAAAGCAGGAACAGAGAGGTGGGGTAGAACAAAGCCTGGCGAATGACAGGTGGATACACAGGGAATTGTTGATGATGCAATCTTGTGTTGAACACAAAGTATTGGACTAACTTAGTGGGTCAGGCAGCATCTCTAGAGCACATGGACAGGTGACGTTTCAGGTCTGGACCTTTCTTCAGATTGAAGAAAGTTCCCGACTCGGAACGTTGCTATCCATGTCCTCCAGGAAATCTAAATGAGTTTGAATGCAGCAGCATCTTCAAAGTAACAAATAACCATGTGGACTAAAGGGGCTGTCCCACTTGTACGACCTAATCCACAAATTTAGAAGACCCCAGACGAGTTAAAAAAATGCTAAGGTCGTGTTGACTCGCCAAAGTAAAAGACCTCCTACGACCTCCTACGACTATGTCTACGACATCCTACGACTATGTCTACGACCTCCCACGACCCCCCTCGACCTCAGTCTTCCACACCTAAGACCAACTACGACTAGCTCCGAGTGGAAATGATCACATGATAAAATGATGTCATGTTTGCATTTTTTTTCTTGGGCCAGTTACCGACCTACGACTACCTACGACTACCATCACGACCTACTACGACCTACCTGCAAGTAAAAAGTATTGATTTTTTCCATGCCAACCTTTTTTTTACTCGTGGACATTTTTTTTATCAGGCTGGAAAAAACGCCGTAACCTACTTGAGGCCACGAGTACACGGATACCACTCACGAGCATGAGGAAGAGTTACCAAGACCTCCTACGACCTTGTGGCGACCATGCTGCGTGTATGAGTCAAGGGCAAACTTGGCAGAGGTCGCCAATTAGGTCGTGAAAGTGGGACGGGACTTGAGGACGCTGAATGGCGGAGAAAGTAAACGAGTTGACTGGTGGGTTGTTAAGGTGTGAGTTTTAAGAAGGGAAATGAAATTGCCAAAGAGGAAATTCTAGAAGTTGGAGGCTGCATATGTGACCAGGGATGGCGAAAAAAAAGAAAGAGGTCAAACATAAGAAGCTGAAATCAATGAAATGCAGAGTTTAGAGAGAAAGTAGCAGTTTTGAAGGAGCATAGAGGTGTCAGGCTAATGAATGATCTGCATGCAGGTACATTGTTCTGAAAACTTTACAATTTGAGACATTTGTTTCAATTAAATAGGATTAATAAATAAATGGTCCTTATATGGCATAGAATAGTGATACATAAGTTTTGTGTGAACATAAAAATATTGTGTGGATGATCAAATAGCATTTAAATCATGCATACAAAGCTAGAATATTAGATCATTTAAATTCTGTGGAACGCTCTTTCCCAGCACATATTTATCCTAAATGATTCAACAGTCATGAACAACTTTTCTTTTCCATTGTTTTTTAGTTGTAGTTCATTTATTGAATAATTAAAAGATACCGCTTGGAAACACTGGTTCCACGCCGACCATCGATCATCCGTTCACACTCGATTTATGTCATCCCACTTTCACATCCACTCCCTACACACCAGGGGAAACTTTACAGAGGGCCAATTAACCTACAAAGCCGCACATCTTTGGGATGTGGGAGGAAACCGGTGCATCCGGACGAAACCTCCGTGGTCACCAGTTGAACATCCAATGTCCACACAGACAGCACTTGAGGTTAGGAACTAACTTAGGTCTCTGGCCCTTTGCGGCAGCAGCTCTACCTGCCGCACCACCATGCTGCCCATTTATATCTCAGCTACAATAATAAGTTTGGTTAAGCAGATGTAGTGTCAATTAAGGTGGGTAGTTCTCAATGAATGTGTTAACTCCTCTGGCTAGCTCAGTATATTGATCATCATTGATAAAGGACGAACAGGATTCTTTTAGAGCTCTTCTTCTTCTTATCGAGTCCACACACAAGGTTAGAAGTGTGCGTGGCATCTTCTCGGCATCTTCTCGGCATCTGCATACAATGGTGTCTGTCTTGCACTTCTTGTGCTTCTTGTGTGTGGTGGTGGAAAGATTGGTGGAAACAGGGCCGCGACGTGAACGCTCTTTCCTTGACCCCAGAGGTGTTGGCGATCAATGGTCTATATTATATCAGTGGTTGTAATTAAAAATAATTCAATGGATGTGAAGTGTGGCTCATTGGAAGTTGTGAAAGGCATGACACAAGCGCGTTTTCGTTTATTTAAAACATGATATATTTCATATGTAAAATTCCACAATGTGAAATACGCATGCATCTCCCTATTTTCTCCACGTGGTTCTTGACATTGCATCCCAGACTAATGTAATGAGTGTTGTTCTCAGGCCCTTTTCACTGGGACATAATTTTATCTGCAAGTACTGTGATAATGGTACCATAGTCTCTGGAAAATCAAAGAATATAACAAGTTTCATTTTTAAGTGCAAATTTCACTGCTGATACAAGATGACATAATTTAAGAAATTGCGGAAATGTGAATGAATTCAAGGGTCAAAGTTTGTCACTGTTGCCAGCAATCAGTGCATATAAAGTTATCAAGATCCTGAGTGGTTTAAGTGTGTGTGCATCTGTGTGTCTGTGTCTGTGTCTGTGTCTGGAATGAGTGGTGAGATAAAAGTAGTCTGATGAAGAAAACTTGCAAATGACATAGTGTCATAATAGAGTCATACAGCATGGAACCAGGCCCCTCAGTCCAACTTGACCAAGATGCCCCATCTACTCTACTCCCACCAGCCTGTGTTTGGCCCATATCCCTCGAAACCTTTCCTATTATCTAACTGTCCAAGTATCTTTAAAATGCTGTTATAGTATTTGTCTCAACTACCTCCTCTGGCCGCTCGTTCCATATATCTATCATCCTTTGAGTAATAATTAAATGTTTTAGGTTACCATATCATATTCTGCATTAACTTAAGTATTTTCCACCGCAATGGTGTTTAAATCTAAATAAAATACTTGAAGCTGCATGAAGGAACTGTGATCATGGGGCTCAAATAAGAAATATTTTAGAACATGCAAGAGAGGAAAGCAGTAGTTTACGGGAATGTTCTGATGGACCATAGAAAGCATACTGCCAGGTTGCATCACAGCTTGGTTTGGGAACAGCACTTCCCAAGTCTGCAAGACATTGTAGAGAGTTGTAGCCCAGTCCATCACACAGCCCAGACTTCCCACCATCGACTCCATGTACACTGCGCTGGCTTGGAATAGCAGCCAACATAATCCAGACTTGTCCCACCCCAGTCATTCCTCCTTCTCTCTGCTCCCGTCTGGCAGAAGGTTCCCGTCAGGCAGAAGCTTGAAAGAGCGCACCACCAGATTCAGGAACAGCTTCCCCGCTGTTATCAGTCTTCCGAACGGTCCTTCCAAAACCTCTACCCTAATGCGGACATTGGACTTTGTCTCTGGAACTGATGCGCTACAATGTTGAGAACTATATTCTGCACTCTGTATCTTCCCCTTTGCTCTACCTATTGTACGTGAGTTTGAACAGATTGTATCTATGTATGTTTTTTATGATTTGATAAACATAAAGTGCTGGAGCAACTCAGTGGGTCAGGAGGCATCTCTGGAGAAAAAAGATTGGTGACGTTTCGGGTTGGAATCTTCTTCAGACTGAAAGTAGGGGGTGGGGTGAAGAGCTGGAGGCGAGAAAAGACCAGGTCCAATCGGGGCCGCCACAAATAACCTCAGGCAGGGCGGTGCCTGGCGGGTCCGTTGTTGGCCTGGGAAGCTATGATCTCAAGAGGAAAACAATGTGGAGAACTGTGTCCTGGTAAAATGACTAGGGTGGAGGAAGGGGGCAAGAGAGAAGGGGAGGGGAGTGTAAGTAGAAGTTACTTGAAATTAGCTAATTCAAACTTCATATTGCTAGATTTAAGCTACCCAAGCAAAATATGAGGCGCTGTTCCTCCAGTTTGTGTGTGGCCTCACTCTGGCAATGGAGGAGGCCCAGGACAAAAATGGTCAGATGTGGGAATGGGAAGGGGAGTTGAAATGGTGGGAAACTGGGAGATACCGTCGGCCTAGGTGAGTTGAGCGCAAATATTCAACAAAATGTTCGCCGAGTCTTCGTAGATTTGTACCTGTTAGTTTCTCTTAATTTCCTCCTTTTTTGGTATCTATATCTGCTGACAATTGGTACACTGATAGTTTCCTTTCAAGATTAAATATTGATTTGTTAAATAACACTTCAGTAAGCTATAGTAGAAGTGTTTCGATCCAAATTGTCACCTGTCCATGTTCTCCAGAGATGCTGCCTGACTGGCTGAGAAACTCCAGCACCTTGTGTCTTTTTTTGTAAACCAGCATCTGCAGTTCCATGCTTCTACAACTCTTCAGTAACAAGCTGAACATCTAAGTTAATGCAAAGATATAATTCTTGAGAAATATTGGAGGTGACACCAGCGATTTATGAGTAAATCTCCAGTGATTTTGGCTGGTTTCATGTTCTAATGGGATAATGGTGAGTGAGTCACAACTGAACATTATATGTGAGTTATGGACCTTTGGGTCTCTGTTACTCTGCTATATGAAACAGGAGGGAAGCTAGGAACAGTCGCTGTAGGTAATCGTGTATCTGTGGTGGCAGAAAATTGAGCCATGCTTAAAAAGATTGTTAAGGCTGTGCAGACCAAGTGGGTTTTTCTGGATTTAATTTTGTGGACCAGGAATAGTGGACCAGGCTGCATCTCTGGAAACAAAAGGATGGGTGATGTTTCAGGTCGGGAACCTTCTTAAACTGAAAGTAGAGGGGAGGGAACTATAGGTAAGAAAAGACCAGAACAAAGCAGGGCTGGCAACAGATGACTTTGGGAAAGGTGAAGCCCATAATGGCCCATTGTTGGCTGGGGAAGAGCTGATGGTGAAAGGATACAAGGATGCGAACAGTGGAGCTAGCAGCAGGACTGGTGTGGGGGCGAGGGGGAAAGGGGAAGAATGCATCTTTTCTTATGATGCTGAGTTTAATAGTAAGATTAAACGAGAACTTACCAGTTCGAAGTTTGATCGTTATTTTATGAGGAGTTACGATGAGGGATTACGTGAAGAACCCGCCTGGCGCTGGCAAACGGCATACTTCAAAGCAGTGGCATGAAAAACACAGAACACAAAATAGCCGAAGTAACATAGTAAGGCTCATAATAGACTTAGAACTACCAGATGATCATTTATTTTATGAGGGTGGGGAGTGGAGGGCACGTAATCCCTCATCGTAACTCCTCATAAAATAACGATCAAACTTCGAACTGGTAAGTTCTCGTTTAATCTTACTATTTTACTTCGGAGTCACGTGAGTGACTACGTGAAGAGTTTAAAGCTTTCTGTGTTTTTCGTGTCGTAGAATTTATTCCACACGACAGTACGGCTCATTAACACAATAACGAGCGAATAACACATTTTCCCCAAACATTGCCTCAAGTTATGTGATAAATAATTTTCACATTATAAAAAATGAAAATAATGCCCTTTCTATTGAAAAGCAAATTTATCACAAATACCAATTGATATATATTTTTTATGGCATGACAAAGCAACAATTATAGCGAACCGAACATTGCGTGTCTAAATCTGACACCATGACTGGTTCCTTTATTTTAACATTAATCTACAGCCTCCTGCGGCCTTGCATCTTTGCTCGAGTGGCTCATCCTGTGCCATTCCTGTGAATGTATTTTCCTCATGAACAGAGTAATTTTCCACCCTTCAGTGTCTAGTTCCTACTGAATGTATCCAATTATTAACCATCTAGAAATACATTCCTCTATAACCATCAGTTTTACTGAACCCAATGTGGTTTTTGTGTGTAATAAGCAGTCTCATTGCCACAGACTCTTACCTACTGCAACGTTTCCATCAATGTTCACACACACACACACACACACACACAACTTAAAGCCAGCAGGATGTGCTTATAGGTTTACCTTGGTTTTGTTTTCAGGTCTTCTTGGCGTGCTTTGTTTGGTAGATTCATAAACATATATGATAATGCAATTTGTATCCACATGCCATTATAACGTAACATTTGCAATGTTTGCACTCTTATATTGATACTAAAGTTATCAGAATTATTATTTTCAATGTTTAAGTTTTTTGAATCATAGATAGAGTTAAAGTCCATTTCTTAAGGCATTTCACGATTTTTTTTTAATCTCCTGCCTTTATATTTTTTACAATTTTGGACAGATTATATATACATATACACATATCTATATCTATATATATATATATAATATATATATATATACACACACACACACACATATATATATTTTATTAACATTTACATATATATCCCTTTCCATATTGGGATATTATGAATGCATCTGATAACTTCTTGGTTAATATATTGTCCGTTTATAAGACGGTAACACTCTGAGCCCTATAATTGGCTCTATCAATTAGATACTTAGAAAATGCAATCCACAAGGAATTCACATATATCTAAATGACAAAATAAATTTACTGTATATACAGACCTCCAATTTCTTATAACAAAATATAGTTATTTAGACATATCCGCAAATTGCAGGTATAACACTTCTTTATACATAATTATTTTATTGATATATCGTAATATTGGTTTACATTCATAGACTTCTTTGACCATCAGCTGTTGAGATGGTCTAGTCAACCTGTAGATAGTCAAATTCATATTTTCACTTATGGAGGTTTTTGTACAACAATAAATTACTGCAGGGTTTCTCAACCTGGAGATCCCAGTGGGTGCAGCAGCATCCAAAGAAACAAAGGGAGACAGGCAACGACCTAGGTCGAGACCCCTTTTTTGACTTCAATAAATTGCTGCCATTATGAATCATCACTAGCAGTTCAAAATCACACAATATAAATGAACCATAAAGGACCCATATTGGGCCACCAAAATGCCTCTGGCAGTGTCCTGCTACATATTCATCAGACACTGCCCTATTAAACAAAAATGAGGAACACAAAGAATCTTTTCCTCATGTAATTTGGAGAAAAGCATCCACCTTCACTGTTCTTAGATTACCCACAAGAATATTCGAAAGATCGGTGATTTAATCTGTATGGAATCAGATTATTCGTAAGTAATCCATATTAATGACAATATGTTTTTCTTCCCAAATTTGTAATCTTCCGATACCATTGTCTCTTCCTTAGAGATAAACAGGTGGACTAAACTTTAAAACATACCACATCTGTTTACTTAGATAATCCCATAATTGTTGTTTGACTTATCTTGTGACCCACAAGAAATATTTAAAATCAGTGATTTAATCTGTATACAACCAGATTAATCGTAAGTATGCAAAAATAATGACAATATATTTTCCTCCCAAATTTGACCATAGTTAACATATGCCACAGCCGTGGTATTGTTCATCTTGATACGACATGGACAGTTCCATAATAAAACAATCAATCTTTTTTATCCATAACTCCTTATACTTCAACAATTAATACGAATGTTTGGAAAATTCTTAGGACAAACCATTTTTGTTTGCCTGGTATAATTGTCTGCAGTCCGCTTAACAAAAAACATATCAATTATTGTTATAAGAATAGATAATATTCTTATCTTTACCCAAACATTCACAGAAGCTGTACATCATCTGTAACACTTGCTTCAGTTGTAATTTTATAGTTGAAGCAGCTTATGAACCTTTTTTACATTACTAATAATGATAACGTATCATTTGATATTTTGCATAAGCCTCTTCACAAGGCATACATATTCTATAAGCTTCTGTATTCCTTCTTTTGGAACTTTATTTATATTTTCCCCTAACCTAATGGAGGAACAAAGTATGTCAACAACAATAATACATATTTGTATCATGGAACAATTTTCCCCACTCTTATGGTGCTTAAATTACTTCTGAATTCAGAATAGTAATTTAAAAATATTTTATTAATGCCTGAGCATATGCTTTATGTAATGGGTCAAGTCCTACCTACCACCAGGTTTGTAATGGCAGGCACTAATTTGCAGCTGCTCTTTATCTCTTCTAATTTAAATGTAATCGAGATAACCCATACCATGTACCTCATTAATGCAAGTGCTGATCTTTTATCAGTATATTGTTCAGTTTAACAACTTGAACTGATTGATTGTTTGGACAAGTTTTAACTTGCACAGCTTGACCCACTTTAATTAATTTCAAGCACCTGTAATATTGATTAACACTTTGTTAATCACAACAGTTTTCCATGTTCTAGATGTTTCTATTTTCTTACACTGTGAAAGTGTAAATAATGATATTATTGTATGGTTTATACCATGAATCTTTACACTAAGGTATTTTTATAATATACATGTACGTTCCCCTTCTTTTTTTAAATTTACTTTTGAGTGCAAACCTGAAATCAGTTTTTCCCTTATACAGGTGAACCAATCCTCCTTAGTTATATTAAGTTTTAACCATCATAATACACCTGTAATCCCCCATAATTGGAGATTTCATGACTTATTTTGTAACCAGATGTTTGCACCTCTTCAACGTACATCAAGCCTTCTTTTCCCCAATTATATAGGTTAAGATAAGGCTATGTTTGGATAATACCACTTCTGCCTTTATTTTGATCCATCATCAAATTTTTCATTGGATCATAGTTTTTTTCACCTTAAGATAAAAGATCTTTGTCTTTGTTTTGATCCATAATCAAAATTTTTATTGGATCATAGTTTTCCTTTCCAAAGTTTAAAGATCAGTGGTCTGTTCTTTTGTAATTAATATCTTTGATTTATCATAAGGCAGGTATTCTATAATAATCAGGAGTTTAATATATCCTGATTTGTATTAATCTGCAACCCTATGATGCAGATTCGGTAAATTATATATATTTCTTACTATTAAGCTCCACAACTAATGGCAATTTATTTTATATTGAAAGTATTACATATTTGCACCATTTTGAAACTTTGAAATTGTATTTCTTATATCTCATATATTTGAGACATGGATATTTATAAATGGATTAACCATTGATATTTAAATAAAACATAAAGTTTTATCGTATTCTTGAAGTTGGTGAGATACCATATAATTAATGTAGGCAGCTAGGTTTTCCATAGCCTCACCACTTCCTTTAGATATAGCAAAATCTTTTGCTATCTCAGGCACACCTGGCCTCATTTTATTATATATTTTTTTTATTTGTGGTGTGCATTCATAATTCACATCACCACTTGCAGGGTCTGTCTTTTGCAGCCCTGATCCACTTGGAATTATATCCAAAGAGACTTCCTCCACCCTATCCAGGGTTAGAGTTTTTATTTCTCAATTTGGCACATAGCCATATTTTGTATATTCAAGCCCCTCAGGGTCTTTTTTGGGGAACTGTTTGGGTACTGTGACCCTGGTCTTTAGTACATTCAAGCCCCTCAGGGTCTTTTTTGGGGAACTGTTTGGGTACTGTGACCCTAATCTCTTTTATATTATGGAGTACTTTCTCCATATCGCGAATTTTATTAACTTTTAAAAAAATACAGTCTTTCTGACTTTTAAAATATCCTGCCAAAATTGTGGAGCATTTAAACCTTTCTACCGTATTTTAAACGGTACCAGTATCGGAACCGGCCCCGTAATTAATCTCTCGTCCCGATCGCTGGGTATTCCCCTGGGACGTTCTTTTTAAAACTCCGTTATTTTAACAGAGTATATCTGTTCAATTTAAACTTTTAGTTTGTTTTTAAAACCTTTAAAATCCTGGTTTCCACCAGGCACGGAGTTTTCCAGTCCTAAAATTTTTTTTTCAACAGCACTTGCCTGCCGGTTCCGAACCTACCGCTGTCGAGGAGCTGTCTGTGCAGCTCCTGCTTCTGCCGTCAGCGTCGACGTAATGCCGTTTGCCAGCGCCAGGCGGGTTCTTCACGTAGTCACTCACGTGACTCCGAAGTAAAATTGACTAAGTGTGGTGGGAAGAAACTGATATTTTATTTACTTAGCTGCTATGAGGACAAATGATTGTCCCATCTGTGATACTCTTCAATATTTTTGTTTGTAAGCAGTCATTAATCTCAATGGACTGACATCTTGCTGCACATATTGGTCGAAATGTTCACTCAAAAACACATGTAACTCCACAGTATAAATTAATTGCACCTAAAATCATCAGGCTTTTCTCATACTGTTGTCAGCCGCTGTGTATGTACAAATTCTTTGTGTTGTAAAATAAATTAGATGCGATAGTGGCATTTAAGAGACTTTTGCATAGGCACATGGATATGCAAGTTATGGAGGTATATGGATCATATGCAGGTAGATAAATGATGGTCTTGGCATCATGTTCAGCATGGACATTGTGGGCCGAAGGGCCTGCTCTTGTGCTGAACTGTAATGTTCCATGTTCTATTTCTGGTTAACTTTTTAACTGATGGATTGTACTTGCTTTCCTTTCTTCGTCTGTTTTGTGCACTTTCAGACCACTGTGGACAGCACAGTGGCGCATCAGTAAAGCTGCTGCATTACAGCCCCAGAACCTGGCTATAGGTGCTGCCTGTGCAGAGTTTGTATGTTCTCCCTGTGACCACGTGGGATTTCTCTAGGAACTCCAGTTTCCTCCAACACTCCAAAGAAGTACAGGTTTGTAGGCTAAATGTTTTTTGTAAATTGTTACTTATCATAGAATCATAGAATCATAGAAAATAGGTGCAGGAGTAGGCCATTCGGCACTTCGAGCCTGCACCGCCATTCAATATGATCATGGCTGATCATCCAACTCAGTATCCTGTACCTGCCTTCCCTCCATAACCCCTGATCCCTTTAGCCACAAGGGCCACATCTAACTCCCTCTTAAATATAGCCAATGAACTGGCCTCAACTAACTTCTGTGGCAGAGAATTCCACAGACTCACCACTCTCTGTGTGATAAAAGATCTTCTCATCTCAGTCCTAAAAGACTTCCCCCTTAACCTTAAACTGCGACCCCTTGTTCTGGAATTCCCCAACATCGGGAACAATCTTCCTGCATCTAGCCTGTCCGACCCCTTAAGAATTTTGTAAGCCTCTATAAGATCCCCCCTCAATCTCCTAAATTCCAGCGAGTACAAGCCGAGTCTATCCAGTCTTTCTTCATATGGAAGTCCTGCCATCCCAGGAATCAATCTGGTGAACCTTCTCTGTACTCCCTCTATGGCAAGAATGTCTTTCCTCAAATTAGGAGACCAAAACTGTACGCAATACTCCAGGTGTGGCCTCACCAAGACCCTGTACAACTGCAGTAGAACCTCCCCGCTCTTGTACTCAAATCCTTTTGCTATGAATGCCAACATACCATTCGCTTTCTTCACAGCCTGCTGCACCTGCATGGCTACTTTCAATGACTGGTGTACCATGACACCCAGATCTCGTTGCATCTCCCCTTTTCCTAATCGGCCACCATTCAGATAATAATCTACCCTCTTGATTTTGCCGCCAAAGTGGATAACCTCACATTTATCCATATTATACTGCATCTGCCATGCATTTGCCCACTCACTCAACCTATCCAAGTCACCTTGCAGCCTCCTCGCATCCTCCTCACAGCTAACACTGCCCCCCCAGCTTCGTGTCATCCGCAAACTTGGAGATGTTGCATTCAATTCCCTCATCCAGATCATTAATATATATTGTAAATAGCTGGGGTCCCAGCACTGAGCCTTGCGGTACCCCACTAGTCACTGCCTGTCATTCTGAAAATGACCCGTTTACTCCTACTCTTTTCTTCCTGTCTGCTAGCCAGTTCTCTATCCACATCAATACTGAACCCCCTATACCGTGTGCTTTAAGTTTGTATGCTAATCTCTTATGTGGGACCTTGTCGAAAGCCTTCTGAAAGTCCAGATATAACACATCCACAGGTTCTCCCTTATCCACTCTACTAGTTACATCCTTGAAAAAATTCTATAAGATTCGTCAGACATGATTTACCCATCATAAATCCATGCTGACTTTGTCCAATGATTTCACCGCTTTCCAAATGTGCTGCTATCCCATCTTTAATAACTGACTCTAGCATTTTCCCCACTACCGATGTTAGACTAACTGGTGTGTAATTCCCCGTTTTCTCTCTCCCTCCCTTTTTAAAAAGTGGGGTTACATTAGCTACCCTCCAATCCTCAGGAACTACTCCAGAATCTTAAGGGTTTTGAAAAATTATTACTAATGCATCCACGATTTCTGGGGCTACTTCCCTAAGTACTCTGGGATGCAGCCTATCTGGCCCAGGGGATTTACCGGCCTTTAATCCATTCAATTTACCTAACACCACTTCCCGGCTAACCTGGATTTCACTCAGTTCCTCCATCTCATTTGACCCCCGGTCCCCTGCTATTTCCGGCAGATTATTTATGTCTTTCTTTGTGAAGACAGAACCAAAGTAGTTATTCAATTGGTCTGCCATGTCCTTGTTCCCCATGATCAATTCACCAGTTTCTGACTGCAAAGGACCTACATTTGTTTTAACTAGCCTTTTTCTCTTCACATATCTATAAAAACTATTGCAGTCCGTTTTTATGTTCCGTGCCAGTTTTCTTTCATAATCTATTTTCCCTTTCCTAATTAAGCACTTTGTCCTCCTCTGCTGGACTCTGAATTTATTTTTTGTAAAATAGTTTTTATTAGAAGTAAATACATATTAAGAAGGAATAGCATAAAATCAAAAAAAGAGACATATTATTTGTTACATACATTCTTAATATTTTTAAAGTTTACGATCATTCTTATTTATACTTCTATACTTTTTATTATTTTATAACAGAAATAAGATAGTAAAGAGAAATAATAAAGATAGTAGAGATAGTAAAGAGAAATAATAAAGATAGTAAAAATAGTAAAGAGAAATAATAAAGAGAAATAAAATGAGAATTGACATGAGAATTAAGGGACAGAAGTTTCGGGGTAACGTGAGGGGGAACTTCTTTACTCAGAGGGTGGTGGCTGTGAGGAATGAGCTTCCAGCAGAGGTGGTGGAGGCAGGATCGATTTTAACATTTAAAAGTAAAGTGGATAGGTATATGGACGTGAAGGGAATGAAGGGGTATGGTCTGAGTGCAGGTGGGTGGGACTAGGGGAAAACAAATGGTCGGCACGGACTGGAAGGGCCGAGAGGGCCTGTCTCCGTGCTGTAATTGTTATATGGTTATATGGTTAAAATAAAAGTAGAAAATCGATATATGAGTGGAGTATTAAGCAGGCTATTCATCATTGATTGTGGGGGATGTAGGACCTTTCCAAAATCTTAATATTATTTTTTTTACCAATTATTAAACTATAATCGATAAAAATTATTTGCTGTGTTGTTAGTAGTTGATCTGTTTCTAATATTCCTAATATGATTAATTTTAAGTCTGGAGTCAGATTTGTATTAACTACATTCGAGATTATCTTAAAAATTTCTATCCAAAAGTTAGTAATTTTTATACATTTTGTGAATGAATGCGTTAGATTAGCTTCTAAATGCTGACATTTATCACATATAGCAGAAACATTTGAAAAAATTCTGTTTAATTTGGATTTTGAAAAGTGTAATCTATGTAAAACTTTAAATTGTATCAAAGAGTGTCTGGCATTTAATGAGCAGTGGTGTATATGTTGTAAAATTTCATTCCATACTTCTACACTAATTGTTTGACCTAATTCCCATGCTTGCCTATATATTTCCGAGTTCGGTAAATCATTTTCCATATAAATATTATAAATATATGATATTAATTTTTCTGTATTCGGCTATTTATTTAGACATTCATCTAAAATTTCTGTCTTTCTATTTCTAAAATCCTGTGTGTTTGATTTAACATAATCTCTAATTTGTATATATCTAAAGAACTCTTTTGAGTGTAATCCGTAATTTTGTTGTAATTCCTGAAATGAAAGAGACGTTCCCTGTAGAGATCACCCATCTTATTTATTCCATAGTTCTTCCATTTTAAAAAACCTTTATCCATCATTGAAGGTTTAAAAGTAATGTTGTTTACAATGGGAAGAGCCAGTGGTTTACTTTCTAATTTTTATGTTTTCTTTAATTGTTTCCAGATACGTATCCCACTTTCTATTATTGGATTTCCTCTATAAATTTTCTTACGTATTTTAGTATTGGCAAATAAAATCGAGCTAATTTTGAAAGGTGAACAATCTTCCTTTTCCATTTTTAACAAGTTTGGCTGTTTATCTAATTCTTCCAACCAAAAATTCATATTTTTAATATTAACTGCCCAGTAATAAAACATAAAATTAGGCAATGCAAAACCTCCATTTATTTTTGATTTACATAGATGTTTTTTATTTATTATATGGCTCTTATAATCCCAAATAAAATTGGTAACTATAGAGTCCACTTTCTTAAAAAAAAATGTTAGGAAGATATATCGGGATCAGTTAAAACAAGTATAATAATTGCGGAAGAAAAATCATGTTTATCGCATTAAATCTACCTATCATTGAAATAGGTAATGTTTTCCAATATAGGATATTCTTAAGTAGTTTATTCAATAGGGGTGGGAAATTAGATTTAAATAAAGAATCATATATTTTTGTTACATGAATTCCAAGATATTTGATTTTTTCATTTGCTATCTTAAAAGGAAATTGGTGTAGTTTATGTGAGTTATTTCCCATTATTGGCATAAGTTCACTTTTATTCCAATTAATTCTGTATCCTGAAAACAATCCAAATTGAGTTATTAAATCTAATAAGTTAGAAATACTAGTTTCAGGCTTTGTAATATAAAGTAATACATCATCTGCGTATAAAGAGATTTTATTTTCAGTTTCTTTGGTTTCGTACCCGTATATTTCAGGATGTGATCTCACGCATTGTGCTAATGGTTCAATTGCCAGTGCGAACAGTAGTGGGGATAGAGGACAACCTTGTCTACAGCCTCGGAATAAATTAAATTTAGTTGATAACATTTGATTTGTTAATATTCTAGCTGTTGGCTTGGTATATAGTAGTTTAACCCATGTTATAAACTTCTCTTCCAACTGAAAAGTTTCCATAACCGAAAATAAATAAGACCATTCAACCTGATCAAAAGCTTTCTCTGCGTCTAATGAAATAATTGCTAAATCTTTATTAATATCTCTTATTGAGTATATAATATTGCGGCAGCAGCTCTACCTGCCGCACAATCGTCTCAGGTTATATGAGGAGTATCGTTTTGGTATAAATCCTGTTTGATCTGAATGAATTACTTTATTAATCACTGTATTTAGTCTAGTATTAGTAGACTAAATGTGCTAGTATTTTGGTTAATATTTTTCGATCAGTATTTAAAAGAGCTATGGCTCTATACGACCCTGGATCATCCAGATCTTTATCTGATTTAGGTATGAGCGTTATAATAGATTCATTTAATGTTTCGGGTAATTTCTGTTGTGCATAAATGTATTCATAAAGTGTCTTAAAACGTGGTGCTATCATATCATAGAATGTTTTATAAAATTCCGATCCAATACCATCCGGTCTTGGAGTTTTACCATTTTTAATGACCTAATCGATTTCTTTAGTAGTTATTTCAGCGTTTAGTGATTCTCTATTTTCTGAATTCAGTCCTTATAGATTACAATTTTTAAAAAATGTTTCTATTCCTGTCCGATTTTCTGTCGTTTTGGCTGAATATAGATTTTTATAATATTGCAAAAATCTCTCATTTATATCTTTAGTTTGTACTAGTAATTCTCCGTTGTCTAATTTAATCCTATGGATTAATTTTTCTCCCTTCAATTTTCGTAATCGACGAGCCAATCATTTTTGTGGTTTATCTCCGAATTCAAATTGTATTTGTTTACTATATTGGTAGAGTTTTACAACTTGGTCTGACTGTATTTTATTTAATTTATATTTCAATGCAAAGATTTTATTATGTTTTATCATGGTTGGGTTAGCAGCGTTTTCTGTGTCTAATTGTTTGATCTCCTTTTCCAATGCCTGTTGTTCCCTCCGATTCTCTTTATTATAAAATGCTTGAGAGGATATCATAATTCCCCGAACATATGCTTTAAAAGTTTCCCATAGATTTCAAAAAAAATCTTAATCTGTTTTATGTATTTTTGAGTTATTTTGTCTTTTAAAATTTGTGGGTTAAATCTCCATTGTCTCTGTTTTTCCGTTTTACCAGTTATTTATCATAAACGTTAAAGGTGCATGATCTGAGATTATAATATTATGATATTTTGAATTATAAGTGAATGGGATGAGTATTAAATCTACCAAAAAATAATCTATTCTTGAATAAGTTTTATGCACAGGTGAGTAAAACGAATATTCTCGTCCAGATGGGTTTTGCATTCTCCAAACATCTTTAATATTACTAGTATATGTGTATGCATTTATTAGATCACTGGAATGCGATTTAATTTTCCATTGTTTTGATGATCTGTTCACATAAGGATCTAGTGTACAATTTAAATCTCCTTCAATTATTAGGTTGTGTTGTGATAATTCTGGGATAGTATTAAATATATTTTTTAAAAACTGTGGGCTGTCAAAATTTGGGCCATATACATTGACAAAAATATTTTTTTGTGTGTATAATTCTCCTATTACAATAATATATCTACCATCACTATCAGTTATAGTTGTAGTATGTTTAAATGAAGTCCCTTTACGAATTAATATTGCTACACCTCTAGATTTGTGTGTGAAAGAATGATACACTTTGTCAATCCATTTAGCCTTTAATCTATGCTCTGCCTCTTTTTTAGATGTGTCTCTTGGATAAATGCCACATCTACTTTAATTGCTTTTAAATGTGCTAATACTTTACCTCTCTTAATTGGTTCATTAATACCTTTAACATTCCAGCTACAAAACATTTTTCCTCCATTCCCCATATTCGTTTGTAAGTCTTGCATCTTTTATCTAAGGGGATATATAATAGGGCTAATGGTTCAGCTCGACATACCCGACTTTACACCCAAACTCCGAATAGATGAATTTCAAGACCCCTGTGTATCTCTCATGTATATACCCCCTTTGTATTAATTCATAACTCCATTCAAGTATAAAATAGTAATAACAAGAAATAATATTAACAAGAGGATAGATTAAGAGATTAATAGGGTGCACAAAGAGAGAAAAAACTACATCTAATATTAGTGTAGTTAGTGTTAGCCATACTACCATGGCTAGCAATCTATCAACTTCTGTAGTCGATGTTACAAACTTATCCATCTCCATGGTTCATTAAAATTGTTATTCCATAAAAATATTTAACCGGGAGTATTAAACTCTGATGTGTACAAGATCCATCGGTCAAGTATGTGATAATATCTATGCTTAATACATATTAAAAGATATAACAATAAGAAAAAATAAAAAAATAAAATAATAATAAAAGGGAAGAAAAATATAGAAAAAATAAAAATAAATAAAAAGTGCCATGGGGGATAAATAAAGTCAAACTTTATATTCTGTGTGATTATATTTACTGTTTACTTAATTCGAAATAAATCAGCTATAATTAATTGTTAATCATTAATTGGTAGTTATTAGCTTTAATTAATAATAATACAGCAGTATTAAACATAGAAACATAGAAATTAGGTGCAGGAGCAGGCCATTCGGCCCTTCGAGCCTGCACCGCCATTCAATATGATCATGGCTGATCATCCAACTCAGTATCCTGTACCTGCCTTCTCTCCATACCCCCTGATCCCTTCAGCCACAAGGGCCACATCTAACTCCCTCTTAAATATGGCCAACGAACTGGCCTCAACTACCTTCTGTGGCATAATTTTAGTATTTAATTTTAGTATTTGTTAGTTATTAATATTAGTAGTGTTACTATTCTAATTGTTAGTATCCATAGGAGAGTCTCCAATCCAGATCTCCAATCCAAATCTCCAATCCGCATCCTTCTCCATCTTCTTTAGGTGAAACAAGTCCATAGTCCACTCCAATCCTAAAATTACAATTTATTTGTTGGTATAGTTCATCTTTGAAGATTTTGTTCAGTCTACCTCTCGCTCCTTAATCCCTTGGGCAAACTTCATTGCATCCATTGGGTTTTTGAAATAATGTTCTTCCTGGTTGTAGGTAATTCTCAGGGTGGCTGGGTACCTCAGACTGTACTTCAAATTCTTCACTTCCCTCAAAATTCTTTTGGTCTCCTTGAACGCATTTCGTTTCTTGGAGACCTCTGCTGGATAGTCTCGGTAAATGCTGATCGAATCTTCTTCATATGTAAGATTTCTACTTTTTACAATTTTGTTCATCATCTCCTCCAGGACATGATCATACTGGACTTTTACTATCATTTGTCTTGGAGGAGCATCTTGCTTTGTATAATGTCTCATTACTCTGTGTGCTAGGGCTAGTAAAGGCTTTTGTTCCAGAGATAAAACCTTTTGCAATAAGTTTGCAGTAAACTCTCGGGTATCTTGATTCTTTTCTCTCCCTTCTTGAATACCCACGATCCTTAGGTTCTGTCTTCTCTGGTGTCCTTCCAACTCGGTACATTTATCAGTTATTTTGCCCAGTAAATCAGATAAACATTGATTTTCTTTGAGGAGTGTTTTCGTAGTCTGAGCACTTGTTTCGGCTAGTTCTTCAAGGTTCTTTATGGCTGTCGACTGCTCCTTGATTTCTTCCACCTCTGCTTCCACCTTATTTTCGATTTTATCATTCATCTCTTCCACTATATTTGCAGATTGATCCATTAATATTTCTGCAATTTCCTTTCGCTGTTTGTCAGATAATTCCGTGGCTGAGACATTGATTTCAGACTTTAACTCCTTCATCTCCTCCTTGATTTTTTCTATTTCTTCCTAAAAATTCATTTTTGCCAATTCAGTCTTTAATTCCAACTTTATTTCTTTCTTTAACTCTGCCATTTCTTGTACAGAAAAAACTTTAAGTTCTTCAATTTCCGATTTTTTCTTAGCTTTTTTCGACATGTCTTCTAGGGATAGTGTCCTACCTGAGCCCGAGGCTTCAGTCAGGCCTTGTTCTTGTTCTGCCGTTTTCAGCCTTGTATACCGGAGTGGGCTGCGCTGTATTGACATTACGAGTCGCACGCCTGATGACATCACTCACGGGAGCCGGGGCAGAAACAGCAGGCAGCAGGTAGGTCTTTTCTCCCCGGTTTTTCCTCGTTTTTTTCATGGAGCTGGCTGGCGTTGCTCTCTAGCCCTCCATGGCTCCACCGGAAGTTCTAATTCCCTTTCCTAATTAAGCACTTTGTCCTCCTCTGCTGGACTCTGAATATCTCCCAGTCCTCTGATAGGCTGCATTTTCTGGCTAATTTGTATGCTTCATCTTTGGTTTTGATACTATCCCTGATTTCTCTTGTTATCCACGGATGCACCACCTTCCCTGATTTATTCTTTTGCCAAACTGGGATGAACAATTGTTGTAGTTCATCCGTGCAGTCTTTAAATGCCTTCCATTGCGTATCCACCGTCAACCCTTTAAGAATCACTTGCCAGTCTATCTTGGCCAATTCACATGTCATACCCTCAAAGTTACCTTTCTTTAAGTTCAGAACCCTTGTTTCTAAATTAACAATGTCACTCTGCATTCTAATGAAGAACTCAACCATATTATGGTCACTCTTGCCCAAGGGGCCACGCACAACAAGACAGCTAACTAACCCTTCCTCATTACTTAGTAGCCAGTCTAGAATAGCCTGCGCTCTCGTTGGTTCCTCTACATGTTGGTTTAGAAAACTATCCCGCATACATTCCAAGAAATCCTCTTCCTCAGCACCCCTGCCAATTTGATTCACCCAATCTATATGTAGATTGAAGTCACCCATTATAACTGTTTTACCCTTGTTGCATGCATTTCTAATTTCATGTTTGATGCCATCCCCAACTCCACTACTACTGTTAGGTGGCCTGTGCACAACTCCCACTAGCGTTTTCTGCCCCTTAGTGTTTCGCAGCTCTACCCATATCGATTCCACATCCTCCAAGCTAATGTCCTTCCTTTCTATTGCGTTAATCTCCTCTCTAACTAGCAACGCTGCTCCACCTCCTTTTCCTTTCTGCCTATCCCTCCTGAATATTGAATATCGCCCCTGTGGCTAAGGGGTCAGGGGGTGGTTGGATGATCAGCCATGATCATATTGAATGGCGGTGCAGGCTCGAAGGGCTGAATGACTCATTTCTATGCCATGTTTCTTCGTGATCCCAACTATATCATATTCATTAATATCTATCTGCACATTCAACTCATCCACCTTATTACGAATGCTCCTTGCATTGAGACACAAAGCCTTCAGGCTTGTTTTCACAACACTCTTACCTCTTATACAATTAGTGGCCCTTTTTGATTTTTGCCCTAGATTTTTCTGCCTGCCACTTTTACTTTTCACCTTGCTACCTATTGCTTCTACCCTCATTTTACACCCCTCTGTCTCTCTGCTCATGCTCCCATCCCCCTTACACTTCAAATAGTGGGGGAGTCTAGGACCAGAGGCCATAGCCTCAGAATAAAAGTACCTTTAGAAAGGAGATGAGGAGCAATTTCTTTACTCAGAGGGTGGTGAATCTATGGAATTCATTGCCACAGATGGCTGTGGAGGCCAAGTCAATGGATATTTTTAAGGTGGAGATTGTAAACTTCTTGGTTGGTAAGGGTGTCGGCGGTTGTGGGGAGGCAGGAGAATGGGGTTAGGTGGGAGAGATAGATCAGCCATGATTGAACTTGATGGGCTGAATGGCCTAATTCTGCTCCCGTAACTTATGCAATGATGAAATTATTCAGTTTACTATCTGCGTTATTGAGTATGCAGGGCATCAATATCCTGTATTAAATTAACCCAGGTGCACTGATTTCAGATTTAGTGCTCAAAATAAGTGTCTTGCATTGTTAGAGTCATGACAAAACTTGTTCCATGGAAGTTTGTGTCGGCTTGTTCTACAATCATTGATTTTGATTTAGGAATTGAAAGAAAAAATCTATTTGATGACATTAAGTTAAACTAAACGTATTTCTTGAAATAATTTGCACTTGGGGTAAAATTTTAAATGAGTTTGAAGAGCCTGTAGAATTAATTAAGGTGGAAAGTGAGATTTAGTAGAGACAGAGTGGGATTATAGGCATATTATTCATTTAACAAAGAAAACCTGAACAAGTGGAATTTAATTTTAATTATTTTTCAACAATTAACTTCTTTCACCAGGATTTTAAAGGCCGCTCAGTTTTAAGGAAACCTGTTATATTATGTGCCAATCTGTGTCATTTTACTGGACTGGAGAGTCAATAAGTACATGCTTTGAAGCAATATAATGATGACTACAACATTTTATATGGAACAAGTGTTTAAAGACATTGGTGAGGCCAACTGAACACAATTGAGTATTGTGTTCACTTTTGGTCACCCTGTTGAAGGATAGATGTTGTTAAGCTGGAAAGGTTCAGAGAAGATTTACGAGGACGTTACCAAGTCTCGAAGGCTTGAGCTACTGGGAGAGGTTTTAACAGGCTAGAGATATTATAGAGGTGTACATGAAGGGGGAAAAGATTTAATAGGAACCTGAGATGCAACGTTTTACACAAAGGGTGGTACATTTATGGAACGAGGTTGGAGGAGGTGGTTGAGGCAAGTATTATCACAATGTTTAAGAAACATTTAGACAGATAGGATTAGAGGGATATCGGCCAAATGTATGCAAATGCGACTAGTGTAGATGGGGCATTTTGGTTGGCCTGGGCAAGTTGGGCCAAAGAGGCCTGTTCCCACATGACTAAGAAGGGAAGCAAAAAACAGAGGTTTAAGGTGAGAGAGGAATAGGAACCTGAGGAGCAACCTCTTCTCTCAGAGGGTGGTGAGTATAGGGAACGAGCTGCCAGAGGAGATAGTTGAGGCAGGTACCATAACAGCATTTAAAAGACACTTGGACAGGTACATAGATAGGAAAGGTTTAGAGAGATATGGGCCAAACACTGGCTGATAGAACTAATGTAGATGAGGCATTTTGGTCAATATTGGCACGTTGGGCTGGAGGGTTTGTTTCCGTGCTGTATGACTCTATGCTATTATTATTGTTGTCAAAAGTGGAAAATGGGACAAGCTTAGATGGGGCATCTTGGTTGGCATTGGTGAGTTGGTCCTGTTTCCATGCTGTATGACTCTGTATCACTATCATTGGAGCAAAACATGTGCAGATGGGTTGACTTCCTCTAAAAACCCCTCAAGCAGAACTGTCCGGAGTGGAATCATTATTTCAGCGTACTCTTGGCCCACAGAATTTAAATCAGCGTGCCTTGACTGTATTCTTTCTCCATGTCCCATGGAGACATGCCCAGTTTCCTGCCGTCAGTTTGCTCTTCTTCACAATGGATGTCCAAACCCTCTACACTGACACCACTATAATAAGTCTGAGTTCTGTTCACCTATTCCTACACCAGATCAGCCAGATCAGTCCACCCCACCATCACTTACCTTTGCCTAGTTGAACTCATTCTTGCATTGAGTTATTTTTCTTTAACTCAATTCACTTTGTTTAGTCATAGATATTTATATATAGTCTCAAGCTAAGCCTGTCCATTTGTTGGATATACATAGAGCATAGAACAGTACATCACAAGAACAGGCTCTTCAGCTCAGCCTGAAATGTCTGTGCCGAACACGATGTCGACGAATTCTTATTTGCATGTACAAGATCTATATCCCTCCATAACCATGTGCCTATACAGAAATTAATGAAATTGCAAATGGATATTGTGTAAGAAGGAACTGCAGATGCTGGTTCAAACCGAAGATAGACACAAAAAGATGGAGTAACTCAGCGTGACAGGCAGCATCTCTGGAGAGAAGGAATGGGTGACGTTTCGGGTCAAGACCCTTATCTCTCCAGAGATGCTGCCTGTCCCGCTGAGTTGCTCCAGCTTTTTGTGCAAATGGATATTGATAGATGAAAAGATTGCAGAATGGTGGTAGATTTAGTGTAATATGAAAAGGTGCGATATGTTATTACTTGGAGCAGGAATCAAAAGATGGAACATAAATGTGGAAATTTGAATGAGGGACTTGTTGAACACGGAGAGTTGTAGTCCAGATAAATAAGTAACTAAAAGACTGGATGTGTTATTAAAATAACAATCAAAACTGGCTGATGTATTCATAGTCTTCCAAGGCACTTTAATATTTCAATCATGCTACTGTCTACACTTTAAAATGATATGGAACCTTATTTGCAGAATCTTAAGCACGTAGCTTCAAAAGCTTGGTGGAACTTGCTTTCAAGCTTTTGTGTCTTGTTCCTGTCAGGAGAAGGGAAAGAGGGATTGACCGGGTAGTGTGTGGTCTTTGATTATGTTGGCTGCATTTACGAGGCAGCGTGAATTGCAGATGGAATCGATGGGGGAGAAGTTGGTTTTTATGTTGGACTCAGCAGAAATAGATTCATTCAGTGTGGAAATAGCCCCTTCGGCCCAACATGCCCACTGACCTTTCTGCCCCATCTACACTAGTCCTACCTGCCTGCGTTTGACCCATATCCCTTTAAACCTGTCCTAATCACCTGTCATATTCCTCAAAACCTATCCTATCCATGTACCTGTCTGAAGAAAGGTCTCGACCCAAAACGTCACCTATTCCTTTTCTTACCTGCTGAGTTACTCTAGCATTTTGTGTCTATCTTCATGTATCTGTAAAAATATTTCTTAAACATTGTTATAGTATCTGCCTCAACTACCTCCTCTGGCAACTCATTCCATACACCTACCAGCCTTTGTATAAAAATGTTGTCCCTCAGGTTCCTATTAAATCTTTCCCCCCTCACCTTAAACCAATGTCCTCTAGTTCTCAATTCCTAACAGGAACTGGCTAATTATTTTCCCGAAGACTGTTGAAATACAATATTTCTTCTTGTCCCTGATCCCATCTGGCAGAAGGTACAAATTCTTGAAATAGCGCACCATGTAATGCAGGAACATCTTCTTTCCCTGTTGTCTCGCTTCTGAATGGTCATACAACGTGGAAACAGGCCCTTCGGCCTAACTTGCCCACAATGACCATGATGTCCCAGCTTGTTCCATATGCCCACGACCCTTTGTGTAAAAAAAGTTATCCCTCAGGTTCCTATTAAATATTTTCGCTCTCACCTTACACTTACAGTGCCCTCCATAATGTTTGGGACAAAGGCCGATCATTTATTTATTTGCCTCTGTATTCCACAATTTGAGATTTGTAATAGAACAAATCACATGTGGTTAAAGTGCACATTGTCAGATTTTATAAAAGGCCATTTTTATACATTTTGGTTTCACCATGTAAAAAATTACAGCAGAGTATCTCATTTCAGGGGAAAATATAGCCTGCAAAACAACTATAGTTACAAGGAACTGCAGATGCTGGTTTACAATTGTAAACTGGTTTTCATTGTACCTCAGTACACGAGATAATAATAAATCTATGTCTCAACCTTTTTAATGCTCACTGCTCCTTGACGACATTGAAATGAAATTAAAAATGTAATAGGTACTGGTTTTGTGTAATAAATATTCATCCCATTGACACATTTCTTCCTCCTATCGTCACTTTTTTGCTTTTGTTTAGTTTTAATGCAATCTTGGCGTAGAAATTATGCCACATGAGGATTTCTGAATGTATTCTTGGATTACTGCATAGTTGTTCATCCGTGAAAAATCAGTGAGAGTGGCCTAAATTCCATGCCCTCAAGGTCGGTTGTGGGAGACGCCCCTGGGCCACAAAGGCTGAACGGTGGCCAGTTAAGAAGAGGGACAACGGTTCTCTGCCTGAAATGCGGATCCAGAATGAAGCGAGGGCTGGAGGCCCTGCAGCAGTCTGGGGCTCGACTGGATCGAGTGACGGACCGAACACGGCACGCAGAAACATGTAGCACTGGAGGACACCTACAACTTCACTTGGCCAGGCCGACAATGGGGCTTCATGGCCAGCTGCACTTAAAGCAACTAGAACCTTGAAAATAGCTGCAAATCCTGGCGACTCTCGTATATGGTCTCAGTGACCCTTTTTCTATATACTTTGTACTTAATCTAAGATTAAGGATGGATAGTAATACATAGTAATATAGTAATATAATGTATAGTGATATTTTACTGAACTGTATGCAAAAAAATAATGTCACTGTACCTTAGTACATGTGACAATGAACTATTGAACCATTAAATTCATAGCTTTAAATAATAATGCAGGACTTACTATTCTTTACTGCTGTACAATTTTGTGGGGAAAAGTGCTGAGGTAGCTGGAACAATAGCAGAGAGCTTTTGCAATATCTGGGCTCCTTGAAGGATATGATGTTCACATTCCATCATGTGACAATATAAACCCGTTAGGCAATCTGTCATCCTGGCAGAGTTTTGACAGATTGTGCTGGGTCAAATATTGATCAAATGATATCTGCCTGTCAAAAGATGTTTAGTATTCAAAATTCAGTAGCACAATGAATATGTTTTATGGATGCACTAACATTTGAAAGTTGAATTAGTGACATGATTTATATTTCAACAAGGAAAGGTAAAAATCATTCTAATAGCTTTCTCATAATTTTGAAATTATTAAATTAGGTTGAGGCTTAATATTGTCATGCGTACCGAGGTACAGTGAAAAGCTTTGTTTTGCATGCTATCCAGTCACATAATTTAATACTATATGTAAACACGGTTAAGAAGGATGTTGCTAGGACTCGAGGGTCTGAGCTGCAGGGAGAGTTTGGGCAGGCTCGGACTTTATTCCTTGGAGCGCTGGAGGCTGAGGGCTGATATTATAAAGGTGCACAAACTCATGAGGGGCATAGGAAAGGAGAATGCACAGAGTATTTTACCCAGGGTAGGGGAATCAAAAACAAGAGGATATATGTTTAGGGTGTGAGGAGCAAGATTAAATAGGAACCTGAGGGACAAGTATTTTAATCAGAGGGTGGTGGATGTACGGAATGAGCTGTCCGAGGAGGTAGTTAAGGCAGATATTATAGCAGCATTTAAAAGAGACTTGGACAGGTACATGGGTAGGAAAGGTTTAGAGTGACATGGGCCAAACATGGGCAAATATGACTGTTTTGATGGGACATCCTGATCGGCATGGACGAGTTGGGCCGAATGTCCTGTTTCATGCTGTTTGAGTCTAAATGAAACTCAGGTACAATAGGTATTGCAAAGAGGAAGAGTGCAGATTAAATATGACTACATATTGTTGAACTTTTATCTACTGTTTGACCCTAATGGGCCTGTCTCACTTAGGCGATTTTTCAGCAGACTGCCGGCGACTGTCAAGTTGCGGTCAGTCGCCTGAAAAACCAGCAACTGGAACAGCGACTGTCAAAGTGGAACGCACACATCACTTCCTTCACCAGCCCATTATGCAGGCGGGGGACAGGGCAAGCGCTGTCTAAAAAATTCATACGTTGCAAAGCCAAGGTGAAACAGCCACACACCGCGATGTACAAGAAGGTTGGCACTGTAAAAAGACAGCTAAAACACAGTGTACGGTAAGTCCTTTAAAAGAGGGGGGAGAAGGTGTGGAGACAACCTTTAAGAAGCCAGAGATACGTGGCTGTGAAGCTCGGCAGGCATTTGACATTACCGGTCGGTTATACTTGGTTCTGAAGACTACTGCTTACCTTTTCTTTTCCCAATGAGCATATGAAATTCACCGGTCAGCACCGGCTACAACCTACGAGAACCTCTGAGAACCTTCAATCTCCTGGCAACCCACTAGGACCTCCTGGCGACCCACCTGGGGCTTGAGAATTCCCGCTACTCTCCATGGCGGCTTCATTCTAGTTGCCGCTAATTTTTCAACATGTTGAAAAATTCACGGCGACCATAACAGGGCCGCGACTAGTTCCCAGAATGCAGGAACTCCTCACGACCATGAAGGCGACTCCCCAGCAACCACCCGCGAACATGTGGTGACTGCATAATCTCCTGCAGTTGCCTAAAAAGTCGCCTAAGTGGGACAGGCCCATAAGAGATCTGGATTTTTTACAGTTGAGAGGACTGAGAGGAGAATATAAATGGGATTAGTGTAAATGGGTGCTTGCTGAGTGCTAGAGTGACTCAACATAGGGTTGTGTGTTCGGCAGCAGCCATGGAGAACATGGATAGCTGATATTTTGGGTCAGGACCCTTTTCAGGTCACCTCTCCATGTCCTCCAGAGATGCTGCCTGACTGGCTGAACTACTCCAGCACTTTGTTTCTTTTTCGCATGAGTTGTCTTTGTCATTCCCAAAGATTGTCAGGTAAATCCTGAAAAGTAGCATGATATGATTTGCTATCCGGCTGGATGTGATTTCTCTGATGGCCCTGTTGCCGAGTATAGACTTCCAGCAATTGTAGTGGTGACACTTTTTATGTCGACGTCTAGATAGAATCCATCAAGGGAGAGTGGTGCATATCAGAATTTAAATTATCTTTGTAAAAGTCAGTTTTACTTCGAAAGTAAGAACTGTTCTCATCTTAGTTCTATTTTTCTATTGGAGAGCCCTTGGGAACAATTCTCGTTTTCACTCCTATCCTTACTGCCTTTCCAATTTAAATATCAGATTGGATGGTGATTAATGCAGCCCGCATCCAATAAATGGAAGGAGCAGCTTGTGAAAGGCTCGTTCTCCCAGCTCGCCCCAATCCTTACTGCCTCACTAACTTAAATATCACTGTGTGGCTCAGGAGTCCACTCAAGACCATGAGGCTAAAATGCAGCTACAACGTGAGGAGCATACTCGAGCATGGGCTGCAATCTCTCACACTCCATGTAAACATGGCACGCAGACTGTAACAAAAAGGAGCTGCAGATGCTGGTTTATACCAAAGATAGATACAAAGTGCTGGAGTAATGAGGTGTACAAAATCATGAGAGGAATAAATTGCGTAGATACACAGATTCTCTTGTTCAGAGGACATAGGTTTATGGTGAGGGGGGGGAAATTTGATAGGAACCAGGTATGGTGTATGGAACGAGCTGCCGGAGGATGTAGTGCTATTGCAACATTTAAGAAACATTTAGGTACATGGATATGACTGGTTTAGAATGATATGGGCAAATAGGACTTGTCAGGTAGGTAGGACTAGTGTAGATGGGACATGTTGGCTGGTGTGGGAAAGTTGGGCCGAAAGGCCTGTTTCCACGCTAAGAGTCTACATAGGGTCCACTCTAAGACTCTGACTATAACTCAGTGGGTCAGGCAGCATCTCCGGAGAAAATTGAGACGTTTCGGGTTTAGTTTGAAGAAGGGTCAGAATGAAGAAGGGTCCCAACCCGTATTGTCTCCATTTTCTCTGGAGGTGTTGCCTGTTCCGCTGAGTTACCAGCACCTTGTGTCTATCATTCGTAGCCTGACCATGCCTGAAGCAGTGGGGCTGCACCTTGAGTGATATCATCGACTATGAATGCACGTGAACGCGTTGACATCATCCTGCTGGGGGATTTCCACTTTCCTCAAGGGAAGCAATAGTAATTTAAACTGGCCCCACCAACACACTGACAGATGCATGTAGCCAGCCATAGAGTGCCACCTTGTGGGGTTCTTTTTGAGACAACTTTGTGCTGCTTAAATTTGCAACTTCAGGAAAAATAAAACAGTCTCTTTATGATCAAGCACACATCTTATGCACGTTTATTCTCCTCCCCATAGAAACAAGGAGGGAAACTTTGGGGACTATAATGAATACTTTGTAACTTTGCCCACGCCCTACCTGTGGCGACTCTTTGCATACCTTGTGTATGGTTTGCAGAGCAAAGAGTTTCACTGTGACATATCACATGCGATAATAAAGTATCAATCAATAGATGCTGCTTAACTGGCTGAGTATTTCCAGTAGTTACTGTTTCATATTATAGACAGTCAAAAGCCAGAACTAATTCACAGAAAGGGAAATTTGTCATCGCAAACTAATTTATTATTATTTTTTTAATATCTTTATTTATTAGCGGTACTGTAAGTTACATCAGTGTACATCCCTTGTATTGTATTACAGTCATTGTACCCCTTAATTTTTATTTTATTTTAAGGCTTTAGAAAAGAGAGAATAGAGAGAAAAATAGCAGCATAGAAAGTAGAAAAGTGAAAAAGAGATGTGGAAGTGCAAAAGCGTGACAGAGGGAAAGGAAACCCTTGAAGAGTTAGAAACGGGAATTAAGAGATAGACACTGGAGAGGAAAAAAAAAGAAAAAGGGGAAAAAAAATAAAAAGGGAAAAATAGAAAAAGAAAGAAGAAAAGCCAGTTACTTTATTATAAACATCTCGCAAAAGGAATCTACCAACTCGACGGTTTTTTACTTGATATTTACAGACCAGTAGTAATACATGAAGTTGGGGAGTGCTAATCCTCCTACTACTTTGGGTTTATTCAGATGAGCTCTTTGTATTCTGTGGAATTTATAATCCCAAATAAAATTTGTGATATCTGAGTCCAGTTTTTTTAAAAACTTTTTTGGGTAAATATATTGGGAAAGATTGGAACAGGTATAAAATTTGTGGTCGAAAAATCATTTTTATGGCATTTATTCGGCCTATTAAGGACATCGGAAGCGTTTTCCAAAATTTAATCAATTTACATAGTTTCTTAAGTAGAAGGTTATAATTTTCGTCAAACATATCTTGATATCTTCTAGTAATTTCGATGCCCAAGTATTTAAATTTTTCCGTAGCTATTTTGAAAGGAAACTGTAAAAGATGCGTAGAGTTTTTCGGTTTTATTGACATGATTTCACTTTTATTCCAATTTATTCTATATCCTGAAAATGATCCGAAGTCCTCTATTAATTTTAAAATATTTGGTATAGTAATATGAGGTTTTGTGATGTACAATAGTACATCGTCAGCGTATATTTTATTGGAATATTTTGTTTTACATCCATGGATATTCAGATGTTCTGATTCTTTCCGCTAGGGGTTCAATTATGAGGGCAAATAACAACGGTGATAATGAACATCCTTGTCTGTTTCCCCTTGACAAATGAAATTTCGTAGATAAATTATTGTTTGTTAATATTCTGCCCGTTGGCTTACTATATAGTAATTTAATCCATAGAATAAAATTCTCTCCCAGTTGAAATTCTTGCAATACCCTGAGCATATAATCCCATTCGACCTGATTGAATGCTTTCTCTGCATGCAACGATATGATTGATAGTTTTTGATCTTCAGTTTGGTGTGAATGCATTATATTGAACAGACGTCTCAAATTATTAAATGATTGTCTCTTAGGGATAAACCCCGTTTGATCCGGATTTATTAATTTACTAGCATATTTACTTAGTCTCCTAGCTAGTATTTTCGCTAATATTTTTTGATCTGTATTTAGCAACGCAATAGCTCTGTATGATCCAGGTTCTTCCACATCTTTATCTTTCTTAGGTATTAGTGTGATTGTGGATTCTGCTAGTGTTTCAGGTAGTATTTATGCTTTGAAGGCATAAGTATACATTTTCTGTAGGCGGGGGGGGGGGGTAAATATATGTCATAAAAACTTTTGTAGAATTCGTTACTAAATCCGTCGGGACCTGGTGTTTTTCCATTTTTTAATGAGATTATTGTTTCTTCTATTTCCTTATTTGAGATTTGTGCTCCCAATTCCTCTTGTTCCTGCAACTCTAATTTAAGAAGGTTACAATTATCCAAGAACTCTGTAACTTTGTTAGTGTCCATTATCGTTTTAGATGTATACAGATTCTTGTAAAATTGTGCAAATCTTTTATTAATATCACTCGGCAAGGTCAATATTTCCCTTTTGTCTGATTTAATCTTTAAAATTGTGTGATCCTTTTCTCGTTTTTTAACTGATGTGCCAGAAGTTTATGGGGCTTATCCCCAAATTCAAGTGTTCCTGTCTTGTAATTTGTAATAATCTTATGATTTTCCCTGATAATAATTTATTTAATTTGAATTTCATTATTATTATTCTATTATGTCTATCCGTAGTGCGGTCTTTAGCGTTTTCTATGTTCAGTTGTCTAATTTGTTCTTCTAGTTGCCTTTGTTCGTTCTTATTTTTCTTATTTTGAAAAGCTTGATATGAAATTATCACGCCTCGAATAAATGCTTTAAAAGATTCCCATAATAATGTAGGTGATATGTCTGTCGTGTCGTTTATTTCGAAGAAAAGGTCCATTGGCTCTTTTAAACATGTACTCCCTTGAGGGTCTTTTAAAATTTGTGGATTGTACCTCCAAAACGGTTTGTTCTTAGTCATTCCTATTTTTAGAAAAAAAGTTATTGGGGAGTGATCTGAGATCGTTTTTGCGTGGTATTTCGGTTTAGAAGTGTGGGGTATTAGTTTTGTATCCACCAAAAAATAATCTATTCATGAATAAGTCTTGTGTACCATAGAATAGAACGAGTAATCCCTGCCGGTCGGATTTGCAATCCTTCAGACATCTGTTATGTTTTTTGTTATGTATGTGTTTAGAAGTTCGCTAGTTTTGGATTTCGTAATACCTCTTTGTTTTTGATTGGATTTATCTAAGTAAGTGTCTAAGACACAGTTAAAGTCTCCGCCGCTTATGACATTTTGGTAGTTATATTCTGCAATTATATTCAAGATTTTATTGAAAAAGTGCGGGTTGTCAAAGTTGGGCGCATGTATATTTACCAAGGTAATTGGGGCAGCATGGATCTTCCCAGTAACTATCAAATATTTCCCGTCCTTATCTGTTAAGGTATTTTTGGGTTTAAATGGAATGCCTTTGCGAATAATAATATATGTTCCTCTAGATTTCGACGTATATGACGAGTGAAAAGTTTGTCCTATCCAGTTCACCCTCAATCTAGCTAGGTCTTGAAGTTTAAGATGCAACTCTTGTAAAAAGGCAATATCTGTGTTGTATGCTTTCAGCTGAGCTAGAATCTTATCCCTTTTAATGCGTTCGTTAACACCCCTAACGTTCCAACTACAAAATGAGATTCCTCCCAGTTTATTTTGGTTATCGTCTTGCATTTTGAATAGATTTAATACCTATGTGTCTTGCGGTGCATTTGTACCTCAGGTCTTTGGATATAGGGGGATCATTTACCCTACAATGTTCAGTTAGTAGATTCCCTTTGCGATAGTCCTTGAATAAAAAAAAGACACATGTGATTAAATGTGAAAATGATAAAAAAAAAACTAATACAAGTGAGAATACAGTGTCCGAGCTTGTCGGCATTGTAACAAGTGACCACCTGTAGGTGGGAAAAAACATTTTATTGACTTCCGTGTCGATATAAAACAAAACAAATAGCTCCAATCATTAATTATATCAATTAATCATAACATATTGGAACGGGACCAGTTTAAAAAAAATCAAATGTATAGTACCCAATTACAGAATATATCTCCATTTCCTAGGTATTTCCGGATATAAGTATAATTTTTGTCTACTGAGTGTTAAGTGTATATTTTAACCTCAAAGATCATCGACTATTAGTTGAAGGGGTTAACCTATTTCTGGCTCCTGGAACTAAGCCAGTAGCTCGCCTCTTCCCCTCACGCCCCGGTTATAAATCTACTTAAGAATTATTAGGTTAAATTAAAGTGTTAATTTGAAAATCCCCATTTCTGCATTTCTGATTAGCATTCATTACTGTTTCCATGTTAATATTCTATGTTAATATTGTTAAGGCAGTTAATGCTATATCATTTATTCAATCTCATATACAACAGTAATAGCTAAACCCAGTCTGTTGTTGAGCTCTGCTTTCGGTGATTATCTTTTTCCAGCTTCTCTTGGAACAGAGTGTGTCCTTGAGTTAGCAATCCGCCGATAAGATGTCTAAACAAAGTTCCTTCTTTGGGCAGTGTGCCACCATTCTGGGTGCAATAGTAAAGAGAGTGTCCAAAATGTCCAACCTTTCCAGCTAGTCCTTCTGTTCCACGATGGTTCGAGCATATTTGTACGCCTCCTCGGGATTTGTGAACGATTTTTGCTGTTCTTTGTAGGAAATGCTCATTCTAGCTGGGTAGTAAACACCATAATCTGACCTCCTTATATCCTTGGAGAGCCTGCTTTGCCTTAGAGAATTGATTTTGTTTTTGCATGATTTCATAAGGGTAATCTCTGAAGATTTTAAAAGTAGTTACACCATACATCAGAGGAACGCCATATTTGATATTCCTCATAACCTCTTCCTCGTCAGCAATGTCCCGGAATTTCACAATAATCTGTCGTGTACGTTCTGAGCCATCCTGAGATTTGTGTTTCAATCTAGGAACCCGGTGTGCTGCTTCAATTTTTGGTAGGTTAGGGAGCTTAAGAGCCTCTTTAATTAATCCCGCAACAAACTTGCAAGTGTTATCTCTCTCGGCTCCCTCTGGTACACCAACTAATCTTAGGTTATGACGTCTCGAACGAGCCTCGAGGTCCAGACATTTGTCTGAAACTTTAGCCAGCTGAGTCGCCATCCGTCGTGTAGCAAGGTCTTGTTCTGACCTCACCTTTTTCATCTCCTCCACCATTCTTTCCATCTCGTCCTCCGTCTCATGCATTGTTAACATACAGGTTGATACAGTGTCTAGCACAGCGCCGAACTTCTTCGTGGTGTCTTCTTCACCTTTATCAATTCTCTCCGTTAGTTCATCTCTCACATCGTCAATTATTTTATTAATAGTGCTAATCGAATCCTTCACAGACTCAATAACATTCTGATTACAAGAAGTCATATTTAGCGTCAGCTTTTCTATCTTTTCCATTATTACTCCCAACATGTGTTCCATCTTTTTTCCATCCACCTTTACATCTTTCAGTTCACTTACCGAAAGCTTTAATTCTTCAAATTCTTTGTCCTTGGCCAAGTCTGCTTTGAGTCTTGTAGCCACATTGAAAAGCACCTTTTCTTCGGAAGCCACTTCAAAAATAGGCTTTGTCTGGCTTCCCCGGGAGAGTTTTGTAACTGTCCTCTGAGTGCTCTTACCCAGGGAAGAATTTTTCATTTAACGTGCTTTAAGCCTCTGTTAAATTCACAGCTATTACTGATGATATTATCAGCAAGTTGAGCATAGACTCCGATAATTTTTTTTAATTGATTCCGACCTGTAGATCCGATTTTAACGCGAAAAACCGCGAATTTTAGGGAGTGGAGCTATGTGCAGCGCCTGTTGAGATAACGTGGTGCCACCGGAAGTATCAATCAATCGATGCTGCTTAACTGGCTGAGTATTTCCAGTAGTTACTGTTTTATATTATAGACAGTCAAAAGCCAGAACTAATTCACAGAAAGGGAAATTTGTCATCGCAAAACTAATTTCTGTAACCAATCTAGGAAGACACAAATATTGTGGGCCGAAGGGTCTGTTCCTGTGATTTACTTTTCAATGATGGTCAGAAGTATTTAATGTTACAAGGCACTGCTTCTTATCCTTTCCTATGTCAGTGATATTATAGGAATTCCATGTTGTGAAATCTTATGGCAAGTTGAATTAGTCCCAAGCATCGAATTCTCCAGACTTTTCAAGTCAACTTAATTGAGACTTTAGACTTTAGAGATACAGTTGGTGTCCGCGCCGACCAGTGATTACCCCATACACTAGCGCTATCCTACACAATAGGGACAATTTACAATTTTTACCAAAGCCAATTCTCCCACAAACCTGTTACATCTTTGGGATGTGGGAGGAAACTGGAGCACCCGGAGAAAACCCACCTGGTCACAGGGAGAACGTGCAATCTCCATACAAACAGCACCCATGGTCAGGATCTAACCAGGTCTTCGGCGCTGTGTGGCAGCAGCTCTACCACTACACCACCCTGCCGCTCAAGTTTACATCGGAAACAAGTTGGCAATGGTGACAGTGATTACCCAGAAGGTCGCACTCTGCAGGAAGTAGCCCGGGCACAGCAGGACACCGCTGAGACAGTTAATATTCTCAGTGAGTTATTTTGGGCAGGGGATAGGGGTGATGATACTGACTTAAGTAAAATCTGACTTTCGTAAGGGTTCACAGAATGTAACTCTTACATAACTCGGGGAGAGCCTGTACTTTTAGGTATGACATGAGGAAATCCCAAAGCTGCAACTCTTTCTGGAACCCAATAATCTTTCCTTCCTCAGCACACGGTTGATGTCTCAAATTATTTAGCCTTGCATTTTGCAGGCAATTCTCCGCATAGAGGTTGACATCTCTGCACGGTGCAGAGGTCTCAAAAATGATACAGGCTGATTTTTCTAGTAATCCTCTGGTTAACACTTTAGGGAGATTTCCCAGTAAAAATGTTAGCAAACCTGTCAGATCAGATCTTGTGCTGTGCCCGTGAACCTATTCATGTTTACTTTGGTTTAGTTTCAAAGATACAGCACGGAAACAGGCCCTCGGGCGAGACCAGCGATAACCCCGTACACTATCCTACACACAAGGGGCCATTAACAGAAGCCAATAAACCTACAAACCCGCACATCTTTGGGTTATGGTAAGAAACCGGAGCAACCGGAGTAAACCCACGCAGTCACAGCGAGAACGTACAAACACCGTAGAGACAGCACCCATGGTCAGGATTGAACTTGGGTATCTGGCATTGTACGACATCAACTTTACTGTTGCACTAATGCGCTACCAATGGGGAATACAAAACAGCGAAGTAGATAGGGAATAGAAAGAAGTTGCATTATGTTGCAAAAAATAGAAAAGTTGTATTGCATAATTATTTTTAGAGTTATTTGATTTTAATTATTTCATTGTTCTAATGGTTTCATACTGAAACCCAAACATACTGAAAACCTGCATGATAACACATGATAACACAATTCAAGTCGAGGAATGTGGCCAGGACTTGGGGGCCTGAGATATAGGGAGAGGTTGGGCAGGCTAGGACTGTATTCCTTGGAGCGCAGGAGGATGAGGGGTGATCTTATAGAGGTGTACAAAATAATGAGAAGAATAGATCGAGTAAATGCACAGTCTTCTGCTCGACTTGGTGAATTGAGAACTGAGGGCACAGGTTTAAGGTGAGGGGGGATAGATTTCATAGGAACCTGAAGGGGTAACTTTTTTTACACATATGGAGGTGGGTGCATGGAATGAGCTGCCGGTAGAGGTAGTTGAAGCGGGTACTATCACAACGTTTAAGAAACATTTAGACAGGTACATGGATAGGATAGGTTTAGAGGGATATGGCCAAATACTGGCAAGTGGGACTGGTGTAGATGGGACATGTTGGCCGGTGTGGGCAAGTTGGGCTGAAGGGCCTGTTTCCAAGCTTTATGACTCTGTGATATCACTGAATATTTTGCTGTGAAGAAAGACATGAAGATGTGGAAACATGGAAAGGTTAATGGAGATGTCTTGAGGATAGCCCACATTACTGTAGGGGAGGTGCTGAATGTTTTGAAACGTATGAAGGCAGATACATTTCCCTGGCCTACTGCGGTGTTCCAGCGGCGTTCTGGCGGCGGCTTGGCTTTGGGGCTGCGGTGCTCCAGCGGCTTTCGGGGCTGTGGTCCTCCAGCGGCGACCTGGCTTTCGGGGCTGCGGTGCTCCAGCGAGGATCCAGCGGCGACCTGGCTTCGGAGCTGCGGTGCTCCAGCGGCAACCTGGCTTTCGGGGCTGCGGTGCTCCAGCGTTGCAGCGGCAGGCCCTGTGGCGGTGATCCGGCATTCCGGCGACGGCGGTGGCGGCAGCCCGACTTCGGAGGCTCGGCCGCGGGCCTGGTGGACGGCTACATCGGAGGCCTGGATCTCCTCAGCGCAGAGGGAGAACAAGGAGGGAAGAAGACAGAGACTCTAAGACTTTTGCCTTCCACCACAGTGAGGAGGTGCCTGGTGAACTCACTGTGGTGGATGTTAAATATGTGTTTATTGTGTGTTTTGTTTTTTTATTATATGTTATGATTGCAAGGTAACAAAATTTCATTCAGACCGAAAGATCTGAATGACAATAAAGGATAATCTAATAATCTAATCTAATCTAATTAATACTAATTGCTTCCATTAAACTCTGGGGATCCTGGTCCACAGGTTGATGGCTCACTCAATTTAATATTATTTCCACTGATTAGTTTTGAATTAATGGTTGTCATGTCTAGGTCATGTCCTTTGCTGGGCACATTGCTTGGTTGATTCCTTCCTTTTACGCAGGGGCAGAGAGTATAAGGCGAGTTGCTTCTATTTGAGCAGTTGTGATGTAGTTTGCCGTCTTCAGTGGGATTGCCACAGACATTTTAACGAACTCAGTCATGTTCATGTGATAGGAGTAGAATTAGGCCATTCAGCCCATCAAGTCTGCGCCACCATTCAATCATGGCTGATCAATCTTTCCCTCTCAACCCCATTCTCCTGCCTTCTCTCCATTACCCCTGGCACCCTTACTAATCAAGAATCTGTCAGTCTCTGCCTTAAAAAATATCCATTGACTTGGCCTCCACAGCCTTCTTTGGTGCCAAATTCCACTGATTCACCACCCTTGACCAAATAAATTGCTCCTCATCTCCTTTCTTAAGTTACATTCTTTTAATCTGTGACTATGGCCTCTGATCCTGGACTCCCCCACTATTGGAAACATCCTCTCCACATCCACGCTATCGAGTCCATGTATAATCCTTCTGCTGACTGGTTAACACGCAACAAAAGCTTTTCAGTGTACCTCGGGACACGAGACAATAAACAAAACTAGAAAACATGACATTTATCGTGTTATTTATGTTCCTTTCCCTGGTATTTTCCTGTTAATTCAGGAATGGTGCAGTGATAGTTGAGAGCTTTGATCTGAGAAAGTTGCTTTATAGTTTAATTTAGCTTAATTGAGAGATATAGCGTGGAAACTGGCCCTTCAGACCACAGAGACTGTGCCGACCAGCGATGACTCCATACGCTAGTACGATCATACACAGCAAGGTAGTGCAGCGGTTGCAGTCTTACAGCACCAGAGGCCTGGGTTTGATCCTGACTACCAGTGCTGTCTGTACGGAGTTTGTACGTTCTCCCTGTGACCACCTGGGTTTTCTCCGGGTGCTCCGGTTTCCTCCCACGCTCCAAAGGCATACAGGTGTGTCGATTAATTGGCTTTGGTAAAATTGTAAATTGTCCCAAGTGTGTAGGATAGTGTTGGTGTGTGGAGTGATTGCTGGTTGGCACGGACTCATGGGGCTGAAGGGCCTGTTTCCGCACCGTATCTCTAAAGTCTAAAGCCTAAAGGTGGAACCAAATGTTTATCAAAACGACGTGCCTTGACAAGGGAGATTTACCTGTTTAGTTTAGAGATACAGCATGAAAACAGGCCCTTTGGCCCAAAGAGTCCAAGGTGACCATTGATCACCCATTCACACTAGTTCGATGTTATCCCAATTTTGCATCTGCACACACTGGGGCAATTTACAGAAGCTAATTAACCTACAAACCTGTTCTTCAAATAGTTATATCCTAGTGAAGAACCATTGAACTAAAAATGTATAATATTGTACCTGAGCACCATAAGAAAAGAATAAATTTATATTCCTAATGCAGTATTCTTGGACAAATTTCTTTCAGAAAGGTGCTGGAAAAACCTTTAAAGATAGAAAAGTGCGTTTGGCAAAACCTGTATTTTCCTTATTGGCCTCATTCTGTCATTCCCCTGACTTTCAAAGAGGACGCTAATTCACAATGAATGAATAGCACTCCCAATATTGCCAGACAGCAGATGCAGTATTCAGCTCTGCAGCCTTGCTGCAGTCCTTGTGTTAAGAGTATTTCTGAGCTGCCCGGCTTCATTACTGCTAAGAATACTAATAGTGTAATTATAATTCAAATATTAAGTGATTTAATTGAATTGGACAGTAATTGTTTATGCATCATCGGAATGTTTTCAAATCTTGGATTTTTTTTTAATGTCATAAAGAATTTTTTCGCCATGTAATTTTTGTGTTCAGTGGTATAAATATTTTATTAACTACCTGAAGTTTAGTACTTTGACAATCATAACCTTTGAAATGATCTGCAATAACCAATCTAATTATGGAGACTTCCAAACCAATGAATTGATTAAATGACAGGTGGACTGTTAAATGCTTTATTGTAATTAAGTTATTTTTAAATTAAATACAATAAAAATGAATTGGACAATTTATTCCATCAGATTACTTCAGTAATTATTTCCAGTAAAATATTTACCAGGTTGGATTTGTTCATTAACTGTGCAATTATTTAATTGATTTCAGAATGCATTAGCATCAGAGACACATTCTTATTATCTGATCAGAGGTATAAGATAAAGAGATAAGTTAATATGAATTGTTGATACATAATTTCAAGAGTAATGGGCCAGTCCCACTTTTACGGCAACTGTTGGCACCCGTCCTAGGTCGTTGCAGGTTGCTGAAAATTTTCAACATGTTGAAAATCCAGCGGCGACCAGAAAATCGCTACGATTCTTTGGGCAACTGAGGAGACTATTCACGACCATACAGGCGACACCCCAGCGACATGTCACGGGGTGAAGCCTGTATGGTTGTGAGTAGTCGCCCAAAGAGTCATACCTTGGTCAGGTCGCTGGATTTTCAACATGTTGAAAATTTTCGGCGACCTGCAAAAAAGGCCCATACTCTATTACTGCATAGATATAAGTTTGAGTTGTTTATTTAGGTGTTCACCAAGGAAAACTAAGTTATTTTAAGTTTATGTGAGGCACAGTGCCACCAGTGACTGAAGACCAGAGGGCAAAGTAATGTTGGCTGCACAACTCGATTAATTATACATAAGTCCAGCCTCAGCAAAGAGCGAGCAGATAGATAGCTGCGGCCAAAATTCACTTTGGGTTTAAAAGCATCTACACGAGAAGTTGCCTCAAGAAGACAGCTTCTATCATCAAGGATTCCCCCATCCGGGCTATGCCCTCTCCTCATTGCTACCGTCAAGCAAGAGATACAGGAGCTTAGGTCCCACACCACCAGCTTCACAAACAACTACTTCCCTACATCAGGTTCTTGAAGTGACCCACACAACCCTAATCCTACTTCAGCAACAGGACACTACGGAGCACCTCTTGCACGACCATGGACGTGATCTTATTGTGTTTTACACTAATGTTTTTTGCATGGTCTTTTTCTTTTCTTCACAATGCAAAACGTGCAGGCACTTTGTGTGATTTATTGGCACTTGCTGGGCGATTTGTGGGCGCTTTGTGGACGATTTGTGGGCGACTTGCGTGTACTTTGTGTGCACTTTGTGCGTACTTTGTGTGCACTTTGGGTGTACTTTGTGCGTATGTCTATGTGTCTGTAATGCTGATGGAAGCAAGATTTTCACTCCACCTGCACATCACCGTTCTTGTGCACATGACGAAAAACTGGTATGACCTGAAGTTTCTAACCATCTCATTTTGTATTTTCCATTCAGATGCAAGACAAAGGTTTACCAGGATGATCTTCCAGACACAAGTGTGGTCATTGTTTTTCACAATGAGGCCTGGAGTACTCTGCTCCGTACAGTTCATAGTGTACTTATTCGATCGCCCAAGAATGTTCTCGCAGAGATTATCCTTGTTGATGATGAGAGTGAAAGAGGTAAATACAGTTCCCTTTACTTATCAGTAAATAATTCTAATAGAATTTGGAATGTTTTGACATTTGAGTTGAGTTTAGTTTATTGTCACATATACTGAGGTACAGTGAATAGCATTTGTTGCTTGCTAACCAGTCAGCGGAAAGACAATATATGATAAGACAAGATATAATAAAGACAATATAAAAGACAATACATGATTACACTTGAGCCATCCACAGTGTAGAGATACATGATAAAATGAATAACGTGAATAACGTCTAGTGCAAGATAAAGTCCAATAAAGTCCGATCAAAGACAGTCCAAGGATCTCCAATGAGCTAGATAGTAGCTCTCTACTTGTTGGTAGGATGATTCAGTTGCCTAATAACAGTTGGGAAGAAATTTTCATCTTGTTTTTTGTGTCCATCTGATCATTAAGGAGTAAATGGAACATAGAATAGTACAGCACAGGAACGGGCCCTTCAGCCCACAATGTTTGTGCTGAACATGATGCCAAGTTAAACTGATCTCATCTACCTATAGCATGATCAATATACCTCTCTTCCCCGCCCTTCCATGTGCCTATACAAAAGCCTCTTCAACACTACTATGGTATTTGCCTCCACCACTACCCCCAGCAGCACGTTCCAGGCACCCACCAACCTCTGTGTAAAATTGAGGTATAGGCACCTTGCATTGTACGTGTGTTAATTTATTTGTTTTTGTAATAACGAGCTTTTGTTCCTTGAAAGCTTGATTTTTGGAATAAAGCACTCAAATGTACTGCTGACAGCGTATTTTTGCTTTTCAGCCACGTAACCTCCATGTAAAATAACTAGACGTTATTCTTGCTTGACGGTGATGCCTTTATTTGCCATATGTGTAGTTGAAGAATAGGCATTTTATTTTCCCCATCCTTAAATCTAAAGAGGCTATGCTCAAAACTGGTAAGGGTGGCACGGTGGCACAATGGTGGAGTTGCCGGAGACCCATGTTTGATCCTGACTATGGGTGCTGTCTGTACAGAGTTTGTATGTTCTCCCTGTGACCCGCTTGAGTTTTATCTAGGAGCTCTGGTTTCCCTCACCCTCCAAAGACGAACAGGTTTGTAGTTTAAATGTTAAAGAAGGAACTGCAGATGCTGGAGAATCGAGGGTACACAAAAGGCTGGAGAAACTCAGCGGCATCTAAGGAGCGAAGGAGATAGGCGACGTTTCGGGTCGAGACCCTTCTTCAGACTGGTCAGGGATCAGGGAAACGAGAGATATAGACGGTGATGTGGAGAGATAAAGAACAATGAATGAAAAATATGCAAAAAAGTATCGATGATAAAGGGAACAAGCCATTGTAAGCTGTTTGTGGTGTGAAAATGAGAAGCTGGTGCGACTAGGGTGGGGGAGGGAGATGGAGATAGAGGGAATGCCAGGGCCCGAGGGCTGAGTGGGAAGGGTTAAACAGAATTGAGAAAATGTTCAAGCCAAAGGGCAGACTCCCCAAGCGGTTTGCAACTTGCCAGGTGTTGCTCATTGTAGGGGGAGTGAAGTGCTGAGCCACCGGGAGGTCGGGTTGGTTAATGCGGACCGAGAGGAGGTGTTCGGCGAAACGATCGCCAAGCCTCCGCTTGGTCTCACCGATATAGATCATCTGGCATCTGGTGCCCCTCTGTCGGACCTGGAAGGACTGTTGGGTCCCTGAAAGGGTGGACAAGTGTAGCATTTCTTGCGGTTGCAAGGGAAAGTTTTGTAAGTTTCTTCCCCAGTGCATGGATAGTGCTGGTGTGCAGGGTGATCGCTGGTTACAGAATCGGTGGGCCAAAGGTGTTTCCACATTGTACCGTATAACTATGCAAGGTGCAACCGTCTAATCAATGGTCTGTTGATTACATGATGAACTTCTGTATATTCTGCACTCTGTATCTTCAGTATTGTACTTGAGTTTGACATGATTGTGTATATGTATAAAATGGATAAAATGCAAAACTGTACCTCTGTACACATGACAATAATAAGCCTAAACATGGCCATAGTGATGTGTCATATTGCCATAGAGGGTTTGCCAAAAACTAATAGCATCTTTGCAGATAAGTGGACAAATATTTCCAAATAAATCAAGGATGGTATTAGTTTAGTTTAGTTTTGAAATACAACGTGGAAACGGGTCCTTTGGCCCAACTCATCCACGGCGACCAGCGATCCCCATACACTCGCTATCCTACACACTAGAGACAATTTACAATTTTTACCGAAGCCAATTAGTCTACAAACTTGTACGTCTTTGGAGTAAGGAGGAAACCGGGGCACCTGGGGAAAACACATGCATTCACAGGGAGAACGTGCAAACTCTGTACAGACAGCACCCATAGTCAGGATCGTACCCGGGTCTCTAGCGCTGTAAGGCAGCAACTCTACCGCTGCACCAGATATCGTAATATCTGTGTCCACTTTGGCTTTTGCTTTGGCCCATTTCACATTGTTCACAGGAGCAGCTTTTCTTTGTTATACACCAACTAATAAATTAACAGTGACTTGGAAAAGGATCTAGAGTCTTATTTTCCATTATATGTACTGGTTCTCTTCATGCCTGGAGGAACAGCACCTCATATTCCGTTTGTCGCTTACGACCCAACAGTATGAACATTGAATTCTCTAATTTCAGGTAATATGCTGCCCCCTCCCCCCCCGCTCCCCTTCCCCTGTGCCTCACAGGGGTGCCCACCCATTTCTTCCACTATCCTGCTCCCTTTCCTCTCCCCCCCCCATCCCCTTCTACCTATATCCCTTCCTCTGGCTTCACCTTTCACTGAGTTGCTCCAGAGTTTGTTTTTTTAATACAATAAATACTTTTTCAATTCAAACAGATAGAGCAAAGGCGAATATACAGAGTGCAGAATATAGTTCTCAAGGGTGTTGTGCACCAGTTCCATAGACAAAGTCTAATGTCTGCAATGGGGTAGAGGTGAATCGGACAGTACCTTATTATTTTTTGTTAGCTTTTGTGTTTTAGATTACTTTTGGTTTAGGATGCCGAAGATGAATGAGGTCATACAGCTTGGAATGATCACCCGTTCACACGCATGTTCTATCTTATCCCACCTTCTCATCTATTCCCTACGCATTCGGGGCCATTTCACCTACAAACCAACGTGTCGTTTATGCGACGTGTGAGGAAACTGGAGCACCCGGAGGAAACCCATGCAGTCACAGGGAGAACATGCAAACTCCAAACAGGCAGCATTTGAGGTCAGGATGGATCCCGGCTCTCTGGTGCTGTGAGGCAACAGCTCTACTAGCCGTAGCATCGTGCTGCCGTCTTAACACTATCTGGTTTTGAAAAAACACATGCTTCTGTTCAAAAGTACATACTTTGGTTTTATTTTCTTCACAAAAGAAAGCAGACTTGAAATTGCTTCCAGACATAGATGAAATCTCTGATCAGTGCTGCAGGACAGGCCAATACCACAGCAATTTCCACATCAGCACTGTTACATCAAAGGATGCTGCTCTGGACTTGGAAGCAGGCTTTGCCTCCTGTTCAAGATGATGTATAGATGCAATAAAAACAGCTTCACATACAGTATTAAATCCCTTATCCTTTTCAGATAGGGGAGGAATTGTTTTTTTTTGCTAGCACAGACAGATGCGGAGGGCAGATATAAAAATGAAGGCAATTGTTTATTTTTGTATTAGGATTTCATGGCTGTTATCTGTACTGTTATACTTTTTGTAATCCAAAAACTCACCCAAAGATAATTTGTAACCTTATAGACGTGCAACTGATCAAAGCTATTATTCTGGCACTAGCTTCTTCCTTGAGGAGACCATTTCTCTGTGTGTAATAGTAACAGGGTAAAATAATCTAGAGATAATCAAACTAGTCTATTTTACTTTAGAGATAGTTTAGAGATACGGCACTGAAACATGTCCTATGGCCCACCGAGTCCAGGCTGACCAGCGATAACACTATCTCGCACACTAACACTATCCTACACACTAGGGACAATTTACAATTTTACCAAGCCAATTAGCCTACACAGCTGTACGCCTTTGGAGTGTGGGAGGAAACCGCACCTCCCGGCGAAAATCCATGCAGGTCACAGGGAGAACGTGCAAATTCCGTATAGACAGCATCCATAGTCAGGATCAAACACTGGTCTCTGGACCTCTGAGGCAGCAAATCTACTGCTGTAGCACCGTGCCACACATGTTCGCTTCACGTTTGTTTTGTCGTTGAATAAATTAGTTTACTAATAAACCAGCGACTGCAGTTCCTTGCAGCACTTTGTGTCAATCTTAGTTTGGAATCCCTTTTCCGCAGATTTTTTGAAGAAACCTTTGGAGAATTATGTTAAGAATTTGCAAGTTCCAGTGAAGATAATTAGGATGGAGCAACGTTCGGGATTGATCCGTGCCAGGCTTCGAGGGGCAGCTGCTTCAAAGGGCCAGGTCATTACATTTCTGGATGCACACTGTGAATGCACTATCGGCTGGCTTGAGCCCCTGCTGGCAAGAATAAAAGAAAACAGGTATGCTGCATTGATATCTCTTTCAGAAGTGAATAATACATATGCATTGTATGATTTCTTTGAAACATTTTTTATTCCTAACCATTATTTGATTTTGCAACAGTTGGTCTGATCTTAGGTTTTTGCCCCATGGACCAGGAAAATAGATTTTATTCTATTATATTACATTGGGGTGGTGCAGCAGGAGAGTTGTTGCCCCACAGGCCAGAGACTTGGGTTCAATCGTGACTACGGGTGCTGTCTGCATGGACTTTGTATGTTCCCCCTGTGACTGCGTGGGTTTTCCCTGGGTGCTCCGGTTTCTTCCCACACTCCACAGGTCTGCAGGTTAATTGGCTTTGGGAAAAATTGTAAATTGTCCTGATGTGTAGGATTGTGCTAATGTAATGGGGTGATCACTGGTCAGTGTAGAATTGGTGGGCCGAAGGGGCTGTTTCCGCACTGTATCATTAAACTAAAGTAAACTAAATAAAACTAAACTAAACTAATTTCTACAAAGTCATATAAGTGTTGTGTGTGCTTGCAACGAGATCAAATGTAAGGGCTGCTGAAGCATCATGCTTAAACTAAGAACAAGTTGTTTTAAAGATAGACACAAAGTGCTGGGGTAACTCAGTGAGTCAGGCAGCATCTCTGGAGAACATGGATAGGTGACGTTTCAGGTTGGGACACTTCTTCAGACTTCATAAGTTGTTTTATTCAGCCTGAATTATTTTCCTAAGGCTATGATAATTTGAAATTGCGCCATGGTACATATCTAAAGTATTTTGCCATTACCATTAAATGGAAGTTTATTTTAGTACCCACCGTAAGCCTCGATAATTTGAAATGAGAGAGATAAAGAACTGTAGATGCTGGAATCTTGCGTAGAGCATGGTTGAATGGCGGAGAAGACTCGATGGACCAAATGGCCTAATTTTACTCCTCTGACTTATGAATAAAGTGCTGGAGTAACTCAGCGGGTCAAGCAGCATCTCTGGTGGATGTGGACAGGCGATGTTTCGCGTTGGAACCCTTCTTCAGACCATTTTGCACATTATGATATTTTCTGGTTTCAGAAGGCTGCGTGAAAGGAAATATTTATATTTACCTCAGGCTTTTGATTGTAATTGAAACTTCTGGACAAGCTGATGATTGTATAGTTGTCTGACATAGTGTATATTGAGTAGGAGAAACACAAAAATCTCAGCTACATGTAAGATTGAACAGTTTATATAATGGTACTTGAGACAGGACAGGTTTTTAAAATCAAGAATACATTTTGAACCTTAAATTTATTCTTTGCATTGTTATCATGTCATTAATTTCCCCTTGGTGTGAAATAGTTAATACTTTAATCAAGCAAAACTAAAGTATATTGAATATTTGATTTTGAAATGTACGGCTCTCAGGATAAATGATGTGATTCAAATTGCTATTGAGATGCTTTTCTTGCACTATTATCATAGAGAACAATTACGTTTTCATTGTATTCACTCTAGACAATAAATAAATACATGTTTGGCAACTACCAATGAAGAAAACTGATTACTTTTTTTCAGTAATGGGAAAATGTCCACAAAACTCTGATTTTGTTTTTAAAAGCTGCTGTACCAGATTAGGAATTTTTTGGTACTTACTTCAAAGATGGATTGTAAAGGTCGAGAGGAATGTGGGCCAAACATGGGCAAACGGGATAAGCTTAGATGGAGCAGCTTGGTCATAGAGTCATACGGCGTGGAAACAGGCCCAACTTGCCCACACTGACCAACATGTCCCATCCACACTACTCCCACCTGTCTGTGTTTGGCCCATATCCCAATAAACCTATCCTATCCATGTACAGTACCTGTCTAAATGTTTCTTAAATGTTATGACAGGACCTGCTTTGAATACCTCCTCTGGCAGCTCAATCCATATACCCACTGCCTTTTGTGTGAAAAAAGGTTACCACTTAAGTTCCTATTAAATCTTTCCCCCCTCATATGTCCTCTGGTTCTCGATTCCCCTACGCTGTGCAAGAAAATCTGTGTGTTTACCTGATTTTGTATACTTCTATAAGATCTCCCCTTATCCTCCTGCACTGCAAGGAATAGTCCCAACCTGCTCAACCTCTCCCTATAGCTCAGGCCCTTGACACCTGGCAACATCCTTGTCAATCTTCTCTGCACCTTCTCCAGCTTAACAACATCTTTCGTACTAAAATCTTAGTAACACTATAAATATCTTTCCTATTACTGGTCAGCATGGATGAGTTGGGCCGAAGGGTCTGATTCTGTGCTGTATGACTTTATAGCCACATTTTGTGTTGATTTAAAGCTTAGTTTTAAAAAGCCATATTTTGATTGAATTTTAAGATATTTTTCTCTTTTGTTTTTCACTTGATTTAAAATGTCCCAGTCTTTTTAAGTGTGGCAGAGGACAGAATATTGTCATAGAATTGATTTCTGTGAATTTGGTTTCACTGATTACACCAATTTTCCATTTGCATTTTGAATTGGATGCCTTTCCACTGCTTTTACTAAGGAACTGAACATTTTGGGATGCTCCCATTTATCTAACACTGTACTACCACCACCTTCTCTTTTAAAATAGTTCAGTTTAGTTTATTGTTTAGTTTTGTTTATTGTCACATGTACTGAGGTACAGGGAAAAGCTTTTTGTTGTGTGCTAACCAGGCAGCAGAAAGACAATGCATGATTACAATCAATCCATTTACATAGTATATAGATGCACGATAAGGGAACAACGCTTAGTGCAAGATAAAGCCAGCAAAGTCTGATCAAGTATAGTCCGAGGAACATCAAAGAGGTGGATAGCAATTCAGTATTGCTCTCTGGTTGTGGTAGGATGATTCAGTTGCCTGATAATATCCAAAAAGTGGAGGGAATAAACATCTCCCACGCACTAGTACATCACGATTACAGAGTACGTTACACAGTATAGCTCAGGAACAGGCGCTTTGGCCCATTATGTCTGTTACAAGCATGATACCAAGCACAGCTCTCATCTGCCTGCACATAATCCATTCTATTCCCTGCATATCCACGTGCCTATCCAATAGTCTCTGAAAAGCCATAATCATATCTGCTTCCGTCACCTGTCCCAGCAGTACATTCCGGGCTCTTGCTCCCCTCTCACTTTAAAGCTTTGTCCTCGAGTTTTTGATATTTCAATCTTGGGATAAAAGTTCTGACTGTCTACCTTATCTATGCTTCTCATAATTTTATATACTTTTATCAGGTCTCCCCTCAACTTCTCACATTCCAAAGAAAATATACACATTGTTTGAAACAACAACAAAATTGGTTGAGGATCAGTTTATCCAATATTCAATGCAGTGTGACACAGTGGTAGAGTTGCTGCCTTACAGCGCCTCACGAAGGGTGCTGTGTACACAGAGTTTGTGCGTTCTCCCTGTGACCACGTGGGTTTTCTCTGGATGTTCCAGTTTTCCCCACACTCCAAGGAAGTACAGATTTGCAGGTTAATTGTCTTCGGTAAAATTGTAAATTGTCCCTAGTGTGCAGGATAGTGCTGGTGTATGGGGTGATTGCTGGTCAGCATGGACACGGTGGGCTGAAGGGTCTGGACCACCCTACGACACGATTTTCACCAGATGGAGACAATGCTTTTAGAAAGCTGTGTGGGACTAGCACCAGTTTTGTTTCATGTCTGTGGATAAGAGACATTCTAGTATGTACAATATGCAAAGCACCATGTGCATTAAAACAAGGTGTTACAGTGACAGATAACGCTTCACCTTTCTCTTTTTGTCAGAACATATCAGTCAGCTTGAAGTACCATCTGTCTTCTGTTTCAGGAATTAAACCATTCAAGACTCAAGAATATTTAATTGTCACATGAAGTGGAAACGGAACAATGATATTCTTACTTTCTGCAGCTTAACAGGCACATTAAAATATTAGAAGAATATAGATTGTATGTGTAAAGCAATGTTTAAGGTGGCACAGTGACACAGAGACCATGGTTCGAACCTGACCTTGGGTGCTGTCTGTGTGTGGGGTTTGCATGTTCTCCCTGTGACTGCGTGGGTTCCTCCGGTTTTCCGGTTTCCTCCCACATCAGAAAGTCATGCGGATTTCTAGGTTAATTGGTCTTTTGTAAATTGGTGTGTAGGGAGTGGCTGAAAAAAAGGGATAACGTAGAATTGGTGTGAACGGGTGATCGATGGCCGACATAGACTTAGTTGGACAGAAGGGCCTGTTTCCATGCAATTTTTTTAAAATTCATTTTTAAAAATAATTTTTTACAAGAGAGGGAAAAAGTGAGAAGTGAAAAGAAAGCTCGAAAAAGCACAAAGAAAAGGTCCCTAAACTACCAAAGTAGTGTTGCCGAAAAAAAAGAAAAAGAAAAGTGGAGATATACCTGCCCCTCGTCCCCCCACCGCCCACCTCACCCAGCCCAGGATCGGATTTAAATTTAGATTTGTGTTGCACCATACTCTTCTTGTAAGAATTCGGTGAAGGGAATTTCTCATGTCTTGAGAAATTGATCTGGTTTTTCTGCCAAGACAAGCCTAATGTTTTCCAAATGTAGTGTCTCGGACATGTTTGTAATCCACATCTTCACTGTAGGGATTGATGTATGTTTCCAAAATTTAAGTATTAGTTTTTTCGCCATTATCAGGCCATAGTTAAGGAAACGTCTTTGAAATAGTGTTAGCTCAGAACAGGCTTCTGACATACCTAGTATGATCAATTTTATGTCGGGGTCCAATTCTATTTTAAATATTTTAGAAAAGATATCAAAAATTCCCCTCCAGAAGTTGTGTAATTTTGTACAGGAAGCAAAGGAATGGGTTATGGTTGCTTCTTGGAGGAGACATCACAAATAGGGGAGACATTTGCGAAGATCTTATTCAATTTTGACTTTGAGTAATAAAGTCTATGCAGTATTTTAAATTGTATTAGCGAGTGCTTAACATTAAGAGGACAGTTGTGTATATACAGAAGGCTTTACTCCCAACTATCTTTTAAAATTGTTAGACCCAGTTCATCTTCCCAAGCTCACCTAATTATTTTCGACGATGGAGTTTGTAAATTTAAAACGGTATTATAAAGGTACGATATTAACATTTGAATCCAACTTTCTATTCATGCATTCATCTAGTATATCTGGAACCATATATTGACAGTCTTGGGTGTGTGATTTCACATGGTCTCGTATTTGAAGATATCTAAAGTATTGGCTACCTTTCAGATGATATTTTGACTGTAATTCTTGAAATGAGAGTTGAGTCCACATCTCATAAAGATCTCCCAGCTTTTTAATTCCTAAGCTTTCTCATTGTATAAACGCCTTGTCTAAGGTAGACGGTTTAAACGAGGGATTATTGGCGATTGGTAAGAGGAGAGATAAATTTCTCAATTTAAGGGTTGATTTCACCTGTTTCCAGATTCGCAAGGTGCTATTGATTATCGGATTTTTCTCATACGTTGATTTCTTCAGATTTATTGGAGAGAGAAGAATCGCATCTATATTGAAAGGCAAACAATCTTCCCTCTCCATTTTTAGCCAGTTTACTTGTTGGCATGTATCGTCCATCCAATAAATTAAATTTTTAATGTTCGTGGCCCAGTAATAGTAAAAAAAAAATTAGGGAAAGCCAGACCGACAATTTCTTTAGGTTTGCATAAATGTCGTTTATGAATTCTGTGAGTTTTGTAATCTCAGATAAAGTTTGTAATTGCAGAATCAAGTTTTAAAAAAAGTTTTTAGGGAGAAAAATAGGTTGAAATACTGATTGAAATAGGTACAGGATTTGTGGTCGGAAAATCATCTTTATGGCATTTATTCTACCTATATGGGAGATCGGAAGTGTTTTCCAAAATTGAATAAGGGCATTTAATTTGGTGATTAATGGTGGAAAATTTGCTTGAAATAAAGAGGAATATTTTCTAGTCACGTAAACTCTAAGATATTTAAATTTTTCTGTAGCAATTCTAAAGGGGAATTTTACAAGGTGTGTCGGGTCTTGAGGTTTTACTGACATGATTTCACTTTTGTTCCACTTTATTCTATACCCTGAAAATGAGCCGAATTCTTCTATAAGATTTAGTATGTTTGGAATACTAAGTTGGGAGTTGGTAATATATAATAGTACATCGTCTGCATACATCTTATTATTAGACTATTTAGTATTATAGCCATGAATGTTTGGATGTACTCTTATACTTTCAGCTAAGGGCAAATAACAGTGGTGATAATGCACACCCTTGTCTATTGCCCCTGGATAATTGAAATTTAGGTGAGAGTGTTTGATTAATCAGTATTCTGGCAGTCGGCTTGTTATATAACAACTTTATCCATGAAATAAAGTTTTCTCCTAGTTGAAATGTTTGCAATACTGTGAAGAGATATTCCCTTCTTACTTGGTCGAATGCTTTTTCCGCATCTAATGAAATGATTGATAAGTCTTCTTTTTATCGTTCTATGCGAGTACATTATATTAAGTAGGTGTCTCAAGTTATTGAACGAGTGTCTCTTGGGTATAAACCCAGTTTGATCAGGGTGTATTAATTTACTAACGTATTTACTTAGTCGTCTTGCCAGGGTTTTAGCTAATATTTTCTGGTCTGTATTTAGAAAAGCTATTGCTCAATATGATCCTGGCTCATTGAGATCTTTATCTTTTTTGGGTATCAGTGTAATAGTTGATTCGGCTAAAGTTTGTGGTAACGTCTGTTCTTTAAATGCGTGTATATAAAGGGCTTGTAAACGAGGAGAGATTAATTCATGACTTTCTTTATAAAATTTGTTACTAAACCCATCTGGGCCTGGCGTTTTACCATTATTCAGTGATTTAATCATCTCTTCAATGTCCTTTATTGTATTCTGCGCTCCTAGTTCTTCACGTTCCGCCGCATTAAGCGACGGAAGATTGTAATTGTCAAGGAAGTTTTTAATCTTTATCGTTTCTACTGAAGTTTTAGATGTGTATAAACTTTGATAGAATTGTAAAAATCTTTCTTTGATATCTTTAGAGAGTGTAAGCAGCTCACCTTTTTCTGATCAAATTTTTTGAATGGTATGATCTTTTCCATTTTTCTCAACTGACGTGTCAGAGGTTTGTGCGGTTTGTCACCGAATTCAACATTTTTTTGCTTAGTATTTTGGAATAACCTGATAACTCTTGCAGAGATAATTTGATTTAACTTGTATTTTAATAGTAAGATTAAACGAGAACTTACCAGTTCGAAGTTTGATCGTTATTTTATGAGGAGTAACGATGAGGGATTACGGGCCCTCCACTCCCCACCCTCATAAAATAAATGATTATCTGGTAGTTCTAAGTCTATGATGAGCCTTACTATCTTACTCCGGCTATTGTGTTCTGTGTTTTTCATGCCGCTGCTTTGAAGTATGCCGTTCTAGCGCCAGGCGGGGCTTCTTCACGTAATCCCTCATCGTTACTCCTCATAAAATAACGATCAAACTTCGAACTGGTAAGTTCTCGTTTAATCTTACTATTTTACTTTGGAGTCACTTGAGTGACTACGTGAAGATTTTGAAGCTTCTGTGTTTTCCATGTCGTAGAGTCATTCCATACGACAGTCCGGCTAGGTCAACACATACATGAGTAAAAACCTTTTACCAGACCAGTTTTAGTTCTTTCCATAAATCTTTTAATGATAAAAGAACATATAATAACCCTCTTTTTTTACATCTGGGGAAACCATTACAAAGTGATAAAAGATATAAGTGATAACATAATCGATAATATCAATCGATAGTTAAACAAAGCAGGTGATTATAGTGAACCCAACACCGCGTGTCCAAAGCCTGTCATTGTGTGAACAGGTTTATTGTAGAACTTTGAAAAAGTTTCTTCTTTACACCACCCTGCGGTTTCTAAAATGTGTTCGAGTGGTACGTCCTGTAACTTCGCCGCGGACATAGCTGCTGCCCTGGTGGAGTGAGATTTGAACACATAAGTGTCTACTCCTGCTAAACGTAACACCTGTTTTAACCACCTTGAAATTGTTTGTACCGAAGCTTTTGTGTGTGGTTTCTTATGCGTAATCATTAATGCTTTTTCATCACCTCGAAGAGTTTTGGTAACTTTTATATATTGATTCAAATGTTTAACTACACACAACGTTGGATCAATAGGGTAAGCTTGAAACATTACCTTTGCTCCAGTTCTCCCTGGTCTGCTTTGTTTGATCAGATCGTAAACATAAAACACAATGTTATCTACAGCCACATGCATACAATCTAAACGTAGCATTTGTAATGTTTGCACCCTTTGTGCTGAAACCAATGCCATTAACATTACTAATTTAAATGTTAACTTTTCCAATGATAAAACTTCGATTGGAGTCCATTACCTAAGTAAAGTAAGTACAATGCTGACATCCCAAATTTCTGTATATCTTGGTTTGGGTGGATTTTTGTTAAAGATTCCTTTCATAAATCTGGATATTAATGGATGTGATCCAATTGATTTCTGGTCAGAGATTTGTCCTAAATAAGATGATAAGGCACTATGTGCACTATTAATGGCACTATAACTTAAGTGCTGCTCAAAATGCAACTCGGCAAGGAACTCCAATATGTTTGCAATGTTCACAGTATGATAGGATATATTTGATTGTCTACAAAAATTTTCCCATTTCTTTATATGTGTCATATATTGTCTCTGAGTGCTATCTCGCCATGATGCGACTATAACATCCATAGTTCTATCTGACAATCCAAGCTCTTGTAGTGGTCTGGTCAAAACCTGCAGATTAACAAATTCATATAAGCATGTAATGGATGAATTTCTTTGGTTACCGGTTTTATTAACAAATCACTGCTCCTAGGAATTTACATATTTGGTTCTTTAATCATGTTTAACATCAATGGGAACCATGGTTGTGTCGGCCAATTTGGAATCACCAATAATCCTGTGGCAGAATCTTGTTCTATTATTTCAGACATTGCTGAACCAGAGCAAATGGCGGAAAAGCATAAAAGAACATATCCCCCCAATGTAGTGAAAAAGCATCTACTGCTACTGCATCTGGATCTGGTTCCCAAGACACATATTTAGGCAATTGATGATTTAATCTTGATGCAAACAGATCAATGTCTGGTAACCCATATTGAATCACAATTTTACTGAAAATTACTGGGTTCAACATCCATTCTGTGTTGTCTTTAAACACCTTGATCTATTGTCTGCCACCACATTGTCTTTACCTGGGATATAATTTGCCGAAATCCAAATTTGGTGCTTAATACACTACTGCCATATCTGATTGACCAGACAATCACATGATACCGATCTGACTCCACCCATGTGATTAATATATGCAACAGCTGTTTTATTGTCTAATTGTATCAGTACATGCAGATTCTTTTTTGTAGAACAATAGGCTTTTAATCCATAAAACGCCCCCAATAACTCTAAATAGTTAATACCATATGTTTGGAGAAACATTTCCTCTTGGACAGTCCATCTGCCCCCACAACTGGTAAATGAATCTGTCGCCCCCCCCCCATCCGAGAGCACTAGCATCTGTTTGTAAAAATACTTCAGACAGTTGTATTAAAATGTTTTTAGCAGCTTGTGGGACATTTTCAATCCACCATTGCAATTCCAATAAAGCTTCTTTTGTTAATTGCATAGGCCTATCAAAATGGCCTGCTCTCTTTTTTAGAGCTCTTATTTTGTCCCTTTGAAGGTTTTGGTAATGTAATGGACCAAATTCTACTGCAGGAAATGCTGCTACTAATTTACCAATAACCTTTGCTACTTCCCGGATGGAGGGATAAGGTTTGTGAATGAGACCCCTACAGGTCATTAAAATATCATCAATCTTATCTGTTGGCAAAGTTACTAACATAGTAACTGAGTTAATCACAAACCCCAAATAGTTAATTTACTGTGCTGGCTGCAGCTGGGACTTAATTGGATGAATCAAGAAACCTAACTTCTCAAATAAAGTTTTAGTTGCTGAAACTGATTTTCCAGCTGATTCCGGATTACTACTGATAATTAAAATGTCATCCAGATAAGCCATAATGATGTGCGTTTGTGCTCTTAATTGTGCTAAAGCTGGTTTCAACAGCTTTGTGAAGAGCCTGGGAGCTGAACTTAACCCATTTGGTAAAGCTTTGAATTGCCACAGCTGTCCCAGCCAATTAAATTTTAAATACCTTCGAAGAAATTGATGTATTGGTACTGAATAGTGCGCATCCTTTAAATCAATTGTAGCCATATAACAACCTGCTGATATTAAATGTCTTGTAGTGTTGAACGTCTCCATCTTAAAATGTTTATACTCGACAAATGTATTAAAGTTTGTAAGGTCCAGAATAATTCTGCAACCACCATCTTTTTTACTTCTTGGAAAGATATTTGACACAAATTGATGTTTATGTTCAACAGTTTTTTCAATAACACCTTTTTTGAACAATTTGTCAATTTCCACATTAATTTCTGCCTCTTCAATAGCAGAAAACATGAAACCATAAGCAGGTTTACCGGAGAGTTAACACCTTCTTTAAATGTTATAGTAGCTCCTGAAACTGTTTGTAAAATAAACCGATCAGATGTGATGGCAAGCCATTCATCATAAAACATTTGTAATCTCCCTCCAACTGGAGATTTGTCCACAGTTTCATTAAGAATAGAATAATTTTTTTTTTGTACCTCTCCATATGAACGTGGTGGTCTCCTTCTCCCCGTTTACGGGTGAACATTAGGCTGTGTCGGATGGTAATATTTTCTTATCATATTCCTGCCTCTGTTTCCAAAATCAAATCCCCTCCTTGACGAAAAATGCCTTTTTTGTCCAAAAACGAAAGGTCTCATGTGGCTAATAGATTTAGCCTCTTCATCCATTTCTCTTATTTGTTTAGGCAGGTTCTCTCCAAATAGATAACCAGGAGCTTGAACACCACTTGATCGACACAGACCTGCAAACCTTGGATGAAATATGGGCCGAATCACAATTTTTCTCATACAATTAATTTCATAGATGGAATTGCACAATAAGCCCAAAGTATCTTTTTGGATTTTAACCATTTCCGACCCTTCCATTTGCCTTCCAAAAGCAGTAATGGCAGCTGAAATCAGTTTGAGGATTCTTTGAAATCTTATTTCTTGTCCTCTCATGCCTGGAGTCATAGGCGTCCATATAGACGGATTAACCGTAGGTACCTTCAATGAGGTGCAATTTTCCGGTGTTTTATATAATTCTGCTGTTTCAACCATCACAGAATCTTGAAGTTGGTGAGATACCATATAATTAATACTGGCAGCTAGGTTTTCTTCCATAGCCTCACCACTTCCTTCAGGTATAGCAAAAATCTTTTGCCATATCAGGCACATCTGGCTTCTTCTTTTTTATTTGTGGTGTGCACTCATAATCCACATCACCACTTGCAGGGTCTGACTTTTGCAGCCCTGATACACCTGGAATTATATCCAATGAGACTTCCTCCACCCTTAATCCTGGGTCTGGAGTTTCAAATTCCCAATTTGGCACATAGCCATATTCTGGATATTCAAACCCCTCAGGGTCATTTTGGGAAACTTCTGGGTACTGTGACCCTTGTCTCATAATCTTTTGGAGCACTTTCTCCATATGTTCCATTTTTAGCCATATAGCTTTATTATCCGGAGGACTTTCATTATCAGAGTCATTATCAGAAACCACGGGCCTCACGGATTTCTTTTTACTTTTTCTAGGAACATTTTCTTCCGTGGTTTGCATTTCTGGAGAAATTATAGTCTCACTAACGGGTGAATCAGCGGCCACCGGTATCGGAATCGGATCCGCACTAATCTCTTGTCCCGACTCTTTAGCTTCTCCCCGGGACGATCTTTTTACCCGCGAAATTTTCCTTTGAGACTTCTCCATTTTTCTTTTTTATTATCTGGCTAAATCAGTACGCCAGCGTGACTGATTTTAAATTTTACTTTCACTTTTGCTGGTTCTACCAGCGTAACGTCTTTTTTAGAACGTCCCCTATTTTCCTTGCACTTACCTGCGGGTCCGTACCGGCCGCTGCGAGGAGCTGCGCTCTGCAGCTCTTGCTTCTGCCGTCAGCGTCGACATAATGCCGTTCTAGCGCCAGGCGGGGGCTTCTTCACGTAGTCACTCACGTGACTCCGAAGTAAAATAGTGCTATCTTATTGTGTTTATCAATAGAAGGATCAGTAGCATTTTCTGAATCAAGCTGTCTAATCTGTTCGTCTAATTCCAATTGTTCCGTCCTGTTCTTTTTATTTTGATACGCTTGATATGAGACAATAGAATCTCTGATAAAGGCCTTAAAAGATTCCCTTAATAATGAGGCCAAAATACCTGGTGTATCATTTGTCTCATAAAATAATTCCATCTGTTGCTTCAAATATTCACAGCAAGCTGGGTCTATTAATATTTGAGGATTCAACCTCCAGAACATTTTTTTATTGTGTATTCCTTCTAATTAAGGGGCAATGATCGGAAATAATAATATTATGATATTTGGGATTTGTTGTAAAAGGGATTAGTTTTGTGTCCACCAGAAAGTAATCAATACGTGTACACGTTTTGTACACGGCTGAATAAAAATCTTCCGGATGGATTCGCAATCCTCCATACATCGGTTATATTTATATTTTTTATATACGTATTTAGGAGTTCGCCTGATTTTGATTTTGTATTATATCTTCTTTGTTGTGAGGATTTATCCAGATATTGGTCCAGAACACAATTGAAGTCTCCTCCAATTATCAGATTTTGCTGGGTGAAATCTGAGATTGTATTAATTATTTTATAAAAAATTGTGGGTTGTCAAAGTTGGGGGTGTAGATGTTCACCATAGTAAGTGGGGTTGAATATAACTCCCCTAGATACTATAATGTACCTACCCTCCTTATCGACTATAGTGGCTCTGTGTTTGAATTGTGTGCCTTTACGAATTATGATTGCAGTACCTCTAGCTTTAGAATGAAAAGTAGAATGATATAGTTGGCCAATCGAGTTAGCCTTCAGCCTGTTATGAGCTCCATCCTTGAGATGCGTTTCCTGTAAAAATATAATATCAGCATTAATTGATTTTAGATGGGCTAAGACCTTACCCCTTTTAATTGGCTCATTAACGCCTCTAATGTTCCAACTACAAAAGGTAATTTCGCCAGTTTTCCTCAAAGGATCGCCTTGCATTAAAGCTTACATGGTTTCCCTTGTTTCAGATGGAGTAACACAATATTTAAAATAAATCTTTTGCTTGCTGGGTGGGTGAGCCCAATTCCAAAGCCCTGCAGGTATTTCCCAAGAAAAAGTGCCTTGAAAAGAATAGATAAAGAGTGTGACAGGCTAAATAATTTTTAAAAAAAAACGTCAGAAATCACAGCATATAGGGATACTGTGCGTGTGACCCACCCCCGGTGGGATATTTCTTGTAAACTTCTGTAGATGTTAATTTCAGTTAGCTCCACCCCTTGCAGAGTAATATTTAAAAAAAAGGGACTGAGCGACATATAGTATAGCAAAGAAAAAACAGAGGATGATCAGTAAATAATTTCCTTTGGGAGAAATAGATACCTTTTTATACAATACATACTAAGTGAATATTTGATGGTCAGATTGGTATATAAAACTTATTAACTTGCTTAGTGAGATTGATATGTTAAATACATAGCTGATTTAAAATCGGTAGACTTAAAGGAGTTTATTAGTACCTCCAGCAGTTCAGCAGACAGTGCGGGATCTCTCTCTCCTCCCTTCTTAAACACCCATCAACACCCCAGCAACTTACCCAATTATTCTAATACCATCTCTAACCTTCCACGCATCTTGCTACAACTAACTCAATGCCTGTCTACCCTTGCTTGACCCCTCATTCTCTATTGATCTCTGCCCTCTTCCTGGGCATCCCACTTTCTCTCTTCTCTATTTGACTGCCCAAGCTTTCCCTGACTTCCTGACTAATTCTCATTAAATCCCCCTTCTGATAACGCTCTATAATTCTCCCCATCTCGCTCTTCCATCCTCTACCCCCTAGTTCTTTATTATCTTAACCCTACTCCCACCTACTCTACCATATTCCCTCTCACTCTGTCCTGCCGACTGTCAGGAAGTCTAAATCTTTTTATCGGATAGTTTTTAACCACCTTCTGGATATGAACAGACTATTTAACCATAACCTAGATTTAGTAAATCTCGTATTTAGATATTAAGTGTTAAATTAAAATAGACAGCTTAATACGTCTGATGTTTTCTATTAATGTGTCAGTATGTTAGATAAATTGTTATGAGTTTCAACTTATTTTCGCAGCTGGATTGTTCAGGGAGAGATTAATCTCTCCATCTGCGTCTGCATTCTCTCCCCTGTGCCCTCCCTCTCCTTTTTACACATACATTCCATTTCTATCTCAGATCTTAGCCTAGACTTAACAACCTGTCAGCCATCTTACACAAACGTTTTTAAACATTTAAAAAACCCATTATAAACTTATAAGCCCTTTAAAAAACTCCATACAGCTTTTATATCTCCATTATAAATGCATAGAGAAGGAGTGATCTAAACACACAATATAGCAAGCAGTATAACTTCAGGGTAAATAAAACATAGCCCTGCTAGTAATCTGGTAAAGTCAGCTCAATGTATTTTCATACCCAAGCTATGCAAAATGTTACTTATCCTACTTGTGCTTTGCAATGTCTAGCACATATTTAAATGCTTCTTCTGGGTGGGTGAAGAAACCTTCAGACTCTCTGTATGTGACCCTTAATTTGGCTGGATACATTAGTCCATATCTTAGAATTGGTATGTCTCTGAGGATAACTCTCGACTTGGTGAAGAGTGCTCTTTTCTTAACGACTTCTGCTGGATAACCTCTAAAAATTCTTATGCTGTCTCCTTCAAATATCAGATTTCTTGTGTTTGCAACTTTCTTCATGATGTCTTCAAGAACTGATGCGTGGTGTAGCTTCAAAAAAAATTGTCTTGGTGGAGCTCCAGATGCCGGTCGGACTCTCTGGGCTCGATGTGCCCGGTCGAGTTTGGGTCTCTCATCCAGATTAAATACCTGTTGAAGTAAGTCGGCAGCAAAGTCACGAGTATCTTTTCCATCTTCCTTTCGTTCCTTCACCCCAACATTCCTTAGATTTTGGTGTTTAGAACGGCCTTCGAGATTTAGGCATTTTTCGGTCATTTAGACCACTTGCCCAGAGACACGGTCGAGTTCCTTCTTCAGTTTTTGAGTTGTCTGAGAGATGTCAGTAGTTGCAGCTTCCAGTTCTCTGATGGTGTTGCTTTGTTTTCTTGAAGTGAGAATGATGGGTTCTAGCTTATTGCTGATGTCTGATTGAACCCTTTTAATTTCTTCTTTCAAGGAGGAATTCACCTCCTCGATTCGAACTTATACAGTATCAATTTTTTCACATATTTCTGTTTTCAGTTGTTCATCAAGTTTTGTGTCTAAGTTTCCGAGCTTTTCAGCCAGCAAGTCTTTAATTTATTTTACCATAGTCTGTCTTAGAGCTTGCACTTGCTCTTGTTCCATAATAAAGGTAAGTCTTTCTTCCTCAGATGCTTGAGAAGTTTCCTCACCTTCTTCTTGTAGAGTTTGCCCATGGGTTCTAGCTCTTCTTGGAGGTAGTATGGGAAGGTCCCTTTTGTGGACCCGTTTTTTTCATTTATAATACCGGTATAGGGTCAATTTCTTTTTTTTGTTTGTTTTTGTTTATTTTTGTTAGAAGTACAGTAGTGTGGTACTTAAGTACTTAATACATACATACATATTTCCATTCTTGTACAACTTCGTACTTTTGATTTAATAATAAAAGAACAGTGAGAGAAAAAAGAAATAAAGAGTGTCGGAATAGATAGACAAGCGAGTAGAAACAGATTGCCAAAGAAATACAGGAACGAGATAAGAAGCTTAAAAGATTGAAAGAAAAGGAGAAAGTAAAGGAAAGAGAGATTAGGAGAGATCTACCTATTTCGTATTTTTGCCCATCCGTCACCTGCTTCTAAACCATTTAATTTCTTATGTTGCACCATCTGCTTGTAAAAAGTTGATAAAAGGAGACCAAGTCTTTAAGAATAGGTCTACTTTGCCTAGTAGGAGGAATCTCATTTCTTCAAGGTGTAGCATTTCAGACATGTTTGAGATCCAACGTGGTAGCGTTTTTCCAAAATTTGAGTATAAGTTTTTTTGCTGTTATTAGACCGTAATTAAGAAAAGCTTCTTGGAATATAGTTAGTTTACTTCCCTCCTCCATTGATCCAAAGATAATCAGTTCTGTATTGGGGTTCAATTTTGTGTTAAATAGTTTTGTAAAAATTCCAGAAATTTCATTCCAAAATTTATACAGTTTTATACAAGAGACAAAGGAATGTGCTATAGTGGCATTTTGAGTTAAACATTTGTCACAGATGGGGAAAACATTTGAAAATATTTTCGAATAATATAGTCTATGTAAAATTTTAAATTGAATTAGGTTATGTCTTACATTAATTGAACATTTATTTACATATAATAATAATTTTTTTTCCCATCTATCATTCGGAATTTTTATCAATAACTCTTGTTCCCAGTCCCTTCTAATTGCCTCTGTCATTGGTGTTTCTATATTTAGAATTGTATTATATAAGTAAGATATTAAATTGCTTGATTCTGCCTTTCTATTCACTCCTTCCTCCAATAAATCTGGAGTTAAAGTTTGATATCCTTGTATATATTATTTCAAATAATCTTGAATTTGAAGATGTTTGAAATATTGATTACTTTTCAAATTATATTTTAGTTGTAATTGTTGGAATGATAAAAGTTTTCCCATTTCATACATATCTCCCATCGTTTTAATTTCTATTCTTTCGCAATGGACAAAACGTTTTATCAATAATGGATGGTTTGAATGAGGGATTATTAGCTATTGGAGAAAGAAGCGATAATTTTCTTAATTTGAAAGTTAGTTTTATTTGTTTCCAAATTCGTATTATATTGTGAATAATTGGATTCTTCTTATATATTATATTGTTCAGTTTCATCAGGGAAAGAAGGATCGCTCCTATATTATAAGGGGAACAATCCTCTTTCTCCATTCTTATCCAATCTACCTGTTGGGCAGAACTGTCCAACCAATAGAATATATTTTTAATATTCACTGCCCAATAGTAATACAATAAGTTTGGAAGTGTCTGTCCCCCTGATTCTTTAGATTTACACAAGTGTTTTTTTTTTAAATTCTGTGTGATTTATAATCCCATATGAAGTTTATAATATCAGAGTCTAGTTTTTTAAAGAATTTTTTAGGTAAGTATATTGGTATTGATTGAAATAGGTACAATATTTGTGGTAAGAAGATCATTTTTATCGCGTTTATTCTGTCTATTAAGGACATCAGCAGTGTTTTCCAAAATCTAATCAACCCATTTAATTTAGTTAATAAAGGCATATAGTTTGCGTTGAGTAATGATTTATATTTCCTAGTGATTTGGATGCCCAAATACTTAAATTTTTCTGTTGCAATTCTAAAGGAGAATTTCAACAAATGTGTCGGCTCTTGAGGTTTATTCGTCATAATTTCGCTTTTGTTCCAATTTATTCTATATCCTGAAAAAGAACCAAATTCCTCTATTAAGTTTAGTATATTTGGTATGCTAATTTGCGAATTTGTAATATATAGTAATATGTCGTCTGCATATCATGAAATTTTATTATTTGAGTGTTTGGTATTATATCCATAAATATTCGGATGACTTCTTATACTTTCTGCTAAAGGCTCTATCACTAGTGCAAATAGCAGGGGCGATAGTACGCACCCCTGCCTATTGCCCCTTGCTAATTGGAATTTCGGGGATAATATATTATTAGTCAGTTTTCTAGCCGTCGGCTTATCACATAATAATTTTACCCATGAGATAAAGTTATCTCCCATGTTAAATTTTTGCAATACTTTGAATAAATATTGCCATGCTACTTGATCGAAAGCTTTTTCTGCATCCAATGAAATAATTGCTAGTTCTTCTTCAGTATTATGTGAGTACATTATAATAGACAGCCGTCTCAAATTGTTAAAAGAGTATCTCTTTGGTATAAACCCTGTTTGGTCCGGGTTTATTAGTTTGCTAACATATTTACTCAATCTTTTCGCTAGGGTCTTTGCTAATATTTTTTGATCTGTATTTAGGAGTGCAATAGCTCTATATGAGCCTGGGTCTTCTAGATCTTTATCCTTTTTTGGTATAAGTATAATCGTTGACTCAGTTAATGTTTCTGGTAGTTTATTTTCTTTAAAAGCGTATATATATAAATCTTGCAGGCGTGGAGAAATTATCTCATAGAATCTTTTATAGAATTCATTACTAAAGCCATCTGGTCCTGGCATTTTGCCATTCTTCAACAAATTTATTGTTTCTTCTATTTCCTGTAGTGTAATCTGGGCTCCCATATGAAGTTTTTGTTCCACCATATTTAATTTTGGAAGATTACAATTGTCTAAGAAATTTGTAATTTGAGTATTATTTACAGAGGTTTTCGATGTATATAAATGTTGATAAAATTGAGCAAATCTTTTATTAATATCTTTAGGTAGTGTTAGTAATTCCCCTTTGTCTGATTTAATTTTAATAATTGTATTTTCTGTTTCCCGTTTTGTTCAGTTGGCGTGCTAAGAGTTTATGTGGTTTATCACCAAACTCAAAATTTAGGAGTTCACTAGTTTTAGATTTTATGTTAATCCTTTTTTGTTTTGCTGATTTATCCAGATATGGATCTAAAACACAATTCAAATCTCCCCCTATTATCACATTTTGATAGTTAAGTTCTGTAATCGTATCCAAAATTTTACTAAAGAATTGGGGGTTGTCAAAATTAGGAGCATAAATATTTATCAAAGTAAGTGGAGTAGAATAAATTTCTCCCGTGACTATGACATACCTCCCCTCTTGATCTGCTATAGTATTCTTTAATTTAAATGGTATACCTTTATGAATGATAATAGCCGTACCTCTAGATTTAGAAGTAAATGAAGAGTAGTATGTTTGCCCAATCCAATTTGCCTTTAATCTTATCTGTGTTTGATATTTCAAATGAGCCTCTTGTAAGAAAATGATATCACTGTTTAAGGCTTTTAATTGGGCAAAGATCTTACCCCTTTTAATTGGTTCATTAGCGCCCCTTATATTCCAACTACAGAACGTGATTCCTCCAGTTTTCTTTTGTTTATCGTCTTGCATTATGAATCATGTTAATACCTTTACTTCATATGGTGCAACCAAGAACCTCATAACTCTAGGTGGAGGATGGTCATCCCCAGCTGTTAAATTTTGTTGGCATCTCCCCTTCAGAATAGACCTTGAAAAAGACCAGAAAGTGTAGAGTCGTGAAAAGATACTTAACAAACAAAAAGTGATATTATAATATCCAAAAATAAAGATATTATAATTAAAAAAAGACCACCAACAGGTGGTAGAAAAATTCTTGTTGACTTCCGTAGATGTTTTTATATGTTTCGCTCTGCCCCCTTGACCAGTTATTATTAATTGGAAGAGAGAGCGATACAAAGTTCAGAAATATATATATAAAATAAAACGCACTCCAATAGATAGATTAGAAATATATCTTCAAAGAGAAAAAACAAAATAAAAAAGAGTTTCCGAGTATATATTTAGATATAACAGTAATTATGTTAATTATATATCCATATCTATTGATATGCCTAGCTCTATTACAATTAAGTCTCAAACATTTGTATCAGACACCAGCAGGTTCCAAGGGGTTAACCAGATTCAGACCCTTGGGTAACTTCCAAGCGTCTGAGTCTCCTTCCCCCTCTTTGCGCACAATTTAGACTAAATCTACTATATCCATAAAATTTGTTAGTATGTTATTAGTACTTATCAATCATATTTAACTTGTTATTCTTATATTTAGCAAGTAATTAACATCATGAAATAAACATCAGCCATTATTAAGCTATGCCTTAATATTACACAATTTTATTAATTATGTTTTATGTTAGTATGTAATTGTGTGTTTCTTAAATCATAAATTTCTATATACAAGTTCACTGATAATATTTTTCCATATTCTCAAGTTATTTTCCCCGCCACAATTTTTCTTCTTTGTCAATCCTTTGTTGAAGTGAAACATAAAATCCGACCTTGAGTTAACATTCCAAAAATAAAATGTCTAGACAACGCCTCGAGGAAAATTCTCCATCTTAACCAGAGCAGTACTTTTTGTATGTTAAAAAAAAAGAAACACAGTTCTTTCTTCGTCGTTTCTCATGAACAGTAGATCTCCTTTGTGATACTTTGTGCATAATTAAATGCCTCTTCTGGATCCGTGAATGCACGTTCAACATGGTTATAAGTAATTCTCAATTTCGCGGGATATACTATCCCATATCGTACTCCCGAGACCTCTTTCAGTAGCCTTCTCGTGTTTGTAAACTTGTCCCTCTTTTCCATGACTTCAGCTGGAAAATCACGGAAGAATCTTAGTTTGTCTTCTTCAAACATCAAATTCACACCATATGGAATTTTTTTCATAATTCCTTCCAGGGTTGAAATGTCATAGAATTTCAGAATAATCTGTCTTGGGGAGGGGCAGTTGGGCTTGCTTGAACCTTACATCGGACCAGATGCGCCATATCTATTCTCGGAGCTTCAGGCAGCTTAAGTACTTGTTTGAGTAAGTTGGCAGCAAACTCCTGAAAGTTTTGCCCACTCTCCTTTCCTTCTTTTACTCCAACTATCCTCAGGTTTTGTCTTCTTGATCTTGCTTTCAAGTCCATACATTTATGCTTCATTTTAGCAAGCTCCCACCCAGTGCTTTCTTGTTCCTTTTTTAGTCTCTTTATCTCCTCAGCCATCTCAGTTATCGTATTATCCATTCCTTCCATAGCCGCCTCAGTAGACTTTAACATTGCGTCCAGCTTTTTATTACAGTCCTTATTAACGCGCTTAATTTTTTTGTTTAAATCCTCCTCAACCTCAATCACACGTTTGGTTAAGTCATCAATTTTCCCCATCAGCGTATCATTACCTTGTTTAATTTTTTCATAGAGGCTTTTGTCCAGCGTGACATTCCCATCTTGTATCACTTTAGAAATAACTTCAGTGACTGAAGTTAATACTGACTTTTCCAATTGTTCCATATGCTCTCTTTGTTCCTCCATTGAGGTCATTTCTGTAGAAAGATTTCGAAAGTCAGCTTCTTCTTCTGAGCTTCCAGCTGAGGGGATTGAGGAGTCTTTCCAAATTTTTTCAAGTAGTCTTCTTGTGGCAGGTCTTGAAGCAGGTTTTACAGCCTTCTGGCGAGGATTCCCTTTTTTCATTTAAAACTGTTGTTATTCTCTGTTATCAGCAGAGTTTCTGATAACACACAATTAAATAGCAGCCCCGGTAGTATATTTTAGAACTCCCCTGTCTTCCAACTCGTATTTTAGCACATTAAAACATTCTTTCGGGAGCAGAGCAAAACAGCAGCGTCTCTCACCCCACCATTGACGCCGCCGGAAGTCATCATCGGGTCGATTTCTGATGACGTTCCTTACGCAACAACGGGCATCTGCCGGTAAGTGTTTTTCTTCAGTCCGTTTTTTATTTTCGGGTGTTTTTATGTGTTTTCTGGAGCGGAGCTAAATGGCGCGCCACTTAGCACTCCATAGCGCCACCGGAAGTCTCCGTTTCCATGCAATTCAATCAATTTATAATGTTAGGACATTCCCACTGATCCTGCAGTCAGGAAAATACTTTGAAATAGAAACATTTTTATAAGGAAGGAAATTAGTAAATTGATTTAGACTTCATATTTCCACTGCAGCATTAACAGAAATATCTAATCACCCCATGAATATCCCTTGCAGGAAACATATAAGTAATATTGCCTGAAGGATAAACATCAATTGGGATACCAAGGAAACATTTCTTCCACGTTGAAATATTAGCACAGAACCTTCACATATATCTGGATACAAAGAAGTGCAGATGCTGGTTTACAAAAAGGACACAAAGTGCTGGAGTAACTAAGTGGGTCAGGTAGCATCTCTGGACAATAGTTCAATGGAGCTTTATTTGTCACATGTGCAACAGCACGGTGAAATTCTGTTTGCATATATTACACATGCATAGCTGCCATGTAGTACAGATTTTCCGTATTTCGTACGGAAATGCGAATTTGCGTTGTTAAATATGGATTTTAAAAGAAATGACCATGGATAATCATTACAACGAGTCACCAGCCATGAGACGAAAACTACTTGTTAACTACCACTGTTAACACTTGTTAACAGCCAGTAGTTAACACGTAGTTATACAACGTGTCACTAATATAACGATCTACATTCCTCAGTAAATATAATTGTGTTTTGGCCAAGTATTAATGACGCCGCGTTCATTTGAATAAAATTCACGGGAGAATTTCTTAAAACTCACTGTCATTAAGGGCTCCAGACCGCGAGCACAGGCTTCTTCCTTGTGTGCAGGTACAGCCATTCACCCACGTTATTTTTAAGAAGGAACTGCAGATGCTGGAACAATCGAAGGTAGACAGAAATGCTGGAGAAACTCAGCGGGTGAGACAGCATCGACAGAAATGCTAGAGAAGCTCAGCAGGTGAGACAAAAATGCTGGCAAAACTCAGTGGGTGAGATGCTGCCGTGAGATTTCTCCAGCATTTTTGACTTACCCGCTGAGTTTCTCCAGCAATTTTGTCCACACACGTTATTTAGTAATTTGTATCTGTCATTTAGGGATGTTATATGAATTTAAAAAAATTAAGTTTATGTGTGTTGTTTTCTCTCTCTCCTTCAACGTTAGTTCTTCTGTTTGCCTTTATTTGCTTCAGTTTTATTTAGTGTTATTTATCACGTTGTGGTTGTAGCTTTTGAACGATTTAAACGTATCGGATTTTTTAAATTCATATAAGTTTATAGAGTCGCCCGGCTATGTTTCACTACTTGTGAAAGATATCTCTCATTACTTTCACTACTCGTGCTCATGAGATATGTTTTCAGGATGCTCAGATGATCTTTTAATGCGGTAATTGTACCGAGCGCTAAATCCCTTCAGCTGTACCTGCAACTGAATTCCAATTTCCGATTTTTTTGTATTCCTTTTTGTCAATTTTTTGTTGCCCGATTATTTGGCGGCCAATCAACCACTGTCTCCAATCACCGACCAGCTTCCCTTACTTCCCTCAGCAAAATACTGATTTTCAGGTACTAGAATACTGAAATGCTCTGACAAAACTTGGCAGCTCTGCACATGCTGTCTGTGGTGACATGTTCCCAGCAGCACTATAGAAAAATCATCAAATATAGTAGTTCTCAGCTTACCTGTGTAAAAGAAATAGCACAAACCAGATTTGTGAGTATGTGTATATATACACACTGAACTTTCTCCCTCTTTTGTTTATTATATTATATACAGTGTACTATGTTTACATATTCTGTTGTGCTGCAGCAAGTCAGAATTTCATTGTTTTATCTGGGACATGACAATAAAACACTCTTGACTGTTGACTCTCGTGCCATGTTTTGGCTCCATTATTCAAAGTCCAGTCCAGTCAGCCCGCGCACTCGATGTACTGGAGCAATTCCTGTGAACCGATGTTCCTCTTCTCTCCTCACCCGGCCATCTTTGTGTCCCAGGGGTGCCTTCTGCAGCCGACCTTGTAGGCCTGCGCTGGAAGCAATACCCCGGTTCACTCTCCGATTGGCCCACTACTCGCTCCCAACATCTCCAGCTCCCTCCCAGTTATGCCGTTGTCACATGTATAGGTGATGATTCAGGTCGGGACCCCTCTTCAGACTGTTTGTGGGGCTATCCAGCCTGAAGAAGGGTCCACATATATCGGACAGATCAATGGTTCTTTATATTATTACGTGTACCAAAGGAGCAGTGAGATACATTTTTTACATATAGATTAGATTTAACATTAGATTCAATCATTATTTATTCTGAAGATTGATATTTATGATGTTGCATCCGCACCTAATGGCAATGGTTTTACATGCTGAGGCACGAACAGCAGATTACGTGGAATGGGCTGCAAATCGTATTGAATAAAGTGATGATTTTCAAAATCTTTGCCTTTAATTACAGCTTCTTTTCCTACACAGAAAAACGGTGGTCTGTCCAATTATAGATGTGATCAGCGACGATACGTTTGAATATATGGCGGGCTCTGACATGACGTACGGTGGCTTTAACTGGAAATTAAACTTCCGCTGGTATCCTGTCCCCCAGAGAGAGATGGACCGTCGAAAAGGGGACAGAACCATTTCCGTTAGGTGAGTTGTTTAAGACAGAACTGCAGATGCTGGTAAAATCGAAGGTTGACGCAAAATGCTGGAGAAACTCAGCAGGTTAGGTAGCATCTATGGAGAGAAGGAATTGGCGACGTTTCAGATCGAGAAGAAGTTTCATAGTCTGAAGAAAGGTCTCGACCCAAAACATCACCAATTCCTTCTCTGCATAGATGCTGCCTCACCCGCTGAGTTTCTCCAGCATTTTGTGTCTACCTCCGTTCGGTGAGTACTGATTCAACTTGCAAATTAACCTTTTGGGAATCCTGCACCAGCACTCCCGAGCCCCTTTGCACCTCCGATTTCTGAATCCTATTCAGAATCATTTTCTTGGTTTCTCCTTTTTCTAGTAGATAAAATGAAGAAATTATTTAACAGTTGTGTTTAACAGGTTTTATTCTTGTAAGATAAAACTGTTGCTGTACAATGATTTGCCATCTGTTGAGTTGATCTGCAGTGAGAGAAAAAAAAGAATAACATGCATTTCCTGAAAACTGCCAGCAATTCCCTGCACATATTCAGGTGTACGAGCCTCTCATACATGTTAGAGTATGACTTCTTCAGGTCAGTAACAAGTGTGTGAATATCCTTCAGTTCACCATCTTTAGCCAGAGCGTTGTGAATTTGTGGAATTCATTGCAACATATGACTGTGGTCCAAGTCATTAGGTATTTTTTAAGTGCAGATTGACGGATTCTTGATTTGTAAGGGTGTCAAAGGCTATGGAGAGAAGGCAGGAGAATGGGGTTGAGAGGGAAAGATAGATAAGCCATGATTGAATGGCGGAGTAGACTCGATGGACCGAATGGCCCAATACTGCTCCAATGATATAAGACCTTATGGACTATGAGGTCTGGAATTAAACATAGCTCATGGCAAATATGTCATGCACTCCACAAAACTTACATGTTTTCATTTAATCTTTTGTTTATAATATTCTATTAATCTAAACTATAACATTAATAGTAAGATTAAATGAGAACTTACCTGTTCGAAGTTTGATCTTTATTTTATGAGGAGTTATGATGAGGGATTATGTGAAGAAGCCCCGCCAGGCGCATGCTTGGCATACTTCAAAGCAGAGGCGTGAAAAACACAGAACCAATAGCCGAAGTAAGATAGTAAGGCTCACACAAGACTAGAACTACCAGATGATCGTTTAGATTATGAGGGTCGGGAGCGGAGGGCACGTAATCCCTCATTGTAACTCCTCATAAAATAAAGATCTATTTTACTTCGGAGTCACGTGAGTGACTACGTGAAATTTTGAAGCTCTGTGATTTTCATGCCTTAGATTCATTCCATATGACACACTGCTTCAGTTGACACAGTAGTGAGTAAATAATATTATTGAACATTGCTTGAATTATGCAATAAGTATTTTTAATAATAATAAAAAAGAAAGAAAAGTAATAACCCCTCTATCCCAGGTGGAGATTACAACAAAAGATATGAACCATTACATAAAAGAAAGCAAACAATCAAACCGAACCCAACACTGCGTGTCCAAACCCTGGCACCGTGAGAACAGGTTTATTGTAAAACTTGGAAAAAGTTTCTTCTTTCCACCATCCTACGGCCTCTAAAATTTGGTCAAGCGGCACGTCCTGTGCCTTCGCCGCGGATGTGGACGCCGCTGTGGTGGAGTGAGATTTAAACACATCAGTGTCTACTCCAGCTAAATCCAAAACCTGTTTTAACCATCTAGAAATAGTTTGTACTGACACATTTTATATGATTTTTTATGGGTAATAAGCATTGCTGTCTCACAACCTCGGAGACTCTTGGTTAGTTCAATATATCGAGTCAGATGCTTAACCACACACAATGTTTGGTCGGCAGGGTATGCTCTAAAGATTACCTTGGCTCCAGACTTCCCCGGTCTGCTTTGTTTGATTAGATCATAAACATAAAAAGAAATGTTATCTGCAGACAAATGCATACAATCTAAATGTAACATTTGCAATGTTTGTACTCTTTGTGCTGACACTAATGCCATGAGCATTACCACTTTAAATGTTAACTTCTGAAAAGACAGTGACGTAATTGGAGCCCATTGCCGAAGCAATGTGAGAACTATACTGACATCCCAAATTTCTGTATATCTGAGTTTGGGAGGATTTTTATTAAACATCCCTCTCATAAATCGTGATATTAATGGGTGAGACCCGATAGATTAATGTTCTGAAAATTGTCGTAAATAGGAAGACAAAGCACTACGAGCACTATTAATGGCACTATAACTGAGGTGCTGATCAAAATGCAACATAGCAAGGAACTCCAATACATCCGATATGTTTGCAGTATGATAAGATATATCTGACTGAATACAAAAAGCTTCCCATTTCTTTATATGAGACATATATTGTTTCTTAGTGCTATCTCTCCAAGCTGACGTTATGACATCCATGGTCCTATCCGACCGTCCAAGCCCTTGTAATGGTCTGGTCAGAACCTGCAGATTAACAAATTAATATGATCATGCAATGGATGAACTTGTTCTGTCACTGGTTGTACCAACAAATCACTGGAGCTGGGAATCGTCATGAATGGTTCAATTATCAATCTAAGCACCAATGGGAACCATGGCTGTGTAGGCCAGTTTGGAACCACCAAAACACCCGTGGTGGAGTCTTGCTCTATTTTACTGAGACATTGCCTAATCAGGCAGAATGGGGGAAAAGCATAGAAAAACATATTTCCCCAATGTAGCGAGAATGCATCCAACGCTACTGCTCCTGGGTCAGGCTCCCATGAGACGTATTTAGGCAACTGGTGATTTAATCTGGATGCAAACAGATCAATGTCTGGTAAACCATACCGACTGACAATCTTTTTGAACATTTGTGGATTTAACATCCATTCTGTATTGTCTTTAAACTTTCATGATCTGTTGTCTGCCACAACATTGTCTTTCCCTGGGAGATAGATAGCTGAAAGCCAGATATTCCTGGATACACACCAATGCCACATCAGGTTGACCAGATGATCACATGATACCGATCTTACTCCACCCATGTGATTGATATATGCTACAGCTGTGGTATTGTCTACTTGCAATTGAACATGCAAGTCCTTCAATGTAGAACAATAAGCTTTTAATCCAAAAAATGCACCCAATAACTCCAAATAATTAATCCCATATGTTTGGAGAATTAAATCCTCTTGGACAGTCCATCTACCACCACAGCTGGTGTCATTGTCCATAGCCCCCCATCCGAGAGCACTTACATCAGTTTGCAATACCACTGAAGGTTGCTGAATAACAATGTTTTTAGCAGCTTGTGCAACATTCCCAATCCACCACTGTAATTCAGCTAAAGCTTCCGTTGGCAACTGCATGGGTCTATCAAAATGACCTGCACATTCTTTTAGTGCTTGTGCTCTTGCCCTTTGAAGATTTTGATAATGCAGAGGACCAAACTCAACAACAAGGAATGCTGCTACTATCTTACCAATAATCCTAGCTACTTCTCGGATGGAGGGATAAGGTTTGTCAGCAAGGCAACTACACGCATTTGTAATATCCACAACTTTATCTGTTGGTAAAGTTACTGACATAGCAACTGAATTAATGACAAACCCCAAATACTCAATTGTTTGCGATGGCTGTAGCTTAGATTTTGTTGGATGGATTGGAAACCCTAGCCTTTCAAACAGACTTATAGTTGCTGAAACTGATTCTTCAGTTGATTCCTGAGTGGCATTAACAATTAAAATATCAACAAGATAAGCCATGACAATGTGATTTTGAGCCTTTAACAATGCAAATGCTGGTTTCAATAATTTTGTGAACAGCCTGGGAGCTGAACTTAACCCATTAGGTAATGCTTTATATTGCCACAGCTGACCAATCCAATTAAACTTCAAGTACCTGTGATAATGGTGATGAATTGGCACTGAATAATACACATCTTTGAATTCTATAGTAGCCATGTAACAGCCTATGGACAACAACTGCTTTGCAGTATTGAAGGTGTCCAGTTTGAAATGTCTATACTGGACATATGAATTCAATTTTGTGAGATCCAGAATGACTCTACAACCCCCATCTTTCTTTGGCCCGGGGAAAATATTTGACACAAATTGTTGCGGATGATTCCCCGTACTTTCAATTACCCCTTTTTAAAATAAATTTTTAACTCCTTCCATAAATTCTATTATAGCACCTGACACAGTATTTAATATAAACCGATCAGATGTTATACAGTACCATTCATCATAAAACAATTGTAATCTACCACCAACCGGAGGTTCCCCAAAAGTTTCCTCTGTGATAGAATAAAGTTTTTGTACCTCAGCAAATGACCGTGACGGTCTCCTCCTTCCAACATATGGATGGACATTGGGCTGTGATGGGTAATAATACCTTCTCACCATACCCATGCCTCTGCGTGTTCCCGCTCCTGAATCAAACCCCCTTCTCATCTTTACCATGGACGTCCATCCCCCACTAGGACGGTCTCAAAGCCCTCTGGTTCTTCCTCGACCAGAGGAGCAACCCATACCCGTCCACTGACACCCTCCTCCGCCTAGCGGAGTTGGTCCTTACCCTCAATAACTTCTCTTTTGATTCCTCCCATTTCCTCCAAACACAAGGCGTAGCTATGGGCACACGCATGGGCCCCAGCTACGCTTGCCTCTTTGTTGGGTACGTTGAACAATCCTTGTTCTCGGCGTACCAGGGCCCCATCCCCGACCTCTACCTCCGTTACATCGATGACTGCTTTGGTGTCACCTCCTGCACCCACACACAACTGACTGACTTCATTCATTTCACCACCAACTTCCATCTGGCACTCAAATACACTTGGATCATTTCCGACATTTCCCTACCATTCCTTGACCTCACCATCTCTATTGCAGGTGATACACTCCTGACCGACATCCACTACAAACCCACTGACTCCCACAGCTACCTGGACTACTCTTCCTCCCACCCTGCTTCCTGTAAGGACTCCATCCCCTATTCCCAATTCCTTCGTCTATGCCGCATCTGCTCCCAGGATGAGGTGTTTCACACCAGGTCATCACAAATGGCCTCATTCTTCAGAGAACGGGGATTCCCCTCCCCCACTATTGATGAGGCTCGCACCTGGGTCTCCTCCATACCCCGCAACACTGCCCTCTCTCCCCATTCCCCCACTCGCAAACAGGGCAGAGTCCCCCTGGTCCTCACCTTTCACCCCACCAGCCGGCAAATACAACAGATAGTCCTCCGCCAGTTTCGCCACCTCCAACGTGACCCCTCCACCCGCCACATCTTCCCATCTCCCCCCCTGTCTGCCTTCCGCAAAGACCGCTCCCTCCGCGACTCCCTTGTCAATTCTTCCCTCCCCTCCCGCTCTACTCCTTCCCCGGGCACTTTCCCTTGCAACCGAAAGAAATGCAACACTTGTCCCTTCACCTCCCCCCTCCACTCCTTTCGGGGACCCAAGCAGTCCTTCCAGGTCCGACAGAGGTTCACCTGCACCTCCTCCAACCTCATCTACTGCATCCGCTGCTCCAGATGCCAGATGATCTATATTGGTGAGACCAAGCGGAGGCTTGGCGATCGTTTCGCCGAACACCTCCGCTCGGTCCGCAAAAACCAACCCGACCTCCCGGTGGCTCAGCACTTCAACTCCCCCTCCCATTCCGTATCCGACCTCTCGGTCCTGGGCCTCCTCCATGGCCAGTGTGAGCAACACCGCAAGTTGGAGGAACAGCACCTCATATTCTGCTTGGGGAGTCTGCATCCTTTGGGCTTGAACATTGAATTTTCTCAATTCTGTTAACCCCTGCTGTCTCCTCCCCTTCCCACCTCTCCCTCAGCCCTCGGGCCCTGGCATTCCCTCTATCTCTATCTCCCTCCCCCACCCTAGTCGCACTAGCTTCTCATTTTCACACCAAAAACAGCTTACAATGGCTTGTTCCCTTTATCATCTATACTTTTTTGCATATCTTTCATTCATTGTTCTTTATCTCTCCACATCACAATCTATATCTCTCGTTTCCCTGATCCCTGACCAGTCTGAAGAAGGGTCTCGACCCGAAACGTCGCCTAGGAATACTCTGGGTCTTTGGACCCTTGGTTGATAATTGTTTGGAGCATTTTCTCCATTTGGTCCATCCTGAGCCACATGGCTCGTCTGTCTGGAGGATCTTCTTCATCAGACTCATCAGACTCATCTGATATTATGGGCCTAACAGACTTCCTTTTATTTTTTCTATCAACTGGAGTACCCTCAGTGGCCTGCAGCTGTGGAGCGTCTAAAGGCTGAATTACGGCTGGGTCTACAGCTATCGGTATCGGAACCGGCTCCATACTTATCTGCAGTCCCGATCTTAATTGAGTTGCTTCCACCCGGGACGCGCGCTTTCCACGCGCCGATTTTTTCCCAGTACTCTCCATTTTTACTTCCAAACTCCTCCTGGCTAGTCCAGCCAGCGTCATGGAGTTTAACACCCAGGAAGTAGTTTCAAACCCACTTACCTGCGGGTTTGTTACTCACCGCTGGTGGAGCTGCGATCTGCAGCCCGTTCCTACCGACATTACGTGACTCCGAAGTAAAATCAATGACAAACATCCATTTCGGTTTGTAGATTCAAGCTGTAAATTTCTTCTGCCCTCAGTGTACAGAAGTACTTGTTGACCACATTAAATTGGTGATTGTTTTTTTGGGCCATTCTCTCAAGTCAAAACAAAGGCATATTTCTAGAAAATAAATTAAACTTTATCTGCTTTGAAGAACAGATGGCATCCAATCTCAATGGCGTCTGAACCTCCAAACAGGATCTGAACTGGAGTCCACAGCAGAAGCATTTCACGTCCATAGCTCCCTGAAAGTAGCAATGCAAGCAGATAGAGCAGTAAAGAAGGCATCCGGAGAAGGGTCCCGACTCGAAACGACTGTCTGAAGGTCTCGACCCGAAAACGTCAGTCTGAAGAAGGGTCTCAACCTGAAACATCATCCATTCCTTCTCTCCAGAGATGCTGCTTGTCTCGCTGAGTGATCAAGATTAGACTTTTAATTATATAGAAGGCAAGGAAACCTTAATTAGGCAAGGCAACTTTAATTAGGCAACACAGCTTTCGCATTTCCAAACCAAAGGCAACACAGCTTTAGCATTTCCAAACCAAAGGCAACACAGCTTTAGCATTTCCAAACTATATTTTGAAACCACATTAAGGGCACTGACAGGTCAGTAAACCACTCACAGTTTAGTAGACATGTGTTCAGTGTTATTTGCAGCTCAGACTGAGAGACGTGACCCTTTCGCTCCCCCATCTTGCAGAGGTTGGCTGAGGCACTCAACACTTCTGGGTTTTATAGTCCCCCCCGGAAGGGGCGTGGCCTTCAGGAGAGAGAAAATGTTTTAAACACTAATAACTCTTTTATTTTTCATCGATGGGAAAAATCCTGATGTCCTGCGCAGCGGAGGGGGACCCTGAGTAGATGGCCAAAAATCACAGCCGTAAGTGGCAGCGTTTTTTCTAAAATCAATATACAGAACACCAGGAAGAGGTCAAGATCAGACTTTTAGTAATATAGATACTAGACCAACGCAAGATTCCACCACTCACCCATTCTCCCAACGCAATATTGCACCACTCACGCATAGCCCCCAACTGCGCAGGCGCGGCCCATTTCTCCTCATCCCCCAGCACTCCCTCCTCCTCTTCTTCACCCTCCCTCTTCAATCCCAAGAGAGGGAGAGGGGGTAGAGAGGGAGGGGTGGTAGAGAGAGAGGGGGGCAGAGGGGAAGGGGGGATAGAGATGGAGGTGGGGGTAGAGAGGGAGGGGGAGGGCGTAAAGAGGGAGGGTCGAGGGAGGGTGGGGTAGAGAGGAAGAGGGGCAGAGAGTGAGGGGGTAGAGAGAGAGGAAGGGGGGGGTAGTGTGGGGGGGGGGAAGGGAGGGTAGAGAGGGAGAGGGTGAGGGAGGGTGGTAGAGTGGAAGTGAGGGTAGATACGGAGGGGGCATCTCCCACCTCCACCCCTCCGCATCTCCCTCCTCCACACCCGCCCATGTCCCAACTCCACACCCCCACCCCACCTCCCTCTACCACCCCACTCCCCACCCTATCTCCCTCCACCTCATGTCCCTCATCCTCCTCCCCTCACTTCCATTCCCTGCCCCAGGAACTACCCAGGTGGTAGCGCAGTGCCTGGAACTCAGCCCTCGGCCTGGCTCTCGTACTCGGCCCGGCCCTGGCTGTAGACTCCTGCCGTCAGCTCGGCCGCCACCTGGGCTCCATTCCAGGTCCCGACTTCACCTTCGGGCTCGTCCCTGACTCTGGACCCAGGCTGGTCCTTGGTTCCTGCGGCGGCTTCTTTCTCGAACCCGGTCACAGCCCCATCCCAAGCCCCGGGCTCGGCTCCAGCCAGGGCCCACGGCACCACCCTCGCCACCAGGTGACAGGCGCCGCCGAGACTCCTCGTTCACCGCGAGCGCTGGAATGCCCGTCCCTCCCGGGGTGTCCCGTCCTGCCTTGCGAGTGCATTGTGACGCCACTCGTTTTTTTTCCGAAAAGGGTGAGTTTTTAAAACTTTAAACCATTAAAAACATCAGAAATATAGGTGGGAATGCGGCGGGATATGTTTATCGCCTCGACGGGAAAAATGTGAGTAGAATGTGTGAAAATGGGAAGGCTGTGGCCTAGCGTTTGGAACAAAATAGGAATTAACCAGATATTGACACACACAGCCACAAACAAGACAAAATGTTTTAGTATTATTGAGATGTGCGGGAGTGTTGCACTGAGTGTTGGTAAATGCCTGGAAAGCACTAACACGATAGGTGGTTGCGGTTGATACGGTAGCGGCATTTAAGAATCTTTTGGAATGACACGGGAATACGCAGGGAATGGAGGGATATGCAGGTAAATAAGAGATGATATTGGCCTGTTCCAGTGCTGTACTGCACTGCTCTATATTCTATCTTCATTCCACATGTAACTGGTACAGTGGAAATGTATGTGCGAATTTTATCAAAGATTTTCCTAGAATTTAACATGTACAACCTGTCAGCTGATGTGTTGATCTATATATAAAAAAACATTGTTTGATGTGTAGAAACGTAGACATATTTCAGCCAAGAAAATACATTTGAGACAATTACTGTATTTCCAAGAGCATGCTCGAATGTGTAAATTGAATTTCTCTTCCACCAAGTCTATTCCTAAATCCTCTGCTCCATTAAATGCTAGTGGAGCTCACTGCTATGTTTTTCATCAAAATAAACCCATTTACAATCCTCTAGTTCCAGACACTGTTCCAGGGTGGTCCAATTTACAATGGTAAATTGTCCCTGGTGTGTCCCTAGAGTACTTGATGATCGATGGTCGGCGTGGACTCAGTGGGCCGAAGGGCCTGTTTTCTCACTGTAAACTAAAAGTAAAGGTGTGAGGCAAATTGATAGAGTGAATGCACAGTCTTTTACCCAGGGCAGGGGTATCAAGAACCAAAAGCCATAAGTTTGTGAAATTGGACAGATTTAATAGAAACCTGAGGAACAACTTTTTCATGCAGAGGGTGGTGACTATTTGGAACAAGCTGTCAGAGGATGTAGTTGAGGCAGGTACTATAACAACATTTAAAAGCTATTTGTACGGGTACATGGATAGGAAAAGTTTCGAGCGATATGGGCCAAACACGGGCAGGTGGGATTTGGGGCATCTCGGTCGGCATGGAAGGGTTGGGCTGAAGGGCCTGTTTCCATGCTGTATGACTCTGAATCTAAGTGAACAATGTTCTGAAGGATATCCAAGTAAAAGGTAAGCTGCTTCAAACAGGTGCACCTCACATCGTACACGGGGGTTACGTTCTTGTGAAAGCAGCGCGTAATTCAAAAAAGTGTAAATTAAACATATACACAACTTCACTGTGTAAATTTGAGCGCGTTGTTTCAAAAATACCAACATGTAAAATTAGGCTTTAATTAAACCGGCTCGTTATTCCAAAAAACGCATAATTCAAACGCGCATAAAATGCAAGGTGCCTGTACATTATTTAAAGGCTTGTTTCTTTTTAATGTTTATAATATTCTTCTTGTTCTTTCCTGGAAAATATTCTGCTCTAATCAGTATCAATGCAATGTTTCCAGTACAATATCCACAGCACTTTGTTTGTTCTGACATAAACTAAACAAATATTTTATTCCTGGCATGTACTGCAGTATTTATTTATAAGACGGGTAACAAATAGGTAAGAATTAAAGACACATTTTGGTGCCAGTCAAGTAGGAGTGAGAGTTATCTATTTACGCTGTAATCTGAGAATCGCACACTCTCATCCAACCAACATTTCCAATTCAGGCAGAAGAAAATCCTGGCTGCAGAGATAGATTTCTAAGCATCAGTAAACCTTACAGATGTAAGATGAAAGGCCTGGATAGAGTTGATATAGAGTGGATGTTTCCACGAGTGGGAGAGTCTAGGGCCAGAGCCCACAGCCTCACAATAAAAGGATGAACCTATAAAAAAGAGATTAGAAGGAATTTCTTCGGTCAGAGGGTGGTGAATATGTGGAATGCATTGCCACAGAAGGCTATGGAGGCCGTCAATGGATATTTTTAAGGTGGATTGATTAATACGGATATCAGGGGTTATGGGGAGAAGGTAGGAGAAGGGGGTTGAGGGAAAGATAGATCTGCCATGATTGAATGGTGGAGTAGACTTGATGGGGCGACTGGCCTAATTCTGCTTCTCAAAGGTATAAACTTCTGTAAAATCATCTCCTCAAGGAATTTCTTTGGGAGATTTACAAATGCTGTAATCATAAATCTGATGTGTACACCCAGAATTGGTGTTTAATGTACTGCAATTAAAAGTGACTCCTCATCTTTCCATTAGGACACCAACTATGGCAGGCGGTTTATTTGCCATAGACAGGGATTATTTTGAAGAGATTGGAACTTACGATGCAGGAATGGATATTTGGGGAGGAGAGAACCTGGAGATGTCTTTTAGGGTGAGTAAACCTTTCATTTTATTTCAAATGTTTATATTGATATGATACATAATTGTAAATATGAAGATTGAAGAGATTACATTGGACATTGAACATTGGTGAGTGCGCAGAGGGGATTTTTACCCAGAATAAGAAAATCAAGAACCACAGGACACAAGTTTAAGGTAACATGGCAGAATGATTTAATAGAAACCTGAAGGGCAACTTTTTTTTACACAAAGGGTGGTGGGTGTATGGAACGAGCTGCCAGAGGATGTAGTTGAGGCAGATACTATCACGGTGTTTAAGAAACGTTTAGACGGGTACATGGATAGGATAGGTTTAGAATGATATGGGTCAAATGCAGGCAATGGGACTGGTATAGATAGGACACGTTGGTCGGCTTGGGAAAGTTGGGCCGAATGGCCTGTTTCTATGCTGCACGACACTATAACTATTATTTTTCATGGAATTAAGGACATCATAGACAGTGGGTCGCCTTTGTAGCATAGTTGCCCCTCGGGTGTGTGTAGGTGTATCACAGAATGAAGACATTGGTTAGGATGCATTTGGAGTATGGTCGCCATACTCTTGAGTTCTGGTTGCCATGTTACAGGTAGGATGTAGAAGCTTTGGAGAGGGTGCAGAGGAGGTTTACCAGAATGATGCCTGGATAAGTAATATGATAGTGCTGGTGTACGGGGTGATCGAATGTCGGCGCAGACTCAGAATTATGAAGAGCCTGTTTTCATGTTGTATCTCCCTAAAGACTCTCTCTCTCTCTAAATCTATGATGTGTAGGTTTTGGTTTATTATTGTGACGTACTGATGTACAGTGAAACGCTTTATTTTGCTCGCTATCCAAGCTGCTCAGATAAACCATAGGTAAATACAATATGTTCAAACTCAAGTATAATAGATGAAGTAAAGGAAAAGATATAGAGTGCAGAATATAGTTCTCAGGATGTAGCATATCAATTCCAGAGACATGTCTGTCAACTCTTTACTTTAGAGTTACAGCGCGGAAGCAGGCCATTCAGCTAACCGAGTCCCCGCTGACCAGCGATCACCCCGCACACTCGCGCTATCCTTTCCACGAGGGAAATTTACAATTTCATTGAAGCCAATTTATCTACAAACCCATACGTTTTTGGAATGCGGGAGGAAAACATTGCAGCCCGGAGAAAACCCACACAGTCACAGGGAGAACGTACACACTCCGTATAGACAGCACCCGTGGTCAGGATCAAATCCGGGTTTCTTGCGGTGTGCGGCAGCAACTCTACTAATGTGCCACCCTGCCACCCGATACATCAGTGGATGTATCATAGTTACATAATGAACATATAAAATTATAATTATTTATTTGTAATTATCTGTAGAATTTGTTACACTTTAGATATGGACTATGGCATTCCTAACTTAACACAAAGAATATCTGATCTTTTGTACTTTGATTAAATTGGAAAGGAAATATATAATTGAATTGCAAACCAGAGACACCATTTAATGCCACTGAGGCTCCATCTGTCAGGAACTGTGCTTGCAGTTTTCTGCAAATCGCTAGCTTTGAGAATTCCAAACAATTGTATTACACTTTTTTTCCTGATCCACTGAGCTTTTATAAAAGAAAATGACAAACTTGTGCACAATTTTGTTTGTAGTGACATTAAACTTGCTGGAATGCATAGAACATCAAACAGTATCGCACAGGATCAGGCCCTTTGGCCCATTGTGCCATACATGTAGTTAGTTTAGTTTATTGTCACGTGTACCGAGGTGCAGTGAAAATCTTTTTGTTGCGTGCTATCCAGCCAGCGAAAAGACTATGCATGATTCCAATCTAGTCGCCCATAGTGTACAGACACAGGATAAAGGGAATAATGTACATGTGATCCATATCCCTCCATTCCCTGCATATCCAGGTGCTTAGCCAAAGGTCTTGTGAATACCTGCCTCCACCACCACCCCTGCCAGTGCGTTCCAAGCACCCACCACTCTCCGTGTTAACAATACTTGCCCCGCACCTCTCCTTTAAATTGTGTTGCTTTCACTTTAAAGCTGTGCCCTCTAGTCTTTGACATTTAATCGAAATACCAGATCAAAAAATTGAACCTTTAATGTGTCCTCCTGTTGAATTATTGCTGCATAAAATCAATAAAAATATAGTTGGTTAAAGAGGCAGAGAAATGGAGGTTTGTGTAACCTGTTAATTACTGTTAAGGGCATTTAGGCTGAACTATAATCTTTGACAGGAAATGTGATTTTAATCAGTAGCTTGTCTTCTAGAAAGGCATCTTGAAGGATAGTGCTGAATCTATTCTGTCATACTGAGCAGACTTTGGAGTTAGCTGTCATCTCCATGAATGTAATTGGTTTCTTCTAAGTAGGATTATTTTTCGGATAGCTTCTTCAATTGTATGGGAATGTTACCTGCTGAGTTCTGGTTGAATAAGGACAGTGATGTTCACGAAGTAAGAAAGAGCCATGTATGACATTATCATAACACCCAAGGCTAGTCGGCAGCAATTTCCATTGCCATGGAAACTGTAGTTTATGATAATTATCACAAAAAAAGCAAAGAGTATTTGGCATTTCATGTTCATAAGTTACATGAGCAGAATTAGGCCATTTGGCCCATCAAGTCTACTCTGTATTCAATCATGGCTGATGTATCTTTCCCTCTCAGTCACATTCTCCTGCCTTCACCCCATAACCCCGGACACCCATACTAATGAGGAACATGTCAATCTCCACCTTAAAAATACCCAAATGAATTGGCCTCCACAGCCATCTATGGTAATGAATTCCACAGATTGACCATCCTCTGACTAAAGAAATTCCTCCTCATCTCCTTTCTATAGGTACCTCCTTTTATTCTCAGGTTGTGCCCTCTGGTCCTAGACTGTCCCATCAGTGGAAACATCCTCTCCACATCCACTCTGTCCAATTCTTTCAATATTTGGTAAGTTTCAATGAGGTCCCCCTTCAGCCTTCTAAACTCCAGCGAGTTTAATGTATGTAAGGTTATAGAGATGTATCTTTTAAAGCTCAAATCTCTATCTGGTGTGTGAGGAGTTAATATGTGCTATGTAATGTTTTAGGACCTGGACAGGTACATGAATAGGAAACGTTAAAAGGGATATGTCACAGGGTTGGTGTCACAGTGAGATAGGGTGGTCCAGAAGGCTTTTGGTACATTGGTCTTCATCAGTCAGGGTTTTGAGTATAGAATGTAATGTTACAATTGCACAAGATATTGTTGAGGCTGCACTTATGGTGAACATGATACTCAGTTTTGGTCACCCTGCTGTAGCAAGGATGTTGTTACGCAGCAGAGAGTACAGAGAAGATTTACGACAATGTTACCATGACTTGAGGGCCTGAGCTATAGGGAGAGGTTAAGCACTTTATTCCTTGGAGAGCAGGAGGCTGAGGGGTGATCTTATAGAGGTCTATTAGATTATGAACAGAATAGATAGCGTGAACGCACAAAGTCTTTTACCCAGAATAGGGGAATCAAGAACCAGAGGGCATAGGTTTAAGGTGAGAGGGGAACGATTTATTTGGAACCTGCGTAGCAATTTTTTTCACTCAAGAGGGCGGTAGGCATATGTAATGAGCTGCCAGAAGGTTCTATAACAACATCTAAAAATAATTTTGGATAGGTTCATGCACACAAAAGTATGAGAGTGATATAGGCCAAATGTGGGCGGGTAGGACTGGAATAGATTGGTAGAGTAGAGAACTACATGAAGACCCATACACTGATAACGTCACAGAGTCACACAGCACGGAGACAGGCCCTTTGGCCCATGAATCCGTGCCAATCAAGATGGGAGTGGACTAGAGTAGAGTTGATCAGTCTATCACATAATATTCCAAATGCGGCCGATCCAATGTTCAATAAAGCTGCAACATGACTTCCTGAATTTTATGACTCGATTGATGAAGGCAAGCATTTCATACACCTTCTTTACCACTCCATCTAATTATGCTGTGGACTCCGAGATCCCTTTGTACATCAATACTGTTAAGGATGGACACAAAATGCTGCAGATACTCAGTTAATACACAAAAGGACGCAAAGTGCTGGAGTAAGTCAGCGGGTCAGGCAGCTTCTCTGGAGAATGTGGAGAGGTGACGTTTTGGGTCAAGACACTTATTCAAGACTACTAACTGGTAAAGGCTGGGGTCTGAGATCGACTAGGTTACATCCATATCTCTTTGCAATTTTTCATGGTCTTGGGCAGAGTTGTTTCCAAACCAAACGGTGATGCACCCCGACAGGATGCTTTCAATTTTGCATCTGTAGAAATTGGTAAGAGTTCTCTGGTAATAATTAGGGATGTTAGGGGAAATCAGATTCAGATTACTAGTGTATATTACGAGATTACTAGATCAGAACTAGTCTGAATTAAGGGTTCCAACCCAAAGTGTTGTCTCTTCATGTCCTTCCCCAGATTTGTAGCTTTGCCTTAATTTTTAGAGATACATCATGGAAACAGGCCCTTCAGCCCAACACCAACCTTCGATCACCTGTCAACACTCGTCCTTTGCTATCCCACTTCTTACACATTAGGAGCAATCTTACAGAGGGCCAATTAACCGACAAACCCACCTGCACATCTTTGTGAAGTGTGAGGAAATCAGAGCACCCGGATTTGTCCAATCTCTCCTTATGGCTATTGCCCACTATGTCCAGGCAGCATTCTGCTAAACCTCTGCTGCATCCTCTCCAAAACCTCCAATTCCTTACCGTAATGGGCAAAATGGATACCCCTGGTGATTTGATCTATATCTATATACAGGTGATTATGGTGAATTGATAATGATGAAATAAAACAATGATTCTTTGTCTGTTCCCAGATTTGGCAGTGCGGTGGCTCTTTGGAGATCATTACCTGTTCTCACGTTGGCCATGTATTCCGTAAAGCCACCCCATACACATTCCCTGGTGGCACCGGGCATATCATCAACAAGAACAATCGACGCCTAGCAGAGGTCTGGATGGATGACTTCAAAGATTTCTTCTACATTATATCACCAGGTACTAGAGTCAGAAAGACCGACAGCGCAAAAATGGCCTTCTGCCCAATACTTCCATGCCAACTGAGATGCCCCATCTACACTAGCCCCACACAGAGGCAGGGACTGAGGTGGGCAGTAAGGTCGGTGGAGTAGAAGAGCAGGAACATAGCTTTGAAGCTTCACAAAGCCCCATATACTGATGGCATCATGGAGTCCTATGGCACAGAAACCTATTTCTCCTGGTTCTTGATTCCCCTATTCTGGGTAAAAGACTTGGTGCATTCACCATATCGATTCTCCTAATGATTTTATATATCTCTATAAGATCACCCGTCCGCCTCCTGCGGTCTGGATACAGTGGATGTGGAGAGGATGTTTCCACTAGTGGGAGAGTCCAGGACCAGAGGCCACAGCCTCAGAATAAAAATCTTACCATTAGAAAGGAGATGAAGAGGAATTTCTTTCGTTAGGGGGTGGTGAATCTGTGGAATTCATTGTCACAGACGGCTGTGGAGGCCAGGTTATTGGGTATTTTTAAGGCAGAGGTTGAGAGATTCTCGATCAGTAAGGGTATCAGGAGATGTGGAAAAGGCAGGAGAATGGGGTTGAAAGGGAAAGATAGTTCAGCCATGATTGAATGGCGGAGTAGACTTGATGGGCCGAATGGCCTAATTTTACTCCTTTAGCGTGAACCTATGAACTCCCTCTATCCAGAGCAGCATTTTTTGACATGACCTTGATTTAGCATAATCTGTTTCTGCAAACTAATTTCATATTGTGTACACTGGTTTGGAAGTTTCCCTTGCAATTGGTTACTGTTTGCAGAATCAATGTTGGATTTACTGATAACGATTGGAAGTGCAGAGCTCCTGCGAATAATGTGCCAACATTGTAGATTCCTTTGATCACATCAAATGTAATTTGAATCCTTCAGTGTGTTTGTGGGTTTAGATAATGGAAATGCCACTATAATGGCATAATAGTGGACACTAAAACAAGGACTCTGACCATTTAGGCCATGCACTGTGAAATAATAGAATATAAAATAAGAAAGCAGAGGAATTGACCTTGTAGCCCAATGTGTCCACAGTGAACATGATGCCAAATTAAACCCTTCAGCCTGCACGTGATCCATATCCCTCCATTCCCTGCATATGCACGTGCCTATCTACAGTGCCCTCCATAATGCCCTCCATAAGGTTTGGGACAAAGACCCATCATTTGTTTATTTGCCTCTGTACTCCACAATTTGAGATTTGTAATAGAGAAAAAAAAAATCACATGTGGTTAAAATGCACATTGTCAGATTTAATAAATGCCATTTTTATACATTTTGGTTTGACCATGTAGAAATTACGGCAGTGTTTACACATAGTCCCCCCCCATTTCAGGGCACCATAATGTTTGGGACACAGCAATGTCATGTTTGGTATTTTGTTGCATATCCTTTGCTTGCAATTTAGCCATTTAGAACGGAGATGAGGAAACACTTTTTCACACAGAGAGTTGTGAGTCTGTGGAATTCTCTGCCTCAGAGGGTGGTGGAGGCCAGTTCTCTGGATACTTTCAAGGGAGAGCGAAATAGGGTTTTTAAAGATAGCGGAGTCAGGGGGTATGGGGAGAAGGCAGGAATGGGGTACTGATTGGGGATGATCAGCCATGATCATATTGAAGGCGGTTCTGGCTTGAAGGGCCGAATGGCCTACTCCTGCACCTATTGTCTATTGTCTAATGTCTATTGATTGCTTGAAGTCTCCGATTCGTGGACATCACCAGTTGCTGGATGTCTTCTCTGGTGATGCTCGGCCAGGCCTGTATTGCAGCCATCCTTAGCTTATGCTTGTTTTGGGGGCTAGTCCCTTTCATTTTCTCTTCAGCATATAAAAGGCATGCTCAATTGGGTTCAGATCGGGTGATTGACTTGGACACTCAAGAAGTGACCATTTTTTAGCTTTGAAAAACTCCTTTGTTGCTTTAGCAGTATGTTTGGGATCATTGTCTTGCTGTTGAATGAACCACCGGCCAATGAGTTTTGAGGGATTTGTTTGAACTTGAGCAGATTGGATTTGTCTATACATTTCAGAATTCATTATGCTACTACCATCAGCAGTTGTATCATCAATGACGATAAGTGAGCCAGTACCTTCAGCAGCCATACATGCCCGGGCCATACAACTCCCACCACCGTGTTTCACAGATGAGGTGGTATGCTTTGGATCTTGGGCAATTTCTTCTCTCTTCCATACTTTGCTCTTGCCATCACTCTGATATAAGTTAATCTTCGTCTCATCTGTGCACAAACTGTAACCCAGCCATCCTATTTTTGCGGCTAACCAGTGGTTTGCATCTTGCAGTATAACCTCAGTATTTCTGTTCATGAAATCTTCTGCGGACAGTGGTCATTGACAAATCCACACCTGACTCCTGAAGAGTGTTTCTGATCTGTCGGACAGATGTTTGGGGATTTTTCTTTATTATTCTTCCGTTATCAGCTGTGGAAGTCATCCTTGGCCTGCCAGTCCATTTGCAATTAGTAAGCTCACCAGTGCTCTCTTTCTTCTTAATGATATTCCAAACAGTTGATTTTGGTAAGCCTAAGGTTTGGCTGATGTCTCTAATAGTTTTATTCTTGTTTCTCAGTCTCATAATGGCTTATTTGACTTTCCTTGGCACAGCTTTGGTCCTCATGTTGATAAACAGCAATAAAAGTTTCCAAAGGTGATGGAAAGACTGGAGGAAAGACTATGTACTTAGAGCTCTCTTATACATGTATTAAGGAGGCAATTAAACACAACTGAGCAATTACAAACGCCTGCAAAGCCACGTGTCCCAAACATTATGATGCCCTGAAATGGGGGGACTATGTATAAACACTGCTGTAATTTCTACATGGTGAAACCAAAATGTGTAAAAATACCCTGTAATAAAATCTGAGAATGTACACTTTAACCACATGTGATTTTTTTAAAATCTCTAATTGTGGAGTACAGAAGCAAATAAATAATTGATGAGTCTTTGTCCCAAACATTATAGAGGGCATTGTAAAAGCTTCTTAAATGCCTCTATCATATCTCCCTCCACTGCCAGCCCTGAGCTGTATGTTCCAGGCACCCACCACCCTCTGTGTAAAATAAAACACATGTACATCTCCTATAAACTTTGCCCCTCTCACCTTATAGATATTCCCTCTGATATTTGATATTTCCACCTTGGGGAAAGAAAGTTCTACTGTTTACCAAATCTATGTCTTTCATAATTTTGCTTACTTTTATCAGGTTTCCAATCATTCTCCAATGCTTGAGAGAAAACATGCAAATTTGTCTGAACTCTAGATAGACTCAGCGGGTCAGGCAGCATCTCTGAAGAGAAGGAGTAGGTGATGTTTTGAGTCGAGACTCTTCCACCTCACCTTATTGCTAATAGACTCCAATCTGGCAACATCCTAGTGAACCTCTTCTGCACCCTCTCCAAAGCCTCTACATACTTCCTGTTGTAAGACATACAGAACCGCTCAGAATACTGCATAATACTCCATAATACACCATTCCTTGACTGATGAATAGGCTTGCCATACGCCTTCTTTAACTGCCTATCCATTTGCATTTCAGGGAGCTATGGGCATACATCCCAAAATCCCTCTGTGCATCAATGCTCCTAAGGATCCTGCCATTAGTTTAGTTTAGTTTAGTTTAGTTTAGAGATACGGCTTGGAAATGGGTCTTTTGGCCCAGAGTACATGCTGACCAGTGATCCCCGCACATTAACTCTACCCTACACACACTAGGGACAATGTGCAATTATACTGTAGCCAATTAACCTACAAACCTGCACGTTAATGCAGCACCCGGACAAAAGCCACACGACCACGGGGAGAATGTACAAACTCCGTACAGACAGTACCAGTAGTCCGGATCGAACCTGGGTCCCTGGTGCTATAAGGCAGCAACTCTACCGCTGCACCATCGTGCTGCCAATTGTAGCTGCTAAAGAAAGCATGCAGTTGGAGGCAAACAACAGTGTTGGGCGTTAAATAAAAAAATAATATTAACCAAAGGAACCATAAATATTATTCAAAGGGACATGTTTGATAAGTTGAGTTTGCCTCTGAAAATCTTCAGGGTCCATTGGATAAAATTGTCTATTCTGAATAAAATTCTGAATAAACGTACAGACAGTACCCATTGTCAGGATGGAACCCGGGTCTCTGGCCCTGTAAGGGAGCAACTCTCTGCTGCACCACCGTGCCGCCCTGAGGTTCTCCAGTGTAAAGGAGACCATATTTTGAACAATGATGTTAACCAAAGGGACCATTTTTCAAACGGACATGTTACATACATTGAGTTTGCGTCTTGCATAAAATCTTCATGGATCTTGTGAATAAAATAGTCTATTCTGAATAAATTTCTACTGCTGCGCCACCATGCCTTTACTCTAAACTTACTTTAAATTTACTCTATTCTTTCCTCTTAACTTCCAAAATGTATCCCTCCATAATTCTCTGGATTGATTCCCTGGCAGATCTCCATCCAAATCTCCAGCTGTTAATATCCTGCAAGGTCCCTTTTTTCCCTATCTGAACAAGATAGCAGTTCCAATATGGTTACTACAGCAATTTAGATTTGATATGGAGTAGTTAGGTCTTGTCAAGAAATGAAAAGTAATAAATCTTCTGAACAGGAAGTGTGCTTGTCTGTTAGTGAGCCTTGCCACACAATCCTTGCCGATGGTAATAATTAATCTCCTTCCAGAAGCATAATTGAAGGATGGACACGAACACTGTGGCCTCTCGTGTATTGTTGACATAACATACGACATGAAATGAACACATTTTTTCACGCTGTGCAAAAAATAACAATGAATAAGATTTACTGTGAGGTTCATAATGAAACAGCAGTTCTGAATCAACTATGTGATACCTGTGAAAGCTGTGAAAATTAAAGAATAATAACAGTCATAAATCAGTGATGTTTTCTTCACGTGAAGCACAATAACTGTCTCTACTCAAATTGAATTGGTGAGTGACAGAATCTGGGAGAGTTTAATTTAGAGATGCAGCACAGTTACAGGTTCTGAAACCGGGTCCCCGTTACCTAGCCATCTTCTGAAGACGGATCCCGACCCGAAACGTCACCCATCCTTTTCTCCAGAGATGCTGCCTGACCCACTGAGTTACTATTGCACCATGGGTCTTTCCTTGGCAAACCAGCATCTGCAGTTCCTCGTTTCTACGTAAAAAGAGGACCTTCGGCCCGCGGATGGCAGCAGAACAACTGTTTGTTAAAATGTCAATATGGCGGCACGGTGGCGCAGCGGTCGAGCTGCTGCCTTACAGCACCAGAGACCCGGGTTTGATCCTGACTATGGGCGCCGTCTGTACGGAGTTTGTACGTTCTCCCTGTGACCGCGTGGGTTTTCTCCAGGTATTCCGCACTATGCCGCGCTATGGTATAAATAATAATCCTGGAGATTTGTGGTGTTCTGTGCATGTAAAAACAATGTACAACATCTTGCAATGTGATATCACAATGTGGATATACATATATATGGACAGGCAAAGCTTTGGGTCAGGACACTTCTTCAGTCTGAAGAAGGATCCTGGTCCAATAATAATCTGTCCATTTCCTTACACAGATGTTGCCTGACCTGCTGAGATTCGCTGGTACTTTGCTCAAGTGTTTTTCAAGTCACTAATCCCTCAGTGGTGCTGCTACCTGTAAAATAATAAATGTTAATTGTAAGTAATTGTAATTGTAAAGAAGTCAAAAGATAACAGGACAGATGTTTAGCCTCCATGGGGATTGGCTTGAGCTGTGTTTGTTGGTCTGAGTCTGTTGGGGGTGCTTGATTTGTAGTTGTTGTTAGACCATTCTGAAGAAAGAAGAAATGCTGGTGTGAAATCTGTTACGGGTTAATAGTGTAAACAGATAACAACGTTAGAATAGTATATAAAAGATAACATGAATCTTTGTTCGGTGAACAGCGTAGTTTGACTGTTCCCAACGGCTGATGTATTTGACGCTCGTAAATAATGCCAAGATTGCCTGGCCCAATTTTTGTGGTGTGTTTTAGTTTTCTTTAACAAACCCCAACATCAGAGCTTTGCCAGAATGATTGTAAAAGCTCCATTGCAGTATGGAGACATCACTTCCACCATTACTTTAGCAATGGGACTAACAGAAGGCATATTGGTCGGCATGGACGAATTGGGCTAAAGGGCCTGTTTCTGTTCTGAAGATTCCATGACGAACTTTATCTAGATCATTAAGGACTTTTAAATGTTTACTAGACCAAGTGGGACCTGTTGGGTCCCGTCCCTTCGGGTTGCGGGGGGGTGGGGGGGGGGGGAGGCATGGGGTGGCCTGCGGCGTCACACACACACTAACCACCCTCCACACACACACACTAACCACCCCCCTTGATATTATAATAACATTATTCATTCGCTCCTTTTACCCCATCCCCCGCACTATCCACTTACGCATAACCCCCAACTCACAGGCATGGCTGGAGAGGGAGGGGGGTAGAGAGGTCAGGGGCAGAGGCAGAGGTCAGGGGCAGGGGGCAGAGCCAGAGAAAGAAGGCAGAGAAAGAGGGCAGGGGCAGAGGGCAGAGGACAGAGGCAGTGGGTAGAGGGCAGAGGCAGAGAGAGGGCACGACGGAGGCAGAGAGCGGCAGCAACCTCCCCATCATGCGCCGACACGAGGATCCTGAGCGAGGCGGCGAGCGAGCTTCGACCAAAGGACCGCGAGTTGGGCCGCCGCAGTCTTCAGCTATGATCTTTGGTCTTCAGTCGACGAGCCAACTTCATCTCCGGCAGCGTCTTTTGAATAACGGTGGAAGGAGGAAGGGGTGGGGGGCAGAAGGGAGGGGTGGAGGGGGGGGGGGAGTGACGTCACTTGCAGATTGGTTCTGAGACTGATGATACACCCATTGTGACATCATCAGAGAAAGACAGTCGTTTTTACACTCAAAATTTTTGTCAGATTTTTTAACATTTTCATTAATAACTCGAGAAATAAAGCAGGCAATTTTCAGATAAGGCGATTTCGGACTCCATGTGAAAAATGTCTAATGGAATATGTAAAATGTTACCGTTACCGCATTGTTTTTTTCGAGAAGATGTGATTATACACACTCAAATCCACATACAAGATGAGAGTTTTATAAGTATAGAGATTGTTAAGAATGGAACTCTGCAATAATTGGTGCCAAAGGGACAAGTGTTGGAGTAACTTAGCAGATCAGGCGCCATCCCTGGAGAAGGGTCTTGATCCGAAAGTCACCTATCCATGTTCTCCAGAGATGCTGCCTGACCTGCTCAGTTACTCCAGCACTTTGGGCCATTTTGTATATTAACCAGTTCTTTCTGTCTACGTAATAATTGGTGTTAGGGTAATTTTAGGAGAAAATATCTGGGTAAATACAATTTTATTTCTAAAACATAAATTGGTTTTGGATCTGGGGAATAATGTGAATCTCTTTACAATATTCTTCTTAAACACTAGATCTTACTTCGGAGTCACGTGAGTGATTCCGTGAAGAAGCCCCGCCAGAGCGCCCGCGCGTCATTAAGTCAGACGCGTTTGGCGCACCGACAGGCTGGAGAGCGCAGCTCCACCAGCGGTAAGTAAAACACCTGCAGGTAAGCGTTTTAAACTTGCGGCGGTTTACTAGGTCCCATAAGGCTGGTTACAGGAGCCAGCAGGGACACTGTCAAAGGAAGAAAAAATATTAAACAGTGAAAATGAGGCGAGTGTGTCGCCAATAAAGTAAACTTACGCGCGGGGCCGCGGTCAGCGGGTGTACGCCGGCTTTGAGGTGCCGACTTCAGAGCCGCCGGCAGTTCAGCCAGCGGCAGCAACTCCGGTGCTTTAGAGCACTGTGGCCACTCCTGTCGGGAGGCAGGCCAAGAGTAAATTGTCCAGGCCTGTCAACTCTGATGAGTGAGGCCAGAAAGACTTTCCTCCTTCCAAAAATAAAGGTTGGGGACGTTTGGACAATGTGGAACACCTCATAGATAAAATGATCAACCAGGAGGTGTTCCAGCCGGGATTTTATACCCCAGGATCCCCAGCAGCTTTTAGCAATCTCTAGCAGAGGTCCATAGAGCAAAAGAGCTGTACACGTATGAAGGATAATATGCCTACGAGTCTGCATGGGGACCCGTAACAGCAGCACCTTTTTAAGGGCTGGATGATACCTCCCGTGAGCATGAGCCGGGAGAGCTGGGGCAGTATGAATCTGACCCTGATGTTTGGTGTCACTGCTTATGTGCATACACCAAAGCACATGAGCTATGCTCCAGGTGTGCCGGATGTGGCCAGCAAATTTGCCATACCGGCGGGAGCTGGTGAAGTCATGGATGACAATCTGGCCAGCAATTTAATTATATGGCCTCTCACCAGCTTCAGGACTCCATAACGGAGGAAACTTTGAAATAAGAGATATCAGACACCTGTTAACTGGCATTCGCTCTAAAGGGGTGCATCATGAGGGCGCATGAGATAAGGCTGCAGAAAGTCCTAAAAACTGGTTGGAGCAGGAATAATGGCGTTTTTTTTGCAAATGGTACAAGGGCACCACTATCAAAACACAGCAGGATATGGACCCTGCTGTGTAATGCCCATTTTGAACATTAATTATCCACAAAATAGTCATCAAGCCTACGCTCAACCCATGGTTCACAGCCTTGCCCAGATCCTCTAATATCCAGGAAAAGACCTGGACAATGAGGCAAAAACAATCGGCCTCATCAAAACTCATCCTGAGACCAGGATGCCGCTTCAAAAACCATACTCTTTCAGACGGAAGGTGTAATTGAACTAGAGATGATGGTGCAGGTCAAGTACCAAGCCGGGCGACCCCAGCTACACGTATCGCTCTTCGGGGTTTTGGCTAAGATCAAGTGTAGCAACTGTGCTTATCAGTTTAATATCTGATACGTCCCTTACTAAGGGACCAAAACATTGGCACGCTCTAAATGCACACCCCAAACAGGGCCAGGAGACCGAGGAATCCAGCAACCATGGAGGTATAAGTACTGGACTAGTCCAGGATATATCCTCTAGAGGTCAGTCACGGGTTGGGGGCAGGTTGCAATTGTTCTCAGCCCTAGGTTATTTTCAAAATTGTTGAAACCCGTATATCAGGGCTACTCCGCGCTCAGAGTCGCATTATAATGGCTACTTGGATGGTGTTTCTGATCATAGGTAAAACTCAGGAAGCAGCTGAGGAATTGTGTTCAGTTACCAAATACCTGTTTGAGAGATTAGGTTCCTCACCCATCTAATTAAATCCAAATTAGTACCATCTTGAATGATTGGCTATTTGGGGTTCATCATTGATTTAACTAACATGTCAGTTACTTTGCCTACGGCCAAAACTGTAAATTATGAAGGCCTGTAGGAATCTGGTTGATGAACAACAACCCTCCATCCGATGAGTAACCAGTGTTATTGGTAAATTACTGGCGGGTTTTCCCTGCAGTACAGTTCGGACCTCTGCACTATCAGAATGTGCAACGGGCTAAACAACAAGCACTAAAAGAACATGAGGGTCATTTCAATAGACCAATGCAGTTGTCAGCCGAAACTATCGCCAAGTTGTGGTGGTGGATAACTAATGTCTCACGATGTGCTACAGACATTCTGACTCAATAACCATCAGTTTACAAACTGATGTGAGTGCTTCGGGGTGGGGAGCCACTGATACCAAGTCTAGCTGTGGCGGCAGATGGAATGTGGAAGAGGCATTAATCCTGCTGAGGCATGGGGTAAACTGCGTAGAATTGCTGGGTGCATTCTATGGCCTAAAGCATTCTGCACAACAATGCATGATTTGCATGTGCAGCTTCAGATTGACAATACCACAGCTGTTGCATATCAATCACATGGGCGGAATTAGTTCATTATTATGTGACAATCTGGCATGATACATGGTGCTGCATAACATCAGATCTATTCATACTGGACTGTATCCGGGGGTCTCGAATGGGGTTTATCTCGAAAGTACATCCACCCGTAAAAAATACACCTAGTCAGGTATTGGGTTTTTCCATACCAGAAACTCTACAGGTGAATGAAGAAATTGGAATATTATTCCAAAAATGGGGTAATGAAAGGACGGCATATCAGCCTCAGCAATTTGTGTCCATTATTCCCCAGGCAAAAGAACGATGGTGGGTGTCGAGTCATTCTGGACCTAACCAGACTTGACTCTTAGGTCCTGTATAAACATTTTTAAAACTGGAACTTTCAGTGCTGCTAAGCAACTGGTATCAAAAGGGTGTTATATGGCAACCATAGATCTGAAAGATGCATATTATTTAGTACCAATACCGAAGATACTTGAAATTTAGTTGGATGAGACAGCTGTGGCAATTTAAAGTTTTGCTCAATGGGATAACCTCATCTGGCACTGGTGCATTACGAGAAACATGTAGGTCTCAGATATCTACCTACCAGGTAGAGATAATGTGAAAGTGGCAGACACCAGGACACGTAAATTCAATGACAACACAGAATGGATGCTGAATCAAAAAGTTTTCAAAATGACTGTCAGTTGGTATGGATTGCCAGACATAGGTTGCATCCAGGTTAAATCGCTAGTTACCTAAATACGTCTCATGGGAACCAGATCCGGGCAGTAGCGGTGGATGCTTCTCGCTACTTTGGGGATGTACGTTCTTACGCTTTTCCCCCATTCTGCCTCATCAGTCAATGTCTCACCAAAATAGAGCACGACTACACTTTAGGCGTTTGGTAGTTCCTAACTGGTCCACACAGCCATGGGTCCCATTGGTTCTGAGACTGATGACACAGCCATTCATGACTATCCCCAAATGCAGCAACTTGTTGGTTCACCCTGGGACAAAAGAAAGTCACCTTTTACATGATTGTATAAATCTGTTGATTGTATCTTCTGACCAGACTGTTTCAGGGACTCGGACTATCGAGTAGGACCGTGGATGTGATTACGGTGGCCTGGAGAGATAGTACTAAAAAACGATATGTATCTCATATTAGGAAATGGGAGATGTTCTGTTTACAGTCAAATATATCTTATCATACTGCAGGCATACTGGATGTATTGGAGTTCCTTGCTACATTGCATTTTGTCGAGCAGTTAAGCTATAGTGCCATTAATAGTGCTCGAAGTGCTTTGTCCTATTTAGGGCAAGGGTCCAGACAACACTCTGTTGGATCTCGTCTATTGGTGGCCCGATTCATGAGAGGTATTTTAACAAAAACCCTCCCAGACCTAGATATACGGGAATCTGGGATGTGAGCATAGTTCTCACAGTGCTTTGGCAATGGGCTCCAATTACATCTCTGCCTTTCCAGAGGTTAACGCTCAAAGTGGTCATGTTCATGGTGCTAGTGTCAGCACAATGGGTCCAGATATTGCAAAAGTTACGACAGGACAGCATGCATTATTCTGTAGATAATATTACGTTTTATGTATATGATCTAATCAAACAAAGCAGGCCAGGGATGGCTGGAACCAAAATAAGCTTAAAGTATACCCCATTGACCTGAGACTATGTGTAGTTATGCACATGAGTCAGTATGTCAAGGTCATCAAGAGTCTCAGAGGCTCTGAAACAGCGATGCTCATCAGCCACAAAAACCTCATAGAAAGGTGTCAGTACAAACTATTTCTAGATGGCCGAAACAGGTTTGCATTATACTGGAGTAGAAACTGATGTTTAAATCTCACTCTACCAGGGTGGCGTCAACTTACGCAGCAAAGGCGCAGGACGTGCCTTTAGACCAAATCCTCACCGCAGGATGGTCCAGTGAAGGAACCTTTTTCACGACTTATGATCAACTTGTCCTCGCAATGGAAGGATTTGGGCATGCTGTTTTGGGTTCTATTTGAGTTCTCCTTTGTGATTTCCCCTGCGAAAGAGGGGTTATTACTGTTATTTTATTGTTTAAGACGTTCATTGTATAGTTTAAACAATGTTCAATACATTAGTTGTTTATCCTGTGTCAACCGAAGCAGTGTGTCGTATGGAACTGTATCTACGGCATGAAATCACAGAGCTTTGAAATCTTCACGGAATCACTCACGTGACTCCGAAGTAAAATAGTAAGATTAAATGAGAACTTACCAGTTTGAAGTTTGATCTTTATTTTATGAGTAGTTACGATGAGGGATTACGTGCCCTCCGCTCACAGCCCTCATAATTGCAAAGATCATCTGGTAGTTCTAGTCTTCTGAGTCTTACTATATCACTTTGACTGTAGTTACTGTGATTTCACAGCGCTGCTTTGAAGATTGATGTGCAGGCGCTCTGGCGGGGCTTCTTCACGTAATCCCTCATCATAACTCCTCATAAAATAAAGATCAGACTTCAAACTGGTATGTTCTCATTTAATCTTACTATTAAATTGCGTTGTGCAAGTCTCATGGAAGCTCAGCGCCTCATATTCCGCTTGGGGAGTATGCATCCTCTGGGCTTGAACATTGAATTTTCTCAATTCTGTTAACCTTTGCTGTCTCCTCCCCTTCCCATCTCTCCCTCAGCCCTCGGGCCCTGGCATTCTCTCTCTCTCTATCTCTCTCCCCCTCCCTAGTCACACTAGCTTCTCATTTTCACACTACAAACAGCTTACAATGGTTTGTTCCCTTTATCATCGATACTTTTTTTGCATATCTTTTATTCATTGTTCTTTATCTCTCCACATCACCGTCTATATCTCTCGTTTCCCTGATCCCTGACTAGTCTGAAGAAGGGTCTCGACCCGAAACGTCGCCTATCTCCTTCACTCCTTAGATGCTGCTGCACCCGCTGAGTTTCTCCAGCCTTTTGTGTACCCTCTCATGGAAGCTCTCTATTTCCATCTAGTGAAATCAGGTGGTAATGCAGGTAAAAAGTATATTGACGCACACCACATTTGAACTACATTGGATGATATTGGCGTTAATGCAAATTTTCTCAGAGGCAGATCTGTGACGTAAATTTCTTATGTTTATGCCTTCTCTGCAGCTATCAGTTTTGAAATTGTAAGTCAACAGGATGGAATGCCGAGTACGGCTCGAGAAATTAAATTTACGCTGTGGTAAAAACCGAGAGAGTGCTGCCGTGATAAAGATTTGGTGCCTTTTCCCCTCCAGTGCTTGGGCTTGGTAGAAGCTGGCAGATTTTCATTTCCCACATGACTGCCTGTGTGAGGAGTAGAGTGAGCTGTACTTGGTCACTGGATTTATCCCTAGTGGTTTTATGTAATTTTTCTGGTTCATGGATTTTTTTTTTTTTTCAAAAATAAACTTTATTCAGAATAAAAAATATATACAAATCATATACAAAAACAAAAGCAGTGCAAAACCTCACAACATTCTCAGCACCTGTACTTTAGTGGTTTAGTTTAGTTTAGAGATACAGCGTGGAAACAGGCCCTTCAGACCAGCGAGTCCACGCTGACCAGCGATCACCCCGTACAGTCGCACTATCCTACACAATAGGGATGATTTACAATTTACAGAAGCCAATTAACCAACAAACCTATGCATGTTTGGAATGTGGGAGGAAATCAGGGCACCCGGAGAAAACCCATGCTGTCACAAGGAGAACGTACAAACTCCATACAGACAGCACCTGTAGTCAGGATCGAACGTGGGCCTCTGGGACTTTAAGGCAGCAAGCAATTCTACCGCTGGACCACAATGCCTCCCTATGGTTTCCCCAGAGTACAGGAGACCATTATTTGAACAACAAATGCAGCACATTAGATTGAATGAAATGCACTTGAATCACTGTTGCTTCTGGAAGGACTCTCTGTGTCCGTGGCTAGTAGAAAAGGAAGAGAAACCAAGTCAAGTGTTACATCTCCGACTTTTAATGTTTTGATACTCTGTACGATGTTTTCTCTGTGAATTCACCAGTCTCCATCTAAACTTCGACCTTGTTTTGATGATGACACAATGAAGTTGTAGGATGCACATACGAACAGTAACAGTAATACGAGAAGAACAGTTTGAGTAGATTGATGGCGTGTGTGTCTTTGCAATTTCAGGAGTTGTTAAAGTGGATTACGGAGATGTGTCGGCAAGAAGGCGCCTGAGAGAGAGACTGAAGTGTAATTCTTTCTCCTGGTACTTGGAAAACATTTATCCTGACTCCCAGATCCCAAGGCATTACTATTTACTTGGTGAGGTAGGAATCTTTAATAATTTCCTTTCTCTTTGCTAGTCAATATTAACCTACTTCGAGTAATAAGTGACCATATTGTAAGAATTAAAATTCAATAAATTAAAGAATTTGCTGATGTCGCTCTCTCAAACTTTACTAGACTTTATGTAGAGAATGGTCCCGTCCTACCATCTACCTGATCGGAGACCATCAGTCTTTAATAGGACACTACTAGACTTTACCTTGCACTAAACATTATTCCTTTTATCATGTATCTGTACACCGTAGACAGCTTGATTGTAATCATGTTTTCATCCAGTGGATGGATAGCAAGCAACAAAAAGCTTTTCATTGGTACTCGATACAGGTGACAACAATAAACTAAACTAAACCAAACTAAGATGTTTTTTCACCCCCTCTCTCTTCCCTGTCCCACTTGGAGTCACATCCATTTCTCCCTTTCCCCCTCACCCTGTCTCCCTTCCAGCTACATTCCTTCCTCTGCCTTCACAATTCTCTCCTTTTCCACCCTTATCTCATACATTTGGTCTTTTCTTCTCTGGCCTTTGTCCAACCATCAATCTATCAAAGCAAAACCCTCATCTGTATCTATCCATCACTTGCCAGAATACACACAAAATGGAGTAACTCAGCAGGTCAGGAGGTAGGTGCAAAGAACTTGCGGATGCTGGTTTAACAAAGAAAGACACAAAGTGCTTGAGTAACTAAACAGGTCAGGTAGCATCTCTGGAGATCATGGATAGTGACATTTTGGATCGGATCCCTTCTCAGGTTGAAGAAGGGTCCTGACCGAAAATGTTGACTATCCATTCCCTCCACAGATGCTGCCTGACCTGCTGAGTTCCTCCTGCACTTTGTGTTATTATCGATTTCACAGGTTAAAGACACTGAACATTGATAATCATTGCCATTGCAATCATCTCTGGAGAAAAAGAATAGGTGACTTTTCGAGTCGGAACCCATCTTAAGACTGAAAGTAGCGTTCCGACCTGAAAAGTCCAGCATTTTGTGTCTACCATCGGTATAAACCAGCATCTGTAGTTCCTTACTATCATTTGCCAGGCGTTGTTTCTTGCTGGTCTTCCTTTTGAGGTTAATGGAGGCCCACGTTAGACTTGCTAAAACTGGCGCAGTTATCCACCCAAGTTGCTGTTCCCCTACTGATTTCCCTGCACTATGTTCAGTGTTGAAATGTAACGTACAGGTAATGAACATGCATGGAACTCCTCTCATTATTGTCTGTTGAGATTCACAAGAAGATGCTGTCGTATGGAGTTTGTACATTCTCCTCAGGACCACGTGGGTTTCTCTGGGTGCTGCGGTTTCCTCCCACATTCCATCGACATACAGGTTTGTAGGTTGATTGGCTTTGGTAAGTTGTAAAATATTGTCCCTAGTGTGTAGGATTGTGTTGGTGTATGCTGTCATCGCTGGTTGGTGAGGTCTCAGTGGGCCGAAAGGCCTGTTTCCACACTGTAACTCTAAAGTCTGAAGTAAGGTGTAATCTCTAAAAGGCTGGCTATATGGACAGAGTAATATCAGATGACATTTAATATAAAAACATGCAGAGATTTGTGCTAAATCATTTTGGAGCCTAAGTTGTATGTAAGTGCTTTCAAACTATTAAGACTGCCGTCTAACACGTAAGAAATTCAGCGATGTCTTGGAAAAAGCATATTTGAAGCAGTAAAATGGAGACACAAGAAACGCTGCAATCATGAGTAAAGCACAAAATGCTGGATTAGCCCTGTGGAAATGTAAATAGATTTCCCGCAAGAATTTTATAAAGGATTTTCAGAATAAAAAGTTCAAAACTGTGAGGCGTTAAAAAAAAAAGACATAATAGTGGTTGACTAACTCAGTGAGTCAGGCAGCATCTGTGGAGGGAATTAATAGATGGTGTTTCAGGTCGGGACCCTTCCTCAGACCTGAAACGTCACCTATCCATTCTCTGCACAGATGTGCTCTAAGCCTACGAGTTATTCCAGCCCTTTATGTTATATATTTCAACTACCACCATATTTTGGAGGGGGTCTGTTTCTGTCAATCCTACAAGATTCATCGTATGATGTTGTGGTACAGCGTTAAAACTGCAAGATTTAAAACCTATAAGGGATGTAGGTTATTGTTAAAACTTGATCGATACAGTTCGTAAGTTCACAAGTCAAAGGAGCGGAAGTAGGCCATTCGGCCCATCTAATCTACTCCGCCATTCAATCATGCTGATCTATCTTTCACTCTTAACCTCATTCTCCTGCTTTCTCTCCGTAACCCTTGACACACTTACCCATCAAGTATCTATCAATCTCAGCCTTAAAAATACCCAATGACTAGGCCAGTAGGTCAAAGTAGTAATATACTTTGATGGAAAAAGTAAACAGAGATGATGTTGGTCAAATAACATGGGATGTTTATACACAGGATATATGCAATTGAAAACTGGAGATATGGGGGGGGAATGGTTAGTAAAGCAAATGAAATGGTGGGATTCAACAATGGAGGCAGAGAAAGCGAAAGCTAGAAGGTTATGATGAAACTCTCCAATACGCAAGGGTAGTTCAAAATTGCGTCCAATTCTAGCCAGCGCGTTTCAGACATATTTAAAGAAAGTGCAAAAAAGATTTATTGGAATGGTTTTTGATATGAGGAATTTCAGTTCCAAATTAGATTTGAGAAAACAAAGCTGTTCTCCTTGGAGCAAGGAAGGTTGAGAAGGTTTGAGAGAGATGTACATGGTCATAACGGTTCACAATAAGGTAACATGAGATTTTAAAGTTTGCATAAAAGATCGCAAAAGAACCAATGTGAGAAACAGCTTTATTACTACAAGTTGTCAGGATCTGGAATTCACTATGTATTGGTGGTGGGAACAGAATCAATCAGTGTCTTCAAAGGTCAGTGGAAAAGGTATTTGAGAAAATATTTCCGGGGCTGTGGGAAAAGAGCAGGGAAATGGGACTGATAGATTGCTGTGCTGGGAGTTGCCATTGATTCAGTTTTAGTTATAGTCCTCCGGCCCAACTCGTCCATGCCGACCAAGGTGACTCATCTAAGATAGTCCATTTGCCCACGTTTAGTGCATAGCCTCCATACCTTTTCTATCTTTTCCAGTCTGAAGAAGAGTCCCGAAACTTCATCTAATCATGTTTATGAAGGAACTGCCGATGCTGGAAAATCGAAGGTAGACAAAAATGCTGGATAAACTCAGCAGGTGCAGCAGCATCTATGGAGCGAAGGAAATAGGCAACGTTTTGGGCCGAAACCCTCCTTCAGACTGATGTGAGGGTGGGGGGGGGGGGGGGGGGGGAGGGGGGGGGGGAGAAGAAAGGAAGAGGAGGAGCTAGAGGACTGAGGGAGAGCTGAGAATGGGAGGAGACAGTAAGGACTACCTGAAATTAGAGTCAAGGGGGGAGGTAAAGTGACAAGTGTAGCATTTCTTGCGGTTGCAAGGGAAAGTGCACGGAGAGAGGGTGGTTCAGGTGGGAAGGGACGAATTGACCAAGGAGTTACGGAGGGAACGGTCTCTGTGGAAAGCAGACAGGGAAGGAGATGGAAAGATGTGGCAAGTGGTGGGGTCACGTTGGAGGTGGCGAAAATGACAGAGGATTATTTCTCCCGCTCCGGGCACTTTCCCTTGCAACCGCAGGAAATGCTTCTCATAATTCGCTTGGGCAGTTTGTACCCCAGCGGTATGGACATTGACTTCTCCAATTTCAGGTAGTCCTTAATGTCTCCTCCCCTTCTCAGCTCTCCCTCAGCTTTCTGGCTCCTCCTCTTCCTTTCTTCTCCCCCCCCCCCCCCCCCCCACATCAGACTGAAGAAGGGTTTCGGCCCGAAACATTGCCCACTTTCCTTCGCTCTATGGATGCTGCTGCACCCGCTGAGTTTCTCCAGCATTTTTGTCTACCTTTATCTTATCATGTTCTCCAGAGATGCTGCCTGACCTGCTAAGTTACTCCAGCTTTTTGCATCTATCTTTGAAACAAACTAGCATCTGCCGTTCATTTCCATTACATCTTTTCTATCTGTGTACCTGTCCATGCTTCTTTTAAATGCTGTAAAAGTATAGTTGGCAAAATAGTCAGCTCATGTGTTATAATAATCTTATGATTCGGCTTCTGTGGCATACGAACTCAATAAAGGGCGGTGAAGGTAACTTCAAATGTCCAAAAGTGAAGTGAAAGCACTTCAGATGGACTAATTTTATCCTTACACAATTTATCCTTGATAAACTACATCTAATCCCAATCATCGTATTTGTACTTTTGTTAGTTGATTTATAATGGCACTCAAATTCACATATCAAATACTCAGAGAGGAATTTCTTGGAGGAAAGTAGGCAGATGCAGGTTGAAATCAAAGATAGACACAAAATACTGGAGTAAAGTCCCTGTCCAACTTACATGTCCTTGGCACGCTAATTACGCGACCTCGTGGTCACGTGTAGGTGCGACAGTCCCGCGTGACTTCCTGCATCCGCACAGCCGTCTGGAGCACGTGACATCATTTGAAGATGGACACAAAAGGCAGGAGTAACTCAGCAGGACTGACAGCATCTCTGGAGAGAAGCAATGGGTGATGTTTCGGGTCGAGAACCTTCTTCAGTCTGAAAGAAGGGTCTTGACCCAAAACGTCATCCATTCCTTCTCTCCAGAGATGCTGCCGGTCCCGCTGAGTTACTCCAGCATTTTGTGTCTACAATTTTCTTGGCCCCGCTCTGGGAGTAGAAGTGGGGGCGGATCCGGACCGCAATGGCCGTGAGTCCCAGGCCGAGCTCGGCGATCGTTTGCCTGCTGTTGGAGGTGAGACGTTGCGTCGCGCCAGGGTCTTGGGCCTGTCTCACTTTGGCCGTCAGTTACGCGACAGGCCGGTGGCGCGCAAAGATTTCGTTTGCTACAAAATTTCGGAGCGCCGCGCGATACCGTGCACAACTCCATACCCCTCTGTGCTTCTCAGTGGGACTGGCCCCGCGCGACCACACGATGCCCGTGCACCTCAACGAGACGATGAGGTCACGTGATTTGCGTGCCAAGGACACATAAGTGGGACAGGGCTTTAACTCAGCGGTAGACAAAAATGCTGGAGAAACTCAGCAGGTGAGGCAGCATCTATGGAGCGAAGGAAATAGGCAACGTTTCGGGTCGAGAGCCTTCTTCAGACTGATGTGGGGGTGGGGGGGGGCGAGTAGAAGAAGGAAAGAGGTCGAGACAGTGGGCTGTGGGAGAGCTGGAAAGGAGAGGGGAAAGAGCAAACTTGGCTGTGGTAACGGTTCTGGGTCAGGATGTGGTCGTAAAGTTGGAGGGAAGGGGGAGTCACAGAGAGGGGGCAGTGAGAGAGGCAAACATGTCTGTGGTAACGGGTCTGGTAACGTGGCTGTGGTAACGGGTTTACGGGGTAACAGGTAACGAGTAACTCAGCGGCACAGGCAGCATTTATAGAAAAAAGGAAAAGGTGACGTTTTAGGTCAAGACCCTTCTTCTGACATAAGAAATAAGAAATTCTTATTGAGTTGCATTTCCATCTACCCGGGCATATAGAAATATGAATTTCACTTTTAGGAGGTGTGAGTTTCCAGTAACTGCAAAATCAATGTATTTCTGCGCTAATCATGTCTGGTTTATTTCCAGATTAGGAACGTTGATACTAACCAGTGCCTGGATAACATGGGGCGGAAAGAGAATGAAAAGGTCGGCATCTTCAATTGCCATGGCATGGGGGGCAATCAGGTAAGACGTGACATCCAGGATGCTTATAGTGGGGGTGTGAGTTTGAGTTTGTCGCGTGTACCCGAGGTACAGTGAAAAGCTTTTGTTGTGTGCTAACCAGTCAGCAAAAAGACTACATGATTACAATCGATCTGTCCACACTGTACAGATACATGATAAAGAGAATAACGTCAATAGCGTTAAGTGCAAGATACAGTCTGGTAAAGTCCGATCAAAGATAGTCCCAGGGTCCCAATGAGGTAGATAGTAGTTCAGGACCACTTTCTAGTTTTTGATGGGATTGACATCAGTTTGCCTCTTCTATTGCTTTTGTTGTGAACCAATCAGCAGAAAGACTGTACATGAATACAACCACAGTGTACAGATACAAGATAAAGGGTATAACATTAGTGCAAGATAAAGTCCAGTAAAGGATCAAAGATAGTCCAAGGGTCTCCAGTGATGTAGATGGTAGATCAGGACTGCTCTCTAGTTGGTGACAGGATGATTCAGTTGCCTGATAACAGCTGGGGAAAAAACTGTCCCTGAAACTGGAGGTGCACGTTTTCACACTTCTGTACCTCTTGTCTGGTTGGACTGGTCCTTCATTATTCTGGTGGCCTTGCTGAGGCAGCATGGTGCAAATGGAGTTGATGAAAGGGAGGTTGGCTTGTGTGATGGTCTGGGCTACGTCCACAATTCTCTGCAATTTCTTGCGGTCTTGGATGGAGCTGTTCTCAAACCTATGCACCTTGATAAAAAGCTTTCTGTGGCACATCTGTAGAAGTTGGTGAGAGTTATTGGAGACATGCCAAACTCCCTAACTCTTCTAAGGAAGTAGAGGCCTAGGTCTTCTTTCTTGGCCATTGCTTCAATGAGTCGTGTAGGAATCAATGCAAGGATCAGGATGTGCAGACTCTGTCAAACGTAGCACACTAGCTTAGATGAGGCCTCTTGTATGCATTGGACAACACAGAAACAAGCCCTGCAGCCCATCTTGTCCACACCAATGAGACCATGCTGTGGAGTCCACAACAATGAAATTAGCTAAAACATATCAAAATGGAATGTAAGAAATTAAAGAAACGAAACTAAGATGAATTAACAAAAAATCATACTTTTTGCTTCTTGTGCTTTTGTTCTATAATCATTAAAATTAGTGGGGTCTCAGATTCTGCAGCAGGTAGGTCTGCTGAATCTGTAACTATATTTTGGACTTCTGCATTTCACAGTGTATGGATAAAGTTGTGGATGTAGCCCAGACCATCATACCTACCTCTCTGCCATTGACTCACCCCAGACACCCTTCTCCTGTCTTCCATCAGGCCAGAGGTATAGAAGTGAGAAAAAGCACCTCCAGATTCAGGGACAATTTCCTCCCTGCTGTTATCAGGCACTGAACCTGATAACAACTAGAGAATGGTCTTGACCTCCCATCCATCCCATTAGAGACCTTTACTTAGACTTAGTTCCTCCCACACTGTTGAGTGCATTGGCAGCAAACTCTCCCCATTCTGTTCGGTTATGTGAGCCGTCTTCCACCCTCGATAGGTTTGTGTCCCAGGCTCCATTTGAGTTTGGGTCGGCCTCTTTTCCTTCCATCAGGTTGCCATGTCATTGCTATCCTAGGTGCACGTTCTGGTGACATCCTGCGTACCTCTATCTCCTGGCTGAGAAGCTTTGTTACAGTTTCACTGTAGATCTCCTCCTTTGTGATGTGGTCTCTGCAGCTAGTCTTCAGGATCTTCCTCAAGCAGCGTTTTTGGAATGCATCCAATTTCTTTTTCATCTTCACATTGATTTTCCATGTCTCACTGGCATAGAGGGCTGTAGGGAGGACTACGGACTGGAAGAGCTTGACTTTTAGCATCTTGGATAGTCCGCCACTAGACCATATTGGCTGCATTCGTCTGAAGACTGATGCAGCTTTACCAATTCGTGAGTTGATGTCGACCTCGACATCTCCATCTACTGTGAACATGCTGCCAAGATAGGTAAATCTTGTGGCGTTTTCCACAGGTTCCCCATTGATTATCAGTTGGTCTGTTGGCTGCTGGTCTCCAGTCTGCATTTTCTTAGTCTTCTGGCAGCTGATCTTTAATCCAACCTTTGATGCATTCTTCTCCAGAGCGGTTGGCATCTCTTGAAGGGTGTGTCTCGACTCTGCTAGTAGTACAATGTCATCGGCAAAATCTAGGTCTGTGAGGAGTCTTCCTGTTCTCCACGGTATTCCACAGTCAGGTTTGTTCATTGTCTTCTGCATGAAATAGTCGATCGTGACAATAAACAGTAAGGGGGATAGAAGGCAACCTTGTCTTACCCCTGTGACAATGTCAAATAATTCTGTGTTTACTGAATCAATCTTGACGCAGCAACTGGATCCCTCGTAAAGGTTTTTGAAGATGTTTATGAAAGCCTCTGGGATGCCATACACTTTAAGAATTTGCCACAGGGTGTCTCTATGTACACTATCGAATGCCTTTTTGAAATCAACATAGTTTGAACTATCTTTCAACGGGCTTTACTGGACTTTATCCTGCACTAAATTTGATACCATTTATTCTGTATCCGTACAGTGTGGACGGTTTGATTGTAATCATGTATAATCTTTTCACTAACTGGATAGTACACAAAAAAAAGTATTTCATTGTACACTCCCAACACATACAACTTTGTAGGTTAATAGTCTATTGTAAATTGACCTTAGAGTGTAGGATAGCACTAGCGTACAGGGTAATTGATGGTCAGCATGGACTCAGTGGGCCAATGGGCATGTTTCTGCTCTGTATTTCTGAAATCCAAATCTACCTCAATACATGTGGCAATAATAATAATAAACTAAATGTGGGATATTCTATGGTTTGTCTTTGATAACAGAGAGATAAATTGAATTCTGTGGAATAATTGAGCAACTGTAGGGTGATCCATTATGCTCCTTAGTTTTCTATTGTACAGTTGTCGGGCAGTCTGATTTCGCAGGACAATTTGGATGTTGCATCTCTCAAGACTGATAAATGTTTGCATTCAGCTGTAGATTGTGCTGCTAAAATTAAGAACAAGGGTGGTGTGAGCTGGAAAATAACCAAATGCTTATCTGTGCTTTATGCTGATAAGGTGCATAGAATTAGACAGTGACACTGCTAACTTCAGAGGCGAGTCTGGAATGTTGCCACGTCTAAATACTCTTTCTTGGCTAAGTGGTATGTGCTTGGTAAGAATTGTCAAAGCAGTTTGATTACAGATTCTCAAGCATATCATGCATTTGGATGATGGACAATTTGCTGACCAGAACAAAATCACCTCAGGGTTTCTCTTATTTAGGCCTGGATAGAGTGGATGTGGAGGATGTTTGTGGGAGAATCTAGGACTAGGGGGCACAGCCTGAGAATAAAAGGACGTTACTTTAGAAAGGAGATGAGGAGGAGTTCCTTTGGTGAATCTGTGGAATTCATTGACAGGGGTTACAGGGAGAAGGCAGGGATTATGGGAGGAGAATGACGTTGAAAGAGAAAGATAGATCAGAGATGATTGAATGGTGGAGTAGACTTGAAGGGCCAAATGGCCTAATTCGGCTCCAAGAATGTATGAACATAAACTTATTTGATAAGAAAGTTTTTTTTTCTGAGGAGACTTAATTATTTGGTAATAGCAGAATTTGATAATCCAGGATTTATTTTAGAGAGAAAAATCTATGTTTTTGCTTAGTTTGTCCTTCACCCCCTTGTTAAATGTGTTAAAATCAGCAATATTCTAAAGCATAACATCAACTGCCAAATCAAGAGCGATTTGGGACATAATGACGTACACATCTTCAATGTCCTCACCCATTTGCTTTCATCACCTAGGGCTCTGGGAGGAGGGGAGAAAATAATCAGGTTCTGGAGATTTAACAAGCTGTTTTATCCATTATCTTTTTTCGATATATTTTTTGTTTCCAATTACTTTCTTGTTTTTTTGTTGCCTTTTCTATCTGATCCAGTTTGTTGGATTTCCCCATTTCCTTACATTTGTGTAATCCATTTATTTTAGCTGGAACCCGCTTTTTACCCAAGGTCTTGACCACAATTGCATTTAAAAAATATAAATGCAACTTTTGCCATTTCCTATAACCATTCTCCTATAACTTTAAAGTTATTGATAATTAAATAGTAGATTTTCTTCACTCCTGTTATTATTGTCACGTGTACTGAGGTGCAATGAAAAGCTTTTGTTTGTGTGCTATCCAGTCAAAGGAACGATTATCATGAATATAATCGAGATGTCCATAATAGAGATGTCCACAGATAAAGGATAAAGGGGATAACATTTAGTGCATAATGAAGTTCTATTAAGGAAAGTTTAAAGGTCTCCAATTATGTAGATGGGAGGTCAGGACCGCATTCTAGCTGATGAGAGGAGCGTTCAGTTGCCCGATGACACCTGGGAAGAAATTGTCCCTGAATCTAACTATTTATTATTTAGTTCACGTTTTTTCAAGGTATGATTAAATGAGTTATGATTAAAATATGATTGAATGAATTGTGATTAAATTAAATACCAGAGTGCATTTGGCTTTGCAAACAAAATGACACCTGATACATATTGTGCTGATAATGGAAACAATATTCTTGACGAATAATATTTTGTACATTGATTATCTTTCCTCTTTTCATTTACTGTATATTGAAGCAAAAGTTAATTTCTCAAAATTACTTTTAGAAATTGGAAGCGTGATATCCAGTAAGGTAGCATTTCAGATAGCAATAAGAAGACTAACTAATCCTCAACATGTTACCTTGATTGCATCTTTGTAAAAACAATTTGTAATCAGAGTGAGTTTGCATTGAACTAGGCTCATCAGCAAGTGTGCTTTCTACTTGTAGATTCTTATTCAATGCAATGCAAGACAATCAAATTTGAATATGAAATCAGTGAATAGTGTAGGGCTCATCTTGTTCTCGTAATTTCAGTTGCATGTAAGGGCATCCTAGTGATCTCTGGTACCATGTCTATTTGACCTGTTAATGTAAAGTGAAAGATCTCGACCCAAATCGTAACCCACTCCTTCTCACCAGAGATGCTGCCTGTCCCGCTGAGTTACTTCAGCTCTTGTGTCTATCTTCAATGTAAAGTTCAAGTTTTGCATGGTAGGTGACAACAGTCGCTGAATTGTAGATGTAGCCAGTTCTTCATGGTCGCATTAAACATATTCTTTTGATAGACACAAAGTGCTGGAGTAACTCAGCGGATCAGGCGGCATCTCTGGAGAAAAGGAATCAGTGATGTTTCTGGTCGAGGCTCTTCTGAGAGTCAAGGGAAAGGGAAATGAGAAATATAGACGGTGATATAAAGTGATATAGAACAAATGAATGAAAGATATGCAAAAAATAACAATGATCAAGGAAAGGTGGAGCCCACAATTGTCCATTGTTGGCTATGGGATAGTTGATAACAAGTTATACAGACAGTGAAACTCAGCAGGACAACCGTGAAACTAGTGCGACTACTAGAGTGGGGAAGGACGGAGACTGAGGGGGTGCGTTACTTGAAATGAGAGAAATCAATTTTTATACTACCGGGTTGTAAGCGAAATATGAGGAGCGGTTTCTCCAATTTGTGTTTGGCCTCACTCTGACAATGGAAGACCTTCGCTCAGTCTGCCTTAGCGTATGTGATTGCCCGGTTGCAAAACACTTTAACTCTCCTTCCCATTCCCATACTGACCTTTCTGTCCTGGGCCTCCCCTATAATCCCAGACACCCATACCAATCATATCCATCCATTCCGACCAAGACGCCCGATCTAAGCTAGTCCTATTTGCCAGCATTGATCCAAACTCTCTAAACCTTCATTACAAGGTTTAGGGTGTTGGGCATGTCCCCAATAACTCTCACCAACTTCTACAGATGGGCCATAGAAAGCATTTCATTGGGATGCATCATAGCATGGTTTGGGAACAGCTCCATCCAAGACTGCAAGAAATTGCAGAGAACTGTGAACACAGCCCAGACCATCACATAAACCAACCTCCCTTCCATTGACTGCATTTGCACCTCACGCTGCCTCGGCAAGGCCACCAGCACAATCAAGAACAAATCTCACCCCGATTACTCCCTCTTTTCCTTGCTCACATCAGGCAGGAGGTGCAGAAGCATGAAAACACACACCTCCAGATTCAGGGACAGTTTCTTCCCAGCTGTCATCATTCAACTGAAGCATCCTATCCACAACTAGAGAGCGGCTCTGAGCTACCATCTACCACATTTGTGACCCTCGGACTATCTGTAATCGAACTTAACTGGGTTTTATCTTGGACTTTATTCCCTTTATCCTGCATCTGTACATTGTGGACCTTGATTGTAATCTTGTCTTTCCGCTGACTGGATAGCATGCCACAAAAAAGCTTTTCACTGTACCTTGGTACACATGACAATAATGATAAACTAACTAACTAAACTAATTTGTACTGTTCATGTGTATAATTATACGTCGGCACAGCGGTAGAGTTGCTGCCTTACCGTGCCAGAGACCCAGGTTCAATCCTGTCTATGGGTGCTGTCTGTACGGAGTTTGTACGTTCTCCCTGTGACCATGTGGGTTTTCTCCGAGTGCTCCGGTCTCCTCCCATATTCCAAAGACGTGCAGGTTTGTAGGTTAATTGGCTTCAGTAAAATTGTAAATTGTTCCTAGTGTGCTGGATAGTGCGAGTGTATGGGTTGATCTTTGGTCGGCGTGGACTTGCTGGGCCAATCTGCTCTGTATCTCTAAAGTCTAATTGCATTAGTTTGGTAGTGAATTGTTGGTTAATTGGCTTGTGTAAATTGTCCCTAGTGAGTAGGGTAGAACTAGTGTACGGGTAATCGATGGTTGGTGCGAACTCTTGGGCAGAAAGGCTTGTTTCCACACTGTATCTCTAAACTAAACTATACTGTTCTTCTTTTCCTTCCAGGTATTCTCCTATACAGCAGATAAAGAGATCAGGACGGACGATCTATGTCTCGATGTGTCAAGGCTTAATGGTCCAGTCGTGATGCTTAAGTGTCATCACATGAGAGGGAACCAGTTGTGGGAATATGATGTCCAGGTAGGTTAATAAAGCCTCTGTCCCATTTACGTGTCCTTTGCATGCTTATTACGTGACCTCGTTGTCGCGTTGAGGCGCGACGGTCCCGCGAGAGACGCTCGCATCATCATGTGCCCGCAGCTGTCTGGAGCACGTGATGTCATTTGAATATGGACACAAAATGCAGCAGTAACTCAGCGGGAACGGCAGCATCTCTGGAGAGAAGCAATGGATGATGTTTTGGGTCGAGAATCTTCTTCATTCTGAAAGAAGGGTCTTGACCCAAAACGTCATCCATTCCTTCTCTCCAGAGACGCTGCCGGTCCCGCTGAGTTACTCCTGCATTTTGTGTCTACATTCAATCTTCTTGGCCCCGCTCTGGGAGTAGGAGTGGGGGCGGACCGGATCCGCAACGGCCGTGAGCCTCAGGCTGAGTTTGACAATCGCTTGCCTGCTTCTGCTGCTGTTGGAAGTGAGACGTTGCGTCGCGCCAGGGTCTTGGGCCTGTCCCACTTTGGCCGTCAGTTACGGGACAGGCCGGTGGCGCGCAAAGATTTTGTTCGGTACAAAATCCCGGAGCGCCGCGCGATACCGCGCACAACTCCATACCCCTCCGCGCTTCTCAGTGGGACCGGCCCTGCGTGGCCACACGATGCCCGTGCGCCTCAACGCGACGACGAGGCCGTGTAATTTGCGTGCCAAGGACACGTAAGTGGGACAGGGCCTTTAGTCACGGTTTATAAGCCTGTTCACTCAGTGACTCAACGCAGATTCTTCCTTTGTGGGATGGCATATTGGTTAAATGGCATTTTAGTCTTTTTTGTATTTTTCAGTTAAGCAAAAATATCTTCTTTCCGTTCCAACTCAATGTTTTTGAAGTATTACAACTAACAAGAGGGATCAATAACGTTTTAGACTTGCAACTATTCCTCATTTTCCTTCTCTCCACCCTAGTATGCACCCATTTCTCCCACTATTAATTCCATCCATTCTCACCTTTAAAGATTTAGACTTTATAGATCTCCCTGTGACTGCGTGGGTTTTCCCCAGGTGCTCCATTTTCCTCCCACTCTACAAATACGTACACGTTTGTAGGTTAATTGGCCTGATCTGCCGAGTGACTCCAGCACTTTGTGTCTATTTTGGTGTAAACCAGCATCTGCTGTTCTTTATTTCCCCATAATTCTGTCTCTGGCTTTCCACAGTGGTCTTAGACCCCAGAGATTAATCTTCCTTATCACATTTTAAGACACCCAGCACTTCCCACATTCCATCGGCATGCAGATTTGTAATTTGCTTAGGATGCAAAAGGGTGGGATAACATGGAACTAATGTGTGGGTGATCGATGGTCAACATGAACTCGATCGGCCGAATGGGTTGTTTCCACGCTGCATCTCTAAACTAAACTAAACTAAGATCTTAGGCATGATAGCAGACCCAATTGAAGTGATTCATTTACAAAGGAAATTGATGGCCACGGAAATCATCTAAACAAGATTCTAAATGCTATAGAAATCTTATGTGAAGAAGGGACTGACACGAATCGTCAACTATCCCTGTTCTCCAGAGAGGCTGCCCGTCCCGCTGAGTTACTCCAGCACTTTGTGTCTTTACATGCTGCAGAAGTTCAGTCAGAACGAGCTCCAACAGTATGTTCCATGTGGAGAACAGTGATTCTGAATCTAAGTTCAGGAATTCATCTTTACACCACCTCCATGCGTTGGTCTCAGACTTACTTTCAGTAAAATGGTCAAATATTGGTAGTTCCATCTAGAACGGTCAACATTTTTCAGCACAATTCAGGCCACTTTTGATTTTCCTGAACTATACATAGATTCATACAGCACAGATACAGACCTTTCTGTCTTACTTACCCACGCCAACCAAGATGCGCCATCTCCGCTACTCCCACATGTCCGCGTTTAGCCCATATCCCTCTAAACCGTTCCTATCCACGTAGGTTATTTTGCAAAAATAATGTGCAATGGGCAGCACAGTGGCACAGCCAGTGAACTTGGGTTTGACCCTGACCTCGAGTGGTGTCTGTGTGGAGTTTGCACGTTCTCTCTGTGACCAATAGACAATAGACAATAGGTTCAGGAGTAGGCCATTCGGCCCATCGAGCCAGCACCGCCAGTCAATGTGATCATGGCTGATCATCCACAATCAGTACTCCATTCCTGCCTTCTCCCCATATCCCCTGATTCCGTATCTTTAAGAGCCCTATGTAGCTCTCTCTTGAAAGTATCCAGAGAACTAGCCTCCACTGCCCTCTGAAGCTGAGAATTCCACAGACTCACCACTCTCTGTGTGAAAAAGTTTCCTCATCTCCATTCTAAATGGCTTACCCCTTATTCTTAAACTGTGGCCCCTGGTTCTGGACTCCCCCAACATCGGGAACATGTCTCCTGCTAGTGTGTCCAAACGCTTAATAATCTTATATGTTTCAATAAGATTCCCTCTCATCCTTCTAAATTCCAGAGTATACAAGCCCAGCCGCTCCATTCTCTCAGCTAATAACAGTCCCGCCATCCCGGGAATTAACCACGCAGGTTTCCCCCCGGGTGCTCCAATTTCCTCCCAAAGACATGCAAGTTTGTAGATTGGCCTTTGTAAAATTGCCCCTAATGTGTAGAAAGTAGGTGAGAAAGTGGGATAACATAGAACCAGTGTGAATATGTGATCGATGGTCAGAGTGAACTCGGTGGGCTGAAGAGCCTTTTTTCATGCTATATCACTAAACTAAACTAAATTAAATTCATGTTGTAACTCAGCGGGACAGGCAGCATCTCTGGAGAGAAGGAATGGGCAATGTTTCGGGTCAAGACCCTTTTTCAGACCAGAAACTTCGCCCATCCCTTCTCTCCAGAGATGCTGCCTGTCCCGCTGAATTACTCCAGTATTTTGTGTCTACCTTCGATTTTAACCAGCATCTGCAGTTCTTTTTTACATAAATTCATGTTGTCATCTGTTGCCGGCCTTGATTTGTTCTGGTCTTTTCCTACTTCCAGTTCCTCCCACACTACTTTCAGTCTGCAGAATGGTTCTGAACTGACGCCACCCATCCTTTTCCTCCCAAGATGCTGCCTGACTCACTGAGTTACTCCAGCACTTTGTGTCTACCTTCATTCTAAACTAAAATCGTTCCGATAAAACATATGCATTTTAGTCCACCACCAGATGGGGCTAGTTATACATCATTGTGCATTTTTTGCATGTGGGCTGGTCTTCAGGTAAATATTGATCAGAAAATCTATATCACAAAGTCTCAGAGGGTCAGGCAGAATCTCTGGAAAACATGGGTAGGAGGCATTTCAGACAGTAGAAGGGTCCTGACTCAAAACGTCGTCCATGTTCTCCAGCGATGCTGCCTGACCTTCTGAGTTACTCCAGCACTTTGTATCTTTTTTTTTGTAAACCAGCATCTGCAGTTCCGTGATTCTACAAGAAAATCTTTGCTTCAAATTTCCATGCTGAGATGTTACAAGGTTTATTATTTCATTTATTTGCATCACTGAATACATGAATATACAATGTTCCTTTCAAATTTCAGTTGACATTTTATTTTATCCTGTATAGTATTGTACATCAATTATTTAGGTTTAGGTTTATTATTGTCACATATGCTGAGGTAGAGTGAAAAGTTTTATTTTGCATTTTATCCAATCAGATAATACTATAAATAAACACACAGAGGATGATGAGTGCCTGGAACTCGCTGCTAGGGTTGCTGGTTGAGCAGAAATAGTGGCATTAAACAGGCTGTTGGATAGGCACATGTATATGCAGCAAATGGATTATGTGCAGGTAGATAAGAGCACAGTGGCGCAGTGGTAGAGTTGCTGCCTTACTCGCCAGGGAGCCGGGTTCGATCCAGACTATTGGTGCTGTCTGTACGGAGTTTGTATATTCTCCCCGTGACCTGTGGGTTTTCTCTGGGATCTCCGGTTTCCTCCCACAACCCAAAGACAGGTTTGCAGGTTAATTGGCTTGTTCTAATTGTAAATTGTCCCTAGTGTGTGTAGGATAGTGTTAGTGTGTGGGGATAGCTGGTCTGCGTGGATCGGTGGGCTGATTGCCCTGTTTGTGCTCTGTTTCTCTAAAACTAAAATTATGTCGGGCGCATGCTTTCACCCATTCACACTAGTTGTATGCTACACACTAGGGACAATTTAAAGAACCAATTAATATATAAACCTGCACGTCTACACAGCACCCTTGGTCAGGGACTAACCTAGACCTCTGGCGCTGCGAGGCAGCAAGTCTACTGCTGCACCACTGTGTGTATTCTCCATTGTTCTCATGCCTTTCTTGGATGAACAAGAAGCAATTCATGCAGCTATTGAAAATGTGCTTAGTTCCTGGAAACATGTTTACATCCATCACAGGTCTGCCGTTACTATGGAAACTAAAAATTCTTTGGTTATGAATTTCTATTCCAGGTATCTTACCATTTGTCTCTGACTTCACTCAACAGACTCCTGGGTGTCACTCATCACATCGTGTAGTCAATATTTATACGTTTGGCATTTTATTTCAGAAGATTTGTACTAATGGCTCAAGTAATTTTTCATTCTTAAACATCTTTGAAGTTGTACTCTAGTAATTGACAGTCACATTTTGCCAACCAGATTTTTTCCAAAAAGGTTGATTATACGATTAGGATATATTTGGTTCTCTGAATAATAGAAATCACCTGAATATTTCAATGGAATATGTGCGTGGTTGCAGTGGAAGTCAGAATCTTTCCAAAAGAAAGGCGAGTTTAAATTGTGGGCAATTGGAGTGACATTTAGTTTAGAGCCACACTGAGTCCATGCTGACCAATGATCACTCGCACACTGGTTCTATCCCACACAAAAGGACAATTAACTTACAAACCTGTACGTCTTTGGAGTGTGGGAGGAAACCGGAGCAACTCTACCACTGCACCACTGCTGTGCCCGAACAGGTGCTGTACCTCCAGTTTGTCTGTGGTCTCACTCTGGCAATGGAGGAGGGTCAGTATGGGGAAGGGAAGGGGAGCTAAAAAGGTTAGAATCTGGACTTAAAAAGCAGAGTTTTAAAGCTTAGTTTGAGTCGGAAGAAGGGTCTTGACCCAAAGCATCACCTATCTGCAGTATGTTCTCCGGAAATGCTGACTGACCCGCTGAGTTTCTCCAACACTCTGTGTCCTTTAGTTTTAAAGTATCAGCAAAGGCCATCAGTATAAACCTTCCAAATATACAGACCAAATCAAGGGAATTAAATCAAGATCAAGGGTGCTGTTGTTAATCTGTTATTTCCATTGGGGTACCATTCACTATCATTTATCCTTTGGTTTAGAATCACAGTATTTTATTTTAAGTTTTTCACTTTTTCAATAGTGGCAGATCATCCTTTGACTGTGCAGTAGTGTACCAGTGAACTCTGCTCATTTTCACAATTTAAACCTGCAGAAAAACCGCCATAGTTTAAATACAAAAGGACACAAAGTGCTGGTGTAACTCAGCGCCTCAGGCAGCATCTCTGGAGAACATGGATAGGTGACATTTCAGTTCAGGACCCTTCTTGAGACCCAAATCATCACATATCTATGTTCCCCAGGGATGCTGCCTGACCTGTTGAGTTACTCCAGCACTTTGTGTCTATTTTTTGTAAGCCAGCACCTGCAGTTTCTTCTTTCCAATACTGATCATGGTTAGGTCAGTACAAATATAAAGTTCGATGAACAATCCTGATGAAAAAAGTCAGCAATCTGGATAGTTAATAGAAGAACAACGAACTACAGATAGACTCAAAAGTGCTGGAGTAACTCAGCGGATCAGGTAGCAGCTCTGGATAACACGGTGGTGCAGCGGTAGAGTTGCTGCCTTACAGCGCTTGCTGTGCCAGAGACCCAGGTTCGATCCCTACTACGGGTGCTATCTGTATGGAGTTTGTACATTCTCCCCGTGACCACGTGGGTTTTCTCCGAGAGCTTCGATTTCTTCCCACACTCCAAAGATGTAGGTTAATTGGCTTGGGTTTGCATACTTGGCATAAATTTAAATTATCCCTAGTAGGCTTGTGTTAATGTGCGGGGATCGCTGGTCGGTCCGGACTCGGTGGGCCGAAGGGCCTATTTCCGCGCTGTAACTCAAAACTAAACTGAACTAAACTAAACATGGATAGGTGTTTTGCTTCGAGATACTTCTTCAGACCGATTGTAGGGGCGAAGAGAAAGAAAACTGGGAGCCCCTGATTTCGTTCACTGTCCCTGAAGTGAATATTCACTACAAAGCATTGAACAAACTATACGGCTGGACTGATGTAAGGCAGTACTTTGAATAAAACATGGACTGTATGGCTGGGTAATTAAGTTGAATGAGTCCTTAGAGATGACTTGCTATTATTCTGAAATGCTAAGCATGCTACAAAGTAATTGCTTCTGGCAATTAATACAATTAATATGACAGATGTACAAAGTTCTGGTCTGCTTTAGATTTGTAGAGAGGACAATCTCTGACCGGAAGAATGATGACATTTGAGATGATTAAGTCTTTATGATTCCTCATTAATAGAACACAGGAAATGTGGGAAGATGTAGGAACGGCAGATGCTGGTTTATAATAAAAGACAAAGTGCTGGAGTTACTCAGCGGGTCAGGCAGCATCGCTGGAGAACATGGATAGGAGACGTTTCGGGTCCTGACTTATTTATTGTTAGTCTGATTTATTCCGAAGACTCCTGAAACAAAATGTTACCCATCCATGTTCTCCAGAGATGCCACCTGACCTGCTGAGTTACTCCAGCACTTTGTGTCTGACATGGGAGTATGATTTTGAGCTAAGTTTGTATTTAAATTGTCCCTGCTACCTGAATTATTCGTCATTGTTTGCAATACCTTTAACTATTGAGCACATGTTGTCATCAGTTTATAATCTTTCTCAAGTGTCCAAATAATAATTAGACTCAGAATAATTTCCAGTAGACTTCTGTGTGACTTATTCACAGTCATGAATACTTTATGCTCAGAAATTAGCACGCAGTATAATCAAGTCTACTGTTGTTATTGTAAACCTCTTTATAACGGAGTTTGGTTATAGTGGATGGAGGCTCCTACAGTAATCAGCCACCACTGAGAACACAGGCTGCTAGTTACACTGCGGGAAGTCATGGACATTGACAAGCGATTGCATCAATCGACACTTGTGCAATGATACTCTATTCAACAATGTTACAAACAGCCTTTGGTCTTTTTAGCTTGCAGTGACAAAAATACATTTTTAGCTGTTCAAAAGGACTTTGTACAGGTCCACCCCCTCCGGCACCCTTGGCTCCAGAGCTTTGCCGTATTGTCTGTTTTGCCGGACCAACAAAGGTCATAGCCTCGGAGATATCAGTCGTAAAGTCAGCCTCGGAATGTGGATATGGGATCGGATCTACCGGCTCTGGCCGGGCCGGAGTTCCAGATCCCAGGCGGAAGGGGGCATCTTCGACCTGCCGATCGGCCGTGGAAGTCCCGATGAGGTTGAGATCGGCCATCTCACCAGGCCTAGGTGCCACATTTTCGGGGAGACTTCTGAGGGGAGATTTCAAGTAGCTCTTGTAATTCTGACCGGATTAAAGGAGGTGTCGGACAATCGGTAGTGGATCTGTATTTGAAAACAACCAGGTTTGTAGGTTAATTGGCTTCAGTAAAATTGTAAATTGTCCCTAGTGTGTACGATAGTGTTAGTGTATAAGATGATCACAGGTTGTCGTGAACACGGTGGACTGAATGAAGGGCCTGTCTCCTTGCTGTATCTCTAAAGTCTACAGTCTAATGTCTAATTGCATTAGTGTGCTAGTGATATTACACACTCAGTGCCAAAGCTATCTCAGTTTGCTGTCATTTCTCAGCAGTCTGTAAGCACTATATGTCTATTACAATAATTGCTTTTGAAGTCAGTGCTTCCATCCATTTTCACACAAGAAATTTCTACACTTTAGTTATACCGATTATTCTTGCAAAAGATCATTTGACACAAACGTTATAGATGTTGGCATCCAGCTGAATATCCTAAGTTCAACTTTTATTATGAGGCGTTTAAATTTGTTTAACATTTTTCATCATTATTCTGACTTTTGTAAATTGCATTTGCTGTTGGTATGCATTTGGATATCACTTTGGAAATACGCTATTAAAAGCATGTCCAGGAGGTTATTCTTTTAAATGTTAAAAATGTAGATGGAAAATGATGAAAATATTCAACTAGTGATGCAGATTCTGTGGAGAGAGAAACAGGAGTAATGTTTAAGTTCATAGACGTTTCATCAGAGCAGAAAAAAGCAAAAACCTTGAATCCACTGAACAATTTGCAACCTTTATTTCAGAATTCCAGCATCTGCTGAATTTTACTTTGTTTCTGGGTGCGTTTGCAAAAGAAGAAGTGATCTACTGTAAACACCAACTGAAGAATTTAGATGTAAAACCCCTGGATGGAAGTCCCTTTGTTAAATAGATCAATACTAAAAGATGTGTTATGACCAAAAAAAACACTTTTTTTCTATTTATGCTAGGGCAGGACAGTGGCACTGCCTTACAGTGCCAGAGACTGGGGTTCAATCCTGACTTTGGGTGCTGTCTGTACAGAGTTTATATGTTCTTCCCATGACCTGCGTGGGTGCTCCGGTTTCTTCCCACTATCCAAAGACGGTTTCTAGGGTAATTGGCTTTGGTAAAATTGTAAGTTGTCCCTAGTGCATAAGATAGTGCTTGTGTACAGGGATCGCTGGTCAGCGATCCGTGGACTGAAGGTCCTGAAAAATAATAGATGGAGTGTATGTGGAGAGGATGTTCCCAGTAGTGCGAGAGTCTAGGACCAGAGGGCATGGCCTCAGAATAAAAGGACATACTTTTAAAATGGAGCTGAGGAGGAATTTCTTTAGGCAGTGGGTGGTGAATTTGTGGAATTCATTGCCATAGACTATGGTGGAGGCCAAATCATTGGGGCGTTTTTAAAGCAGAGAGATTGATTGCCTTCAGCACCCCCATAGTGCCGGCTCTGTCGGTCCGCCCACTCGCTCACAGCACCCACCGGCCTACCGACAGCCCAACCGACCCCTTGCAGCATCCACCAGCCTACCGACGGTCTGACCGATCCTTCATAGCACCCACCGGCCTACCGACAGCCCGACTGACCCCTCGCAGCACCCACCGGCCTACCAACGGTCCGACCGACCCCTCGCTGCACCCACCAGCCTATGAACAGCCCGACCGACCCTTCACAGCATCCACAGGCCTACCGACAGTCAGACCGACAGCCCAACCGACAACCCGACCGACTGACTGATCGACCGACTGACCGACTGACTGACCCTAATCTTAACCCTAGCTCTACATTTTTATTTATCATTTTTATTTAACAGTTCACATCATAACTTTACAAAGATAAATCAATTGTAAAACAAAATTATCAGCAAGGTTAGCATTAGCTTTATTCCTTCGAAACTTTGCTATTGGTTTGATGTAATTAGGAGGCAGCCATGATCCCAGAGTGCTTGCTGCCTAGCTACCATGAAACAAAGCGCGTGATTGGTCAATAGGCATCCGATGCAATGTCAACCGTGCATTGATTGGACAAATACTACTCAGAAAATTTGATTATTTGCTCATATTTTAAAAATATGTGCAGGTTTTGTTCTTGACGAGTTTCAGGTATGATTTCCATAATATTTTTACACAATATGTTAAAAAATCAGGTAGTTAAGTGATTTGGATCACGAACTTAAACGAAAAAGCACCTCGGCCCACAGCCTATATGTGGAGGGAATGGACAGGTGACGTTTCCGATCAGGACCCTTTGGTGTCTGCAGTGCTTGGACCCGAAACCTCACCTGTCCATTCGCTCCACAGATGCTGCCTGATCTGCTGAGTCACTCCAGCATTTTATATCTTGCCAGAGAAAACAGTTACTTTTTATGTACACAATTACAAACTTAAACCTATTCAATTATCACTTTATTTTCCCTAATCTAAAGGGAACACAGCAACTCTTTTCACAGTTGTCATATAACAAAAACCTCTTTATTCTTTGTACCATTTAAATACCTTCTGTACTGACATGCAGGCTTTGATATTCTTCCTAAACTGGGGTGCTAAGAATCGAACACATTGTTCCAATTAGGGCCTACCAAGTGAATGAAAAAGTTTAGCATATTTTCCTCATTCTATTCATAAAACCAAATAATCCATATTTTTCCCTGCTGGTCTTTTCCAAATCTTCAAGAAGGATTTTGACGTAGAATTTCCCAGGATTATTGAAAGATGACAAACAACAATAGGCTCAGGACCGAGAAACAACAGTCCACCATCACGCTCTGCTCATCACCATCAAACCAATTATGCATCCATTCTTCTTCAGACTCCACCGAAGATAGACACATAATGCTGGAATAACTTGGCGGGTTAAGCAGCATCTCTGGAGAAAAGGAATAGGTGACCTTTCAGGTCGAAGCATATGGATCTGAAGAAAGGTTTCGACCCAAAACGTCATCTATTCCTTTTCTCCAGAGATGCTGCCTGACCCGCTGAGTTACTCCAGCATTTTGTGCCTATCTTTGGTGTAAACCAGCACCTGCTGTTCCATCCTACATATATGTATCCAATCAGCCAGCTCTCCTTGGATCCCATGCGATGTGACTTTCCAGAGCTGCCTACATAACCTCGCTAAAGGCCTTGCTGTCCGTATAGGCCAGTGTCCATATAGACTACATCTACTGCCCTGCCCTCATCAACCCTCATTTACTGCTGAAAAAACAATCATATTTGTGAGGCATAATCTCCCCTGCTCAAAGCCTTGCTGACTATCCCTATCCATCCCTATCTTTCCAAATGCATGAATATCTTATCCCTCAGAATACTCTCCAGTAACTTACAACCACAGATGTTAGGCTCACTGGCTTTTCTCTACAGCCCACCTTAAATAAAAGCACGATGTTAGCTCTGCTCCTGCCTTCCGGCACCTTATCGTGGCAAATAATAATGCAGAAATCCCAAATAAGACCCCTTACAATTTCTTCTCTATCTTCCCACTGTGCTCTTGGATGTCCCTGATCAGACAGTGAAGATTTATCTACGCTCATATGTTTTAAGGCGTCCAGCACCTCCTCGAATCAAACACAGACTAACCGCAAAGAGAATCCCATTAATTTTCCTTGAGTTTCCTGGTCTTCATGATTCTATTCTCGGTAATACAAAATATTCATCGAGGGTGTCACCCATCTAATGCATCTCCACACAGAGATGACCATGTTGGTCTTTGAGGGGCCCTAGTCTCACTCTAGTTACTCTTTTTTCCCCTTAATGCATTCATGCAGCACTGAAACATGCCCAACATGTTCATGCCATCCAAGATGCCCCATCTAAGCTAGTTTGGCCCATATCCCACTTAATATGTCATCCCTGCAGTCATACCACCCATTGGTTTAACATCTGAAAATCAAAAAAAACTACAGCTGAATATTTGAAGTGTAAACAGAAATACTGGATGGACACTTTGTAGCGAAATCACGGAGTCCACACCTCCCTCCAGTCTGGCACTAATCCCATTTTAATTCCTGTTGCATTCCATTATTATCAAATTCAACAAGTTTCTGCCAAAGCTACCACTCCAGCAGTTTGTTCTTTAGTCTTGGATGTTCCTTGTTTCTACAATGTCAGTGTAGGGCGTGGATCACGAAGAGGACTTGGGTTTACTTTATTCTTGCTCATCATAGTTTACCATTGAGATGAGTTGCTAAAGTTCAATCAGCTAGTGCTTAAAATAAAATGTGTGTTGATTAAATTCTAATGCTGTTAACTAGAAAGTCAATCAAAACTGAAAATGCTGAACGCTTGAATATTTTAATGATCTGGAGCTCTCCATTATCTCCTGTCCAAATAATCTACGCTGAACCCGGAGGATTCAGTTCACAAACATAATCCCGCCTCTGATTTTAGTGCCAGTTGGATCAATGATAATTGTTGTTTCCAAGACTGCAGAAACAAATTCCCCAAAATGATGGCTTAATGATTTAGTTTGCTCGTCCCACAATTTGTGGATTTATGCATTACAATGATGCGTACTGCAAATGTGTTTTTTTTACATTGTGTCACAGAATTCTCCGGGCAGATTTCAGTTACCGAGGTACAGTGAAAAGCTTTTTTGTTGCGTGCTATCCAGTCAGCGAAATGACTACATGATTACAGTCAAGGCGTCTACAGTGTACAGATGCAGTATAAAGGGAATACAATGTAGTGCATGATAAAGTCCAGTAAAGTCCAATTAAAGTTTGTCTGAGGGCCTCCAATGAGGTAGATGGGAGGTCAAGACTACTCTCTCGTCGATGATAGGATACAATACAATACAATACAATATTTATTCCATGTCATTGAACCTCAGTGAGGCACAACCAAAACTCAATTTCCACAGCCATACAAACAAAACAATTCCTACAAGACACACAAACAATTCAATTTACACAAACATCCACCACAGTGAATCTCCTCCTCACTGTGATGGAAGACAAAGTCTTTTGTCTCCCCTGCACCATTTCTCTCCTGATGTCGAAGCCCCAGGCGGGCGATGGTAAGTCCCACGGTGATGTTCGGCCCCGCTCCAGGCCCAAAAGTCACAAAGTTGAAACCCCTGGCGGGCGCTGGAATGTTCCGCGGCCGTTAAAGCCGCGCCGGTTAAAAGCTGACAGTTTAATCTTGTATTCAGCATTGTTGCCAATAGTGTGTCCTCCTGACCTATTCTACACGTAAAGCAGAGTTTTCTGTGAATTCGCTTTGTACGTTCGCGGGAGAAGTTGTGTTGCGGGAGCTCCGAAAAGCGGTCTCTCACCCGGACCCGCGAGCTCCCGATGTTCCGTCCACAGGTCTGCAGCTGGAGCCTCCAAGCTCCGGAGTCGGGCCGCAGCAGCGAGCCACCACCGCTCCCTGCGCTCCGAGGCCGGCCAGCCCCACGATGATGAGTAGTCCGCAGGCTCCGCAACTGGAGCCCCCAGGTCGTTCCGGTTGGAGGCCGCTCCACGGTGCTAGGCCCCAACGACAACGGAGACCCGACAGGGATAAGGTCGGGTTTCCCGTGCTGGAAAGAGATTTTTTTAAGTTTCCCCCTCCCCCCCCCCGCCCCCCACATATACACAGTCAAAAACAGTATTTAAAAAAATGTGAACAACTACATTTAACAAGACACAAAATAAAAAAATAAAAAAGACAGACAGGCTGTAGGGACCGCTGCAACGCGAGTCGCGCCGCCAACCAACGTATGGTTCAGTTGCCTGATGGCAGCTGGGAAGAAACTGTCCTTGAATCTATAGGAGTGCGTTTTCACACTTCTGTACCTCTTGCGTGATGGGAGAGGGGAGAAGAGGGAGTGACCGGGATGACAATGGTCCTTGATCATGCTGGTGGCCTTGTCGAGGCAGCGTGAAGTGTAGATGGAGCCAATGGAAGGGAGGTTGGTTTGTGTGATGGTCTGGGCTATGTCCACAATTCTCTACAATTTTTTTGCGGTCAGGGAGGGAGTTGTTCCCAAGCCATGCTGTGATGTAGATACATGGTTATGCAGGGAATGGAGGGATATGGATCACGTGCAGGGAGAGATTAGTTTAACTTGGCATCATGTACATTGTGGGCTGAAGGGCCTGTTTCCGTGCTGTACTGTTCTATGTTCTATGCATATCCAGTAGTTGTAGGCCCCTAGTGGTCCTTTTGAAGGTAGAACTATGAGCCCCAGGGAGCACATTGATGTTTGCAGTGAATCTTCGCAAAGATCAGAATAGATATAAATAATTGACCAGTGTGTGCAAGGTGAACCAAGAGCTAGTGGGGCCATGTATATTTTATGCCAAGAAAGACCAGTATAAGAATGAATAATACAGGTGGTAATGAAATTGTACAATGTTCCTTTGGTGGAAGAAGTAAGAAGCAGAGAGAATTGCAGAGAAAACTGATTGATTGATATTGCATAGAGTGTAATGAAATGGTCTGCAGAAGGTAGACAGGATGTGGAAGGAAATTTCTTTGCAGCAGGAGATGTCTGTCAGACACTAATACCCAAAGCCTTTGTGTGTTTATTAATTGGCAAGAATTACAGTCAATATAGTTTAGTTTATTGTCACGTGGACCAAGGTACAGTGAAAAGCTTTTGTTGCATACTAACCAGTCAACGGAAAGACAATACGTGATTACAATCGAGCCATCCACAGTGTACAGACACATGACAAAGGGAAAACGTGAATAACGTTTAGTGTAAGATAAAGCCCAGTAAAGTCTGATTAAAGATAGTCTGCAGGTTTCCAATGAGGCAGACACTGTAGTAGCTCAGGACAGCTCTCTAGTTGTAGGATGTTCAGGTGCCTGATAATTTTAAACATAACCCAAACTAAAATACAAACAAACTATAATAAAACAGAAAATGCTGAAAATACATAGCAGACCAGGTCACATCTGTGGAAACAGACCCTGCTGAGTATTTCCAGTATTTTCTGTTTTAATTTGGATTTCCAGCATCTACACTTTTTATTTGAATTGTTTAACTTGATATCGGTGTCAATGATAAATTTATAAATGTATAAGTACCCCAACAGGATGGAACTGAAGCTTCTAGCCTTTGCTCTAAATATGAGTTCATAGTGCGTTAGAGAAACAGACAACTTCAGATGGTGGTTTACAATGAAAAAGGCACAGTTTGCTGGAGTAACTCAGCAGGTCAGACAGCATCTTTGAAGAATCTGAGGAATGTTGCCGACTCAAAACATCACCTATCCATGCTCTCCAGAGATGCAGCCGGACCCGCTGAGTTACGCCAGCACTTTGTGTCAATCCTAGTGTTTTAGTTCAATTTCACAGAAGAAGATAGGGTTTTTTCTATCCAAAATCATTGGTCATATAAACTAGCTGCCAAATAATGAATGATACCATAAAACCTAAAGAGAAAATGAACAGAAATGGTGCTTAACTATTCAATACTAATAAATGACTCTGTGTTAACATAACAGAGTAACAGAATCCACTCGCTGTATTGTCCCATAAGTAGATAGCAGTAGATATTGTCATCACCACGTGAAATACCTGTGAAATACATCACGCACAAAGAAGCAGATATCTGTACACAATGCTCCAATCGTTCGGCCAATGCTTTCCCAAGAACAATGCGACATCTTTAGTTTCGCAATACGTGTGAGCAAGCAGAACAGTTAAAAATTTAGCAAAATTCTCTCACAATTATCAATTACATTGTCCTTTATCTGGTCAAACAGAAGCATCTTAAAGCTACCAATGCACCCACACGCAGCACACATTTAGTACTACATCCAACTATGCAGCACACATTCAGTGCTTCATGAAAACGTCCAGCTATGCATCACTTGTTTAGTACTAGACTGGAACACAACCATGCAGCATTCATGCGGTACTACACTAGAATGACCAAGCATGCAGCTCTCATGCAGTACTAGAACATCCAACCATGAAGTACGTATTCAGTGTTACATGGAAACATCCAACCATACAGTACTCACGCAGTAAAACACTAGAACTTACAACCACGCAGCACCCATTCAGTACTACACTGGAGTATCAGCTTAATTCCTTAGAGCTCAATTCTGCCAAAGAAGACTTGAAACAATATCTTTCAGTTTTAGAGGTGAGAGTGCCATGTACTAAGACCCACCCAATACATACCTGGGCTAATTCTACAAATGTTTGTTATGGTCAACAAGCTTTGTTTTCCGAGTGGGTTGAATCAATGAAGATAAGTAGGAATGAAGGGATACTTTTATTGGGACACTTGTTAAGATAATTGAGGATCTGGTCAGAGACAATGGAAGCTTTGCCATTCTATCCATTCCAAACTGCAGCACATCAAACAAAATAAAAAATAATGGTATTGTTCATCAAAAAATGTTGTTTTTTTTTTGCAGTCAAGCAATCTTCACAAATTCTGAGACATTATTGTAATCATTATAAATATCAAAAATTGTTAAAGAAGGAACCGCAGATGCTGGAAAATCAAAGGCAGACAAAAATGCTGGAGAAACTCAGCGGGTGAGGCAGCATCTATGGAGCGAAGGAAATACGCAACGTTTCGGGTCGAAACCCTTCATCAGTCTGAAGAAGGGTTTTGACCCGAAACATTGCCTATTTCCTTCGTTCCATAGATGCTGCCTCACCCTCTGAGTTTCTCCAGCATTTTTGTCTATCAGAAATTGTTGTTATGTGGCACTTGGTGCTGTGTTAGAACTTAACCTGTAAATGTTAGCATGTTGAATTTTTCTGTGTAGACATTAAATGGGTTTTTCTACTTTGGGTGTATGTCTAAGGTAAGTGAGTTTTCTTTAAATATATTTTCGTGTATAAAAGACAGACATTATACCTCTCCAAGCCTGAGATAGATTTTTAGGGTTATGGGGACCATACATGTCAAGATTGAGTTAAGGATAAGATCTTACCTCGACTATCTTACTGAAGGGCAAAGCAAGTTCTCATCTCAACTCCTACGATTGTTGTGATGTTTATATTTTTCCTGTAATGATGTCTGGAATAAACAGGAAGAAATTGAAATCACTGTTTAAGAAGGAACTGCAGATGCTGGAAAATCAAAGGTAGACAAAGATGCTGGAGAAACTCAGCAGGTGAGGCAGCATCTATGGAGCGAAGGAAATAGGCAACGTTTCGGAACATAGTCTATTTCCTTCGTTCCATAGATGCTGCCTCACCCGCTGAGTTTCTCCAATTGAAATCACTGCATAGGCAGAGTATCGCAGCGGTAGAGTTGCTGCCTTACTGGTAGAGTGGTATTGCTGCCTTACAGCATCAGAGATCCAGGTTCAATCCTGACTACGGCTGCTCTCTGTATGCAATTTGTATATTCTCCATGTGACCACATGGGTTCCCCACATCCTTCCCACACTCTAAAGACCTGTAGGTTTGTTGGTTAATTGGCTTTGGTAAAAACTGTAATTTATCCCTAGTGTGTAGGATAGTGGTAGTGTACGGGGTGATCGCTGGTCGGTGCTGACTCGGTGGGACGAAGTGCCTGTTTCCAAGCTGTATCTGTAAAATCTAAAGGGTGAAAGAAGTATATAAGAGAACAAAATCAAGATTCAGGTTCAAAATGCAGTTAAGTATTATTATGCCATATCTGCCATAGTGTAGGAAACTCGCTTAAATATGTTTCAAATGTAACTTTTATAATATAATTTTAAGTGTAGTAAAGCTGATATTCAAAATTCCACTTTCTATTCCTGATAAATGCTGATTTTTATGGGCTTTCAGCCTAATAACAGCCAGTTTAAAAATCGAACGTTTCAAATTCCTCCAGGGTCTTTGCCAAGCTTCTTCCAGCCCCTTACACTGATCGATGCTCCTTCAACGAGTGTTAAACGACTTGGGACTGCTGGTACAGGATCAAAATAATTTTAATTAAGTTGAATCGGTAGTAAGGAAGGCAAATGCAATGCTAGTATTTATTTAGAGAGAACTAGAATTAAAAAAACAGGGATGTTATACTGTGGCTTTAGAAGGCACTGGTCAGACCGCATTTGGAGCAGTTTTGGGCCCCTATTTCTGAAGAAGGATGTGCTGATGCTGATGTTGGACAGGGTCTAGAGGAGGTTTACGGAAATGACCCCATGAATGATTTAATTAACATATGATGAATGTTTGATGGCTCTGTGCCTGTACACGCTGGAGTTTAGAAGGATCAGTGGGGGGGACCTCATTTAACACTTGCCGAATAGTAAAAGGCCTGGATTGAGTGGATGCGGAGAGGATGTTTCCACTGGTGGGAGAGTCTAGCACCAGAGGCCATTGCCTCAGAATAAAAGGATATACCTTTAGAAAGGAGATGAGGAGGAATTCCTTTAGTCAGATGGTAGTCAATCTGTGGAATTCTTTGTCACAGACAGCTGTGGAGACCAAGTCAAAGGATATTTTTAAGGTGGAGAGTAACAGATTCTTGATTAGTACAGGTGCCAGGGATTATGGGGAGAAGGCAGGAGAATGGGATGGAGAGGGAAACATAGATCACCCATGATGGAATGGCAGAATAGACTTGAAGGGCCGAATGGCCTAATTCTGTTCCTACAACATATGAACGAGCGCAAATTCCTCTTTCTGAACAGCTTCACCACTGACAGTAATGCTTTCAGATTTTTAGGATATAAACTGTGAAACTATCAGAGCCATTCTCATGCTCCTGTTAGACACGTTATAAAACCTCGTTGCTTGACCAAGCATTTGGCCAAGTTTTAGTTTTAGAGATGCAGCATGGAAACAGGTCCTTTGGCCCACCGAATGCACACCAACCAATGATCACCCATACACTAGTTCTATCCTGCACACATTAGGACAATTTTCAGAAGACAATTAAACTACAAACCTGCGTGTCTTTGGAATGTGGGAGGAAACCAGAGAACCCGGAGGAAACGCCCACATTCACAGGAAGAACGTGCAAACTGCACCCATAGTCAGGATCGAACCCGGTTCTCTGGTGCTGTAAGGCAGCAAATCTACCACTGCACAACTGTGCGGCCCTGGTGTTTGTTATACAATAGCTTTGGTTCAGTATCAAATGTTAAGTCTCCCCCCCGACCCTTGCAGTGTCTTGAGACCGACCGGGTCAATTGCATTGTATGAATTCAGTTTATCGTTAATGTATATGTTACATTTTTCTCAGCTCATTGCTTTCTTTCTCCTTCCACTTCCATCCACCAGAGGCTTACACTACGACATGTAAATAGTAATCAATGTCTGGATGAGCCAACGGAGGAAGAAAAAATGGTTCCCACCATGAAGGACTGCAGTGGTATCCAATCGCAACAGTGGGTGCTACGCAACATGACTCTGAGTACTTAATGGTGGAAGAAACTTCACCGATTAATTTCATTGCCATTCTTACTTTTGATACAAAATCTATAAAGAACTCACGGCTCTCAGTGATCTGGAGTGAACTAAAACAAGTTGCGCAAGCTTTTTGACTGAATGGTTGAAAACATATTAAGCATTACTCATATCTCAACTGGGCATGTCATGTGCCCACACTAAATTTGCATTTACCTTTGGAGAAAATACATTATAAATAGCATGATGCGTGCTATTGCTCAAGCTATAAAAACACTTCCAATGAATCAGTTGACTTAAATCCACAATGTAAAAACCAAGCACTGCAGATAGTGGTTTATATAAAAAGATAGACACAAAGTGCCTTTCCTATTTTCTCCTGAGATGCTGCCTGACCCGCTGAGTTACTCCAGCACTTTGTGTCCATCTTTGACTTAAATCCACAGTCTTCTAATGAACCGCACTGAAAAGTAAATTATCCAGTAATGTCATTGCAAATTCATTTGGGAATAGCTGTGTGGTCAGATGCCTTAAAATAATAGTTGAAATTAATTAAAGGTATTTTTGAGAGCAAAAACAATATCTAATTACTGTCAGAATGTTTGAAACAATCCTTAAATTAAGTCAATGTTATTTGGTACCTTAGTTTCTGTAACTGATTTAATGTTACTACGGATTATCAAGAAATACAACCATGTTTTTGGTGAATAAATATATTGAAACAACTCAGAAACCAGTGCTCATATTCATGACAGTATAGAAAACAATTCTATTTGCATCTAAATACCATTTAAATATCAGTCACTCCTAAGTGAGAAAATTCAAAAATCACAGCATAGATTATTGGCAAGAAAATATCAGAATGTATTATTAACAGCTTTATATTTTTAAATTGAATCCCTGTTTAGATGATGTAAATGTTAGTATTTAACAATTTTTGTTTTTAATTTACAGTTTTAAAATAAATCTAAGAATTTTAGATGAATAAAGTATGTAATAAAAGTGAATACTGATGGGTCAAAAAAGCTGTAGATATCTTAAGTCACATTTATTAGAAATAGCAATTCAGTAAAATCATCCTTTACTTATTTTGTTTGATGCCTCGTTTGGTACAGTAACCAGCCACGTCTTTATTTAGAGTTTGGTGGAAAGCAAAGGGAATAATGCTGCTTCAAGCTCCAAGGCATGCATCAGACCAATTAATTCCACACCACATTATAAATAGTAAAGCCTGACCAATATCCATAAGATGTTCGCTGTTGTTTCTTCAGGAATATCCTTAAGATGCTGTGATTGTATACTTTGCTGTAAATTAAGCTATTTGTACATTTTTGTAGAAATTAAATTTTATGGAAAATCAAACAACAATTTTACTTTTTAACATTTATGTAATTGTGATAGAAATCAACCGCGTTTTTTTATAGATTGGAATCAGTTCTGATCTTTCAATCACTGTGTCCCCCTTCTCATCTTCCTCTCTCCCTCCCACCCTCCCTCTACCTCTCCCACCCCACTCACCCTCCCACCCCTTCTTCCTACTCAATTTCCTTCTCTCCTTTTCACCCCATTCTCCCTCCCACCCCCTCCCTCTTACACTCTGCCCCTACTCACCCTCACCCTCCCATCCTACACAAACTCTCTCTCTTTGACCCTCTCGGTATTCTAGACATGCCTCATGTATAATTGCAACATTGAAACTTACCTTTTCAACTCCAACTCAATTGCAGTAGAGATGAACATAATATTAACTTTCTAAACTGGATTTAGTAAAAGCAAAAATTAAGTATACTTAGGTGGTATTTATTGTAAGCTTGTGTTTCCAAATTCATTCTGAAAGTCAAATCATCACTCTGTACCTGTAATATGTATGTGCACAAGAAAAATAGACCACTAACAAAAGTGAAGATACGATACGATAAAACTTTATTCATCCCTGGAGGGAAATTGGTCTGCTGACAGTCACAACACACAAGGTCCACAAAAACTTGAAATTAAAAGTGAAAATAAAAAGAGGCAAGCGACTGTTGTCTGACTGCCATGTGCACAGCGCCTTCACCGGAACAAACAAACAAATGCAGACTTATGCCCTGGGCAGAGGATTCTACACTAGAGTGCCCCCCCCCCTCTCCACACACTGGGTCCCCCTTTGTTCTCCCACCGTCCCTCACAGTGGTCGTCCCAGACCGGGTCCCCATTGTCTTCCACTCCCCCCTCACGCTCATTGACCACAAGGCCCCAACACCACTGAGTCTCCCGCTGCAGCCACCACCGCTGAAGCTCCTTCGGCCGAGACAGGCCTCGCCACCCGACTTCACCGCAGTCCCCTGGGAGGACGTGTCGGGCCTACTAGGGCGCATTCTGATCTTCGTTCTGATGAAAGGAGGTGTAGATTTGACAAGTGACCACCCATGGAAAGCATTTCTTGTATCTCCCTGTACCAGTGTCCAAAGAATTATGTCTATTCTGAATACCATGGACATTATGTTTATATTATAAAGGTATCAGGACAGCACAGTGACGCAGTGGAAGAGTTGCTGCCTTACAGCACCAGAGACCTGGATTCGATCCTGGCTATGGGCGCTGTCTATACAGTGTTTGTAGGTTCTCCCTGTGACTGCTTGAGTTTTCTCCGGGTGCTCCGGTTTCCTCTCACATTCCAAAGACATACAGGTTTGTCGGTTAATTGCCTTCGGTAAAATTGTAAATTATCCCTAGTGTGTAGGATAGTGTTAGTGTACGGGGTGATTGCTGGCTTGCGTAGACTTGGTGGGTATCTCTAACCATCTCTTCCGAGCTGCATCTCTAACCTAAACTAAACAGAAGAAACTATAGTTATTTGTAGAATGAATTTTTTATTGCATTGTAACGTGTTTTTTGCCACTTTTCAGATTAGAACATGCAAAAAATGTTTAAAAAGGAACCAAGAGAAGCCAAATATATCCAAATCACGAGAGAACCAACTTTAATTGAAACACTTACAAAGTTTCAGAGGGAAAAGAAAAACAAAAATAGATCATCCTTAATTACACCAGTTCATTGTGGCTCATGGAAAGAAAAGGCACCTAATTACAAACTTAGAATCCCATGCCAGTTAACAAGCCAGCAACAAAATGAATGATAGTTATTTTTAAAATGTCCCAATATAGTAAGGGCCCTTAAAAGACAAAGTTTACTGAGAACGTTCTTTTACTGTTTTTAATGTTTCATTATTCCCAATATTTCTCTTGATTGGAAAACTAATGATCGGCTTATTTTTAGTGTCCCAATATAGTGTTTTTTTTATTTGGGAATAAGGGATTTGCTGCCTTTCTCATTGGTGAACTGGGAAATTAGCTTAAAGGATCAATCTTTTGAAATCCTGTTGCATTCATGCAAGGGGATTGTTCAGAATACTTTGAGTTAATACTTTATTGTCACATGTGACAAGTCACAGTGAAATTCTTTGCTTGCACACCCAAGGTATGCAAATAGTCGCCCATAAAGGGCACTGCAAAGTTACAGAGTATCCGCGCCAGGTCCCCCTTTATTCCCCACCTCCCTCATGGTGGTCCCCCCATGCCGGGTCCCGATTGCTCTGTAGAGGTGGATGTAGAGAGGATATTTCTCCTTGGCAGAATCTAGAACTGGGGAATCACTGCTTAAAAATAGAGCATCTCTAGTTAAAGACAGATATGAGCTGATACTATTTTTCTCAGAGGGTCAAGTGAATTTGTGTAGCGTACATCAAAAAAACAACAGTCTAATTTATTACTCAGGCAATTCAATACAGAATGAGGGAGGTTATGCCTCTCTTTGAATGAGTCTTTAAATATTTTAGGTCAGATGTAGGTTGATTATTGATAAGTAGGAACATAGAACACTACAGCACATAAACAGGCCCTGTAGATCAAGGTGGTGCAGCGGTAGAGTTGCTGCCTTACAGCGAATGCAGCGCCGGAGGCCCGGGTTCGATCCCGATTACGGGTGCTGTCTGGATGGAGTTTTTACGTTCTCAAGTCAAGTCAAGAGAGTTTATTGTCATGTGTCCCAGATAGGACAATGACATTCTTGGTTGCTGCAGCACGACAGAATATTTTAGGCATAAATATAGATCAGATCAGATCATATATCATTGAATATATATATATATATATATTCAATGATATATATATATATATATGTATGTATATACATAAATACACTGATAAAGTGCAATAGGCTGTTATAATTCATAGTTTGTTTGAAGTTGTGTTTAATAGTCTGATGGCTGTGGGGAAGAAGCTGTTCCTGAACGTGGATGTTGCAGATTTCAGGCTCCTCGTGACCTGCGTGGGTTTTCTCCAAGATCTTCAGTATCCTCCCACATTCCAAATTCGTTCAGGTTTGTAGGTTAATTGTAGGTTAATTGGCTTGGTAAATGTAAAAATTGTCCGTAGTGGGTGTAGGATAGTGTTAATGTGCGGAATTGTTGGTGGGCTGAAGGGCCTGTTTCCATGCTGTATCTCTAAACTAAACTAAACAAATCACAATATGTAGGAAAGAACTGCAGATGCTGGTTGAAATCGGAGAGATGTCTGTGCCGAACATGATGCCAAGTTAAACTAAAGAGGATGAACTGTTACCAGGAGACGGACGACAATGCAGTATTGAGGTGATAAATCAGATCAACCACATTCTAATTGAAAAGCAAAGAAAGCTTGAGAGGCAGAAAAGGCACTCCTGCTCCCACTTTGTAGATCAATGTATAGCAAATTGAGGAGCAAACTTTACACTCAAGTTGCTGGGTATATGGAAGGAGCTGCTTGAGAATAGACATAAAGTGCTGGGGTAACTCAATGAGTCAGGCACATCTCTCGAAGAAAGAAATAGGAAAGAAAGGTGATGTTTTGTGTTGGAACCCTTCTTCAGACTGGGTTCCAAGTCGAATCCAAGTTTTGGGTTCCAACACGAAAAGTCACGTATTCCTTTTCTCCAAAGATGCTGCTTAACCCGCTGAGTTACTCCACCACTATCTTCAGTGTAAACCAGTATCTGAAGTTCTTTCTACACATTTTCAGCTGCCAGTGAAGGCAGGTACAATAAGATCATTTAAAAGACACATGGACAGGTACATGAATAGAAAAGGTTTAGATGGGAAAGGGCCAACAGGAGGCAAATGGGACTAGCTTAGATGGGGCATCTTGGCCAGCATGGACATGTTGGGATAAAGGAATGAAGGAAGTTGGAACTGGGGTCTTACCTTCTGTGCCCTCAAGGTTGGCTGCAGGAGGCCTTGGGGCAGAAAGGCTGACGGTGGTTGGGTGAGGAGAGGGACAATGGTTAGCTAGACGATCCGGACGGAGGCAACGTCTGCAATGGGCCTTTATTGCCAACTGCAGCTGGGACTGTGAAAATAGCACAAAACCTGGTGACTCGTATATGGTCTCTGTGGGCTATTTCTATACACTTTGTACATAAACTGGGATTATGCTTATGTATGGCAGTATTTTACCGAACTGTGTGCAAAATAACAATTTCACTTTACCTCAGTACATGTGATAATAAAGAATAAATGAACCATTGAAGGGCCCATTTCTGTGCTCTATGACCTTAAATGGTGATTTTAGGCCACATCTTAAATCCCATGTTAGCTGACCAACTTTACTTGAGTGCACTTTAGAGCTACAATGCGGAAACAGGCCCTTCAGCCCACCAAATCCGTGCCGACCAGAGATCATCCCATACACCAGCACTATCCTACACACTAGGGACAATTTACAATTTTACCAAAGCCAATTAACCTGCAAACCTTTACATCTTTGGAGTGTAGGAGGAAACTGGAGCACCTGGAGAAACTCCATATGGTCACAGTGAGAAAGTATAAACGCCACACAGACACACCCATAGTAAGGAATGAACATGGGTCTCTGGTAGTGTGCAGCTTCAGTTCCACTGCAATGCCACCGTGCTGACCCCAATTGACAGAACAGAAATCAATAGAAACTTGAATAAATATTTGCCCATTGAGATCAGTAGCTACTGGGTAGTGGCAGTCATTTGAAAACCTAGCTGATCATTCCTTCACGATTATTAGACAATTATCCAAGGGACCAGGGGCATAGGTTTAAGGAGTGGGGGCAAAGACTTAATAGGAGCCTGAGGGGTAACCTTTTCCCACAAAGGGTGGTGGGTGCATGGAACAAGCTGCCTGAGGAGGTAGTTGAGGCAGGTACTGTCACGACGTTTAAGAAATATTTAGACAGGTACATGTATGGGATAGGTTCAGATGGATATGAGCCTGTCCAAATGTATTTTAAATGCTCTCATTATACCTACCTCAACCACCTCCTCAGGCAACTTGTTCCATAATACCCACCACCGTTTGTGTGAAAAAGTTACCCCTCAGGTTCCTATTAAATATACCCCCCCCCCCCATCATCTTATACCTATGTCCTCTGGTTCTTGATTCCCTTCTAAGGGCAAGAAACTCTGCACTATGGGATCACCCCAACCTCACCCTATAGCTCAAGCCCTCGAGTCCAAGCAACTTAATGATTGATTCCATTATTTTAGAAAATTGGATCACTACGGGAAATGGGACCAGAACCATCAAGGACCTCCCCCCCCCCCCCGCCATCCTCGGGGGCGCGCACTCCGTCTCACCTGCATCACGAGGACGCGCTCAGCTCCGGGGAGAGGAGCGAGGGAGGGAGGGAGGGAGGGGGGCAGAGAGTCGGTCCGCAGCGCCGGCAACAGCAGCAGCGCTCATCTCTCTCTCTCTCTGTATCCCTCACACATTGGCACCCGAAGCGCCTTACCAGCCCAGACAAGAGGAAGAAGGGAGGTACTGCTGCAAAGCACCATTTGGAAGAAGATCTTATCTTTAAAAAAAAAAAACTACGAATGGGTGGGATGGTAAAATAGAAAGGGAGGGTGAGAGAGCGCGGGACCCCGCAACAACGAATGCCTGCTTTGACTCGCTTCGCTTCAGCGCCAAGACCTGGGCTCAAGCAGGGGAGAGGAAGAGAAAAAGTACCATGGTGTGGAAGTAATAATGCTGGCTGCGGGTGAACTTTTGGAGGCACTGCAGGCTGTGGCAGTTTAATAGACCCTCCCTTCCCTCCCTCTCCCTCCCTCTCCCTCTGTCCAGGGGACGGGCCGCCTGAACCCCGGGAGGATCCAGCCCCCCAGGTCAGATCTGCAAAGAAGGCGAGACCTGCGGAGGAAGGAGGTGTACCAGAGGACGGGGTTTTTGCCTACGGACTGACTGACTCGGGTGTGTGTGTGTGTTTTTTTTTCTTTCCATTTTTGGCTGCAGAACCCGAGAGGCTGGAAGCAATGATTTTGTGCGCATTTGCGAAAGAGCGAGGGGTTGCAATTTCTTTGTGTGGCTCGGAGGGTTGATACCTCTGCGTTTTCTCGCCTGGGTGACCAGGTCGCGGTCGGGAAGTGCACAAGGAGGGGGGGGGGGAGGGGGGGGGGAGGGGGGGGGGGGGGGAAGTGAGGGATAGAGAGAAAGAGCGAGGAGGGGAAGGAAGGAAGCAAGTTGACGTTTGCATTGCTTTGCACTGATTGCACTGACTATTTAATCCGCTCAGTTGCCCATATTATGTCCGCACTCCGAAGAAAATTCGGTGACGATTACCAAGTAGTAACCACCTTGTCCAGCAGCTCGAGGTTCAACCAGCCACCCAAGAAAAAGCGGCAGAGGTTCGTGGACAAGAACGGGCGCTGCAATGTCCAGCACGGGAACCTGAGCGGCGAGACGGGCCGCTACATCTCCGATTTATTTACTACTTTGGTCGACTTGAAATGGCGCTGGAATTTGTTTATCTTCATCCTCACATACACTGTGGCTTGGCTCTTCATGGCGACCATGTGGTGGCTCATCGCCTACATCCGAGGCGACCTCAACCAAGCTCACGATGACAACTACACCCCGTGTGTTGCAAACGTCTACAACTTTCCCTCGGCTTTCCTCTTCTTTATTGAGACTGAGGCGACCATCGGGTACGGATACAGGTACATCACGGACAAGTGCCCAGAGGGGATCATCCTCTTCCTCCTGCAGTCCATCCTCGGCTCCATCGTGGATGCGTTCCTGATCGGCTGCATGTTCATCAAGATGTCCCAGCCCAAGAAGCGGGCGGAGACCCTCATGTTCAGCGAGCATGCGGTGATCTCCATGAGAGACGGCAAGCTGACTCTCATGTTCAGAGTGGGGAATCTCCGCAATAGCCACATGGTGTCCGCACAGATTCGCTGCAAACTGCTCAAAGTAAGTGGCGTGTTCCCCCCCCCCCCCCCCCTCCCATCTACCCGCAAGAATGTAACTTCTTCATGCGTTTATTGCATGTGTATGTTTACAGGGACAAGGGGGTTATTGGGAAGTGGGGAATGGGTCAATTTGTGCATTGTGAGCTATGTGTACGTGAGAGAGAGAAACATTAGTGTCTTGTGTCTGAGATGTGTGTATGTGTGATATTTCTGTATGAGATATATATGCGTGTCTGAGAAATATATCATACGTGTGTGTGTGTGTGTGTGTGTGTGACATATGTGTTGTCTGTGAGGTGTGAATGAGATATGAGTGTGATATGTACGTGTTTATATGTCTGGGTATGATGCGTGTGTGATATATACATGTATGAGATATGTATCTTACGTGGGTGTGATATGTATGTGTATATGTCTGTGCGTGTATATATATATATATATATACATATATATACACAGACACACACACACACACACACACACGGTTCTTTTGAAAGGACAACAGAATATGATCGGGACTGACTGAGATTTGGTACAGATTTTCTTCAAAATGAGTGATTGGGTCACAGTGTTTGGGGGCAGGGAGTGGGCAGGAGCGGCACTGGGGACAGGGAATAATACTTCTCGCTTGAACATCTCAAAATCAGGTTACCAGCTGCTCATTAATTGCCAGTGACATTTTCCGATATTTTTTCTCTCTATGCTGCCACATCAGTTTTGGACAATTTTTTTCCTCAAATTACTTGGCGATCCATTCCCCTCCTTACTGGAGAAACCGACAATCACGTTTGCCTTTATAACATCCAGTTGACATCCCATTCCATTGCCCCACCTCACCCCGTGAAGCCTGAATGATTTGGAAGGAAGGTGGCTGGTGGATCAGAATTTATAAACACACAAAGACCCATGTTATGGCCCGATTGGCTTGTTTTCATTTTATACACACGCACATGTTCCGCGGGGTTTGTACACGTATCTGAAAATGCACGGTGTGGGTACCTACCTACCCTGACGTGCGAAATCAGTCCAGAAATACATGTAATGCAATGATTCACGTTGAAAATCGTGCTTGCTGGGCGCCACTTAAAGAAGTGTTTGAAACGCAATTCTGACTAAGTATCATAACCCCTCTTAAAATGACATGCCGAATTATTTTGCATTTGGTTTGTCGAGGAGCTTAAACAACCGAGTTTATTTGGAATACAATGTTTTTGGTGTAAGGATGGATGCCTATATATGTTTAACGAAAACCTAACTTGAGGAAGCAAGCCCCCGATGTTTAAGCTCTCAAAATGTAATTCTGGCTGCAACATTTCACGTTGTATAATCCAGCATTACAGTTACTGAAGGCCGTTCTGTAAAATGCCGAGAGGCTTTATCTTAATGGGTTGATCGGGGTTTACTGGCCAAGAGATGGATATCGATTTTTTTTTCATAAAGTGTGATTTAACTAGCTCATAAAGTGAGCAGTAAAAGAGTGAAGAGATGCCGGGGCAAGTGGGCGTCGAACCGACGATTTCCTTGAGATGTAGTGCAGTAACAGGTCGCTGATTTACACTTGTCAGCCACGGTATCGGGATTACTGACCACGACGTATCTCTTCAAATGGAAGGAGTGTTCATAAATAAATGTAATTAAATGGAATGAGACAGGCACCGTAAACTCTTCTCCCCAATTAGGGTCATTTGAATCCCATAACTATAATCCTTGCACCTTAAAGTTTGAAGTAATTAGTCTGAAAACTTTTACGGAAATGTCGGTCAAAGTGGCTAGTTGTGGATTGATTGAATGGTCCAAGCCGACTCTGACTTAACTGGGAAATTAACCGCGCTCTGTTAGCTTTGACTGAAATACGTTAAGCACAAATGCAACAATATTCCTGGAAATTGGGTCATTGAATGAATAGGATTATTCAAAAAAATGTTTAAGAAACTAATCATTTCAGGGGGCGTCATGGGTTATGGGGAGAAGGCAGGAGAATGCGGTTGAGGGGGAAAGATAGAACAGCGATGACTGAATGGGGAGTAGACTTGATGGGTCGAATGGGCTATTTCTGCCCCTATCACTTAAGAAATATAATCATTTCAATAGACAGGTAAACATCTACACAAAAGGTGCACTCATTTTTCTTTGGGAGTACAAATCCAATACCATTAAATCCAATAATATTTCTGGAAATCAGACCATTGAATGAATAGACTTATTCAAAAAAAATAAAGTTTAAGGAACTTATCATTTCAATAAACCAGTAAACATCCACACATAAAGTTTACTAGTTTTTCTTTAATGGGAGTACAAATTTAATAGTACTAAATCCAATAATATTCCTGGAAACCAGACCATTGAATGAATAGATGTATTCAAAAATAAGTTTAAGGAAGTAATAATTTTCAACAAACTAGTGTATAATCAATATGCATAACATCACTTCGAATTAAAGCTGTTAAGATTTAATGTGAAAATAATGCTGAAATGCTTGACTTTTGGGAGAGTTTTCGATAAAATCCTCAATGTGATTCAGACGTAAATGCTATGTAGTGAAATAATACATATCTTTCGGGCTGTACACCAACTTGCTCTTTAATCTGCATCATTGAGCATGAATAGAAATTATTTTCAGTCAAGTAGTTAATTGTGCAGCGTCTCGGCTGTGTTGTAAAGCGGTTTCAGGATGTCTTGTCAAGTAGATACCCCTCTGTTGACGTCTTCTCTCCACGCTTGTCTAGTCCCGGCAGACGCCCGAGGGAGAATTCTTGCCGCTCGATCAACTAGAGTTGGACGTTGGATTTAGCACAGGGGCAGATCAACTTTTCCTCGTATCCCCTCTCACTATCTGCCATGTGATTGATTCCAAGAGTCCCTTCTACGACCTCTCCCAGTCATCAATGCAGACGGAGCAGTTCGAGATAGTTGTTATCCTTGAAGGCATCGTCGAAACCACGGGTGAGTGAAACGACCTGCACTTTCAGCAAAGCCTGGGTGCTAGCCAGTGTCTATACGATCTGTCCTGTGATCAGTATCAGTTGAAGGGGCTAACATGTTTTCATGGGGGTCCGAACAACATCATGTAAGCTCCTAGCTTCACATTAGTTGCTAATTTAGTGTTGTCTCAAATGTAATCTGAAACAAAAAAAGGCATTGAATCATAGGTTTATAAACTGGCAACTAACCTTTCATCATTGTGCATAATCCAAATTCTTCTGGGCAAGTAATAAAATGGAACATGTTGAGAAGGTTTAGACACAAAATGCTGGAATAACTCAGCGGGACAGGCAGCATCTCTGGAAAGAAGGAATGAGTGACGTTTTGGATCGAGACCAAAACGTCACCTATTCCTTCACTCCAGTGATGCTGCCTGTCCCGCTGAATTACTCCAGCATTTTGTATCTAAACCAGAATCTGCAGTTCTTTCCTACACATGTTGAAAAGGAGTACTGACTTTCATTTTTGCTAAAAGCCAACTGCACCAACCTAATGGAACATAACATTTCCCCCATTTCACCAGTTTAATATTGCAATTTTACAGAAGCGTATGTCACCAGCTAAACCTCATTAGTGTAGATATCAATGAATTGCTTCTCCAGAAAATCAGTTTTAGTTCTTCTACATGATGAAATGATTCAAAGTAAAACGTAAATTAAGTAACAGTACTGTAGAAGGGAAAGCAAATGTGTCACACATAATCATCTGCTTCTGCGTGAACTTCAAGAGTCAAGAGTGTTTTATTGTCATAAAACAATATGACAATATTGTTGTCCCAGACAGAACAATGACATTCTTACTTGCAGCAGCACAACAGAATATGTAAACATAGTACTCTGTAAACAATGTAATAAACAAGAACAAAAGTTACACACACCCAAAACCAGCTTTTGTAAGCGGCTTGAACTTGGATTGTAAATACGCACTTATTTAAATAGAAGCTTATTGGAATACAGCATACTTTTAAATACAATCTCCCCCATTTCTGGAAGATGGCGGAAGTTTAGTGTTGGACATATATTTCATTCAGAGAAGAAATGGAATCATGCAGTTTGGCCAGATAATTTGTGTTTTTACTTATGTTAGATTTTATTACAAAGCACATTTATTTATCTAACAAGGAGACATATTTTAGGTGCCCTTTAGCCATATTTTAAGTATATGTGCTTTAAAAAAAAATTACTAGCAAGAAAAATATGTGCAGATCAGGAGTGTAACATTTCTGAAGATCTTTAAAACATATAAAGCCCTTTGATGCAATTTAGTGGAGAATGTTGCAGTGTAAACAACAAAATACTTACAAAACATTAATTGTGCATTTCTCTCAAGTTGGCTGTAGCTTGTTAAGGTTAAACAATTTATTTTTTTCTTCTCAACTCTTCAAGATTGTGGTGATTGAACCCAATTGTTTCACAAGAGATTTATCTTTCATTTGAACTGTGGAGAGTGATATTTCAGGTTTTCGTGTTAAGCTTACGTTTAAGCTAATTCCCATATATTCAATTGACTGTTTGTTACTGTGAAACCTTTGTGTTATAGTGATGTTGTTTATGTGCCATATTACTGTATAATATTGGAACAACATGTTTGAGGCATAGAGTATAAGATCTTCTGTCTGAATTATACTTGATAAAGATGTAGGGCCTTTTATAAATGTATTATTATCTGATAGAGTGCTGATGAGAACAGGGTATACAATGATGCAGTGTGAATGATGAACCTGTCTGTTTTGCTGTTATCTTAAACTTTATATAGAATATATTTACAAAACAGTGCACCATGAACTTCAGAATATGTTGATGCACCCAAATACTATAAAGTTAACCGGCAATGTAGCTGTAATTAGTTATTAACATACTGTTAATTGCTCTTAGAATTTATTAGTTAGTTAACCATGCATCAATATTAGACTTCTGGAAACTATTGTGTATGATGACCTTTATTGCCTAAGGAATTTGATTATATATCCTGTTATATCTTTTTAATCTTGAATGGCAAATAACATGCTCCTGTTCTGAATTTCACTGAGGCTGTTTATTTATATGTGTCTCGCATTTGTATCTTCATGTGAATTGTTAATTCTGACATTAGATCTTGCAGTTGAGCAGATAATTTTGCAATCCTGCCGTCTAGTTCCCAAGATAATATTCATAATCCATAACAGCACAGATTTTTTCATTTGATTCCCTTAAAATATTTTTTTGAATTTTATGCATTCTTGTTAGATGTACTTGTTACAGTATACTTTTTGATATGCCACCACATTTAGTTAGTTCATGCATTCTAAAATGAAATAAAACTGCATAGTTTACACATTTTATGAATTACCATTGACTTCTGGAAGGGGTATTCTTGTGTGAGTTTGCATTGGAATATAAATTAAATGCATCAAGAAACTGCAGAACAAGCGATTATGTTTATCTTCAAATGAGTAATCTATTCCCTGTTGATATTGAGTGGGGTGTTTGGATAATAGGTCTGTTCTAATATTGTCTATGTATTAAGTTTAATTAGATGGCAAAAAAGATGGATCTGTACCCTGATATTCAAAATTGATCAAAGGATAACATTTTATGAAATGGAAAGTCAATATAATATTAGATATGCAGATTATAGCTATTAGCCAGGTGTTGGTTCTGGACCCTGGAATTTATACAAGGGATGAATTTTGACAGGATAGTTTTCAGACAGCAGGAGATAAAATGTATTTGAAGAAAACTGTGAAGTGACTAAGAATGGTTCCACATGTAACAATGAATAAATACCGTAACATATATGATGCAAGCAAGGTCTGTATGTATTTCATAAAGCATTATTGTATGTTAGCTTGAAACTATGTTAGCCACTCATTGGCAATCAGATAATCAAAGTGTACAATTGTTTGCTTAATTCTTCACCAAATCCATACTAGGATTTAATTATGGTTACCTGCACAAATATCGGAGAGGAGTTATAATTTTCCTGTGAACATTTTGCATTTAAAGAGATGCCAACTGTTTGTTTAATGTACAAGTGTAATTTTTAATGTATAAGTGTAATTTCTACAAATTGATTGTAATAGTCACTCCTCAGTGAATATTGGGTGGCACGGTGGCGCAGTGGTAGAGTTGCTGCCTTACAGCGCTAACAGTGCCTGTGACCCAGGTTCGATTCTGATTACGGGTGCTGTCTATAAGGAGTTTGTACGTTCTCCTCGTGACTGTGTGGGTTTTCTCCGAGATCTTTGGTTTCATCCCAAAGACGTACAGATTTGTAGGTTAATTGGCTTGATATGTGTAAATTCTCCCTAGTGTGTGTAGGACGGTGTTAGTGTGCGGGGATCACTGGTCGGTATGGACTCGGTGGGCCGAAGGGCCTGTTTCCGTCATGTAAACTAAAACTAAAACTCAAGTCTCAGGTTTTATTTATGCCATGGGGATTCAGTTGCTGTATAATGGATATTTTCCCTTGCCCATTCTAGGGCCTTTGACAGTGAAACAAAGAAACCTCCAAGACAGTTATCTATTTTGATTTTCTAAATGGACACCTCTAATAACATCCATTTTATTCTTTCTTTTCACCCATGGTGCGTTATTGAAGCTTTTTTCAGAATCTGCAGCTTAACACTAATTAAGAATCTCTGGCAATTATCTATCGGTACTCATTTTTTTGCAAATCACGTTTATACTGCTACAGTTGTTCTTAGTTTTAGTATAGTTTAGGAACACAGCCCTTTGGCCCACCAAGTACATGCCGACCATTAATCCATTCACACTAGTTCTGTTATCCCACTTTCTCATCCACTCCATACACACGAGAGGCAATTTACAGAGCACAATTAACATAAACCCACGCGTCTTTGTGAAGTGGGAGGTAACCAGTGAAACCCATGTGGTCACAGGGAGAGCGTGTAAACTCCACACACACACACACCGTGCAAGGTCAAGATCGAACCTAGAGCTCTAGTGCCATGAGGCAGTAGCTCTACCAGCTTGGCTACTGTGCCGCCCTATACAGAGATGCCAAGTGTCCCGGATTCGCCGTATTTTGTCCCGGCGAAATAACCTTTTTACGGTGTTCCGGCAGCCAAACATGCTGTTACGGAACACCGCCGCGCCGGTGTTCCTCCCGTGGTGAACGCCGGTGCCCGGGCGGCGCCGGCCCGCGCGATCAGCGGCACTTTCTTGCCGCCAGCCGGCCGCTCGCGGCAGCCCCATCACCGGGCCTCCCCCCCACCCCCACCCCCACCCAGTGCGCAGGCGCAGACCCGCCGGCAACCTTGCCAAGTGCGCATGTGCCGCACCCGCCCGCCGGCAGCCCGCTGATCTGCACCAGTGCGCAGGCGCATAGCCGCCGGCAACAACCCCAAGTGAGTATGTTACGGAGAGAAATGCATTTAACCCCATTTGTTACGGACAAATGGGTTGAATGTTACTGTGAACTAAATTTAGGGTTGGCATCTATGCCTATATCTATCCATATATAGTAGCCATTTATTATATTATAACCAACACATTTTAGCCAAGTCTCAATATCGATTACCATCACTGTTAAATCATAATTTAATAACCCAAATTACAACACTGTTGATGCATTGAAGGATTTTCGGGTGTGTCCACCATTAGAACAAGTAGTTCTGTAGACGATAATCAGATCATCATCTAACTCTTTCAGTGCAGATAAAGTGCACTAAAAGAGTGAAGCGTTTGGTTGTATGATATCTTCTGGAGCTGTAGTTTGTCTATGATTCAATCCAATAGGAAATGACAATGGTTATGTCAAAATGAGCAGCATTATGCTTGCTGCTTCCCTCTTTATTAAAAAATAGTGGTTCCAGGAACCCACATTTATCTTGGATCTTTCAAATTAATTTGAAGGCAGTTCAGCCCTTTTACGTGCTCATGTTTTAATCAAATCTCTGTGGTGTTTTACAGGACTGATTGATACATTCATGTTGTAGAAATGGATGGTAATCTGGGTTAATGCGACCATTATTCAGAAGATCTAGTCCAGTGATTCTCAACCTGGTTTGCCCTATACCACCTTTCACCATATGTCAGAATGTCTTTCCCCCCCTTTCCAAGATTGTCTGCCTCAAAAAGTGCATTCCAAATAATATGCATATAATACTGAAAATCCTTTATTTCTAACAGTTTGAGTTTGCTAATCTGTGGTCCCAATTCCCCCCCTGAAAACCTGAAATCCCCCCCTGGGGGGAATTCCCCCCTGGTTGAGAACCCCTGATCTAGTCCCTGCTTGTTTAGTCGATCTAGCATCTTCCACAATTGTTATTCCAACTACAGAAAACAATTTTGTATCTTCTGATTGCTTTTTCTCTCTATCAGCTATCAGTTTTGAGTGGGACAGAAGCACTTCCTTAATCAGGGTGAAGAAAAAAATTGAATGAATCATTGTCAACCATCCTTGCACATCTCACAGCATTGATTTGAGTACAAAAACGAGGCAGCAGCCTAAAAACATCTTCACTGTTTGGATGTTACATAAAATTGTGCAGGGCAGAGGGAGATGAAGAAGCAGTTTATAAACTGAGTTAGCAAAATACACATCATACGTAGAAAATATTGATAATATAATTGAAAATTTATCTACATTCAGATTTAATTACTACTTAACGACTACATCTGAGACCTTGCAACAATGAATTAGCTTAGTAATATATTAGTATCAGAGCTGTATTGAATTATCAAAAATGCCAGATCGTTGCTATGAAATTATTCAGATCCTTGTTTGAATGTCTACTTATTTCTGGAGGCTTGGTTCCTATTTAGTTTCCTCTTTGAATCATTAAATGAAATGAACCCTCAGGAGTTTATCATCTATCAATGCTTGTATACAGTCATATAGACAGTAATTAGTATAAAATGCTGGGATTTATCCATACTCTGGCGTTAAGTATCAAGCCAAGTTTGTCAACTGAACTTGAGAATTATAATGAAGGTAAATGTGTCACATTTTATGATTTGTTTACCGTTGGCTAATATATTTGCATATTTTCATGTAGGAAGTTTTTTTTGTGGAACACGTGCAGAAACTTTCCATAATTACCTGTTAGCACCATTGAAATTACAGCTTCCACTGTTCCAAGTCTTAGCATCTGCGCTTTCTTTAAACATTCCTTAAGAGATAAGAGCAAAATTAGGCCATTCAGTCCATCCAAGCGACTCCAGCATTCAATCATGGCTGATCTATTTTTCCCTCTCAACCCCATTCTCCTGCCTTCACCCCATAACCTTTGACACTCTTGCTAATCAAGAACCTATCAATCACTGCTTTAAAAATACCCAATGACTTGGCCTCCACAGCCACCTGTGGCAATGAATTCCACAGATTCACTAACCTCTGGCCAATGAAATTCCTCTTTATCTCAGTTCTAGTGTAGCTAAGAGATACAGCGTGGAAAGAAGCCCTTCGGCCCACTGAGGCTGCGCCGACCATCGATCCCCGCACACGTTCATCATCCTTCACACTAGCGACAATTTACAAATCATTACCGAAGCCAATTAACCTGCAAACCTGTGGCCTTTGGAGTGTGGGGTGAAGCTGGAGCACCCGGGGAACATTCATGCGGTCACACGGGGAACGTACAAACTCTGTACAGGCAGCACCCGTAGTCAGGATCAAACCTGGGTGTCTGGCGCTGTAAGGCAGCAACATTACCGCTGTGCCACCATGCCACATTGTTTTATTCTAAGGCTGGGCCATACAGTTTTCATCAAAATAGTTTTAATTATGTATTGTGCATGTCACCCAGTTTGTGCATGAAATCTGGTTATAGATTTCTGAGATCATCTTGGGAGAGCAAACACAATCTTAAACACCTCCCCTCATGCTAGAAGGATTTCTGTCAGTACCCCTGTCTTTTGATATTCATTGTAGGCCATGTACATATTCTCATACAATTCAGTTAGCTGTCTGCCTCTGTTCCTGACTTGTATCTCGTTCCAAGGATTAACATTATTATTATTATCCTCTCATCAGCTCTCCAATATTTATTCTCACTAAATAGTCCTAAGAATGCTCCATCAGTTTCTTTCCAACCCAGTTCCTCACCAACGTTCCCAGGACACACCATTTTATTTTCTAAATGGGTGCTATTTCTATTTTAAAAATATCATGCTGGCAATTGCGTTGTTCTCATGTTGAGATTTGTATTTCCAACTTTCCCCTCCTATTAAGCTATCAGTGCATCATGGCTTTGAAAACTGTGTTAGAGCATAGAGCAGTACAGCAGAGGGACAGGCCCTTCGGCCCACAATGTCTGATCTGAACACAATGTCAAGTTAAACTAATCTCATCTGCCTACACGTGATCCATATCCTCCATTCCCTTCGTATCCATGTGCCTTTTCTAAAGCCTCTTAAATGCCACTATATTATCTGCTTCCACCACCACACTTGGCAGTGTGATCCAGGGATCCACTATCTACTTAAAACAATAACTTGCCTCGCACATCTCCTTTTAACTTTGCCCCTCTCGCCTTAAAGCTATGCCCTCTAGTATTTGCCATTTCCACCTTGGGGTTGGGCATGGTGGGGAAAGGTTCTGACTGTCTACCCTATATAGGGTCATAGAGTCACACAATGTGGAAACTTGCCCATAACAACTAACATGTCCCATCTACACTAGTCCCACCTGCCTACCTTTGGTACATATGCCTCTACACCTCTCATATCCAAATGTTCATTAAACATTGTCAACTACCTCCTCCGGCAGCTCGTCCCATATACCCACCACCCGACTTGTGAAAAAGTTACCCCGCAGATTCCTATTAAATATTTTGCCCCTCACCTTAAAGTTGTGTCCTCTGGTTCTTGATTCCCCTACTCTGGCAAGAGACTCTGTGCATCTATATATGATTGGAGTAGAAGTCCATGATAGAATTATCACGATAGAATCGTGATAAAGAAAGTATGATTTGCTGCATATGCTGCGTAGTTACTGATTTTTTTTTAACACCAACGTTTATTCCTATTTACCTATGCTGCCTACCCCCTAACCACCTGTTAAGTGATGAGCTGCATTTGTCCATCTTTCCCTGACATCTTTGCTATCTTTAAGATTCCCAGTTTATTTCACATGTTTTGTCAAAATCATCTCCTTCCACACGATTTCAATCACACCTTGAAAAATAACTGTAATTCCATCCCCATTGCATCACAAGAATGCCTTCATTGATTCGTGCAGCACCGAAACAGGCCCTTTGGCCCAACTCGTCCATGTCGACCAAGATGCCCCATCTACACTAATCTCACGTGTCCGTGTTTGGTCCATATTGCTCTGATCCCTTCCTATCCATGTACCTGTCCATGTCTTTTAAACTTTGTTGCCTTTCAAATGACTGCTACATTTCGACTTTGAGTGCTCCTATTTGGTATAATTATGTTCAAAAGTTGTAGGAGAATTAGGCTACTCTACATCGAGTCTAATAAAAAGGTAGAACATGGCTGTTCTATCTTTATCTCTCAACCCCATTGTTCTGCCTTCTCCCTATAACCCCTGACATCCATACTAATCAAGAAGCTGTCCATCTCTGCCTTAAAAATATCCATTGACATGGCCTCCACAGCCTTCTGTGAATGAATTCCACAGATTCACCACCCTCTGGCCACCGTCTGTTTCCTTTCTAAATGTACATCCTTTTTTCCTGAGGCTATGCCCTCTGGTCCTAGACTCTCCTCACGAGTGGAAACATCCACTCCACATCCACTCTATCCAGGCCTTTCATTATTTGGTAAGTTTCAATGAGGTCCCCCCTCATTTTTTGAAACTCTAATGAATACAGCCCCAGGGTTGTCAATCACTCATCATTTCAGGGATCAATCTCATGAACATCCTCTGGACCCTCTCCAGTGTTAATACATCCCTCCTCAGATATGGGGCCTAAAATTGCTCACAATACACCAAATGTGGTCTAACCAGTGCCTTATAAAGCCTCAGCATTTTATTCCTGTTTTTATATTATAGTCCTCTTGGAATAAATGCTAATTATGCTGAAATGTATACTGATGAAGATATCCCTAATTCCTTCCCTTTACCTTTGATTCCACAAACATCAATAATCAGAGTGAGCCAACATTTCAGTACTTGTTCCCTGCCAAAAACTCCAATCCCTGTTTTTCTCTGTCTCTCTCGTCTCGCATTCAGTGTGAATTCATAGGCATGCAATTTAGGTGGTGTGATATTCAAATCTAAGCAGTTTACTTTCCAGTTCTGTAATGTTGCTAGTTTATTCTATTTACACATTTCAGCTGAAAGCTTCATAGACATAATGCTTGTTCAAAATTATTCTTCCAACTCCTCCATAACATTACTGTACAGATCTAAAATTCATTGAGCACTCTGAGGATCTCTGGATTTATATTAAGTCCTATTTATTTCTGCCTCTGTCAATCTCCAAAACCATTTCCTTTTTTTATTAACTTAAAAATATTCATAGTTCTCTACAAATACTGTAATTATCTTCCTTTACACAATAACAATAGTTTTTTTTGCTTTTGGCTACATCAGTTTCTTTTCATTAAATTATTTTGCCTTGACTCTTGTCCTTATTCTGTCTCTCCCTGACCCCAAAATATTTCTCTTTAAACAACTAACTAATCTGAACACCAAACATGGCAAATGCCACCTAATGCGTTCACCTACATATGCCATTAATTAGAAGGTATTATACAAATGCTATTAAGCGTGGCTTTCAATAAATAGCATTTTAAAATGTTTGCGCATTTCATTAAAAATCTTAGTTAAAAAAAAGTACTTCTGTGGATTCACCAGTTGAGGTCACCGTCTCTGAAGGAGATGGAAGATTAAATGGTCAAACTGTGTTATTTCCAAAGTCAATCTTGATTTAAGCATGAGAATTCATACCAAGTGCGGTTCTTTACATTATTTTCAAAATTTTGTTCCTAATAGATTAGATAAATATCTAATTGGAAGGGCAATCAGTCAATGCTATGAAGAAGTTACCAAAGCTATACCAATGAAACTGCTTCTCAAAAATAGAGATTTTAATTTGCCACAATTTACCCAGTCAACAGACATTTCATTGATTAACAAAATACAAAATGTGCCTGAAGAAGGGTTCCGACCTGAAACATAATCTGTTCCTTTTCTCCAAAGACGATGCCTGGCCCTCTGAGTTACTGCAACACAATGTGTGTCTCTTCCATAACAAAATACAGTTGCCCTGGTAGAACGGGACTACAATTTTTTTTTAGGTTGCAGTGATCAAAGTAATCTCTTCAGAGGTTAGTTGTGGAATGTGTACAGTGGATTATGACCTGTGAGTACTTGACAGTTGTTCTAATATTGTTCCAGGAACTCTTGTGTGAAACTTCCAAATTGACTTTTGTTTTTCCCGCTCATCAAAGGAGCAGGTAACGTCCAAAGGACAATGGCAGGTTTCATTATGAACAAAAAAAATGTTTGCATTCTACTTGGGCCTGTAGGTTCTCAAGATTCAACTTTTTTTTAAAATTCCATTACCCTGTCACAGTTGTGCTGTCCTGACTTGGTTGGCCATTAAGCAAATGATATGAAACATTCATAGTAATTCGGACCAGCTTGTCTATGTCGACCAAGATGCCCCATCTACACTAGACCCACATTCCCAAGTTTGGCCTATTTCCCTTTAAATCCTTTCCTAACTCCTCTTTTTTACATTCATTTCACTTTGAAGACATTTAAATTGAATGTGTTCTTTATGGTAAATATAGGGGGAAATAAGCTTATCAAACGTCTACATATTGTAACGATATCTTGCATGTTCAGATATAAAAACAGCAAATGCTCAAAATGCTTAGCAGGTGAGACAACATTGGTGGAGAGGGCTGTTGAGTTAAGACTTCAGTTTGATGACTTTTCATGGGATATGGGCCAAACGCAGGCAGGTAAGACTAGTGTTGATGGGACATGTTGGTGGGTGTGGACATGTTGGGCCTTCAGTATCCCAGCATGGTATTTGGTGAATGTAAATAAGGGATGGATTTTACTTGCATTATTTGTTCTGCCTTTTTCATAAACTGGCACATTTGCCTTGAACCATGCAGTTAAAGCTAATTCATGTGTCGCATTCTCCTGTTGGTGATTTGTGGAAGAAACTGAAAGTAATCGTTTAGTTTATTGTTTATTGTCACGTGTACAGAGGTAGTGAGAAGCTTTTTGTTGCATGCTAATCAGTGATGTGCGGTGAGGTCAATGGCTGGGGAGGCACTGGCTAGTATCAGTGGCTCGGCCCTCCCTGTATTGATCACCGCATCTCCCCGAGGAGAGAGACCTGACCGCACGTCCCTGGTGCTAATCAGTCAGTGCTGCAGAATCTAACAGCTTTCCCGTGAGCCTTGGCCTCCTATTCACCTCCCCACGACTTATCCAAATCCCAGCTTGCTCCCAAAATAAATGTCAGCCTTCCTTCAATACGCCCTCCATCCTATACTAATTGTGACGTAAGGATGAAGTAAGTAACACGAGCTGGGTCTTTTTAAACTTGTTTTAATTTGGATAACTGATTAAGGATCTTCTCTGGCATCAATTAGAGGAAGATTAATCATCAAATGTTGTTGAAATATTGAAAAATGTATTCTTTAAAGGTTAGATCTATTAAATTCTTTACTGCATCACAGAGGTAAAGTTGCCAATAAATTAAATAAATGCATTTGATTTCATTCAAACATTAATAACAATCCTGCAATTTACCAAGTCATGATTAAAATAAGAGTGCTTCGGAATGGGAATGGGATTAGATGTCACCCATGGTTAAGAACACCATGACACAGGGCGGCACGGTGGTGCAGTGGTAGAGTTGCTGCCTTACAGTGCCAGAGACCTGGGTCCCATCCTGACTACGGGTGCTGGCTGTTTAGAGTTTGCATGTTCTCCCTGTGACCGCATGGGTTTCATCTGGGTGCTCCAGTGTCCTCCCACATCCCAAAGACATGCATGTTTATAGGTTAATTGGCTTCTGTAAAAATAGTGTGTTGGATAGAACTAGTGTACGGGTGATTGATGTACTCTCTATAAAATAATTGAATCAATTATTACCTTGTGGTCCTGAGCTCTGGGGAGAGGTTGGGCAGTCTAGGCTTATGTCAGAGTGGATGATAAAGTGGAATAACATAGAGCTAATGTGAATGGGTTATCGCTGGTCGGCAGAGGCTTGATGGGTTGAAGGGCCTGCTTCCTCTCTGTGTCTCTAAACTAAAAAGAGAAATCAAGAATTGACTCAGTTCATGAGTCAGAAAAAATTAAGATTGCAGAGCTCATTAATTCAACCAAAATTGATGAGGAAAATAATTCTTACACCCGCTGCCTGAGGAGATTCAAGTTAAAACAAGCTCAGATCAGCATTGAGTCATAGTACTGTCTTCATGCTAGATCAGAATTAGCATGGCATAAAGAATAAAATGGAGAGTGTGGATGATTTAAAGCAATTATTTTGACAACAGGCTGTGACAAGGGGGAAGGAACAAAGAAAAATATTGCAGACGCCTCTAATGTCACCAAACCCCCATCTTGAAATAGCCAAGTCTGGCCTCTTTGTGGGGTTAAAATATGGAGATTTACGTGCAGTCACCTCTTGTTGATTCCAATGTGCAGAGAGACAAATTTGTATTAACGAGTGTGTGCCACTATATCTGAGTGATGTGGGTGTCATGTTTGAACTGCTTTGAGTGCGAGTGAGCTGTGGGTGTAAGGGTTGGGTGAATCGCACTGATTGAAGTACTGAGTACTGATAGATCGAGGTGGTAGGTGGGTGGGTGATCTGGGCGTTTTGAATTGAGCAGATGATGAAGCTGTAACGATATGCCTTTTGAAGATTACTGTTACCTTGACCACTTGTGTCAAATCATTAAGCTTCTTCCCACACTGTTCATGGTGCTGTTCTTCGGGCACTGACCTTTTCTGCTTTTCCTCCCACTACCTTTCCAACACATTTCTTGTTTCTTCTGCCTTCCCTCTGTCACTACTGCATTATAACTACTGCTATAGACACAACATCTAGCTCAGTGGTCAGGCAGCACCTCTGGGGAAAAGGGAAAGGAAAAGGGTTGGTACCCTTATTCAGGCTGAAAGATGGACAAGGCCAGAACAAATCGGGGCAGCAACAGATGACCTCAGGAAGGCTGGAGCCATAATGGCCCATTGTTGGCTGGGGAAGATAATCTAATGACAGGGTTACAGGGATGCAGACAGTTGAACTAGCAGAACTATTTGGGGGCGGGTGGGGGGGGGGGGGGGGGGGGGGGGGGGGGGGGGGGGGGGGGGGGGGGGGGGGATGAAAGGAAAATAATGCAGGAGGTACTTGAAATGAAATAAATCAAGGTTCAAACATCTGGGTTGTAAACTGCCCAAGCGATTAGCCATTCTTAGTTACTTTTTAAGAAGTCTTTGATTAGCACTGCCTATTCATAACTTTTGTCTTCTGTTGAAATATTCATAAATAATCTGCATTGATGACAATCAACAGATGTTACCAAGGTGGCATAAAGAGACATTGACACAAAGTGCTGGAGTAACTAAGCAGGTCAGGCAGCATCTCTGGTGAACATGGATAGGTGACGTTTCAGGTCGGGACCTTTCCAACCCAAAACATCAACCATCCATGTTCTCCAGAGATGCTGCCTGACCTGCTTAGTTACTCCAACACATTGCTGTTTCTTCTGTAAACTTAGCACATAATACGGTACACCACTGGAACTCGCAATGTTTGCACAGAACATGATACCAACTTAAACTCATCTCATCTGCCAGCACATGATACATATCCCTAATTTCCCTACATTTCCATGAGCCTATCTAAAAGTCTCACACGCCATTATCTTATCTGCCTCCGCCACCACCTCTGCTTGTACGTTCCAGGACCCCACGACTGTAGATGATATGTGTATACACCTTTAATTGATAGTAACGATGTCCATGATAACCACTCCCCCACCAGTTAGTATAATTGTAACCCACACGCCCCTAGCTCGCTCTCTAGTGATCGTGACAGACCACGTACAGCCAGGGCTATATATAAAGTATGCTTAATAAAGTAGTGAAGAATTTAAGGTGTCTGTGTACCTTCTCTACATGGTGTCAGAAGTGCTTCTTTCTGCGTCTCCAGTCTATCGCGTTTTGTTGCCACCTTCAGTGAGCTATGAACTCTGACTCCAAGATCCCTCGGCCCATCAATGCTGTTAAGGATTTTGCCATTAACTGTAAACTTTCCAGCATCTGCGGTTCCTTATTTCTTCATATAAACAGACATGTTTCCCCTCTGTCTAGCATAGAACAGGACAGCACAGGAACAGGCCCTTAGGCCCACAATAACCATGCCGAACATGGTCCCATGTTAAACTAAGCTCCTCTGCTTGCACCTTATTCATATCTTCCCATTCCCTGCATATCCATATACCTACCCAAAAGCCTCAAATATCACTATGGTATCTGCCTCTGTCACCACTGCTGGCATCGTGTTCCAGGCACTCACCACCCTCAGTGTAAATTGTGTTTGCATTGCACATCTCCTTTAAACTTTGCCTCTCTTACCTTAAAGCTATGCCCTCTAGTCCTTGGCATTTCCATCTTGGGAAATTGGTTCTGAATGCCTACCCTATCTCTGCCTTTCAATTTTATATACTTGTATCAGGTCTCCCCTCAATCTCTGATATTCCAGAGAAACAATCCAAGTCCATTCAACCTCTCTTAAAAGCTGATATACTTTAATCTGGGAAATGCCCTTTATTAGACGATATTAGCTATAAAGAGGGACTTTAGACTTTAGAGCAGGGGTCGGCAAACTTGTTCTGCATAGGGGCCAGGACGCATGTCTGTGAGCGGATGGCGGGCCACATCTATCACGCGTATATGTGGATCCCGCCCCCATCCCGCCCCGGATGGCAAGCAACAAATCACATGTTCACATAGATCCCGCTCCTTCAAGGATGCCACCCGGAGCACTGGCCAAAGATCATAGAGCGGAGCAAGATACTCCACTATGCACTATATACACGATGCTAAATATGCAGTAGCAACAATGCCAACCATTTGCACAGGATTTGTAACTGAAGGTACTGGGTACAAACACAAGGAGGTTGTGTTGAACTTCGTTAAAACATTGGTTTAATTAAGGCTGGGATATTGGGCACTGCACTATACTGCAGAAAGCACGGCAGAGAGCGCAGACGAGATTTACTAGAACAATGTAGGAAGGAACTGCAGATGCTGGTTTACACCGAAGGTAGACGCAAATTACTGGAATAACTCAACTGGACAGGCAGCTCCTCTGCAGAGAAGGAATGGGTGACGTTTCAGATCGAGCCCCTTCTTCGGTTGTGTCTATTTTGTGCATTTTGTGTCATTTCTTAGAACAGTCATGCGACCTGGAACTTTGAATGCAATGCTGGAGAATGTCTTTTAGGAGGAGCGAAGGCTGAGAGGTGATTTGGTTCCTCTGGTGCAACGGGTTGCACCAGAGTTTGGGATGTTTGAGGTAATATTTTGATTTCATTGCAAGGTTTTTTTTTCACCGTCTTGTACAATTTATGTATAATTTATGTTTTTGTAAGCATCTGAACTGAAACAGGTTATGGGAGATAAATAAACAATTGCAGTAAATCGACTGCTCCTATAGAAAGCATATGGACAGCAGACACTCCACCTCTCCCATCCAACCATTAGGCCTCCACGGGGACTTGCGAATAGACACAAAATGCTGTAGTAACTCAGCAGGACAGGCAGCGACTCTGATGAGGAAATAAATGGGTGACGTTTCTGTCAGCGATACAGATGAATCATGGAAACAGGTGTACTCTAGCGCCATCCGACACATAACAAGTTGTCCTACAACTTTAGGCTGTGCATGTCATACGCAAGAGGAAGAAGATCCGACACACTAGGGACAACAATTATTATTTTTTACTAAAGCCAACCTACTAGTTCGAGATTGAACAATAATGGGGTAAGTCTCCCTGTTTTTCAGAATTACCCCCATTTAAATACCAAAAGTCATACGGGACAGATTTTCAACTTGCTTCTTTTGTTAAAAGTCGCTGATTTGTCAAAGCAGCTTGACTTCTATTTTTATTGACGTGTGGCTGTTTTGTAACAGTTGTATAATCGGGGACAAGTGTAAAAAAATCAATCCCTGTGATTTTTTTTTTGTGCCTTGTGCAAAATTAATCTGGAAAAGCTAGTTTGGTGAATTGTTTATGGATTAAAGCATGCTTTGAAATGCGACACATTATCAATGCATTCTACATTGGTCTATCCTGTCCCAGATTGAGAGTTTCCAATCATTTCTACCATGTACTCGCCTATGTATTATTTCAAACAGCATCTAAGCTGCTGAATATTGCATTTTAAGATTCCAATGGTTTCAGAGGGCATAGGTTTAAGGTGAGGGGGGAACGATTTGATATGAACTGGAGAAGTAACTTTTTTTACACACTGGGTGGTGGGTATATGGAACGAGTTGCCGGAGGAGGTTGTTGAGGCAAGTACAATTGCAACTTTTAAGAAACATTTAGACGGGTACAAGGATAGGATAGGTTTGGAAGGATATGGGCCAAACGTAGGCATGTGCAACTAGTGTAGATGGGACATGTTGGTCATCATGGGAAGTTGGGCCGAAGGATCTGCTTCCACTCTCTATGACTGTATGGTAGAAATTGCCATATTCTTTGCACCAAGCAATTCTAGTAAGTTATCTTGAACAGGGATGTAGGTCGGTATGTACAGGTATAAATAATAACACACTTCTATTATGTCAAGGTGTCTTAATGCACCAAAGATATTAGTCAAACTGAAATTCATGCAGTAACCTATTGGAGAAATTGAGTTTTATGAATGTTGCTGTATCTTACCAGAAGGATGAAATGTTCAGTAATGAAAAGGATTATAGAATTTGCGTTGCAATAGAATGATTCTTTGTTGAATGGATAAAGTGGAAAAATAGTGCAAGCACTGTGTTTAATTCAGAGGAGAGTGAGTATTGGCTACATGTATGTGTAGTTCAAGATATATGGTTGATTTGCCTTGTACGGATACATAATGGGTCCTTTTCAGGCTATTTCAAAATTGTATTGGCAAACGGTGAACTAAAGAACCCAAAACTAGCACGGAACATTCTGTTACATAATTCATGGTTATGAATCTATGTGGAAACAGCAGCACTTGCCTACAATCAATAAATATCTATGCACGCCATGTTAGGTATGAGTAAATCTTCCCAATCTATACTGCAGCTAGCTTGCGACATACAATCTTGTATGCTCTGTTTATATAGTACAGTAATTATAGTACTGTTTATAAAAATCTACACCAAATTTAAAATATGTTTATACCATTTTATTGGTATACAGGTTAGTGATTGGGGACGATCAGCCATGATCGCAACGAATGGCGGTGCTGGCTTGAAGGGCCGAATGGCCTCCTCCTGCACCTAATTTCTATGTTTCTATGCTTCTATTTGATTCATTTTATCGTCTATTATCATTACTTCAATTTTTATAAATGTTCTCAAGATAAACATAAAATGCTGCTGTAACTCAGCAGGTCAGGCAGCATTTCTGGAGAAAAATGAATAGGTGACGGTTCGGGTTGGAACCCTTCTGTAATTAGCATAATTTAAATTTTCTGCTTGGTGTGACTCTTCTTAACAACCTTTGCACTTTATCTGTGTATTGGGGCCGGCTTGATTGTATTCGTGTACAGTCTTTTCTTTGATTGGAGAGTATACGAACAAGAGCTTTTCAGTGTACCTCGGTACTAAACTAAACTAGTGTAACATTTTAAAAAACATGATGGAAGGATGGATGAGACAGAAGCTCTATTAAGGAAGATTCGGTCACTGGCATGAGTTTTCGCTGCCTCTGCCTGAACACAAAGCGAGACTTCCCTGGATTTCTAGTTACCTAAACAAAACTGCTGCTTTCCTGGTGCAATATGCTTCCAGTTTTTGCAGCAGTCAAGAAATGGGTTTCTTCCCCCCCCAGCTACTAAAGGTGCACAGTGTTGTCTCTGTATGAACGAAAGCAACCGCAGTTTTAGACAGCAAGAACGTTTTACTGCACTTGATTGGAGAAAATCATTTGAACATTGTAAATACCCAAGCTGGATTTAATTAAAATAACATTAAGACGTGTTCTACAGCACTGTGAATGCCTACAGTGCAAGATAAGTGCCTGGAGGAAGGTTGTCTCTTCAAAACATACAGCAAAAATATGACATTTGTACCTACTGAAGCAGCATTTTCTAAAATCAAAATCAAATATTCATTTTGCCCTGTGGTGGTTAGATATCATATTACAATTCTTCCTAAGCAATGATAATTAAAATTAGCTTCAATTTTAAAAGAAGGAAGTTATTTAATAATAGGACAATTATAGCCTTTCAAGCAGAGGGTCAGTCAAACAATTTTAAAATCTTATAAAATGGGGATTGCATCTCTAAGCCCACACCCATGATTTTCTCCACTTTTTGTATTTTTTAAATAAATGCTACTATGATTATAAATGGGACATGTAGGAAATATTGTATTGTATACTGCAAGCAAGCTAGAGTAGATAGATTGGGCTAAGATTTAGCTACCTATCCTTGAACTGATTTGGTTCCTCGATATTTATTGATTTTGGACAGAGTGTCTTTTCATTGCAGAATCAATTTTCTGATTACTGCAGTTCTGTGTGAATGAAATATTGGTCAGTGGTACATTTGTTTTACTGAAGAGGAGAGAATGATAGAAAAATAACGTCATAGCTATTTTCATTTTAATGTTTTTAATGTTCATTTTGTTTTGACGTTAATAAAGTTTAATTTTTGAGTTAATTTAAAATAAAGAAAATAGGATTCTTGTATATTTCAGTGTATTAAATTCCTGCTTTGGGATGGTTTAAATTTGTTTTATGGAAACAATTAACTAGCAACCATTTAATAATAGTGTAGAAAGGAACTGCAGATGCTGTGTTTATACCAAAGATACACGCAAAGTGCTGGAGTAACGCAGCGGATCAGGCAGCATCTCTGGAGAAAAAGGATGTGTGACGTTTTGGCCTGGGACCCTTCTTCAGTCTGAGAGTCAGGGGAGAGGAAAACTAGAGGTATGAAAGGTACAAAGAGCAAATGAAGGCAGCATCGCTGGAGAACGAAGATAGGTGACATTTCAGATTGGGACCCTGCTTCAGACTGATGGTGGGGTGGGGGAGGAGAAAGAACGCTGTAAGAGAGGAGGGGCACCCATCTGCCAATCAGCTCCTCACCTGACCACATGTGGAGGAATGAACTGCTGATGCTGGTTTCTACCGAAAATAGACACAAACTGCTGGAGTAACTCAGCAGGTCCGGCAGCATCTTTGGAGAATCATCCCTTTCCTCCAGAGATGCTGCCTGACCCGCTGTGTTATTCCAGCACTTTGTATCTATCCACCGTCACTCTGTAGTATATATCAGTCACCTCCCCTCTACTCTCACTCCGGTCGAAGGATCTTGAGACAAAACATCGACAATCCTTTTCCCACGACAGATGCTGCCTGGCCCACTGAGCACCTCAGGCAGTTTGTTTTTTTTACTCCAAATTCCAGCATCTGCGGTTCCTTGTGTCTCCATCTTGCTTCAACTTGGACTTGACACAAAATGCTGGTGTAACACAGCGGGACAGGCAGCATCTCTGGATAGAAGGAATTTGGTGACCAACTTCAACTTATCCTGCTCTGCGGTGGGCATCCTGATTAAGTCATGGACCACCTCGGGTGGGCAGGAAAGAGGAGGAGTACTTTCCCTGACCTTCCTCGTCATCAGAGATAGGATTGATGCTCCGACGGTCATCTGGATCCACCACCCCACCCCACTCCACTCCACTACTGGGAATGGATAGAAGGGACATCGAATCAGAATCCATCGCCTGAGATAAGAGGTTTAGACTTTAGAAACACAGCTTGGAAACATGGTCTTCGACCCACTAAGTCCGCGCCGACCAGCGATCACCCCGTAATCTAGCACTATTCTACACACTAGGGGCAATATATAATTTTTACCAAAGCCAATTCATCTGCAAACCTGTCTGTACATCTTAGTAGTGTGGGAGGAAACCGGAGCACCCCGGAGAAAACCCACATGGACACGGGGGGACCGCACAAACTCTGTAGAGACAGCACCCGTGATCAGTATTGAACCTGGGTCTCTGGCGCTGGAAGGTAGCAACTCCACTGCTGCGCCACCGTGCGCCCTGCAACCAATGAGTCGGAGGGTATAGAATAGAGGATGGAGAGTACTGAATCTCTGCCGCGAAATATCCATTGACTTGGCCTCCACAGCCATCTGTGGCAATGAATTCCATAGATTCATTACCCTCTGACAAAAATAAAATCCTTTTCATCTCCTTTCTAAAGGTACTTGATTTTATTCTGAGACTATGGTAGAAACATCCTCTCCACATCCACTCTATCCTGGCCTTTAATCAGAGAATATTAAGAATCTTCAAAAGGACACAAAGTGCTTGAGTAACTCAGCGGGACAGACAGACAACATCTCTGGAGAACATGGATAGGTGACGTTTCTGGTCAGGACCCTTTGTCAGACTCAGTACTACTTTCTTGCATTAATCCCTTATCTGTTCCCCGAAGAACTAAAAGTCTGTTAACTGTCTGAATGACAAAATGCAATTATTTTACGAGAATGATTAGGTTAATGTAGGATGAACATTTGATACTCTGGGCCTGTACTCACTGGAGTTAGAAGGATGAGGGGGCAAACTCATTGAAACCTACTGAATATTGAAAGGCCTGGATAGAGTGGATGTGAGGAGATACTTCTACTATTGGGAGAGTCTAGGACCAGAGGCCATAGCCTCCGAATAAAAGAAAGGAGAACCTTCAGAAAAGCGATGAGGAGGAATTTTTTTAGCCAGTGGGTGGTGAATCTGTAGGCCATTGCCACAGACGGCTGTGGAGGCCAAATCGTTGGGTACTTTTAAAGAGGAGAATGACAGGATCTTAATTAGAAGGTTGCGGGGAGAAAGCAATAGAATGGAGTTGAGAGGAAAAGATAGATCAGTCATGATTGAATGGCAGAATAGACTCAATGGGACAATGGCTCCCATGACATGAATTTATGAAGGGTCTCGACCCAAAACGTTACCTATCCATGTTCCCCAGAGATGCTGCCTGACCTGCAGAGTTACTCCAGCACTGCCCTGTTCTTTATTAACCAGCATCTGCAGTTTTGTTTCTGCATGTTAAAAATGTTGTCATTTTCAATTCAATTGAGATTAAAATTGTAAATGATTTAATGAATAAAAGCAAGCTACTTCCATGCAGAATGGTTACTATAAGAAATAATAAGTGTAGGCGATTTCTCACCGTGTCTGTTCTGCCGTCTATGAGCTCTTGTGTGATCTTTGTTCTTCTTCATTTTTTACCTCAGTGCCACTTTCCTGCATAAATCCCACATCTGTTCATTAAAGCGCTAAAAATCTGTCAATCCCTGCCAATCCCTGTATTCAGTGACTGTTTCACGGCGTTTTTGTAGAAGTAATCACTAAGATTTATTATCCTCTGGTTGATGAGATTTCTTTTCATCTCAATCTTAAGTGACTTATTTCTTGCTTTGAGACTGTAACCCTGTCAAGATGTGTAAAGATGTTGTGCATTTCAATGGCATTACCCCTCCTTCTAAACTTGTGATGGCATAAAGCCAATCTGTTTATTACTTCCACCTTGGGAATCAATCTGGTGAACTTTTGCTACACTTCCCCAGCCACAGGGATATATCAGAGTGCATTGATTAAAAAAAAAACACTTTGAATTGAGAAATTTGAAAGCAGCAAGATATTATCTAGAACTCACAGGTGATTGATGGTTGGCATGGATTTGATGGCCCGTAGAGCATGTTTTCATGCTTCATCTCTAAATTAAACAAAACTAAACTCACTGCCCAATAATGGTGGAATTAAATTCAAAGGTAATAGTTAACAGGGAATTAAATTGATGTTTTAAGTCATAGCATGATACAGCGTGGAAACAGGCCCTTCAGCCCAACTTGTCCACACTGACCAACATGCCCCATTTTGTCCCACTTGCTGCATTTGGCCCAGATCCCTCTAAACATGTCCTATCCATGTACCTGTCTAAATGCTTCTTAAACATTGCGATAGTACCTGTCACAACTACCTTCTCTGGCTGTTCATTCCATACACCCACCACCCTTTGTGTAAAGAAAGTCACGCCACAGATTCTTTCCACTCTCACCTTAAACCCATGTCCTCTGGTTCTCGATTCCCCTGCTCTAGGAAAGAGACTCTGCAAATACCCAATCTATTCCTCTCATGATTTTATATACCTCTATAAGATCCCACCTTAAACTCCTGTGCTCCAAGTCCTAGCCTGCTCAACCTCGCCCTATAGCTCAGGTCCTTGAGTCCTGGCAACATCCTCATAAATCTTCTCTGTACCCTTTCCAGCTTGACAACATCTTTCCTATAACACGGTGCCCGGAACGGAATATAGTTCTCTAAATGCGGCCTCACCAACATCTTGCATAACTGTAACGTGATCTCCCAACTTCTATACTCCAGAGCAGAGATCAGGGGAGACTAACAATGACAAAGAGGGACATTTTGGACCACTCCTTCCAACTGCAGCCACAGACAACGAGCTGGCGGGTTGGTCCTTTTCTATGTTGTAAGACCTTAATGTGAGAGGAAACCACCATATAGTATGTCACAGCGTCAGAGGCCCTGGTTCGACCCTGACCTCGGGTGCTGTCAGTGTGGAGTTTGCACGTTCTCCCTGTGACTGCGTGAGTTTCCTCCGGGTGCTCCGTTTTCCTCCCACATCCCAAAGACGTACAGGTTTGTAGGTGAATTGGCCTCTGGAAAAATTGCCCCTGGTGTGCGAGAAAAGGATGAGAAAGTAGGATAACATTGAACTAGCGTGACTGTGCGATCAACAGTCGGCCTGGACTCTTGTTCCATGTTTGGAAATGTTTCTCAAAACATCTCCAAACTGTAATATTTGCACAACGTTGCTTCGAGTCATTGGGTTTAGTCACTGTTTATACTTGTCCTTTTTACCACTGTTGAGGAAGCTACAAATATAATGCAGCTTATGAAGAATGAGCAAGGTAGTTGGATGTGGTAACATCACTGTATTCATGTACACGTACATCAACATATTACCACAATGAAAGCAAATATTTAATAGAAAATAGTCGATATAGTCAAGAGAAGCAGTATCAGAGGGGCGAGAAGCTGTTTACATTTTGGATGAATCACCTTTCACACGATCTGTTCATCATCAACCTATTACATACTCCCTCTGACTCCACTGTACTCCGCAGAAACTGACAAAAAAACATTTACTGTCTCCATTCTCTATGTCTCTTGTTCTAATTTCCCCATCCTCTCAAACTGTAGTACTGTGCATTCAGGTCTGTCATGAATAATGTATTGAACCTGCTAACGAGGTTGTGCTGTTGTTTTTTGGTGTAACAACCGCTATCTTGCAAATGTCGAATGCAACGCTCCGACATTCTCTCATCCCTCCCACTGAACCATGACCTTGTCTCAAAGCTTCAGGTAGTGGTTTCCCAGACTACTCTTGACATTGTCTCCTCTGGGGACGTTCTTTCTATTGCCTCCACAATCACGGATTTTGTTTCGTTTAGAGATAGAGTGTGGAAACAGGCCCTTCGGCTCACCGAGTCTGTGCCGATCAGCGATCCCCCGGATACGCTAGTTGTATCCAATAAACTAGGGTTAATTTACAGAGGGACAATTAACAGACAAACCCACACGTCTTTGGGATGCTGGAGGAAACAGGAGCAGCCGGAAAGTACACACATGGTCACAGAGAGAATATGCAAACTCTGTGCAGACAGCACCGATAATCAGGATCGAACCTGGGTCTCTGGCACTGTGAGCAGCAACGCAACCACTGTGTCACTCTGCCATCCAGATCTCCGACCGCATACAACAGGTTCCTGTTTTCTTCCTGGAATCCACAAGCAACATTTAGCTTCTTAGAGGCACAGAATCACACAACGTGGAAACAGACCCATTCAGCCAACTTGCCCATGCCGACCAACGCCCCATCTACACTAGTCCCACCCGCCTGCGTTGGGCCCATATCCTTCTAAAGCTTTCCTATCCGCGTATCTGTCTAAATATTCTTCCAGCACTTTGTGTTTTACGTTATTCTACAGTGAGGAGACTTTAGACATTTAGCGTCATGCAGCACGGAAACAGGTCTTTCTGCCCAACCTGTCCCTCAGGTGCCTATTAAATCTTTCCTCCGTCGCCTTGCTCCATGTAACTTGCTCTTATGGTAGATCAATGAGCGTACTGGTGCTGCTTGCTACACTCGCTCTTATTTGGACATTTTATGAACAATGTCCACCTTCCCCTCGTGCTTCATCTCTCATTCGCCCATGGCACTGTGACGCAGGCTTCAGGTGGAGGATGTTCTGGGAGTGGCGGCGCTGCCCTGGCAGCAGCGGCTCGCCTGCAGCCCGTCTGTTTTTCTTTTTTTTGTTGTTTTCTCGTCTTGTTTTAGCGTTAATTTGAGTTATTATGCAGTGTATGTGTGTGGGAGGGGTGGGAGAAACGTTTTTAGTCTCTTCCTTTTGGGGGGGACGCGACTTTTCTTGTCGTATCCCCCGTCTCCGTCTCCGTCTCCCCTGAGGTCTAATGGTGGAGCTGACGGCCTCCAACTGCGACCGACCCGAGGCTCCGTAGGTAGAGCCAGCCAGGACTTACCAGCGCGAGGCTGGCCGACTTCGGGGCTGCGGCGGGTTCAGGCGTTCCAGCGGCTCGACTCGGAGCTGTGGCGGTGGCGGCGGCAGCGACTTCGGAGGCCCGGCCGCGGGCCCAGTGGACGACATCGTCGGGAGCTCGCAGGTCACAGGTTGGTGACCTGTTTTTCCGGAGCTCCCGCGGCAACAGCTGCGTCCGCTGGACTGGAGGGCGGCAGCTTCGGCAGCTTCGACCGCCCCGGGCCGCGGAGTGGAACCGGCCCGCTCGCGGAGCGCGGTTCACCCGCGGGACTTATTTACATCACCTGGTGTGGTCACTACATCGGAGGCCCGGGTCGCCTCAGCGCAGAGGAAGAGGAAGAACAAGAAGGGAAGAGACAAAGACAAGATTTTTGCCTTCCATCACAGTGAGGAGGTGTCTGGTGAACTCACTGTGGTGGATGTTAAATATGTGTGTATTGTGTGTTTTGTTATTTACTATATGTATGACTGCGGGCAAGGTCCGAATGACAATAAAGTTTTCCATGATTTTCCATCCATGAGGTACACGGGTTCTATCCTGACTACGGATGCTTGTTAGTACGGAGTTTGTATGTTCTCCCTGTGACTTTTGTGTGTGTTTTCTGAGTGCTCCGGATTTCTTCCACACTCCAAAGATGTGCAGCTTGGTATAATTGTAAAATTGTCCCGAGTGTGTGTAGGATTGTGTTAATGTATGGGGATTGCTGGTCAGCACGGATTCTGCGCTGCATCTCTAAACTAAACTAAACTTGATTTTACTTTATGAGGAAAGACACCTGACTGACATACATTAAAAATCCCTTTTGTTCCCTAGACTACAGTCTCTCCCCATTCGTATTTCTGCAGCTTGAAATTCAACAATATAAACGTAGTTTAGTTTCGAGATACAGCGTGGAAACAGGCCATTTGGCCCACCGTCTTTGCACTAACCATTGATCAACCCATACATTATTTCAGTCTTACACACTGGTGTCATTTATAAAAGGCCAATGTATCTGCAAACCTGCACATATTCTGTATCCACCGATCACAAGTTCTCCTATCAATGTTCTCCAGAGATGCTGGCTGACCAACTGAGATTCTCCAGCACTTTGTGCTTTTTGCTTTATGAATATCCTTCTCAGCAGCTTGGCCAATGGTAGTCCTTTGGTCAATTGACGTTGATTTTCCATTACTAATCCCGGTGGATGTAATTTTCCCACTCTGTGTTCTGCATGGACAAAACTTCCTATTAGCATATACATAGCAACATTTACTATTGTAAATTATTCATTTCAAATAATGGAAAATATATTTGGAACAAGCAGTCATTGGAATAGCAGAATATGTTACCGAAAAGCAAATTTTCTATTTCCTCTCCGGAACATTTTACTTTAATAGTACCATAAATGTAGGGGCGAGGAGAGTCATACAGCAGGGAAACAGGCCCTTCGGCCCAATCTCCATGCCGACCAAGATGCCCCATCTAAGCTGGTCCTATTTTCCCGTATTTATGTCCAAATCGCTCGGACCTTCCCTATCCATGTAGTTGTCCAAGTGTTTTTTAAATGCTTTTGTAGTATCTGACTCAATCACCTCCTCTGGCAGCTCGTTCTATATACCCACCATCCTCTGAATGAAAAAGTTGTCCCTCAGGTTCGTATTAAATTTGTATTATATTAAATATTAAATCTGGTCATTGTTACTCTGTGGATGGCTCGATTGTAACCACGCATTGTCTCTTCGCTGACTGGCTTACTCACAACAATAGGTTTTCACTCCATCTCGGTACACATGACAAGTACCTAAACTAAGCTAAATCTTTCCCCTCTCCTATTAATCGTTCTCCTTTCCCTCCCCCTCTTTATTCCCCTACCCTAGGATAAAGGCACAATCTTTTTCCATCTATTCCACACATAATTTTATTTGGCTCTATAAATAATTATATCAGATTTCCAGCATCCTTCTCTTTCCCCCTTCCCTCCTCTCTCTCTCCCCCTTCTCTCACCTCCCCCTCCTCTTTCTCTCTCTCCCTTCCCCCTCTCATCTTCCCCCACCCTCTCTCCCCTCACCCTCTCTTCCCTCCCCTGCCCCCTTCTCTCCCCTTCCTCCTCTCCCCTCTCCCCTCTTTCTCCCCTCTCCCTCTTTCTTCGCTTCCACTTCTCTCTCTTCGCTTCCCCTTCTCTCTCTCTCCCTTCCCCTTCTCTCTCCCCTTCCCCTTCTCTCTCTCTCCCCTTCCCTTCTCTCTCTTCCCCTTCTCTCTCTCTCCCCTTCCCCTTCTCTCTCTCTCCCCTTCCCCTTCTCTCTCTCCCCTTCCCCTTCTCTCTCTCCCCTTCCCCTGCTCTCTCTCCCCTTCCCCTCTCTCTCTCCTTCCTCCCCCTCTATAGCCCCTTTCTCTCCCCTACCCCCATCTATGCAACCTCTCTCCCCCTCCCCCCTCACCCCTTCCCACTCTCTCTCTCTTCCCCCCGTTTCTCTCCCACTCCCCACTTCTCTCCCTCCCCCCCCCCCTTTACCTCCCCTCTCTCTCTCCCCTTCCCCCATTCTCTCTCCCCCTCTCTTCCCCCCTCCCCCTCTTTGACTATCGCTTACATTTGGAGAAGAGTGCCATGTGAATAGTATCCTGATTCTGTTCTGGCATTTATTTTTAGTGTGCTCTGAAAGAACACTGTTACAATGGCTGTGTCAGCACTTATACGTGTGATTGACACTGATAAGTAGGGAGCAAGTGTACTTCTGAACCGAACTAACCTGACATACAGTGTGTTATGCATGTCTGCTGCTTCAGATCTGCAATTCGAACAACTTCCCAAGCACGTGGTTAGAGGCAGCTCAGTCTGAATGCGTTTATCGTGAAACCACAAAAGGGCAATCATTATACTTTTAAAACCGGCAATACTTTTGCAGGCGTTAAACGATTTGCTTTAGAAATGTCACACTTTCATGATCGGTTTTCCCCCCCACTCCTGCAACAGAAATTCCGAATCTGCAGGAAAAACATCCCAATTACTGGTTGTGCATCAGTTTAAATTTATAAAGCAAAGCGCTTGTAGTAGTGGGAATTGGAGATTATTGCAAGGGAATATGAGATGCGGTTTGCAGCTAAGAGGTGGAAAGGAAAGCTGCAGGAAAGTTCCTCAGAGGTTTTGCAAATTGAACATGAAAAAATGCGAAGCAGAACTGCTAATGGTTTTCTGTATATTGCCTCTGAGAATGGAATGGAGGGAGAAGGGAATATTCGAGCTGCCAGAGGAAGTAGTTGAGGCATGTACTATTGCAACGTTTAAGAAACATTGGATAGGTGCATGGATAGGATAGGTTTGGAGGGATATGGGCCAAATGCAGGCAGGTGGGACATGTAGATGGGACAATTTGGTCAGCACGGTTAAGTTGGGCCAAAGGACCTGTTTCCATGATGTATAACTTTATGACAAAACTCAATAGATAATATAATAAACAAAAGTTCAATAAATAAAAAATGTAGTGCAAAAAAGAGCACTCTGGTTGCATGGGGTCACAAAACAAGGGAAAAAGATCTGAAACTGATGAAAATATGCTCAGGAGCCAAGTAGCAGAATCCAGCATTAATTAGCCTCCAAGCAAACAAATAGGGACATGTACAACCAAGGAACTGCAAATGCTGGTCTATAAAAGAAGGCACAAAGTGCTGAAGTCACTCTGAAGAATATGGACAGGTGACAATTTGGGTCGAGGGGCGGTGAAAACAATGGCTTACAAACTTGATTATAGCGGTGGAAAGTTTGGAATGCATCGCCTTGGTTGCAGATGTACTTATGATGCTTTTTAGAATTGACTCCAAAAAAAAGTTTCATGTGTTGAGATGTATTTAACAATTTTCAACAAAATATATTCAGAAAAAAAAAATATTTTGAGTGCAATATTTGAACACTGTTTATTAGAAACTGAAGTAAAAGGTCGTTGGAATACTACAAGAAGCTCGGAGCCAATTGCTGATCAATAAATGGTCACAATCACTGTGTTGGTGGGTTTCTGGGCTCACGTACTTTATTGCATAAACACAACTACTGATTGAATTGAAAAAGTCAGATGATTTGTATTGATGATCAAGAAGGAACTGCAGATGCTGGAAAATCGAAGGTAGACAAAAATGTTGGAGAAACTCTGCAGGTGAGGCAGCATCTATAGAGCAAAGGAAATAGGCAACGTTTCGAGACACCCTTCTTCTGACATTTGTATTGATCATTTGATAAGAGCAAATATGATGAAATTGCTCATGCTCATGATATTTGCTCAGATCATTTGTTCCATTCGATTCATAGAACAGTACATCACAGGAACAGGCCCTTCAGCCCACTATTTCCGTACCGAACATGATGCCAATTTAAATTAATCTCTGTCTGAAGATGAACATCTCTTCCATCAGGCAAGAGGTACAGAAGTGTGAAAACGCACACCTCCAGATTCAGGGACTCTTTTTTTCCCAGCTGTCATCAGGCAACTGAATCATCCTATCACCAGCCAGAGTATGACCATGACCTCCCATCTACCTCATTGGAGACCTTTGAACTATCTTTTATCAGACTTCAATATTATATCTTTGCACTAAATGTTGTACCATTTACTCGTGCACTGTGGACATCTTGATTGTAATCATGTACAGTCTTTTCACTGACTGGACGTGACAATAATAAACTGAAGCATAAGATAGCAATACTTGCTACAGGGTCTGCAGTTGCTGGGTTTTGCCACCTACAACAGTAGATGTAAAATGAAGGACCTGTTTCAGTCTAACATGGCTGAGGAATCTTTGTTGCAGCAAGGAACATCACTGAACCTGAGAGGATATTTGTGGCAGAGAATGGATTTAGAAAGTACGGTAGCTGGAGGAAAAACAAACCTCCCAAAACACAACATTTTCTAATCAATTGCATAAGTATAACATTGCAATTGCCAAAATAACATTACTGTTGAGGATAAGATTGAAAATAATATAATAAGGAACTGTAAAGCTGTTAGCCTGACATCTGCTTTTGGAAAAGTGCTGAAATGCATCAATACGAACTGATAACAGGGCTTTTAGAAACCACCTTCATCAAGATGTATAAAGGGGAACCAGTAAAGGCTGCATTTCTGAATTTTAAATGACATTCGATAAGATACCACAAAGATGGTAGAAACAAGCAACTGCAGATGCTGGTTCACAAAAGAAGGAACAAAGTGCCAGAGTAACTCGGCAGGTCAGGCAGCATCTTTGGAGAACATGGATAGGTGATGTTTCGGGTCAGATTGAAGAAGGGTCTCGACACAAAATGTCACCTATCCATGTTCTCCACAAAATAGTCACAAAAAAGCTGGAGTAACTCAGCGGGACAGGCAGCATGTCTGGGGAGAAGGAAAGGGTGATATTTCGGGTCGAGACCCTTCTTTAGACGTTTCAGGTCTCGAACCGAAACATTACCCATTCCTTCACTCCAGAGATGCTACCTGTCCGCTGAGTTACTCCAGCTTTTTGTGTCTATCTTCAGTTTAAATCAGCATCTGCAGATCCTTCCTACACATGTTCTCCACAAATACTGTCTGACCTGCTGAGTTACTCCAGCACTTTGTCTCTTTAAGATACGACAAAAAGTTGTCCCTTGAAATGCTGATCCACAGAGTTGGGGATAACATTAGCACAGATTGAGATATGATCAAACAAATAGTAATGGCATTAGTGTGGCACAGCAGTTGGCGCTGCTGCCTCACAGTGGCAGAGACCCGGCTTCTATCCTCGGGTGCTGTCTGTGTGGAGTTTGCACATTCTCCCTGTGACCACATCGGTGTCCTCTGGGTGGTCCTGTTTCCTCCCTCATCCTAAAGACTTGCGGGTTTGCTGGTTAACTGGCCTCTATATATTGCCCAGAGCGTGTTGGGAATGGATGAGAAAGCGAGAGAAGAAGCGACTAGTGTGTACGGGTGATCGATGGTTGGCGTGGGCAGTGGGCGGAAGGGCCTGTTTCCGTGCTGTGTCTCTAAACATGGCTTCCCTGAAGTATGCTGGCTTTCACTAGTAGGATGTCAGAGGTACACATTATGCTCTCAGCTGTTCTCTATATACACATAAAAGATGAATGTAACTTCATGACGTTTGCTGATGTTCATAAGCTAAGTAGGAAAGTGCACTGTGCAGGGGCTGTAAAGTGTCTTCAATTGAATATAATTAGCTTAAACAAGGGGGAGGGTACAGGGGTTAGTTATCATGTCTATATCCTATTGCAGCATCAATATGAAAAATATAAGCTTCTTGGACAAAGAATAGAAAACCAGAATTTTTTTTTAAATAATGAGAAGCTATTAAACGTTTGTATTTAGAACACTGAACAGCACACCATAGCAACAGGCCCTTCAGCCCACAATGTCTGTGCTGAGTATGATGCCAATTCCAACTAATCTCCTCATCCTGCACATGATCCATATCCCTCCATTCCCTGTACATATCCATGTGCCTATCCAAAAGCCTCTCAAGTGCCACTATTATATTTGACTCCACCATCACCCCTGACCGTTTGTTCCAGGCACCCACCATCCGCTGTGTTTTAAAAAAATACTTGCCTCACACTTCCCCTTGTGTGGAGTGACCTCGAGTTCAGGAGGCAAAGAAGGCAAGCTTGTCGGTAGGTACACAAATAAATTAGATGGGCAAAAAGTTATGTTAGCCTTTTTTGCAAGGGATTAGATTGTAGAAGTGAAGACATCTTGATGAGAATATACAAGGCTTGGCTGAGATCAGCTTTGAGTACAACATTCAGATTTGGCTTACTCATTGAGTCATACAGCATGGAAACAGGCCCTTTGGCCCAACTTGCCCATACCGATCACATGCCCCATCTACAGTGGTGCCACCTACCTGCCTTTGGCCCATATCCCTCCAAATGTTTCCTATCCATGTACCTGTCCAAATGTCTCTTAAATCCCTTCATACATTGAGGAAAATTATTTATAGCTTTGAAATTTTCAAACTCAAAAGGGAAGTGGATCAACATTAATTAATTATTTTTAGACTTTTTAACACTTAAAGGTGCTTGGGGTATATGGGGATCAGAAAGGGAAGTAAATTTGTGGTGCATTCTTAAACAGTGTGTGGTGTTTATTTATTTTGCCCTTTGGTATTTGCGATGTAATTACTCCTTTCACAATTTAACTAAATTTTAAAAATTAAACTTGACCAAGGGAGACCCGTTGGGTCCTGTCTCCTCAACGTGCAGTTGTGGGGGGGGGGGGGGGTGCGGCATGCAGCATCACACACACACACTAACCACTCCCCTTGTTATTATATTAATATTATTCATTTGCTCCTTTTACCCCATAACCGCTCTATCCACTGACGCATTGCCCCCAACTTGCAGGCATGTCTAGAGAGGGAGGGGGGTGTAGAGAGTGAGGGCAGAGAGAGAGAGAGATAGGGCAGAGAGAGAGAGAGAGAGGGGTAGAGATAGAGAGAGAGGGGCAGAGACAGAGAGAGAGGGGCAGAGACAGAGGGAGAGGGGGGTTGGAAGGGGAAGGAGGAAGGGGGAAGGGGGAGGGGGTTTAGGGATGGGAGAGGGGGTGGAGGGAGAGGGAGGGGGGAGAGAGAGAGAGAGAGAGGAGGAGAGAGAGAGAGGAGAGAGTAGAGAGAGAGGAGGGAGAGAGAGAGAGAGAGGAGGAGAGAGAGAGAGAGAGAGAGAGAGAGAGAGAGAGAGAGAGAGAGAGGAGGGAGAGAGAGGAGAGAGAGAGAGGAGGAGGAGAGAGAGAGAGGAGAGAGAGAGAGAGAGAGAGAGAGAGAGAGAGAGAGGGGAGAGAGAGAGAGGAGGGGGAGAGAGAGAGAGGAGGAGAGAGAGAGAGGAGGGAGAGAGAGAGAGAGAGAGAGAGAGAGGAGGGAGAGAGAGAGAGAGAGAGGGGAGAGAGAGAGAGAGGGGGGAGAGAGAGAGAGGAGGGGGGAGAGAGAGAGAGAGGAGGGGAGCGGGGCGGCAGTTCGCGGGGCGGAGGCAGCGCCCCCACCAGGCAGCGGGCCCGAGCGAGGTCCGGAGTGATCTGAGGATTGTCAAAAGCAGCAGAGGGCTGGCCGATCGTGGCGAGGGGAAACCCACCCACCGTGACAGACGATCGGTTTGGGGAGGCGGAAATGTTGTCGAAATTCAATGAGCCCAGCAGAGAGCGCAGCACGACTTGAGCACGTGTTTAGAAGCTTCAATCCAGAGCCCTGGGGGGGGGCGGTAAATTGGGGGGGGGGGGGTGTTGGAGGGTGGCTGGGCCACATAACTCGCAGCGCATGGAAAACAGTGCCCAGCAGGCTGCACGTTGAAAATTCTGCGCAGCTTGCCGTGAGGAGCAGAGGCATTGTGACGTCATCCAGCTCGTATCAGCTCGTTAGATCTTAAAAATATCTCAGATTGGTGAACAATTGTTGTGAAAAACTCGTGAAGTAATGACTCAAATTTTCAGATGTGGCAATTTTCAAGATCATGAGGTAAATCTCTACCAGAATATGTAAAAATGTCATCATTAGCTGTTTTTGAGGAGGTATGAATCAAAGAAAAGGAGAATCAAACACACAAGACACAAACAAGTACATAAACATCCAAGATCAGTTTTATTATAATATGATGGGTACATTTTGAGGAGGAAATGTGGAAAATAGATTTTATGGTGATTGAAAGCCAAGCAATGTGGAACATGACTTGCTGCATGCTGGCCCTTGTACAGATTGCTGCTGTTTCTTTCAGAACAGCCTTCTTGATACCCTGCAGTTTAACATCTGAGGACTACATAATCTGCTACTATTTCTAGCCCATGGGTGTTGCAAGGACATGCAGTGAAACACATCGAGATTTTGCAAACTCTGGGATTAATAGGTGTGGTGAAAAGAAATCTTGTTACAGTCGCATTTGTACAACACTGCTGCCCAAATGTGCTTTCCCCTGGGGGGAATTCTTTATAAGAAGAAACTTGAGACTCGCTTATCAATTTCTCTTAAAATGTAGAAACAGAGAACGGCAGGTGCTGGTTAAAACCAAAGATAGACACAAAGTGCTGGAGTAACTTAGCGGGTCAGGCTGCATCACTGGAGAGAAAACATTTTGGGTCGGGACCTTACTTCAGACTCTTTTTCTCCAGAGATGGTGCCTGACCTGAGGAGTTACTCTAACACTTTGTGTTTAACTCTTAAAATGTATCCCATGTAAATTGTGTTTTGTACCTGGCTCTTGTTGCAGGCACAATCACCATCACTTGAATGATTTAAAGAGATCTTTGCATGTTGTATTCTATTTGGTTGAGGAATGGTGCCACAATTATGTTTTTTTGCTAAAGGCTGAAGCGAGGAGGCCTTTCTAAATAATTAATAGGAGCTTAACGTTGAACAGAGCCTTGAGTATGCCAGAAGCACAATAGTAGAACTGGTAAAGCCGCTGCCTCACAGCGCCAGAGACCCGGGTTTGATGATAATCTCAGGTGCTGTCTGTGTGGAGTTTTGCACGTTCTCCCGGTGACCACCTTGGAGTTTACAAGTATTCCGGTTTCCTCCCACATCCCAGAAACATGCAGGTTGATAGATTAATCGGCCTGTGTAAACTGCATCTAGTGTCTAGGGAGTTGTTGTGAAAGTAGGATCATATAGAACGGGTGATGGACAGTTGGCACTGACTAGGTGGTCCTACGGGCCCGTTTCCATGCTGTATCTTTCAATCAATCGATATCACCAGTCCTTCATCCCCAATGAATGCAAGTTCTAGAACAGCCATTCACTAGAAAGAGTGCAGTGACTCGAGAAGAAAGCCCAGCTTGGAAACTCAATATGGGCAATACAGGCTGACTCGACCAATGATGCCCAGATCTCAAAGAAAAAGAAGAAAAACTTTTCATCCTCGGCCTTCATTTGACTATCTGAGCTGCAGAAACATTTAACTGAACTGAAGAACCACCAGCAGTTGTGGCTATTGACTTGATATTAGTTTTCCTTCACTCTTTCCACTGCAGGTGTGTTACAGTCTCTGCATTGTAGCTCCCCCCTCCCCCCGTGGTCCCCGCACGGAGCTCCCCCCATGGTTCCCACACGGAGCTCCCCCCTTGGTCCACACATGGAGCTCCCCCCATGGTCCCCGCACGGAGCTTCCTCCGTGGTCCCCGCACGGAGCTCCCCCCGTGGTTCCCACACGGAGCTCCCCCCTTGGTCCACACATGGAGCTCCCCCCATGGTCCCCGCACAGAGCTTCCTCCGTGGTCCCCGCACGGAGCTCCCCCCGTGATCCCCGTACGGAATCCCCCAGTGGTCTCTGCGTCGGAGCTCCCCCCATGGTCTCTGTGCTGATTAGTAAATTTCCCATGCACAGTAACACTTCTATTTCCGGCATATGTTACATCTGACTTACGCAAATGTCCACAAGACGTATCCCATATATAAGTCGGGGGGCATCTATACTCGCCATCTTTTTATTACCCTGTCTTCCTTTAAGAAAGCTTGCGAGTTCATCTTGACCAGCTTTTTAATCATCTGGCTTCTTAAAGCATCAAATTTAGTTTGGTAACACACCTGAGAAAGACCTAGAAATATTTTGCTATGTTTAAAAATTATATAAATAAAGCTGATATTTTTACATCTACTTAACTAAATCTTTAACTCGTGGGTGTAATAGATACTAATAGTGATATCAGTTATGGTGCATATCATTTCTAAATGCAAATACATTCCCCAGTCTTTGTGTCTTTTGATCGGTCAAGTGGTTTAATGAAAATGGTATCAATTTTCTGATGTAAATATATCTGATGTAAATGTATGAGAATATATTTGTAAATGTCATACATATTTCTTGCAGAGCATCCATATCTTTTGCCTTTGTATCTCTCTGCCTCTTTATGGTTCATTATTAGATAAATATGGATCATTAATACGTATGTTTGGAATTACCACGTGGAAACAGGCCCTTTGGCCCACCGAGTCCACACCGACCACCAATCACCTGTTCGCATGAGTTCTATGTTATTCCACTTTCACATCACAATTTACACTAGGGATCAATTTACAGCAGCCAATTCATCTACAAACCTGCCCGTCTTTGAGATGTGGGAGGAAACCGGAGCATGAAGTATGGGCGACACGGTGGCAAAGCAGTAGAGTTGCTGCCTTACAACGCCAGAGACCCGGGTTCGATCCTGACTATTGGGGTGTTTGTACATTCTCCCCGTGCCCGCGAGGGATTTCCTCCCACACTCCATAGACGTACATGTTTATAGGTTGATTGGCTTTGGTAAAAATTGTAAAGTGTATAGGATAGGGTTAGTGCACTGGGTGATCACGGGTTGGCACGGGCCTGGTGGGCCGATGGGCCAGTTTCTGAGCTCTATCTCTAAACACCCGGAGGAATCCCATGCAGTCACAGGGAGAGCGTGCAAACTCGACACAGACAGCACACGTAGTCAGGATCAAACCCAGGTCTCTGGCGCTTTGAGGCAGTGTCTGTACCAGTTGTGTTACTAGATATACGTAATATTTTTGGCATACAAAGGAATACGTATTTGCATTTATTTCTTATGCATATCAAAAATCTTAACTGTTATAAATTTGCTGTCCACAAAAGAACATTTTGTGCCAGGTTTAAAAAAAATGTTGTATAAATCGCAATAGGAATCCCTATGTTAAAAAATCAACCTGTGACTGCACACTAATTTGTAACAGCATGATCATGGATATTGGCACAGAATTTGCATTCAGCGACAAAGCATTTGCACTTTCCAGTCTGAATCTAGGGAAAAAAGATTATGCTCACCTTGGGTGGTCGACCAGGCAAGAGCCTGCATGCAAGCTTCCCACTTTCTCTGGTAAGAAGGCTTTCAGTTGTTGAGTGCAAATTGTACTCGATACATACTGCTTTCATAGAGCTGCTTGGATAAAAAAAACAGCTATGCTATGTCTTCTGGCTTCGCTAGCTGTGAGAACGGTGTGCTTTTCTTATCTCGACACACAAGGAATTGTACTTAGAACGCAAAGAGCTGGTGTAACTCAGAGGGTCCTGCAGAATCTCTGTAGGTCGTATATTGTTTAGTTTAGAAACAAATTGCGTTTAGAAACTGAATAAGTCAACTGGTCAGTCAGCAGCTCTGGAGCATTAGTTTAGTTTATTGTCACATGTACTGAGATACAGTGAAAAGCTTTTTTGTTGCATGCTATCTAGCAGTGAATAGACGATACAAGTTCAAGTTACATTTATTGTCACATGCACCAATTGGTGCAGTGAGATTTGAATTACCATACAGCCATTCGAATAAAAAGAACATAATACACGATAGAATTTAACATGAACATCCCCACACAGCAGAATCAACGTTTCCCACTGTGAGGGAAGGCAATAAAGTTCAGTCATCGTCCTCTTTGTTCACCCGTGGTCGGGGCCTTTGAGCCGTCCTCAGTTGCCGATGTTCAGGCCCTCTTGCCGGGATGATCGAAACTCTGGCATCGGAACGGAAGAACACTCTCAGCGGCTTGGAGTTTCCGAATCGACAAATTCTTACTGGAGACCGCGGTTTCCAAAGTCCATAGGCCGAGCTGGGTGGAGCTCCAAAACTTGCGACCCCCGGCAAAGGACCCCAGGACTCTGTGATGTTAAAGTCAGCGCAGCCCACAGCTCCGCAGACCACAGCTCCACGATGTTAAACAGCAGGCCCAACACTCCGGACCTTCAACACGGTAAGGCATCGTCCCGCTCCGCGATGGAATTTCGTGATGCGCCACCGCTGTCTTCGGCAGGAAAGGCCGCGCCAATCCTAGATGGTAGGCCGCGGGGGGGGGGGGGGGGGGGCGAAGATGCGACTCAGAGAATAGACGCATCCTCGACCAGGAAGTGACTGGGAAACAGGTTCCCCCCCCCCCACCTCACCCACATTAAAAAAGTCTAAGAAATCTCCAAAAACATACTTTAAATAGACTAAAAATAACGAAAAGGGTGAAATTACAGAGTGCCAGCGATGCTGCCGCACGCAGGGCCACCCGATGAATATAATCGAGTCGATTATAGTGCACAGATACAGGATAAAGGGTATAAGGTTTAGTGCAAGATAAAGTCCAGGAAAGTCTGATTAAAGATAGTTTGAAGGTCTCCAATGGGGTAGATGGGAGGTAAGGATTCCCATTTAGCTGATGAGATGTTGGTTTAGTTACCTGATAACAGCTGGGCTGAAACTGTCCCTGAATTTTGAGGTGTGTGTTTTCACACTTCTGTACCTCTTGCCTGATGGGAGAGGGGAGAAGAGGGAATGACCAGGGTAACACTTGATGACGCTGGTGGCCTCGCTGCTGGACCACTGTGCCACCCTGTGCCACCCTCTCCACCCTCGCCACCAACATTGGAAGGTTTTGTGTTTAATGAAAAAACCTAAACAAATGAGTGTATTGGCAAAGATGATTTGATTAAAGAAGTTATTAAAATTGGTGTGTTCCATGAGGGCATGTATCGAAGATTGCAACTAGATAGTACATACAATTGTGAAGGGTCTCAACCTGAAGCGTCACCTATCCATGTTCTCCATAGATGCTGCTTGGCCCGCTGAGTTACTCCACCACTTTGTGTCTTAATTATCTCTGCCATTGAACCGGCCGATGAAGGGAAACACGTTTGCGACAGTACCAAAAGGTGCAGCACAATCAGCAACCGTTACTATTGCTGCATGGTTATAGGAACAAATTAATACTCTATGTCTTTAATGATTACAGTAAAAAATAATAATTGGGCATCTTAAATGCAGTTCCTTTTTAAACCTAAATCAATAATGACTGCGTGAGATTGATGATGGTCAGTGCCATAACCAATGCACAATGTGCCCTGAGGTCTGGTTAGCCCCAGTCATGTATCATGCTGTTTAATGCAGTGGTGAAGCTAAGAGGGAGTGTGCCTGGTTTATTAAGGCCCTCCAACATAGCAATTATGAAGCCTGAGTACTCTAACAATGGCCTTGGATTTATGGCACAGAAACTGCTGGTGCATACCGTCATTACTGTGCAATACTAACAGCATCTTCTGATGGCTGTCCATATTCATTTAAGCAAAGAAATACAAAAAATCTTGTCTGCTATGCACAGCTCCTTTTGCAGAGAGCACAGTTCTAGCCCACACAGCATCAATTTGATATGAATTTCAATATTTTTTCCTACATTATTGCTGCAAACGAATTAAAATACAAAGCCTTATTCACTCTAAGGAATTAAGTTTATGATTGTCTGAGTGTGTGTGCGCTCTAAGGAGGTCTTAAAAAGATTTTCCATGTGCACCTATCTGCAGAGAAGATTTACATGGGTGTTGCCAGGACTCGAGGGCCTGTGGTATAGGGAGAGGTTGGGTAGGGGGAGGGCTTTATTCCTTGGACAGTAGGACCGAGGGGTAATTTAAAAGTGGTGTATAAAATCATGAGGGGCATAAATAGGATGAATATACACAGGGCTGCCAACATTGGTTGAGAGTTTGGAGTGATAAATTCCGTGAGACCAAGCCCAAGGGGGCGTAGCAACCAAGGAGGGGGGGATGTGGGAGGGGAATGCTTTTGCATTTTTCAGCTTGAAATTGTGCAATCTGGTGCATACTGTAGCGAGTCTTTTAACTTACACTTGAACACAATATTTATGCTTTAAATTGGATTAGCTATGAATAAGGTTGGACTAAATTACATTCCACAGTAGAGCCAGGCTCTGATCAACAGGTGCAGCACATTAATGATCTTAGTGTATTCATGTATGGAAATCAGATTATAATCAAGTACTTGGCCCATGTTGACCAGCCTGGGTCTCACTGCACACCTGTTACTACTCCTGACCCTGACTCCAGTTGCATACCTTCTCTCGTTCCTGACCCTGAGTCCAGCCTTACACCTGTCCCCTATTCTACCCTGATCATAGCTGCTTACCTGCTTAGGTTCCCAGTGCTGAACACTCCCCTGGTCCCAGCTTTGACTGCACACCTAGTACTATTCCAGACCGTGACTCTGGATGCACACTTGCCGTTGCTCCTAGCCCCTCTGCACTGACAATATATCTGGCCCACACATAAAGCCACATATCTGACCCCCTGGACTTAACCTATTATGTTCAAGTCCACAGGTGCTTAGCTAATGCAGTAATCTTTTATGGGGCACTTCACAGACCACATTTTGTATAATAACAAAATTTGCTACATCCATTGGCTTCCTTGTTATCTAACATGCTAGTTACTTTGACAAAGAAGTCATCAATTGGTTGAACACAATTTCTCATCCATAAAATTATACTCACTCAGCTGTATAATGACTCTGTTACCATTTCCTTCATTTTCCAATAACAATATATATTTAATGTGGTCTTGAGAGTACATAATATTTTCTGTGGTTTTCATAACACAACTGTGAAGAAGCTCTGAAGGTCTCATGGAGAGCGCACATGTGTATTACGACATTCTCCTAAAGCCATGTAGTCTAAGTGGCTAGGGAGTAATCTCTTGAATGATATAAAAATCTGCCGCTACAACAACAATGATAATAAATATCTTTGTTTTGATTGCACCTACCAACATGCATATATTATTATATTACAGTTAATATGTACTGAGGGCATTTTTTTGTTCCAATGCTCCCCATTCCCAATTACGTTTACAGAGAAGTGATTGACATCCAAGTGAAGTTTAAATGGCATCAGAAAAATAAAACCTCTGGAATGGATGATATTCATTACGTGGTTGGTTGGAGTCAGTATCAACACAATTACTATATTAAACTTTGAATCTTCAGATGTCCTGGTTCAAGCTAAAACTAAAGACAAATAATAACCTCCTCACACATTCCCCTGCCAGTATCTCTGTCACTCCTTTAAAATATGTCCCTTCTTTGAACAAGCTCTTAAAGATCGGATCTGAATCAGTTTCCATCTGATTACACTCCTTGAGGATGTTTATCTACGTGTTCAATTAATAAAACAACGAGATTGGGGGCATATCTATTCTACCTGTCAAAGGAATTTGGGGGGGCGGGGGTTTAGAAATAGTCAGTGAGGTAAACAAATATAATAGTTGAGTGGCAAATGACAACAGTGCTACCTTCCCAATATATAACTGAAGGAAATAATGGGTTATTGGGGCAGTATGTTGAGTCAGAGCCCCCGACACCTTGCATGTCATTTTAATATTACACTTATCCCATCCACCTGGATATTCCGGATTAATAAATTAAGATTTTGTTAACTAATTACAAATGAGGCTAATTACAAATCAATAGCATTAGCCAACTCCGAAACACAAAGGGCTGACCATTGGGATCCAGACATCATGGACAACTGGCCTCAGTTCCCAGCTCACATCTGGCAGTGCTCTCCATCTGAACTAGGGGCATCGGAGCGTTTTTGAAAGTGGGGGGGCTGAGCGATCACTGATCACGGGCCTTGGGGGTACCTGACAAGGCAGTGGAGCGACCGAATTGGGGGAGGGCATGGGAGGGGGGTTCTTTTTGAAATTTGATGTATTAAAATCATGTGTTAGTGCATTGTAGAAGTATGATTTCAATGTTTACTGTTTAAAGTATTTTTAAGAGGTAACTTTTTAAGGGGTTATTTTTTCCACACAAAGGGTGGTGGGTGTATGGAACAAGCTGCCAGAGGAGGTAGTCGAGGCAGGGACTTTCCCAACATTTAAGAAAACAGTTCCAGAAACAGACTGATACATGGATAGGCCAGTTTGGAGGGATATGGACCAAAAGCAGGTAGTGTAGCTGGGACATGTTGGCGGGTGTGGGCAAGTTGGGCCGAAGGGCCTGTTTTCACACTGTATCACTCTATGACTACATTATACCTCCACCATGCATGAATGCTTCAAAATCAAGTGGTCGAGTTTTATTGCCATATACTCAAGCATAGAAACATAGAAAATAGGTGCAGGAATATGCTATTCGGCCCTTTGAGCCAGCACTGCCATTCAATATGATCATGGCTGTTCATCTAAAATCAATACATCTTGCCTATTTTCCCCCATATCCCTTGATTTTGCTAGCCCCAAGAGCAAAATGTAACTCTCTCTTGAAAACATCCAGTGAATTGGCCTCCACTGCCTCCTGTGGCAGAGAATTCCACAGATTCACAACTCTCTGGGTGAAGAAAGTTTGTCCTCATCTCAGTCCTAAATGGCCTTCCCCTTTTTCTTAAACTGTGAACCCTGGTTCTGGACTCCCCAACATCGGGAACATTTTTCCTGCAGTTACAGTAAGCGAAAATCAAGCAGGCAAGCAGGATGCTTTCTCCAACCACCCCCATTTGAAGGCCACTATCTTCCGCTGCTTCTACCCAGTGCTTGGTACCTACTTCCAGCAGCCACTAGTTGTCCTCCAGGATGCACCGAGCCTCAGCCTGGTCCATGCCGGTCACCAGGGCAAATTCGGCACAGAGACTCCAACGGCAGCGGCGCAACGCTTCCGACACCTCCAACAGCCCGGGACTCTTGCACTGAGGCTGCTCCATGGCCAGAGCTGCAGCGAGCAGCTCGCCAGCCCGGCAAACACTCGCCTGCCCTGGCTACCCGTCTGCATCTGCCCCCGCCGCTGCTTCTGCTTCCATCCCTCCCTCCGCTCTGACTCTCCAACACCCACGACCAGGTTGCTCAGAGCACAGCAGCGCTTGTCCAAAGCCGGAGACATTGAAACATGTCTAGCCAAATAAGTGGGGGGGCTGCAGCCCCCCCCCCCCCCCCACGGTTCCGTGGCCCATGTACCTATCTCATGCCACTTGCCGTCCTCGCTCATGTCAGCCACTTCCCGCAAATCTTTAAATTCCGACTGCCACTGGGAGCAGGACATAGCAATACTTGACGCGCTGGGTGACTCTCATTCACTGCCCGGTCAGTGTCTTTCAATGTAAATTTGCACGGGGACATGGTTTGGAGGTGTGTGACGGTTCGGTCAAGTGAGAATAACAGAGAATAAGAATGCAACTGTCTTGTCAACAGACGTGCACACAAGCAGTTGATATTAGTTTTGAAATTCTCACGACAGAGCGTGAGAAATTCTGTGATCGGCGTGAGAGCGTGAGAATTGGGCGAAATGCGTGAGTCTCACGCTCAATGCTTGAGAGTTGGCAGCTCTGATGCACATGCTCTTTTTTCCAGGGTAAGGGAATCAACGACTCGAGAACATAGATTCAAGGTGATAGACAGAAAATGCTGATGTTACTCAGCGGTTCAGGCAGCATCTCTGGAGAAAAAGGATGGTGATGTTTCGGCTCGGGCTCACTGAATTCATCCAGCACTTTGTGTCTATCTTTGGTTTAAACCAGCATCTGTAGTTCTTTGTTTCTACCAGTGGAAGTGTTGTGGCAGGTACAAGGACAATTTTTATCGGTCATTTGGACGGGTACATGATAGGAGAGGTTTCGAGGTATATGGGGCAAACCGGACCAGCTTAGATGGGACATCTTGATCCGCATAGACAATTTCAATTGTTCTTTATTGTCACGTATACACTGCACAGTCCAAAAGACTCTTAAATCCAAACTATGATATCTGTCCCCACTACCACCCCTGGCAGCACATTCCAGGCACTCATTACCCACACATTGCCCATAGACTTTGCCCCTCTCACCCTAAAGCTATGGCCTGCAGCATTTAAATTTTCTATTTACATTAATGTTTGTAAATGAATTATACGATCATCTCTCACCTTAGGTTTGGGATTACTCTTTGATGCCCCTTTGATGTGGTCACTTTGAAAAGCATTTTGTCTTGAAATTACTGGAAATGAATTTAATTTCACTGATGGAAAGAAATATAAATAAAGTCTCACTTTTATGTAAATTTAGTAAATTGTTATGCAAATATATATATACTTCAAGATTTAAAAATAGTCAGTGAGAGGATCAAAGGCACTACATCAGAGGATTTGTACCTCAAACTTTGTCAGATCTAAACTGTTTGTATTTGTTAATCCAAGTTGTAGAACTATTATCATTTTAATAACAAGCTGCACAATAAGAATTATTAAAATAGATTTTCCATTTATGCATCAAGCTCTTTTGTTCAGTTAAAGTCACCCTTGGATATTCTAAACTCAATTGAGTTTAGTTTCATGCAGATACTGGTTCACAATGAAGATTGACACAAAGTGATCGAGTAACACCGCGGGTCAAGCAGCATCTTTGGAGAAAAAGGATGGTGGGAGAAAAAGGGTGGGTGAACTGCCTGACCTGATGAGTTAGTCCAGCACTTTCTGTCTATCTCGCGTTTAGTCTCGCTGTTGAAACACAACTATTCACCTTTCGAGCCAAATCAAAAGCTGGAAGCTAAATACGGCTTCAGAGCTCACATTGTATTGATATTTGGACATGTCCACACTCTATGCATGGACATGTGTAACACTTATCATACTGGAAGCTTGCTGAAAGGCTAAGTGCATAAGCAGTTAACACCTGCTGAAACATACCATCTAACAGTGCTGCGCATTTAGAGCTCAGATCCCAAGCTAATCCCCTCCCATAAAGTTCCACAGCTGAGCATGTGTTCAGCAACTGGAGAATCTTCCTGAAGATTAGATATTAATTAGCTGGCATTTATTTTGAGAGGACTGGAATATAAAAAACAATGCTGGGGCTTTATAAGGCACTGGTCAGACTGCATATGTGAGGAAGGATGTGCGGGCATTGATGAGGGTTCAGACGTTTATGAGAAAGATCCAGGGATGATTCAGTTAATGTATGATGAGCGTTTGATGGCACTGGGCCTGTACTCGCTGGAGTTTAGAAGGATGAGGGGACACCTCATTGAAAGTTACCGAATAGTGAAAGGCTTGGATAGAGTGGATGTGGAGAGGATGTTTCCACTAGTGGGAGAGCCTAGGACCAGAGGTCACAGCCTCCGAATAAAAGGAAATAAATACATTTAGAAAAGAGATGAAGAGGAGTGAATCTGTGGAATTTGTTGCCACAGACGGCTGTGGAGACCAAGGCAATGGATATTTTTATGGCGGAAATTGACAGATTCTTGATTAGTACGGGTGTCAGGGGTTATTGGGAGAAGGCAGGAGAATGGGGTTGAGAGGAAAAGATAGATCAGCCACGATTGAATGGTGGAGTAGACTTGAGGGCCAAATGGCCTAATTCTGCTCCTAGAACTTATAAACTTATACTAATTGTACAATGACAGTAGAAATCTATGGTTTTGCTTATTATTCTACATTTCTTTAAAGTGTTTGTTTTCAAGGAGAGATGAATCAGAAGCTAAGAGACATTCCGTTGATCAAAGCTTCTGCACAAAATGTTGATGATAGGACTAGAATGAGGCCATTCGGACCATTGCGTCTACTCCGCCATTCAATCATGCTGATCTATCTTTCCCTCTCCACCCTATTCTCTTGCCTTCTCCCCAAAACCCCCGACACCCGTACTAGTCAAGAATCTCTCAATAACTGCTTTAAAAATACCCAATGACGTGGCCTCCACAGCCATCAGTGACAATGAACTCCACAGATTCACCACCCTCTGACTAAAGAAATTCCTCCTCATCTCCTTTCTAAAGCACATCCTTTTATTCTGAGGCTATGGCCTTTAGTACTAGATTCTCCCACCGGTGGAAACATCCTCTCCACATTCAATGGGATGGTAGGAAGAGCACTTTGAGAAAAATGAGCGGAGGGTTGTCAAACAAGACAGACTGTTGGAAGAACAAAGGGCATCTCAGAAGATCCTGGATATTAACCTGGAGTGTTAAAGAGCAGTGTGCTACCTGACCTGAGGTGAAGGAAGAGAATGGCCATAGGATGGGACAACTTCAGTGAAGAGACATTTGTAATAAACTAAGGACATAGTCTCTGAAACCTGACATTTGCAGTAGCTGTAATTCTAACCTCAGGACCCATATTGTCGGGAACTCAATTTTTTTTGCCTTAAGCTCCCCCCCAGCTGGAGATATTCATAACTCTTGACATTTGGCATCTATTATCAAAGCCATTAGGGAAGTCACTGGTGCTTTCTTTCAAGAATACAAACAGATTTACTTATTTAATGCACTGGGCAGAACAAGCACATATCCTCAAAGGGACAGAAAGTGCTGAAGTAACTCAGCGGGTCAGGCAGTATCTCTGGAGAACATGAATAGCGACATTTTGGGCCGACACCCTTCTTCAACGTATAACTCACAAGGATTGCAGTGCCATTAGCTACACAGGGCACAAAAGTGTTAGAGGAACTCAACGGGTCAGGCAGGTTCTCTGGAGGAAGTGGATCTGTCGGACCCATCGCGTCCCCTATCCATGTCCTCCAGAGATACTGCCTGACCCGTTGAGTTATTCCAGCATTTTGTGTTCCATGCAGGAATCCAGCCTCTGCAGTTTCTTGTGTCTGCTGATAACTCAGAGCGTTCCACTCCTTCAGCATCTACCTGGTATCTGTGCATGGACAGAGAATTATACAGGGCAATACCCCCTCCCCTGGGGTCATCTGTTGCCGGCTGTGATTTGTCCGGCCCCTTCTTACCCCAGAATCGTTTAGCCACTCCCCCCCTGCAAGAAAGGTCCCGACCTGGATGCTCCAGAGATGCAGCCCGACCTGCTGAGTTACTCCAGCACTTTGTGTTTATCTTTGGTATAAAACAAGTATCGGCAGTTCCTTGTTATTACATTAGTGGTCATGTCCTTGGTCGTAGTCTTTTACGTAAATTGTAATATATTAAGATCACAGCTTTAATCCCTCTGCCCGACCGCAGGTTACATCTCACCAGCCAAGCGCGGTGGAGCTGCTGCCTTACAGCACCAGAGTCCCGGGTTTGATCTTGACTATGGGTGCTGTGTGTACGGAGCTGGTACGTTCCCCCTGTGTCTGAGTTTTCTCCGTGTGCTCTGGTTTCCTCCCACACTCCAAAGATGTGCCGGTTTCTAGGTTAATTGAATTCTGTAAATGGTAAATTGCCCCTAGTATATAGGATAGTGCTAGTGTACGGGGTGATCACTGGTTGGCGCGGACTGAGTGGGCAGAAGGTCCTGTTTCTGCGCTGTAGCTCTAAAGTCTAAAATCAAAGGCGTGTTACAGGTTGTGCTTCCTGGATTGCTTTTAGAGTAGACTCAAAATAATTCAGCTGAGCAGTGTCAAATTAAAAGTGTAAAGAGTTACACTAGTATATTGTGCAAATATACAGAACTGTGGCAAATGGACTTCAACATACGCAAAAAGCGATCGTCCGCTTCGGACTTGAAAAGTATTGAGCAGAATACTAATTCGACTTTTAAAGGGTGAGAACAGCATAGGTCCAGAGAGACACCGTTGTACGTGCAAAGATTATTAAAGTGCCAGGGAGGGACGCAAAGTAATTTGGGAAAGTTAATGGAATCATGGCTTATGCAGAGGACTAGTCTAGATGTTAGTTAGATGTCCATCTCCGAAGGTCAAACATTCAGACTCAGATGTCAAATGCTGCTGGAAGATCATCAACTGGTTTGGTTTGCCCAAAACTTGTTGACCTCCCAACAGAGTGAGATGTCCGTCAGGGAACGTTGCCGACTGGCCCACTCCAGACTGCAGGAGGGAAGCACTGAAGCTTGGTGCAACTCTGTGAGGGAGGACCACAGTCTAGGGTCCGTCCGCTGCTGAACATTGCAGGGGCAGGGTATGGTTGAGATATCCCTCAAGCGAGGGAAGTGACGTCACCTCAGGGGGCCACATGAGTGCCAAGGGTGCCAGGTAGAATTATGTTTTTTGGGAACACAACCAAATATAGCACTAATGAATGTAAGTATAGCCAAGGAGAATGTCGGAGGAATCTGCACAGTTCTTGTTTTGTGTATATTTGGGTCGGGACCCTTCTTCAGACTGAATAGCTGGGAGTGTGGAGGAAGTGGACAAGGGATATTTTGGCCCGGGACGCTTATTCAAATGATTGTACTTAGTTAGGTTTAGTTTATTGTCATCTGTACCGAGGTACAGTGAAAAGCTTTTATTGCATGCTAACCCGTCAATGGAAAGACAATACAAGTGTCGAGCCATCCACACTCGGGGGGGGGGGGGGGGGGGGAAGAAAGCTGGAAAAAAAGGTGGGGTGGGACAACGCTGGGTAATTACTTATGGATATAGGTGAGGTGGGGATTGGCAGATGAGTGGATAAAATCATGTTCTCCAGAGATGCTGCCTGAACCGCTTAGTTACTCCAACACTTTGTGTTTTACAAGATATCACTCAGGAAAATAAAGGTTCATCTGTGACAAGAACCTGTAAAAACCTGCCATTAACCCATTTTCCATGATACTATCTGTTAAAAAGGAGTATAATTTTAGGTTCAAAGTTTACAAGTGAATGGACAAAGGCCAGAGTTGAAAAGAAGACAAAAAGTTGGGAGATAAAGAGTGAAGGGGGATAATGTGATGCCAGAGGGAGGGATATAGGTGCAAGAGCACGGAGTAGGGGAGGGATACTTGCAGGATAGTGGGAGAAATGAGTGCACACCATAGTGGGAGAGGGAAAGAGAGGGAGTGGGGGAGGGGGCATTACTGAAAATTGGAGAATTCAATGTTCATACCTTTCGGTTGTAAGCTACCCAAGTAGGAATATGAGGTGCTGTTCTTCCAGTTTGCGTGTGGCTTCATTCTGGCAAAGCAGGAATCACAGGGGGAGAACAGTGAGCAGTGAGAGGGTCTCACAGAACTCCCGTCAGAGTGAGGAAGAAAACTACATCTACGGTATAATTTGAGACTGTGCAGTGGAAGACACAAGGAAGGGCAGATGCTAGAATCCTGAGTAAAACACAGTCCACTCAGTGGGTCAGGCAGCATCCGTGTAGGGAGTGCAGGTGATATTTTGGGTCAGGACACTTCCTCAGATTGATTGCACTTAGTTTAGCTTAGTTTATTGTCACGTGTAGCGGGGTACAGTGAAAAGCTTTTGTTGCATTCTAACCAGTCAGCGGAAAGACTATGCATGACTACAGTCGAGCCATCCACAGTGTATAGATATATGATAAAGGGAATAATGTTTAGTGCAAGGTGAAGTCTGATTAAAGATAGTCCAAGGGTCTTCGGTGAGGTAGATAGTAGCTCAGGACTGCTCTCTAGTTGATAGAATGGTTTAGTTGCCCAATTAATAGCTGGGAAAAAGTACGTTTTCACACGTTCTGTACTTCTTGCCTGAATGGAAAGGGAGTGACTGGGGTGAGAAGACTTGGGGAGTTAAGTTACTTCCTGTTCCTCTTAGCTTCTGCCACATTGTTGATTTGCAAGTGGCCATAGCACACAATATTTGAACATTAAAACTTTATCCCAAAGGTGGGCAGCACAGTGGCGCAGCAGATTGAGCCATTTCCTCACAGCATCAGAGAACCCGGGTTCAATCCTGACCTCGGGCACTGCCTGTATGGAGTTTGCATGTTCTCCCTATTTTCCTCCGGGTGCTCCGGTGTCCTCCCATGTCCAAAAAGATGTGCGGCTTTTGCAGGTCAATTGGCCCTCTGTAAATTGCCCCGAGTGTGTAAGGGAGTGGATGAGAAAGTGGGATAACATAGAACTAGTGTGATTGATGGTCGGAGTGGACTCCGTGGGCCGCAGGGCCTGTTTCCATGCTGTTGCTCTAAAACTAAAAGATCCCCAATTTTGTCTGTTATTTTCTTTCAGTGGAACCTATTTCCTCTGCGCCTTTAGGATGTATGAGACTGACAAGGGAGATAGGGTGGGAGGAGGAGTGCATTTACTTTGACCTTCTGGTTATGGAGGTGGGTAGAGCTTTTCAAATACTATCTATAAAGAAGATATAGGGAGACAGTGGAAGAGAAGCTGGGATATTAGGCTGCATAACTTCGGGGGATATATTTGAATGTCCTCTTAGGGAGGGGGAAAGTAATATTTGATCAGACTTTATTGTTGACAACATTTTGCACCATTTGCCCATGAAGAAAGAAAATCTATTTTGAAGAAGACAGCAATAAACATTGGATATAAATATATATATATATTTCTAGCCAGATCCTAGGTTCACATATGTAGTTGTTCAACCAGCCAAACTTGCTCTATTGTACAGTTAGAACATGTCTCATGTATTTCAGCAATGTTTTATCTAAATGCTTTCTATATTTCTTGAGACTCCTTGATAAAATGTGCTTTAATTAACATTGGTGATATTTGTAAACATTGGTAATATTGGATTGGTAATATTGGCAAACATTTGTAATATTGGTAATATTAATACAGTTAGAAACTGAATTGGTTGTTTGATTGGTTCTATGACTATAATTGAAACCACAGCCTGGAAACGGGTCTTTCGACCCACCTACTCGATGCCGATCATTGAACACCCATTCATTCTAGTTCTATGATATCCCACATTTTCATCCACTGCCTACACACTGGGGAGCAAGTCACAGAGGCCTGTTAACCTAAAAGACCCACACATCTTTGGGATGTAGGAGGAAACCAGAGCACCCGGAGGAAACCCACGTGGTCACAGGGAGAACGTGCAAACTCCACACACATCCAGCACCCGAGGCCTGGATTGAAGCCGGGTCTCTGTGAGAGAGCAGCTCTACCAGCTGCCCCTTTAGCATTAAGTAAAGGGCCTGACCCACTTAGGTAATGCCCCTGTCCCACTTAGGAAACCTGAACGGAAACTTCTGGAGACTTTGCGCCCCACCCAAGGTTTCCGTGTGGTTCCCGGAGGTTTTTGCCCTCCAGCAACCACCTTCAACTAGCGTCGCAACTGGCTTTGACCAAAAAATTACCGATTTTTAAAACGGAAACCACTTTCGACCATTAGGGAGACTGACAAAAACCTCCGGGAACCTCTGGGAACCGCACAGAAACCTTGGGTGGGGCGCAAAGTCTCCAGAGGTTTCCGTTCAGGTTTCCTAAGTGGGACAGGGGTATAACTCTTTAAGCAACTGCCAGGGACCAGTTTTAATGGAATTCTCCTACGACACCTGGCGACAACCTACAACGGCACCGATGACAACCTACGACTACACCTACGTCAACCCACAACAACCTACGGCACCAAAATTTGTCGCCAGTGTCGCCGAACGTTTTTCAACATGTTGAAAATTTTGTGACAGTCACCTGTAGTGGCCCTAAAAGTCGCCTAAATGGGACAGGCTCATAAGGTATCAAGGAAAATAGCATAAATAGTCAGAGGAACAAGGAGGTAGCAATAACCCTATTTAGCTAATCTTTTATTCGTGTTGAATTGAACTTATTGACAGATTAGTTTATCTAATGCTGTAGACCAAGAGCATCATGGAGCATTCTGTTATCAGTGCATGGAAAATATTATTATAACTAAAAATAGCTGCTTTAAAACATTGTAGTCAGTGAAAACAGCAAAGGCTAATTGCCCCGGTTGACTTCATGGTGTGACACTTGGATTGATACAAGAATTCTGCACTTATAATTTAAGACAGGAATTCTGATATGTGAATCTGGCAACATGACTGACACAAGTTAGCGTTTGATCACGCAACAGAGCTAAAGATAGCATTGGATGCATTAAAATACTGTTTTGACGTGTTGGCATAATATTGGGTGATCTTATAGAGGTGTATAAGATCATGAGAGGAATAGATAGGGTAAATGCAGTCTTTAACCCAGAGTTGGGGAATCAAGAACCATAGGACATGTGTTTGAGGCGAGAGGAAAAAGATGTAATAGGAACCTGAGGGACAACCTTGTTACATAAAGGGTGATAGGTGTATGTAGTAAGCTGCTGCAGGAGGTAGTTGAGGCAGGTACTATCACAACATTTAAGGAACAGTTAAACAGCTTCATGGATAGGATAGGCTTAGAGGGATATGGGCGAAATGTAGGTCGGTGTGACTAGAATATTAAGAGCATTAAAGGGTACAGGGAGAAGGCAGAATAATGGTGTTGAAGGAAAATTAGATCAGCCATGATTATATGGCAGAGCAGACTCGATGGATCAAATAGCCATCTAAAAATTCTACTCCTATGTTTTATGCCCCTGTCCCACTTAGGAAACCTGAACGGAAACCTCTGGTGCCTTGCGCCCCACCCAAGGTTTCCGTGTGGTTCCCGGAGGTTTTGGTCACTCTCCCTAATAGTTAAAAGTGGTTTCCGCATAGTCGAGGCTTCTTCTATGTTCCCGCGATTATTTCAACAAATTCAAAACCGGCCTCGACTAAAAATAGGTTGCCGTTTGGTCGAAGCCAGTGGAGTAGGGTTGCTATTTACTTACAGGCAGTCGAAGGCAATCTCCTTCACTGACCGGCCATTTTGATTGGCTCATTGGAGTTTTCAGTGGTTTTCAGGACCTAGAAGATCCACCGGAAGGTAAAATGCCCGCTAACTTTATTAAACTTCTTAAAACTGTCACCCCCACTTCTCTCCCCCCCCCCTCTCCCCCCCCCTCTCCCCCCCTTCCCTCTCCCCCCTTCCCCTCCCCCCCCCCCTTCTCCCTCCCCCTTCCCCCCCCCCCTTCTCCCTTCCCCCCTTCCCCCCCCCCTTCTCTCTCCCCCCCTTCTCTCCCCCCCCCTTCTCTCCCCCCCCCCTTCTCTCCCCCCCCTTCTCTCTCCCCCCCCCTCTCTTCCCCCCCTCTCTCTTCCCCCCCCTTCTCTCTCCCCCCTTCTCTCTCCCCCCCCTTCTCTCTTCCCCCCCCTTCTCTCTTCCCCCCCCTTCTCTCTTCCCCCCCTTCTCTCTCCCCCCCTTCTCTCTCCCCCCCCTTCCCCCCTTCTCTCCCTCCCTCCCATGCTCTCTAAAGGACTTACCGTGCTTCTGTGGCAGCCGTTTACCTTCCTCTTCATCGTGCAGACAGCGCTCCTCTGCTGTCCCTGGCCCCCACCTTCGCGATATGTTTGTGTGTGTGTGCGGTCGGTTGTAAAGATCCTGTAGGATCTTTGGTCAGTAGATGCAGCTCACGCTTCAGTCGAAGCTTTCCAGGCTAGTGACCAAAACTTCTGGTGACTCATGGAAACCTTGGGTGGTGCGCAAGGTCTCCAGAGGTTTCCGTTCATGTTTCCTAAGTGGGACAGGGGGTTTTTGGTCTGATGTTGCAGCTGGGGCATGTTGGTCAGTGTGGGCAAGTCGGGCCGAAGGGCTCAAACTAAACCTATCTCTGCAATCCTTCCAGTTTTAGACTTTACTTTAAAGACTTTGGACTTTAGAGATCCAGCGTAGAAACAGGCCTTGCGGCCCACCGAGTTCACACCGACCAGCGTTCATCCCGTACACTAATAAAATCCTACACACTAGAGATAATTTTCAAATTACAGAACCTAATTAACCTACAAACCTGGACGTCTTTGGAGTGTGCAGGAAACCGGAGCAGCCGATAGAAAACCCATGCGGTTGAGAGAACATACTAACTGCGTACAGACAGCACCCGTAGTCAGGATCGAACCAGGGTCTCTGACGTCGTGAGGGAGGAACTCTACCGCTGCGCCACTGTGCTGCCCTGTTATTTGTGACTAAAAATGTTGGGATCAGTTGCGGTGTGAAAAAAATGCATTTGCGCTACCGACATGAGACTACACATGCTGTAATGTGGTTGGTGGGTCAGTGATTACACTTGGATAGAACAATACTCTATTGTTTTATCATAATGTTACAGTAAAACTGCGCACCTTAGCATTCTGGAGCATGTCGCCGCTGGAAACGATGTTTCAGGATTGTCAGTAACAGTTTGTGATCTGCAACATGAGTAAAGGGCACCTCGGTAGGAGCTGACAAAATTTATTCTCACCGAAGATAATTACTTGTGATTCCTTCTCAATTTGTGCATAGATTTGCTGGCTCCTGTCAAGCATCTGTGAAGCCATCGCTGCAGGCTTTTCCTGCCTATCATCCACAATGTGGCTGATAACAGCACCTACACAATATGCTTCACAGGTGTGCTTTAAACTTTGCTGTGGGTCTTTACTTTAGACTTTAGAGATACAGTGTGGAAACAGGCCCTTCAGCCCACCGAGACAACACCCACCAGCGATCATCACTTACCCTAGCACTACCCTACACACTAGGAACAATTTAACAATTTTACCGACGACAATTAACCTGCAAACTCGCGTGTCTTTGGAATATGGGAGGAAACGGGAGCAACCGGAGAAATCCCACGTGGTCGCAGGGAGTACGTACAAATTCCATACAAACAGCACCCGTAGTCAGGATCGAACTCGGGTCCTGGCACTGTAAGGCAGCAACTGTAAGGTTGCACCACTGCACCATCCTAAAGAGTCATGGCAAGGCAATAGAAATACACAGCTCAAACTACACTAAACTGATCAACTGCTCTCTCTTGCATGATAGTCTCTAGTATTACTCTTTGCATTAAAAGAAAATGTTGGCGCTACTGCATCATAAGACATAGGAGCAGATCTGGGCCTTTCGCTCATTGAGTCTACTCTTAACATTCGATCATGGCTGGTCTATTTTTCCCTCTCAACCCCATTCTTCTGCCTTCTCCCCATAACTTTTGATGCTCTTACTAATAAAGAACCTATCAATCTCCGCTTTAAAAATACCCAGTGACAGTCCTCCACATTCTGCGGCAATGATTTCCACAAATTCCCCACCCTCTGGCTAAAGAAATTCCTCCTCATCTCCTTTCTAAAGGTACGTCCTTTTATTCTTTGACTGTGCCCTCTGATCCGAGACTCTCCCACAAGTGGAAACATCCTCTCCACAGTGTCAGAGTGTGGAATAAATATAAAGCAACTGCAGATTTTGGGGATATGAAATAATATGAAAATAATCTGAAATGATATTGAATCCTTGAAAAAGAAATTAATTTTGACATTGGAGACACAAACATTCTCTTCGTCACCTCCATGACGTTCGTTTTCCAGGCCCCCATTCCCTCATCTTCACCATGGATGTCCAGTCACTCTACACCTCCATCCCCCACCAGGAGGGTCTTAAAGCCCAACGTATCATCCTCGACCGCAGAACCAACCAATCCCCGTCTACCTGGCGGAGCTGGTCCTTACCCTCAACAAATTTTCCATTGACTCCTCCCATTTCCTCCAAATCCAAGGCGTAGCTATGGGCATGCACATGGGCCCCAGCTATGCCTGCCTTTTTGTAGGGTACGTTGAACAATCCTTGTTCAAGGTGTTCACTGGCCCTATCCCCAAACTCTACCTCCGCTACATTGACGACTGCATTGGTGCTACCTCCTGCACCCATGCAGAACTCACTGACTTCATCCATTTTACCACTAACTTCCATCCGGCACTCAAATTCACCTGGACTATTTCCGACATCTCCCTACCGTTTCTAGACCTCACTATTTCCATCGCAGGTAACAGACTACTGACTGACATCTACTATAAACCCACTGACACCCATGGCTTTCTAGACAACATTTCTTCCCACCCTGCTTCCTGTAAGGATTCTATCCCCTACTCCCAATTCCTCCGTCTGCGCCGCATCTGCACCCAGGATGAGGTGTTCCAACCCAGGGCATCGGAGATGTCCTCATTCTTTTGGGAAGGGGAGTTCCCCTCTTCGACTATAGATGAGGATCTCACCAGGGTCTCTGCTATATCCTGCAGCTCAATTCTCACTCCCCATTCCCCCACTCGTAACAGGGGCAGAGTCCCCATTGTCCTCACCTTCCACCCTACAAGCCGTCACGTACAACAGATAATCCTCCGACATTTTCACCACCTCTGTTTCCAACCACTGGCCACATCTTCCCATCTCCTCCCTGTTCTCCCCTTTCAGCTTTCCGCAGAGACCGCTCCCTCCGTACCTCCAAGGTCAATTCATCCTTCCCACCTAATCCACCCCCTCCCCTGGTACTTTCCCTTGCAACCGCAGGAAATGCTGCACTTGTCGCTTTACCTCCCCCCTTGACTCCATCCAAGGACCTAAGCAGTATTTCCAGGTGAGGCAGAGGTTCACCTGCAACCCCCTCCAATCTTGTCTATTGCATCCGCTGCTCTAGGTGTCAACTGCTCTACATTGGCGAGACCAAGCACTGGCTTGGCGATCGCTTCGCCCAACACCTCCGCACAGTTCGCATTAACCAACCTGATCTCCCGGTGGCTCAGCACTTCAACTCCCCATCCGATTCCATTCTTTCGACCTTTCTCTCCTGGGCCTCCTCCATGGCCAGAGTGAGTCCCACCGCAAATTGGAGGAGCAGCTCCTCATGTTTCGCTTGGGTAGTTTACACCCCAGCGGTATGAACATTGAGACAGTGGAATTGATTGTAGACTTTAGGAGAGCTCCCCCTCCCCTCACCCCACTCACCATCAACAACACCACAGTCACATCTGTAGAGTCTTTTAAGTTCCTGGGAACCATCATCTCGAAGGACCATCGACTCCACAGTCAAAAAGGCACAACAGAGGATGTACTGCCTGTGGCAGCTGATGAAGCACAATCTGCCACAGGCAATGATGGTCCAATTCTACACGGCCATCGTAGAGTCTGTCCTCACCTTCTCCATCATGGTCTGGTTTGGCTCAGCCACCAAGCACGACACCTGGAGGCTGCAGCGAATCGTCCAATCAGCAGAGAAGGTTATTGGCTGCAACCTTCCCTCCATTGACGAACTGTACAATGCAAGGGCCAGGAGGTGAGCGGTTAAGATCATCTCTGAAAGGGTAAGATCAAACTCTTTGAATCACTTCGCTTTGGAAGACGACTCCGGACTATCAAAGCTGCCACAACCAGACATAAAAACAGCTTTTTTCCACAAGTATTAACAAAATAACCAAAAATCTGTAGCCTCCTTTTGCTCTGGTATTTTATTTAGTTCACATATTTAATCAATAATGTTATATTATTAATGTTTAATGTTTTATGTATCATTCTTAACTGTCACTGTATGTCATGTTGTCACTTGTGGGTGGAGCACCAAGGCAAATTTCTTGTATGTCAATACATGGCCAATTAACTTATTCATTCATTCATTGACTTCTCAAATTTCAGGTAGTCCTTGCTTTCTCCCTCCTTCCCCTCCCCTTCCCAGCATTCCCACTGTCTCCGCCTCTTCCTTTCATCTTCCTGCCCTCCCCCATCCCCACATCAGTTTGAAGAGGGTCTCGACCCGAAATGTCACCTATTCCTTCGCTCCATTGATGCTGCCTCATCCGCTGAGTTTCTCCAGCATTACTTTATGCTGAGCATTAGGTGATCACATTTTATTGGTAGATGTCCTTGCCCATAATGAAACAAACTACACTGCTCATAACTTGACATCAATCTGGATTGTGACCTTAAAATCCTATTGTATCACACAACAATATTTACAGCATAGATTCTTTGCAAATAACATCTTTGGCAGCTAGTGGAACATAATTATTCTCATTTTGTGGATTTTTGACAAAAGTCAACAAATGACTTGTTGGAAGCACAAAGACTACAGATGCTGGAATCCTGAGCAAATGAACACAAAGTGCTGGAGGAACTCAGCGGCTCAGGCAGCATCTGTGGAGGGTAATGGACAGATGACTTTCTGTGTTGACATCCTTCTTCAGACGGACCATGGAACAGGCTTGATGGAGCAATTGCTATTTCCATTATTGCAGAAAAGATGGATGGCGTATTTCCTCTGCACTTCTAAAGTAATAAAATATCAGTGAATGTTCTGCAAGTTGTACTTGTAAAGAGTGCTTCGTTCTCTCTGAATGCTTACACCTTCAAAGTGTGGATTCCAGAATTGGCTCTCACTTGCCTTTGAATTAATGTCACATCATGTGTGATGATAATTCAAATACAATGACTATGTGAGCCATTTCTGCCACAAACGTATCTTCACTGGAATCTACACTTTGAGGAACCCAAATTATTTATTTTGGCTCCCACATTCCAATCAATTATGTTACAGATTTTCCTTCAAACTCTAACTGATGTGCCCGAGTCAAAAAGTCCGAATTAAATTCTCCTAATGCCCTAAATTATTCCCATCAATCTATGAGAAGGTCTGCAAATATTAGGTTATTATAACGCATTAGTCGTCGTAACTTCAAGAAAACACTGTTAAGTCAAATTCTGATATCTGGGTTAGTGATAGGGGCAGCATGGTGGCGCAGCTGGTGGACCTGCGGCCTCACAGCGCCAGAAACCTCGGTTCCATCCTGACTTCGAGCGCAGTCTTTGTGGAGTTTGCATGTTCTCCCTGTGCCCATGTGGGTTTCCTCCCACGTCACAAAGCCGTGCGGGTTTGTAGTTTAATTGGCTTCTGTAAAAATTGCCCTGAGTGTGTAGGGAGTAGATAAAATAATGGGATAGCATACATCAAATGTGAACCATAGTCGGCACAGACTCGGTTGGCTGAAGGGCCTGTTTCCATGCATTATCTCTTAAACAGAAGCTAAAATAATGGCGTAATGTGTTGCCAGTTTGTACTCTGCACTATTTATAGTGCCTACTAATTGGTGTACAGAATTGAAGATTATTTTGCATTTAATTCTTACTAACTGGTGTACAGAAGTGAAGGTTATTTTGCATTTTGCTCATGTATAAATTAGTTTGGATTCCTACTGACTGGTATTGAATACCCAGTTTCTAAATGTGTACTTGCAAATCCACCTCCTTCCAGCTGCTGAAATCCTACCTTTTATTTCAAAAAAGCACCTAAATCGATGTGTTCAGAAATCTGGGCAAGTGATGGACTTTCACCGAGGCCTGGAAGGATGAAGTTTCCTCTAACTTATTTTTATCAGTTTAGATTTTGGCTCCTGCCTATTTCTGTCAGTAAATATTTCCTTTGGCTTTACATTTTGTTCTTCTTCTCACCTTATCTGATAACCTTTTGTCTCCTTGTTACTTCCTCATTTCCTTTTGTCACCCTTTGTCCACCCTTCCAGTGAGGGATGGCACAGTGGTGCAGCTGAGAGGACTGCTGCCTTACGGCGCCAGAGAACCTGGTTGGATCCTGACCTCGGGTGCTGCCTGTGTGGAGTTTGCACATTGTCCAAGTGACCCGTGAGTCTTCTCCAAGTGCTCCAGTTTTCTCCCACATTTCAAAGACGTGTGCGGCCCCTGTGAGTCGGAGGCAAAAATGGTGACTTATGATTGGTGTGGGCTGAAGGGCCTGTTTCCATGCTGTACCTGCCAAACAAACCCCCCACACCCCATCATTTGTATCCACCTATCAGTTGCCAGTCTTTGTCCTGCCCCCATACTCTTCCAGCTTTCCCTTCACCCCCACAATCAGTCTGAAGAAGGGTCCCGACCCAAAACATCTATCTGTGTCCTCCAGAGATGTGGCCCAACCCTCTTGAGTTACACCTGCACATTTAGTTCTATGTTTTATTCCCAGTTGGTGATAATGGACTTGGAGCAGCACTCCATTTGCTCCTAGTTTCTGAGGGAATATTCACCTTCCTTTAACATGGAAACATAAACCTTTCTGGGGCTACTAATAGCAGGTTTGGCCTGGTGACTAAACCATCACTAGTTCTTAGTATAGTTTTAGAGATATAGCATGGAAACAGGCCCTTCGGCCCAGCGAGTACACTGACCATCTGACACCCATCCAGTCCAGTTCAATGTTATCCCACATTCTCATCCACTCCCTACACATTTGGGGGCAATTTACAGAGGGCCAATTAAGCTACAAACCTGCACCTCTTAGGGAAATGAGAAGTATCTGGAGCACCCAGAGGAAACCCTACCGTTCAGAGGGGGAGCGTGCAAACACCACACAGACAGTACCCAGAGGCAGAGGCTCAACCAGCTGCACTACTGTTCTTCTTTAATATGTCCATATTTCTATCACTCAAGTTTAGCTTATTGAAAGCTCAAGATTGTCGCTGTTATAGCTATAAATCTCATAATTCATAAGGGCACCAGGCTCTTCAAAATATAAGAAATCGAACATTTCAGAAAAGGAAAGAGTGGAAGTGAACAGAGAGGAGATTTGTGATTGGGTGGGAACCAAGTGCGACTTCATTACATACCAACAAGAAACTGCAGATGCTGGTCTACAAAGAGAAGAGACAACATGCTGGAGTAACTCAGCCATGTCGGGCAGCATCTCTGGAGAACATGGACAGGTGACGTTTCCAGTCGGGGCCCTCCCATAGACTGATCCTTTGTCATCTTTATCGCTCCACCACTTGTTCCATCGGGCCTCTAGAGAATGTGACTGGACCTCACCTGAATCAAGGCTGCAGATTTTAAGAGTATCCTGCCTGTTTTGTGTGGAGCATCTCACTGCCGTCTCATTTATAAACGTTGCCCAGATTGAGACATGAGAGCAGTGAATGCAGCTTTGAACATAGAACAGTACAGCATAGCAGTGGGCCGTTCTGCGTACAAAGCTTGTGCCGAACATGATGCTGTTAAACCGATCCCATCTGTCTGTACGTGGTCCTTATCCCACTATTCCCTGCACTTCCATGTGCCTATCTAAAAGCTTCTTAAACATCACTATTGTATCTTTCACAACAATTTCTATGTTCAAAGAATGGGGCTGCGCAGTGGTGCAGCGGCAGAGTTACTGCTTTGGAGCGCCAGAGACCCGGGTTCAATCCTGACTACAGGTGCTGTATGTATGGAGTTTGTACATTCTCCCTGTGACTGCTTGTGTTTTTTTTCAGGGAGCACATTGTAACACATTGTAAAATGGGCTAGTGAAGTAGTGGCCGAAGGGCCTGTTTCCACGCTGTATCTCTAAATTAAACATTTAAAATAACCTGCAGATGATAGTTTATACCAAAGATAGACACAAATTGCTAGAGCTCGGGTCCTGACCCGAAATGTCATCCATTCTTTTTCTCCAGAGATGCTGCCTGATCCCAATTTATCCCAGCACTTTGTGACTGTTTACATGTCTCCTTTCTGAGTTTCTTCAAGCCATTTAGAATTTTAATAATACAATTTGCTGTGAGCGGACAATTTTATCACAATAGGAAAAATGTCCGTACATGCATAAACCCTCGGAATCTAACTCCCGATGGCAGGGACTAGTAACCTGAAGCAAAAGCAGCATCAAATTGTCAGCAGGGGGAACGAAACTTTGTAATTTTGCTGTTGTAAAGCTGGATTAGCATTAATGCAATTAATTTTGTGAAAAAAAAAATATATCAGTGTTGATAGATAACCAAAACATTAGTACTGATCTCAGTAAATTACTTATTCTTCAACAATGACATTGTGTTCAGAATTGTGATTGTTTTTACCATGCAGACAGCAGCAGCAGCAGCCACAACCAGCTTTTCTCAACAAACAAAAAATATACAAAATTCTGGAGTAATGGGTGAGGCAGCATCTCTGGAGAACATGGATGGGGGAAGATTTGGATCCAGCCTGTTGGGACAGCGATTTTTTGAGAATTATGAGTGCTTCAGATGCATGAAGCTGAAAGTCTACATAAGATATTTTTACAGTTCTGTCTTTACGGTTATAGGTTAGTTTAGAGATGCAATGTGGGGACAGGCCCACTGAGTTCTCGCCGATGAGCATTCACTCCATATACTATCCTAAACACTAGGGATGATTGTACCGAAGTGAATTAACTGACAAACCAGAGAAAACCCACGCGGTCACGGAGAACACAGCACTCGTGGTCAGGATCGTACCTGGGTCTCTGGCGCTGTGAGGCAGCAACTCTACTGCTGTACTACCACGTTGCCCCTAGTTCTTCAGACTGCTCTGGCTTTTATTGACCTTGCGAAATGCTTCAAATCCATCAACTTTGGCTTCTTGAAGCAATTAGCTTCCATCTTGCATCTCCTTCTTGAAGTAAGCTGTGATCTTGTCTACCACACAGATCAAATCTGGGCTTGCATAGTGCAGTGTCAATTAAAATGGCGCCCAGATGCTTTTCTCCATCTTGCTTTCTGCAATGCTGCATTCCATCTCCAACAAGCTGCTCATTGGAGTGGAGTTCATCTGCAGAGTGAACAGAAAACACCCCATTCAACATTTCTTCCACTCAGAACTCTGACTTTGGACTTTAGAGATACAGTGTGGAAACGTGCCCCTCGGCCCACCGAGTCTACAATGACCAGCGATCACCCCGTACACTAGCACTATCCTACACACTGGCAACAATTTACAATTTTACCAAGCCAATTTCCCTACAAACCTGTATGTCTTTAGCGTGTGGGAGGAAACCGGAACACCTAGACAAAACCCACACAGGTCACGGGGAGAACATACAAACTCCATATAGACAACATCCGTAGTCAGGATCCAATCTGGGTCGCAGACGCTGTAAGGCAGCAACTCTACCGCTGCACCACCATCTTTCCGCTGACTGGATAGCACGCAACAAACATGCTTTTCATTGTACCTTGGAACATGTGACAATAAACTAATCTATATTATAATGTGTTATATTTTTAGACCGTCATCATAATTCAATGTCAAATATTAAGAGTAAATCAGCAGCAATTGGAAAATGTAAAATGAATTCCTTGTGGTGTGTGATCCGTTGGGTTCCTGTCACACGAGAGGCCTGGTCCCCCAATGCAATATTCCACCACTCACCCATAGCCCCCAAGGGAGACCTGGTCCCCCAACACAATATTCCACCACTCCAAGGGGCTGCTCCTTTTGCCTTATTAAAAACTCATTGTACTGTGACTTTAAAATATTGAAAAAAATGCACCATGCTGCCAGGAATATACTTGATACTTGCTAAAAACTTGCTGGAAGGACTGATTGTTCATCGATTGCACCTTTGTTGCAAGCTGGGCAAGCAAGGATTTTAGCTGCTAAATTTGTCTTGAATTTAAATTTCTAAAGTTAAAAATTATGAATAACTTGTGAAATATAACATAAATCTGAACAAAACTTGACGCAGACCACCACGGGACAATGGTGAGTAAGGTGCTGCAAAGGTTTAGTGCTATCGTGTATCATTTTGGTGTAGTTCCAGGATCACATGAATACGCATAGATAGGTAGATAGATGGATGGATGGATGGATAGATAGGTAGATAGATGGATGATAGATGGATGGATAGATGGATGGATGGATGGGATGGGATGGATGGATGGATGGATGGTGGGTGGGTGGGTGGGTGGGTGGGTGGGTGGGTAGGTAGGTAGGTAGATAGGTAGGTAGGTAGGTAGATAGATAGGTAGGTAGATAGATAGATAGATAGATAGATAGATAGATAGAAACAAGATGAGAATTTTAGTAATATAATCCACAGATATTTTGTTCTATAACCCAGGCTGTGGTCCTTTGAGTAAAATATAGATTACACTGTTTTAGGGTATTTGAACATCAAAACTCTTTAGATTCTGGAGTAGTTCCTGAGGATTGCAAGGTAGCTAATGTAACCCCACTTTTTAAAAAGGGAGAGAGAGAGAAAACGGGGAATTACAGACCAGTTAGTCTAACATCGGTAGTGGGGAAAATGCTAGAGTCAGTTATTAAAGAAGGGATAGCAGCACATTTGGAAAGTGGTGAAATCATTGGACAAAGTCAGCATGGATTTATGAAAGGTAAGTCATGTCTGACGAATCTTATAGCATTTTTCGAGGATGTAACTACTAGTTATAATTATTGTGGTAAGGGAGAACCCGTGGATGTGTTATATCTGGACTTTCAGAAGGCTTTCGACAAGGTCCCCCAAGAGATTAGCATTCAAACGTAAAGCACACGGTATTGGGGGTTCAGTATTGAAGTGGATAGAGAACTGGCTGGCAGACAGGAAGCAAGGAGTAGGAGTAAACGGCTCATTTTCAGAATGGCAGGCAGCAACTAGTGAGGTACCGCAAGGCTCAGTGCTGGGACCCCAGCTATTTACAATATATATTAATGATCTGGATGAGGGAATTGAATGCAACATCTCCAAGTTTGCGGATGACACGAAGCTGGGGGGCAGTGTTAGCTGTGAGGAGGATGCTAGGAGGCTGCAAGGTGACCTGGATAGGTTGGGTGAGTGGGCAAATGCATGTCAGGTGCAGTATAATGTGGATAAATGTGAAGTTATCCACTTTGGCGGCAAAAACAGGAGTGTAGACTATTATCTGAACGGTGGCCGTTTAGGAAAAGGGGAGATGCAACGACACCTGGTACACCAGTCATTGAAAGTAGGCATGCAGGTGCAGCAGGCTGTGAAGAAAGCAAATGGTATGTTGGCATTCATAGCAAAAGGATTTGAGTAGGGAGGTTCTACTGCAGCTGTACAAGGGTCTTGGTGAGGCCACACCTGGAGTATTGCGTACAGTTTTGGTCTCCTAATCTGAGGAAAGACATTCTTGCCATAGAGGGAGTACAGAGAAGGTTCACCAGAATGATTCCTGGGATGGCAGGACTTCCATATGAAGAAAGACTGGATAGACTTGGCTTGTACTCGCTAGAATTTAGGAGATTGAGGGGGGACCTTATAGAGACTTACAAAATTCTTAAGGGGTTGGACAGGCTAGATGCAGGAAGATTGTTCCCGATGTTGGGGAAGTCACAGTTTAAGGATAAGGGGGAAGTCTTTTAGGACCGAGATGAGAAGATCATTTTTCACACAGAGTGGTGAGTCTGTCGAATTCTCTGCCACAGAAGGTAGTTGAGGCCAGTTCATTGGCTATTGTTAGATGTGGCCCTTGTGGCTAAAGGGATCAGGGGGTATGGAGAGAAGGCAGGTAGGTGATACTGAGTTGGATGATCAGCCATGATCATATTGAATGGCGTGCAGGCTCGAAGGGCCGAATGGCCTATTCCTGCACCTATTTTCTATGTTTCTATGTTTCTAATCAGTCATAAAAAAAACTGTATGACATGCATAATGAAGATGATAATGTTGACCCAATTATTTGAATGCAAATGTTGTAAAGAGGTTGTAAACGGCGGCACAGTGGCACAGTAGAGTAGCTGGACTTACAGCACCAGAGACCCGTATTTGTTCCTGACTGCAGGTGCTGTTTGTATGGAGTTTGCATGTTCTCCCTGTAGCCGTTAAGTACAGGTTTGTAGATTGATACGAAATGCTGGAGTATCTCAGTGGGTCAGGCATCACTGGAGTAAAGGAATAGGTTGCTTTTTGGGTTGAGGCCCTTCTTCAGCCCTTTTTTCTCCAGAGATGCTGCCTGACCCATTGAGTTACTCCAGCATTTGTGTATATAGAAACATAGAAAGTAGGTGCAAGAGGAGGCCATTCGGCCCTTCGAGCCAGTATGTTCATTGTGATCATGGCTGATCGTCCCCTATCAATAACCCGTGCCTGCCTTCTCCCCATATCCCTTGATTCCACTAGCCCCTAGAGCTCTATCTAACTCTCTCTTAAATCCATCCAGTGATTTGGCCTCCACTGCCCTTTATATCTTTGGTATAAACCAGCATCTGCAGTTCCTTCCTACAAAGGATTCTGTAAATTGTCACTCGGATAGGATAGAACTATTGTATGGGGCGATTGCTGGCCGGTGTGGACTTGGTGAATCGAAGGGCCTGTTTCCATGCTGAATCTCTGAACTATGCTAAACTAACCCAAACAAAGCTTTTCACTGTACACGTGATAATAATAAACCTAAACCTATCGTGCAGCAACAGGTATTTTGTTCATGAGAGGATGTTAGAAAATCGGTAGGAAAATGTTTGATAAAACATTAGAAAATATTTTCAGTTGCTTTTTTTAATCAAAAGCTGTAGTGTAATCTTAGGTTGGGTAAATGATTTTGTACAGCTTGATATCGCACGGCAAATGCTGTGAATTTCAATAAGTGAACATATGCTGCACAATTTGCTGTCCAAGTCATGCAGCTTTGCATGAACGATGCTGGAGGCACTGAGAATATCAGCTACCGAGTTGGACTGGTAACAAATCACCAGAGCTACTCTTCCAAGGAACAAAATGAATGTACATCTAATTTCCTTTACGTTTGACACAGTGCTGGAGTAACTGAGTAGGTCAGGCAGCATCTCTGGACCGAGCCATGTTCTCCGGGACGGCGGTAAAAAGGTGCGTAAATCAGGGCCTGTTTCAACGGCACGCCCCAACACTCCACCGTTACAGTTCACCAGAGGGCGGACCGATGGGAAAACCACACATAAGCCGCGTAGGCCCGCAGGAGCGGCTGGCACCAACTCACCACCGCTTCAGTCTGCTGGATTATGGACCGGTGGTAGAAAACACAAGTCGTGTAGCCCCGCAGGAGCGGCTGGCACCAACTTTGCGTTGCATCAGTCCCGAAGACCCGGGACTGGTGGCAAGCCCGTGCGAATGTCGTGTAGCCCCGCAGGAGCGGCTGGCACCGACTCCTCACCGTCGCAGTCGCATCAGACAGGCGGAAAAACCAACAGGAGGTTGTGTAGCCCCGCAGGAGCGGCTGGCACCAGCACTCCACCGCTTCAGTCCGGAAGACCGCGGACAAGCGGTAAATCCGCGCGGGAGTCGTGTAGCCCCGCAGGAGCGGCTGGCACCGACTACCTACCTCAGTCCCATAGACATCACCTCGACGTTGGTAGAGGACACATTTGTTCATCATAACTTGGGGAAGACGACTTGCCGTCCGCAGATAGCGACGGCGGTCGCATAGCTCGATGGAGCTGCATGGTCGAGCAGCTGCTCGAGAGGGACCTTCTCCATCAGGAGCTTGCGTCCCTAGGATCGCTAAGATCCACGGCAGGACCCATGCCAGGGCTGTCCAACATCTCTCCCGCCTCAGTAGGGAGCGCCAGAAGTCAAGCACTAGCTGACTTCGAAGAGGAACTTTTGGGAGTGGTGTCGAAGTTCGCCGAACCATCCCAGAAAGGGCAGCCCCTTCAGCCGCGGCTAGCGGCAAGCATCAATTACCTGACTACCCATCAGCTCAGAGAACAGGTAATTTCGGAGGCAACCAACAAATACAAGGCTCCGGAGAATTGCGTGTCGCTGAATGTCCCTACTGTTAATACACCCATATGGGGTAACATCAGCCCCGTGATCAGGACTCAAGAGTTAAAGATCTAGAAGATCCTGAAATTATTGACCTCCGGCATCACGGCATTTGCCAGGTCAATCGACGGTACGGACATGACGGAAGAGCAGCAAGATGCATTAGCTCTGCTATGCAACACACAGTACGAAATAAATTGCTTTCGGAAGAGCTCTATCTATCCTACACTAATCCCCAAGTTTGCGGGTTTGTGTAAGGCCAATGTTACGCCACCACCAAGACAATTGTTTGGTGATGATCTGCCTAAACAGGTTAAAGACCTGGACGAGGAAGCCAAAGCGGTTGGATTGATTAAATCACCTTCCTCGAGCAGACCACAGGCGTACCATAGGCAGCATCCATATGTAACAACAAATAGGCCTCGGGGTCAATCCAACAGAGCAGCGGGAACTTTCCCAAAGGTCGCGCCCTATCAACAGAGGCCTTTTTTAGGCCAGGGCCCACAGCGACCAGCCTGGAAGATGCGCCAACCCCACATCCCAGTAACACAACTACCCAAGAAAGACCAGAAGATCAGGCCCCACCGATAACCCTGGAGAAAGGGGATCTGGTTCTCTCGGGTGCTGCATGCGGAACCTCACTAGTAGGAGGGAGGTTGCATCTGTTCTGGGATGCATGGAGTTCTTTAACTTCTGACACTTTTATATTACAAAGTATTCATGGGTACGAAATCGAATTCATAAACGGACAACTTTCTCCAGCTCAGCATGTACCTAGCTGGAAATTTGTACTCTCTCACAAAGAGAAAGTGGAAGGACATGCAGAACTATTAAGATTATACTCCAAGGGGGTTATACAAGAAACGATACATGAACCTCTTGAGTTTGTATCTAACATCTTTACTAAAACCAAAAAAGATGGTGGATGTCATATCATAATTGATTTAATCCACTTGAATACTTTTGTTCAATATACCCATTTCAAAATGGACACATTTGAAACTGCTAAACTATTGATTTTCCAGAGGGTGCTTCATGGCCTGCATCGACCTAAAAGATGCATACTATTTAGTGCCTATACGGAAACATCACCATAATGACTTAAAATTTGTCTGGATGGGGCAACTATGGCAGTACAAAGCCTTACCTAATGGACTCACAACAGCCCCCAGGTTGTTCACCAAAATACTAAAGCCAGTATTGGCGTATCTACAAAACACAAGACAAAACCACATCGTCATGGCATATCTTGATGACATTTTAATTGTGGGAAAAACTTTGGAGTTAGCTAAATCAGCTGTGACAGCTACCAAGTCACTGTACGAAAAACTGGGGTTCATCATCCATCCAGACAAATCTAAGTTCAACCCCTCTGAGATTATGGACTACTTGGGATTCACGGTTAACACCAATCATATGATTGTCATTCTCCCAGAGAACAAAGCAACAGACATAATAGAAACGTGTAACAACCTCACTTGCGCCAGGAAACTGACTATCAGACATGCTGCCAAGGTGATTGGAAAACTTGTAGCTACATTTCCAGCTGCACAATTTGGGCCATTACATTATCAAAATTTGCAAAGAGCTAAGATCTCAACGTTAAAAACAAATGTTGGACATTTTGACAGACCTATGCAGCTGCCAAACAAGGCACAAATTGAGCTACGATGGTGGACTAGCAACATTCATAATAGTTTCAATCCCATCATAATTGTAAACCCGTCAGTCGTGTTACAAACCGACGCAAGCTCCCAGGGCTGGGGAGCTACCGACGAGTTGTGGTGGCAGATGGGATTTGCATGAATCTACTTTACTCCAATTACAAGGTATAAGCTATTTTGAAATGCTGGGAGCATTTCACGGGCTGCGGGCTTACTGCACAACTATGCATCATACGCATGTCCGTCTACAGATAGATAATACCACAGTGGTGGCATATTTAAACCATATGGGTGGTATCAAGTCGATATCTTGCGATGAATTGGCAAACATAATTTGGCTCTGGTGTATTGAAAGAAATATTTGGATTTCAGCTACATACCTTCCGGGTAAGCTCAATTTAGTGGCAGACACCAGGTCACAAGTGTTTAATAACAACACCGACTGGATGTTGAACCCTCAAATATTTGCTAATATTATAGCCAAGTATGGAACACCAGATATCGACCACTTTACATCCAGGTTGAACCATCAGATACCAACATTTGTCTCTTGGGAACCAGATCCTGGGGCAGTGGCGATGGGCGCGTTCTCGCTACATTGGGGGAAATTGTTCTTCTATGCATTTCCCCCTTTCTGCCTCATCAGTCGGGTATTGCAGAAGATCCAGCTAGATTCTGCATCTGGGATTCTGATAATACCCGACTGGCCCACACAACCATGGTACCCGGTGGTCTTCGGCATGGTGAAAGAACCATGGGTGCAAGTCCCTAAATGCCCGAATCTAGTAACCCATCCTATAACAGGAGAAGGTCATCCGTGCCATGGTCATCTGAACCTGTTGGCTTGCAGGTTCTGAAGAGGCTATTATTAGGATTTGGTCTGTCAATGAGGACTATGAATATCATCACAGCATCGTGCAGAGAGTCCACGAGGAAGCAGTACCTCACCCACATAAGAAAATGGGAGGCCTTCTGTACTCGGACCAAGACCACCTACGACTCTGCAACGATCACTGATGTGCTGGAATTCCTCGCAGGCCTTCACTATGATGAGGGCCTTAGCTACAGTGCCATCAACAGTGCCCGAAGTGCATTGTCATCCTATCTCATTATCGGAGTAGGATCCCACCAGCTGGTATCAAAACCTATGAGGGGTATATTCAATTCGAACCCTCCACGACCACGCTATAATATAACCTGGGACATTTGGGTTGTGTTGTCCCTACTCAGGAGCTGGTCACCAGTTTCAGATCTACCACTGGATAAACTCACCTTCAAAGTGGTGATGTTAATGGCACTGATCACAGCACAACATAGAAACATAGAAATTAGGTGCACATTCAGCGAGCCTGCACATTCAATATGATCATGGCTGAGCAACCAACTCAGTATCCCTCTGATCCCCTTAGTCCAACTCACTCTTAAATTTAGCCAATGAACTGGCCTCAACTACCCTCTGTGGCAGAGAGTTCAGAGACTCACCACTCTCTGTGTGAAAAAAGTATTTCTCATCTCGAAAGGATTTCCCCCTTATCCTTAAGCTGTGACCCCTTGTCCTGGGACTTCCCCAACATTGGGAACAATCTTCCTGCATCTAGCCTGTCCAACCCCTTAAGAATTTTGTAAGTTTCTATAAGATCCCTCTCAAATTCTCCTAAATTCCAGAGAGTATACAACGAGTCCAGACCCTCCACAAACTAAAACTGGACAGGATACCCCCACCAAAGTAATCTTCTTTATAGACGAGTTACTCAAACATCACAGGCCTGGGACAACAGATCTGAAATTGGAATTCCGAGCATATCCCGTTGATGTACGACTCTGCATAACCACCTATCTCTGACATTACATTAAGGTCACTCAAAACATCAAGACAATGGAGACAGGACTGTTCATCAGCTTCAAAAACCCACATCATAGGGTGACGGTGCAGACTATCTCCATGTGACTCAGGGTGGTATTGGGAGCAGCAGGTGTAGATACAGACATTTTAAAATCTCATTCTACTAGGGCTGCATCCACATCAGCGGCGAGGACCATGGAGGTACCCATGGATCATGTCCTCGCAACAGCGGGCTGGGCCAATGAAGGAACATTCCAATGGTTCTATAATAAACCTGTGGCTGCTCCCGCAACGTTTGCGGAGTCAGTTGTAAGTGCTGTCCCCTAAACGTTTTTTCCCAAATTCAGGGGTTTTTGTTTTGTATTAATAAATACGTTATTCTTTTTCAGCTTTGTTCAAGTCTGAAATACGTTAACATACTTCCTCCATCAGTAATTACGGCAGTGTGTGAGCATGGACATAGTCCAGGGCATGGAATCACAGAGCTTTGAAATCTTCACGAAGTCACTCACGTGACTCCGAAGTAAAATAATAAGATTAAATGAGAACTTACCAGTTTAAAGTTTGTTCCTTATTTTATGAGGCGTTAAGATGAGGGATTTTGTGCCCTCTGCTCCCAACCGTCTATCATAAGGACAACTGGTATATTAGTGTCTCTTAATCTTACTATCTCCAGTCAGTGCTGCTATCTGTGATTCCACACCGCTGCTTTGAAGAATGTCGCGCATGCGTGCTGGCGGGGTCTTCACGAAATCCCTCATCGTAACTCCTCATAAAATAAGGATCAAACTTTAAACTGGTAAGTTCTCGTTTAATCTTACTATTCTTTTGCACAACCCACAAATGCATAGTCGCCATATTCTGACGCTGTTTACAAAGAAAAATTAAAAAAATGACATCTTTACTGCTTTTGTTGTCCTGCTATATCCTCAAGGGAGACTATATGGGATACTAAAGTGGGTGTTAATGTAGATAGTGAAGATTCTTGTCATTAATTGCAGCAGGATCTTGATCAGTTGGGCTGAGGTATGGTTGATGGAATGTAATACAGAGAAATGTGAGGTGTAGCATTTTCGGAAGACTAACATGGGCAGGACATGTACAGTGAATGGCAGGGCTCTGTGGAGTGTTGTAGAACAGAGAGATCTAGGAGTTCAGGTACAAGTTCCTTGAAGGTGGAGTCGCAGGTAGATGGGGTGGTCAAAAATATTTTGGGGGTATTGGTCTTCAGTCAGAATATTGAGTATAGAAGTTGGAAGGTCATGTTGCAGTTGTATAAGACTTGAGGTCACATCTAGAATATTGTGTTCAGTTCTGGGCAAGTTGTCAAGCTGGAAAGGGTTCAGAGAAGATTTACAAGGATGTCATCAGGACTCAAGGGCCTGAGCTACAGGGAGAGGTTGAGCAGGCTTGGACTCTATTCCTTGGAGTGCAGGAGGATGAAGGGTGACCTTATATGGAGGGGTATGGTCTGAGCGCAGGTAGATGGGACTAGGGGAAAACAAATGGTCGGCACGGACTGGAAGGGCCGAGAGGGCCTGTTTCCGTGCTGTAATTGTTATATGGTTATATGGTTATAGAGGTGTACAAAATTATGGAACCTATTTTTCTTAGTTCAAGGGCAGGGCTGAGATGCTTTCTAGAGTTATGGGCCTGTCCCACTTAGGCAACTATTTAGATGACTGCCAGGGACTAGTTTTAATGGAATTCACCTACGTCCACCTACAACAACCTGCAACAGTAAACATTGTCGCCGCTGTGGCCGAAAATGTTTCACCATGTTGAAAATTTTGCGGCAGTCGCCTGTAGTTGCCCAAAAGAATCGCCTGTGAGACAGGCCTATTATGATGAAGAACTCCTAGTTCCTGAAGTAATTCTGCAAATTTGAATACTTTATTGAAATATTACTGCAGACGGTATACATAAAAGGAAATGAATTGTTATTTTTTGCATCATTATTTATAACAAAGGCAGGATAAACTGCTTCACTGTAGAGTGAGTGGGTGGCTTACTTCGGCTAACATCACATGTGGCAATCTCTGCACCATTAGTTCAAAGTAAAAAAAATTCTGTCTGCTTTAATATATGTTTCTCAATAATAGCATAATATGGTTCGGTGCCATGGAAACGCTTTTTTTTTTCTTGCATTGCCATGATTAATTGAGTGTAATTGTTTACCATGAGAGGATATGTATTCTGTTTTAATTATAGCCAAGCGAATGTGCCCAAAATATTAGATGCTTATTGTGTGCAATCCTTACAGCTGCACATTTTGATGAAAAATATTGCAATGACAATGAGATTATTGTTTCATAAAGTCGGTGCTTGGAAGAATAAAATACAGTCTTAAAGTTAGGCGTCAGAAAAAAAAGATGAGTCCAATAATGTTGCAAAGAATTAAGCACCATAATCATTACAGTATATGACAGGCACGTTGTGGATCTCAGCATGGGGGGGAAACGGGTTGTCATGGAAACAAGTGCATTAAGTGGTCCCACTTGCAATAATTTAGCATAAGATAACTTCTGTTGTTAAAATCTGTACCACTCTGCATAAGCCAAAACGGGAATAGGATATTTAAATTTATTCTTTGTCAGTTCACGTTTTTCACAATGGAAGGAATGAAACATGAAACATCTTCGTCAAACGTCAAGAGCATTTAATTGTCATACAAACCAGCAGTTTTGGAACAATGAAATTCTAACCTGCTGCAGCTCAACAGGCCCATTAATGTAGTAACACACTAATAAATATAATAATCAATAATACAATAAATGAATAACAGTACTACCATGCAACCATAATACTGTAAGACCAAACTTTGTAGTGCAACCAAAACATAGTCCTTAGAAGATCCTAGTTATAGAATCATACAGCGTGCAAACAGGCCCCTCAGCCCAACTTGCCCGCACCGACCAACATTTCCAATCTGCCTGCGTTTGGCCCATATCCTTCCAAACCTATCCTACGTAATGGTCAATGCTGTGCAGCGTTCAATAACCCCATGGTTGCTGGGAACAAGCTGTTCTTAAACCGGAAAAGGTTTTCAGACTTTTAACATTTTACTTTTTACAAGCCTGCTGTGCCATTCATTATGATAATTGTTGATCCTCTAACTCCCCCAACATCTTTTGATGCCATTAAGTGTCCAGAAATCTCTTGCCATAGAGTCATAGAATGGTGCAGCTTGGAAACAGGTTCTTTGGCCCAACATACCCATCCCGACCAACAAGCCTCATCTATGTTAGTCCCACCTGCTCCTGTTCAATTTTCCTGATGACAGAATGAAATGAGAGTGTAGCCATGAGAAATGAGAGAGTGGGGCTTTGATGATATTGGCTACCTCTGAGACAATACCTCCTATAGAACCCTTCGACATTAGGGAGAACAGTATTGTTACGGACCAGACAGTGTCCACCACTCTTTGTTGCCTTCTTTGTTCATTAATGTGTTAGAGAAAGTAGGAACCTACAGTACATTGCCACATCACCACCCTCTGACTAAAGACATTTCTTCTCATCTCCTTTCTAAAGGCACGTCCTTTTATTCTGAGGCAATGGCCTCTGGTCCTAGACTCTCCCACTAGTGGAAACATCCTCTCCATATTCACTCTATCCAGGCCTTTCACTATCGGTAAGTTTCAATTAGGTCCTCCCTCATCCTTCTAAACTCCGGCGAGTACAGGCCCAGTGCCATCAAACGCTGATCATTGTCATATATTTGTGATCGAGTGGAGATCAAGAGACACTAAATGACACAAACGGTGGTCTGGCTGGGAGTGGTGGTGAAGGCTTATTGATCACAGCTGATGTGTCAAGTGAAGACATAAATAGGGGATGATTGAGAATAGGAGACTAAGAATAAAACGTTGCTGGAATAGTGAGATGCAAGAAGTCTGATAGAAAAATGAATACCAGAGTAATTCAGACCAGACAGTGCATGTGGAGAGAAAAAAATAGTGAACATTACAAATGGCTGTTCATCAGAACTGACATTCTTATTCATACTGAAAATCTACTTATGTGAAATTATTTCATGCATTATTGGGTAGCATGGTAGCGCAGCAGTAGAGATGTTGCCTGGGTTTGATCCCAACTACGGGAGCTCTCTGTACGGAGTTTGTACTTTCTCCCTGTGCCCTGGTTTCCTCCCATACTCCAAAGACGTATGGGTTTGTAGGTTAATTGGCTTCTGTGTATAGTAAATTGTCCCTAGTGTGTAGGATAGTGCTCGTTTATCGGGTGAACACCGGTTGGCGTGGAAGCGGTGGGCTGAAGGGCCTGATGGGCCTGATTCTATGCTGTATCTCTAAAGTCTAAAGCAAACTAATACTGTGTTCTAATTGGAAGATGATGCTGATCATTGAATTTGCACAAGGCTTTGTTAGTATAGTGCAAGAGTCCAAAGATAGAAAGATCAGAGCAGGAGTGAAATGGCGAATTAAAGTTACCGGCAAGGATCCATGCAAAGCGTTAAACCACCCTGATAACTCCAGTTCAGACCATTTACATTGTTCAAACAAAGCCCAGTTTCAATAATTCAATTCAATGATATTCCATTGTCACATGCACCTGGGTACAGTGAAATGTTTCGTTTTTGCATACAATCCAGTAGAATCATACAGCATACCTCACCGAGGTGTACAGTCGCCACGTTTCTGTCGCTGACAAAGTTACAAAAGTTCACAAAACTCTCATCTGCTCGCTGCCACACATGGCAACAGGCGGCCCCTTGCCAAACTCCCCCTCCCCTCATTCTCACCTGCACCCCCTCGCCAGATCCCTCTTCATTCTCGCCCCCCGCCCGCTCGCCGGGTCACCTATCGTTCTCAACCCCCCTCACCAAATCCCACCTCATTCTCACCCCCTTCCTCCCCTCGCCAGATCCCCCCTTCATTCTCACCCCTCCCACCCCCCCTCCAGATCCCCCTTCATTCTCACCCCCCTCTCCCCTCGCCAGATCCCCCTTTCATTCTCACCCCTCCTGCCCCCCCCCCCCCCCCCCCTCGCCAGATCCCCCTTCATTCTCATTCCTCCCGCCCGCCAGGTTACCTTTCGTTCTCAATTTAACAGATGTTTCAATTAATGTCAGAACAGGCCACTTCTGATGAAAGATCATTAATCGGTAAAGATAACTCCCCACATGATACTGCCTGCCCAGCTGATATTGTCTTTAGATTTGTGGCCGTCACAGTGTTTATACCTCCAGATATGGCACTTGATTTTAAAGCTTTTCTCTCCTCTGCTCATGTTTATGCTTGTTGTATCCTTTCCTACAGAAGAATTATCGTTGTCAGGCCTTCAACCAGCTATTACCTGATCCTGCTGAGTTACTCCAGCACTTTGTGTCTCTTTTGACACAGCATCTGCAGTTCCTTGTTTCTTCTATCAGCTGGCATGTTATTAAGTCTCCCTTGGTGCCCACCCAATCTCAAGTGTACTCTCTGTTCACTCCCACTCTGTACTTCCCAGAAATGAGGAACTTCAGATGCTGGTTTACAAAAAAGTGAAAGACACAAAGTGCTGGAGTAACTCAGCGGGTCAGGCAGCTTCTCTGGAGAACATGATAGGTGACATTTCGGGTCGAGACCCTTCTTCCGACTGCTTGGTTTTAGCTTTGTCCATTAGTTAGGAAAAACATCCTTTTTGTCTTTAAGGTCACGCAACCACTAACCAGCTAGTTTTTTTTTAGATTTAGTTTAGAGATACAGCGTGGAAACAGGCCCTTCTGCCCATGGAGTCCTCGCCAACCAGCGATCCAGCAGTACACCGGTCTTAGGGACAATTTACAGAAGCCAATTAATCTACAAACTGAGTGTAGTTTAGTGTCACGTGTACCGAGGTACAGTGAAAAGTATTTTTGCTTCGACCTGCAGGCCATCGGACGTGGGAGACCCACACGGTCACAGGGAAAACATACAAACTCTGTACAGTCAGGATCGAATCCGGGTCTCTGGCGCTGTGAAGCAGCTACTCTGTCACTGCGCTACTGTGCTGGCCTAAGTTAGTCGCTACAGCCTCCAATTGTGATCACCATCTCTTGTGAGGCAGAGAGAAGATAGGAGTGAGTGCCATACAATATGTTGAAAAGATTACATCATTACATAGGAACAATGCCATCTGCTACTATAGCATTGGCAGAAAGATCACATGACTGCAATGAGCAGCCACTGCAAATGCAGTACATCTCCCAGCCAGAGGAGACCATTAGAAAGATGTACTGAACATCGTCCAACACTCATCTTCGTGTGGTTCTTTAATGAATAATTTAGTTGACCTCTTATTTTCGACCAGCACTCCGCTTTACTGAAGCCTATAATAATTTGAAAGGCCAACACTTTCTTTTCCCAAAAAATGTGGAAAATAATGTAGAGCATGATAGTTTAATGTAGCACTTTGTACCTATCCATGTCTCCAGAGATACTGCCTGAACCGATGAGTTACTCAGGCACTGTGTGTCCTCTCAAGTGTGAGATAATGCATTTAAGTTTCAATGTTAGTTTATTGTCACATGTACCAATTAAGGTACAGTGAAATCTGAGTTACCAAATTCTGGTAGGAGACCGGGAAGTCAAATTCTGGTAGGAGAGCGAATAAAAGACAATAAAATTAGCAGTTTTGATGAATAAAGGGATCTTAATAAATCATATTAAATAATTGATCTAATAAATCCACTAAGAAATTCAGAAGTGACAACTTGAACAGGATTTTTTATTTGCTCATGTTTTGTCGTCAATTTTTGAGCTGGACAATAGTTGGAATATTGAACTTGCGATTCGGTATTTATTGATATATTTGGTTTATTTTTTGTCATGTGTACTCAGATGCAGTGAAAAACTTTATTTTGCATGCTATCCAGTCAAATCATATACATGAGCACAGCCATGCCAAACAGAAGCACAAAATGTAGTTTACCAGAGGTACATAATATAGCGTCAAAGCATTATGATGTTACCATCACAGAGAAAGTACATATAACAAAAAAGTGCAAGGGCCACTATGAGGTGGGTTGGAAGATTGAGAGATCCTCACTGCTTTTAGTTTAGTTTATTAGTTCAGAGATGAAGTGCGGAAACAGGCCCTTCATCCCACAGAGTCCATGCTGGCCATTGATCCTCGCACATTAACACTATCCTACACACACAAGGGACAATTTTACCAAGTTAATTAACCTACAAATCTGCATACCTTTGGAGTGTGGGAGGAAACGAGCTCGCGGAGAAAACTCACACGGGTCACAGGGGGAACTTACAATCTCCATACAGACAGGACCTGTAGTCAGGCTCGAATCTGGGACTTTGGTGCTGTAAGGCAGCAACTCTACCGCTGTTCTACCGTGCCACCCTATGCTTATGAGTGATCATTCAGCGGTTTGATAACAGGGGGGGAGGAGTAGTTCCTGAACTTGGATGTACAATTTGCATTAATGGGGAGCTGTTTAAAATATTTTGAAGGAATTATATTGATAAACTGATAAAACATGATAAATTATGTTGGAGGAAGCTAAAGAAGTTTGGGGTTTCATGGCCTATTTGTGTATTGCAAAATTCTAAATCATAAAAACTAAGTTTATGTTTTTTTCTGCATCCTTATCAATATGTTCTAAGTCATAAATGCTTTCTCGGTCTTTTGATCCTTTAGTTCTTCTAACTTCTGCGATTTCTTGTACAGTACTGACTTGTATTGCCGCAAGCGGGTAGCCATCGAAGCATGAAGTCTCAGTTGTATGGAGGGAATAAGATTTACTTGCTGCTCTGTAATCTTTCTCCTGACTCAAAGTATCAATAAAGCTCATGATGGCACAGGAGATTGCCTATGATTAGAAACATGATGTTACACGCTTTCTGCCTGACACAAAGCAAAAATTGATGCAAATATCACTGCTTGAAAATTACATTGGCTAGTGTTTCTACTTTTAACGCTGGGTTGGCATTGCATTTTTCATGGGAAAAATGTTGCTATGACAACAATTCTAAAGTGCTATAGAATTGCATTATCTAGTAGTTTGGGGGAAAGGACTGTCTATGGAGAAAGAATAGAATATCAGAAGATTCGCTTGTGTACAAATTTTACAAAGACCACTGGGAGGCCTTAACTGTCGAGCACAGCTTTCTAAATATTTAATTGTTATGCCAGTCAATATGTGGAGATTTTGTTCTCTGCTGAATATATTTGGAGATTGAATCTCCCATTGAAACTGGTTTGAACTCTTACTTCAAATCCCAGACTGTAGCAAGTTACGATTTTTAAATTGAAGCACGGTGCAATAAATAATTTTGCATGGTTTGTTCTCAACCACAAGAGTCCAATTTTGTTATGAACAGATAATCTGAGGAAATCACGTCCACAAACCAACATGGTGCGTCTTCTGCTATTTAATGATGTTTATTTAAATAGGATTGCAGCATTTAGAATTTTCTGTTCAGATCATATGAGAGAAGGATTTTTTTTTTCCTAATGTTATGTATTGGTATTTGCTAAATATTACATTTTGAATGAATTATTATTTAATAATCTTGATTATTATTTAATTAATTATTTTATTACATTATTATATATTCAGAAAGCAAGATAATGAGGTTGAGAGGGAAAGATAGATCGGCCATGATTGAATTGCGGAATAGACAGGAAGGGCTGAATGGCCTAATTCTGCGCCTATGATTTATGAACTTAGGATGACACAGTGGCACTGGGTTAGAGTTGCTGCCTTTGAGCGCTGAAGACCTGGGTTTGATCCTGACTACGGGAGTTTGTACGTTCTCCCCATGATATCATGGGTTTTCCCCGGGTGCTCTGGTTTCCACCAACACTCCAAAGACGTACAGGTTTATAGGACAAATGACTTCAGCAAAATTGTAAATTGGCCCTAGAGTGTGGGATAGTGTTAGTGTACGTGGGGATCGCTGGTCGGCATAGACTCAGTGGGCTGAAGGGCCTGTTTCCGCACTGCATCTCAAGTCCGCACTGACCAACGATCACCCCATACACTAACATTATTTTGCACACAAAGTTCATGAGTTATAGGAGCAGAATTAGGCCATTCAGCCCATCAAATCTATTCCACGTATCAATCATGGCTATCTATCTTTCTCAACCACATTCTCCTGCCTGCTCCCCATAAAGCCTGACACCTGTACTAATCAAGAATCTGTTAATCTTTGCGTTAAAAATATCCATTGAGTTGGCTTATACAGCCATCAGTGGCAATGAATTCCACAGATTCACCACCCTCTGACTAAAGAAATTCCACTATCTCCTTTCTAAAGGTCAGTCCTTTTATTCTGAGTCTTTGGCCTCTGGTCCTAAACTCTCCACATCCACTCTATCCAGGCCTAGGAACAATTTGCAATTTTACCGAAGCTAATTAACCAACAAACCTGTACGTCTTTGGTGAGTGAATACCCATGTATGGGTTTTCTCTTGGTGCTCCGGTTTCCCCCCACACTCCAAAGATGGACAGGTTTGAAGGCTAATTGGATTGGTATAATAGTAAATTGTCCTTTGTATGTAGAATAGTGCTAGTGTGCAGGGATCGCTGGTCAACGCGGACTCGGTGGGCCAAAGTGCCTGTTTCCACTCTGTATCTCTAAACTAAACTAAATTCAGCGGGTCGGGCAGCATCTGGGGAGGGAATGGACAGACACCATTTTGGGTCAGAACCCTTCTTCAGACAGAATCAGTCTGGTTCATCCTTTAACTAAAAGAGCTAAAACGATAATCTGGCTGATATGACAATATTATTTATTTTAAAAAAATTGCAGTGTGCAAACTCAGTGTTGTTCCAACATTTCAGGCAGAATTTCTACAGTGTCTTTCTAGTTTCACAAACTAATGAAATCTTCCACCTGTGAAATTAACCCTGTTAAAAAAAGAAACTTGCCTCTGGGTTAATTTCACAGGTCAGAGATTATGTCATTCCTTAAATATTACTTGTGCTTTGGAAACATTTCCAACATGTTTTAAAATCGATAGTGATCAAATTCCATTTATTTTCTATGGATACTTTAGGATAATGGCAAAGCAAATGGTTTAACCCACAATAATTGTGGTTAATGAAGATGGCAGTGTGAATGGGGAGCAAGGAAGATTTCACAAGTATGTCTTGGTTGACTTTAATAGATGTGGAAAACAATTGAGCAGCAACTGTGTAAAACACAACTCTGTTAGCCTTGGCTTTACATTCCATTACTGGGAAGATGTTTTAAAGGCTGATATGGCAATTGCAATTGAAGAATAACTTTTATGAAACACATTTAGAATATTGTGTTCAATTCTGGGCACCATGTTACAGGAACAATGTTGTTAAGTTGGAAAGGGTGCAGAGAAGATTTCCCAGGATGTTGCCAGGACTTGAGGGCCTGAGCAATAGGGAGAGGATGCTAGGGTAGGACTATTCCCTGGAACGCAGGAGGATGAGGGCTGATCGTATAGAGATGTATAAAAGCATGAGAGGAATAGATTGGGTAGACACACAGAGTCTCTTGCCCAGAACAAGGGAATCAAGGGGCATAGGTTTTAGGTGACGTGGGAAAAACTTTATACAAACCTAAGAGATATCACTTTTACACGAAGGGTGGTGGATGTGTGAACGGGCTGCTGGAGGAGGTAGTTGATTCTGACTATTTAGCCTATCTGTGCCCCATAATTTTAAATACTTCTATCAGATCTTCTCATAGAAACATAGACAGTAGGCGCAGGAGTAGGCCATTCAGCCCATCGACCCAGCACCGCCATTCAATATGATCATGGCTGATCATCTAAAATCAGTACCCCATTCCTGCTCTTTCCCCATATCCCTTGATTCCTTAAGCCCTAAGAGCTAAATCTAACACTCTCTTGAAAACATCCAGATCTTCTCAAACTCTGGCATTCCAGATAAAACAGGAAGGTTTTCAACAGTTACTGTCCTATGGTTTTATGCAGTACTCAAGAGCTGTTTTGTTTAGTTTAGAGATACAGCATGGAAACGGGCCCTTCGGCCCATTGAGTCCATGCCGACCAACTATACCCGTACACTAATTCTATCCTACACACTAGCAACAATTTACAGAAGCCATTTAATCTACATACCTGTATGTCTTTGGGGTGTGGAAGGAAATCGGAGCACCCGGAGACAACCCACGCGGTCAAGGGGAGAATTTACAAACTCTGTACATACAGCACCCCTAGTCAGGTTTGAACCCGGGTCTCTGGCGCTGTAAAGCAGCAGCTGTACCACTGCACCACTGTGCCACATAGCTGTTGTTTCTCCATAAGTTCCACCTCAGTGCGGCCATGGCAGCAAAGTTCTGTGAAATTAGAGGCCAGTTATGTGGCCAGTCAAATGATGTTATTGATGTACCTAGCAATCTTTTGTTACATATTTTATTTTACAATTCTCTTGATGATTCAGCTCGTTGCGAGGGTATAGTTGAAGTCATTCCCAGTCCTCAGAGACAGCCGAAGACAAAGCTCTCGTTCAGCAGGTACAGAGAGTCCCCCGATATACATTAACGTTTGCCATTTCTTGTGATCACAAGAGTGCATAACAGCATCCTAAGCAGACCTGACATTATTAACACCTGACTTCAGTTTGTCCAATTTACCAGACGTAGCTGCAAAACAGCTGTCAGGAGGTGTAAGTTGCAGGAAATAATTTACTTTCGACTTTACTTTTGAGATACAGCGTGGAAACAGGCCCTTCGGCCCACCAAGTCTGCGCCGACCAGTGATCACCCTGTACACTAGCACTATCCTACACACTCGGGACAATTTACAATCTTTACCGGTCAACTAACCTAGTCTTTGGAATGTGAGAGGAAAACAAAGCACCTGGAGAAAATCCCCATAGTCACAGGGAGAACGTCTGAACTATGTACAGACAGCACCCGTAGTCCGGATCGAACCAGGGTCTCTGGCGCTGTAAGGCAGCAGCTCCACCCCAGCGCTACTTTGTCGCCCATTTCTATTTCTTCAGCACCCCTCTCCTCACCGTCTGGAGTCACAGAGCAAAAATGTACATCTTCTAATGTTGCCTTAAGGGCCTGTCCCACTGTACGAAGTAATTCAAGAGCTCTCCCGAGTTTAAAAAAAATCAAACTCGTGGTAAGTACGTCTCTTAGTGGCTCGTAACGCTAACGGCAGGTACTCTGGAAACAGCGTATGCTCGTGAACATGTTGAAAAATGTCCACGAGAGCCCCGAGTACCTTTGAGTGGCTATTACCGTAATTCTCCGAGTTCGAATCAGGGGAAACTCGGGAGAACTCTTGAATTACCTCGTACAGTGGGACAGGCCCTTTAGATGACCACAGCTATTCTGTGTTCCTGAACATAGAACAGTACAGCATTGGGACAGCCCTTCCCCCCACGATGTCTGTGTCCAATATGATGCCAAGATAAACTCATCTCATCTACCTGCACATGATCCATATCTTTCCATTCCTTGCATATCTCAAAGCCTCTTGAATGCCACTTCATTTCTGCTTCCACCACCACCCCTGGCGGCATGTTCCAGGCACCCACCACTCTCAGTGTAAACAAAGAACTTGCCACACACAGCTGTGGACTTTATGGCTCTAAATGATAATGGTGATTTTTTAATACTCAAATATAGAAAGTGAACTTAATTTATTATTTAAATGTTATGCTTGTGTGGGCATAGCTTCATTTCATTCAAAAGATGATATTCTGTATGCAGAGTTGGATTGGAGTTCACACTGAATACAATGATATACGGCAATTTGCATTTCCTTTGAGAGCGGATTAGGAATATTCATAAAAGTGAGGAAAAACATTAAATTCATCAGAGATAGCTGTCTTTAACAGCCTGCGATATTTTATTATAATCCAAATATAATCAAATAGAATCCTTATCCAACGTAATGAATAGGGTCAAAGACAGATACAAAATACAGGAGTAACTCAGCAGGTCAGGTAGCATCTCTGGAGAACATTGATCGGTGACTTTTCTGGTCACCAATGAGGCCTCGCCAATGTCCTGCACAACTTTAACATGACTTCCCAACTTCTATACTCATGGATTGGTTTACAAATACGAAGTGCTGGAGGAACTCATTGGTTCGGGCAGCATCGCCAGAGGATTGATAGGTGAAGTTTCAGGTCAACATCCTTCTTCAGACTGGGTGACGTTTCAGGTCGGGTCTATTCTTCAGATTGAGGAAGGGTCCTGACCCAAGACATCATCTTTATCTTACTTGGAGAAATAGTGGAAAGGCTTTGGGGAGTCAGGAGATGAGGATCATGCTGCATTATCCCTAGGCATGGAATTCCCATCACTTTGTGCAATGTTTCTCTGTGATAAAATGTATGATTGTGTCTAATCCCAACAACTCAGTTTGCATTGTGCGTGCTTAGCGGAAACTTTGCCCATCCCCGCTACTGGGTGAACTCTGCCCTGGTGAGCATTTATTGTGTAACACAAAATGAAAATTGTTGTGATTTCTTCCCAATGTATGCTCTGTTGGTGTCTGTAGGTCTAGGCCCCATCTTGAGAGTCATTTATGGAGGAACAGCTCTGCCAAGCCTTTTACAGGAGTGCCCAATAGTGAAGCAAAGCCTTGTACAATCATATTGTGGTCTTTCAGGGGCGGCAGGGTGGAACAGCGGTAGAGTTGCTGCCTTACCACACCAGACACCCGGTTCGATCCTAACTACGGGTGCTGTGTGCATGGAGTTTTTACGTTCTCCCCGTTACTGCAAAGGGTTTTCTCTGGGTGCTCCGATTTCCTCCCACACTCTAAAGACATACAGGTTTGCAGGTTAATTTGGCATTGGCAAATTTGTAAATTGTCCCCAGTGTGTAGGATAGTGCTAGTGTACGGGGATAGCTGGTCGGCAGGGACTCGATGGGGCGAAGGGCCTGTTTCCACACTGTATCTCTAAACTAAACTAAACATCATTGATTTGGTAAGATTACCTTGGATTTTACTTTCGAGTCACGTGAGTGATTATGTGAAGAACCCCCTACAGCCGCACGCGCGGCATTAAGTCAGACGCTTTCGCGCTGCTCCTCCAGCGGTAAGTCTAATCTTCGGGTAAGTGCTATTCCTTACCTGTTGTAGATCTCCTGCAGGAACCTCAGAGGTTTTTGTGGGATGTTCGCGATTGCCGATGAGGGAACCAGCTAAGGGCTTTGGGGAAACCCTGGTCCGACCGTGCGAATGTCGGGTTTCGCGATTGGAGTCACTGATAACGCGTTCAGTGACTCTACACGTTGGGTTCCCGGGGAGGGGAAACCCAAGAATATGCGGTTCCAGACCGCAGTAGTCCCCAGGGTATGGGGCTAAACTGACCTGAAGGGTCAGCCTGGGTTCCCGGAGAGGGGAAACCCAAGAATATACGGTTCCCAGACTGCAGTAGTCCCCAGGAGATGGGGTTAAAACTCACCTAAATGGTTAGCCTGGGTGCCGAGAGGGTTACCGCGGGTATGTATATATATATATATATATTTATATCGATTCCCGGGGAGGGGAAATTCAGCTATGCGGTTCCCATACCGCAGTAATCCCCAGGATATGTGGACAACTGACAAAAATGGTCAGTAAAATACAGAAAGATGTTGGGAGGTTTCCCTCTGGGAATGAATTTAGAGACACTCCTTCAGCAGGAGTTGAGTCAGCATGGGTTAATGTGAGAGCCCGCGTCAGCAGTAAAGTTTATGACAGTGTCAGCCTATTGGAGAGGCTGTGCCAGCAGCACCTTTGGGTAGGGCTGCTTCATGGGGATGCCAATTTATGGCAGTGCCAGCCTATGGGAAAGGTTGTGCCAGCAGTACCTTTGTTCAGGACTGCTCCAGGGGGATGCCAAGCTATGGCAGGCTAGCCAATTGGAGAGGCTGTGCCAGCAGCACCTTTGCTCAGGGCTGCTCATGGGGATGCCAAGCTATGGCAGGCTAGCCTATTGCGGAGGTGGTGCCAGCAGTAACTTTGCTCAGGACTGCTCCAGGGGAATGCCAAGTTATGGCAGGCTAGCCTATTGGAGAGGCTGTGCCAGCAGCACCTTTGCTCAGGGCTGCTTCATGAGAACGCCAAATCTATGGCAAATACTGGCCTATGGGAAAGGCCGCGCCAGCAGCACCTTTGTTTAGGGCTGCTTCATGGGCGCCAGCAATACCTTGTTCAGGGCTGCTTCAGGGAATAGGCTACTTAGTAGGGTATTCTATTTACAGTGATCATAGGGGATGAGGAGGCATTGCTAGGATAAGGCAATATAACAGAATGATGACAAAAATGCATTCAAAGAACGATTCACAGTTCAAAAACATTGGTTATGTATGTGCTAAAATCCACTGCTAAGTCTCAAACTATATTTGAGAAATTGGGCTCCTCTATCCAGTTAGATTAAGTTCCTATCACATAGACTTGTAGGACATTGGGATTCACCTTTAGGTATTCAATTGGTCGTTGACGCCGGCCTGGGCAACAGATTGCAGTCAATAGACTCCTGTAACAGTTTTGTTGTTATAAAACAGCTTTCTAGTCGTTAGACTAATTGGTTATAGTATAGATGTGATTCAGCTGTGCAAGTAGGACAACTGTTATCTTGTTAAATGGTTAACTATTAAGTGCCATGTAGGTCATTGTTAACACACCTTGTTATCACCAGCTGAAATTAATAAAGTCACAATGATGGACAAACAGTATTTATTACTGCTCCAGTAGTTGTTAGGTAAATCTTTCATTATAATTGCAAAAATGGTACTAATGGCACTAAATGGGAAATTGCGTCAGCAGCACTTTGTAGCAGGCCTGCTTAATGTCTCGCTCATGTAGGAGGAGAGCATGTCACGTCAGTATTGGTCTTACATTGGGGCCATGGCAGTCGGCGTATTGCTGAAGCTGCGCCAGCAGCACCTTGTAACAGGGCTGCTTAATGTCTCCCTCATGTAAGAGGAGAGCATGCGGGATCAGTATAGTCTAACGCCGAGTCTGAGGGTATAGCTGTAGAGCATGCCCAAGGGATGTAGGGCATACACCAGAGGTCTATGCCTGGCAAAAAAGTTGCCATCCCAAACACATATGCAGTGAACACCGCTCTCAGGGGGACATTAGAGTTGGCCGCCGAATCTTTTATTCAGGTAAGACCTTTCCATTGGTGAAACCTGGAGGACGAAGCACAAGCTATTGGAACGAGTATGGTTTCATAGTTTCGGCGACAACGCACCCCACGTCTTCATCGGCAGTAAGCGGTTCACTGAAGCTGGTGGCAGCATGAAAGCTGGCCAGAGGTTCCACGCACTGTACTTGTGCTACTCTACAATTAAGGGACCACTTACAACTTGGTAAGGTGTACACTTAGTTATACATTACAAATGATTGAGACATTATCAGCTACTTTGAGGGGTCTAACCATGTAAAATGGACAATACTAGCATTCCAAGCAGGTTAGAATTGGGCAGATTCAGTATAGGGGCCAAGATTGTCTTGCAAGACTGGCTTGGAAATCGGGCCACAGATGCCGTTTACACAAAATTGCAAATATCATCTCGAATTTGGAGGTGGAGCAGACTTGCATGACTTACCAATTTTTCTGTTATTGGTATCAACTATCTATAGACCCTACGGGCATTGTATGGGTTAAAGAGTGATTGGCGAAATATGCATATCGTCATGCTCAGGTTCAGGTTGATACATTATGATGATGGCATATGTTAGTCACGTGGGTGCAATCAGTTAAAGACCCCTGGAATGGTTACATAACCTTGTTTGCCACAGGAGAATCATCAAGTATAGGATAATGACAACACAGAATTTGTGTTGAATCACACTGTATTATGAAAGTGTGGTTAAATGGAACACCTTATATGTTGCTTTCATGCTTATTCACCGGTTGCAAAATACGTGGCATAACAGTGGCGAAAGATACATTCTCGCTACAAGGAGAAGGAAGGTTTTTAATGGCTTCCTCCATTTTGCTTCATCAATCGAGGCTTCAAATAAAGTCATTAAGAGGCCGCTTTAGGTTCCTATTGTGTGATTGTCTTATGCAAATTGATTCCCGATTTGTCGGGAATAATAATATAACCTTATTTGGTTATTTTAAACGTAATTTTGCTGGTTCAGCCTGAGGCTTGGGAAATCGGCCGTTGCTTGATAAACTCAAATTATGTTCTGCAGGTTTAATAAACTGCCCTAAGGTTTGGGTTGTTACATCTATCCTATGTGTTCAAAGTGCTTGGATAGCACCAAAACACAGAACATTTCTTTTCCAGGAGATGAAAGAGTTTGTTTATGCTCATGTTACATTGAAAATGGTATAAATTGCTAATGTTTGGAGTTCATGTTAAATGATCGTTTGTTAATTATTGAGTTGTACGGCCATTAATTGTGTCAATGTGCTTTCTCATTGAGTTGGCTGTAGCAAACAAGACCCGCTCTGTTGGGTTCATGCCGGATATCAAGTGGTAGGATATCTTCAACATAAGGTCTCCCAGGACCAGTACAATGCCATATGCGATGTTGACATTTGTGAACACTATTTCACCAGGAGGCTCCAGCTATATCCTTAAATTTGGCTGGAGTTTATTAGGTAGTTATCCTTCTGGTGCTGGTTTAGTGCAGCAGGTTCAGTCGCTACATAGTTGTGATGGTACAGGATAATTATATCTGTAAATTATAATATATAATATGTTATAAATACTTGAGCAGACCAGAAGGGGGTCAGGTCTCAAAATAGTCACAGGCATGCCAGGGGACCTTTGATAAGGTAGGCACACATATATACAACAAAATGTCAAGGTCACCAAGAGCCTTAGAGGTTCTGGACTAGCAATGTTGTTAGTCACAAAAAATTTGTTCAGGCCACTCCAGATGATAAAAACGGAGTTTGCGTTATGTAGGAATGGGTTCTGATTCCAGATCTCATTCCACCAGGGCTGCTACAACATCAGCAGCAAGGGTATTTACGTTCCGCTGGGTCACATTGTTACGGCTGCAGCATGGTCCAACTAACGAATCTCCAAACATTTATAATAACCCATTGTTGAAGCAGGGGTATTTGTTAACTCTATTTATGTTCTGGATATATTTTCCATCTGGGTGAGAGATCGAAATATTATTATTTCATTTAAACAGCATCAACATGTTTTAAATCTATGTCATGACTGTATTCATTATGAATGTTTTCCCTTCATTTGTCAATGAAGCAGCTGTGGCTGTGTATACTCGTTTCACACGGCATGAAATCACAGAGCTTTGAAATCTTCATGTAGTCATTCACGTGACTCTGAAGTAAAATAGTAAGATTAAACAAGAACTCACCAGTTTGAAGTTTGATCTTTATTTTATGAGGAGGTACGATGAGGGATTACGCGCCCTCCGCTCCCAATCCTCATAAATATCATCTGGTAGTTCTAGTCTTTTGTTCTTACTATTAGACTTCAGTCACTATTACTTGTGATTTCACGCCGTTGCTTTGAAGATTCACGCACGTGCGGCTGTATGGGGTTCTTCACGTAATCCCTCATTGTAAATCCTGATAAAATAAAGATCAAACTTCAAACTGGTAAGTTCTCATCTAATATTACTATTTCAATTGTCTGTGTGAGCCCCAACTGTCTCAAGTCCAGGCCCAGACCCACCCCTGACAAGTTATTTTATCATCTTATTAAAAAGGTGACATTTTATTAATACTATAATTCTGAAGTTATCGGAATTTGGTCTTTAACTTTCTTCATGTTAATCTCTCAAGTTTTACTTCAGGACTTTGGCAATATTTTGATGATCTTACACTTGGTCATTTAAATTTCATTTATATCCTTAGATCCTTCTATAAAGAGGGGAGTCTGCTTCATGTAGTTGCAGCCCAACTAAAACTAAGCGTAAAGCACGCAGTGCTGAAGGAACTCAATGGGTCAGGCAGCATATGTGGAGGGAATGGACAGACCACAGATGCTAGAAACTAGGAATTGCAGATGCTAATTTATACCAAAGATAGATGCAGAGTGCTGGAGAAAGTCAGCTGACCAGGCAGCATCTCCGGAGAAAATGGGGAAGGATCCCAACCTGTAACGCCATCAATCCATGTTCTCCAAGGATGCTGAGTTACTCCAGCACTTTGTATCTATTTTTTGACCACAGATGCTGCCTGACCCTCTGACTTGTGTGCATTGCTCAAGATTCTAGCGTCTGCAGTTCCTTGTGTTTGCAGAAAGTGTTAGTTGAATATTACTTGCATGAAATTCTTGTCCTTTTTTTACATGTAAAACATTTTTTTTAATTGCGCAAGTAATGGATAGCTATCTTTCACTTTAAGCTACAAAGACATCTTACTATCTATAGATGTAGTAACAAGGAACTGTAGATGCTGGTTAATACATAAAAGGGCATAAATATGCTGGAGTAAAGCAACGGGTCAGGCAGCATCTCAGGAGAGCATGGATAGATGATGTTTTAGATCAAAATCATTCTTCAGACAGACATCTGTCCTTTTGTGTCCTTTTAGGACAATGGACATTTATTGTCACATACACCATTTCTGATGCAGTGAAATTTGAGTTGCCATTTGCAGCACATCAATAAAAAATAAAACACAACATTAAAGAATTTAGCTTAAAACATGAAAACATCCCCCCACAATGGTTCCCACTATGAGGGAAGGCAGCAAAGTCAGTCCTCTCCCTCTATGTTCACCCCGTGGTTGGGGCCTGTTTGAGGCCTCCGCAGTTGCCACAACGTCGGCCTGATATTACAGGCCCTTTCACCGGATGATGGAGCTCTGACGTCGAGAGAACATTCTTCAGCGGCTTGGAATGTCTGGAACGGCCGCTTCCTCCCCGGAGACCGCGGCTCCCAAAGTCCACAGGCTGCGCTGGTCAGAGCTCCAACACTGGCATTCTCCCAGGCTCCGCAGTGTTCAAAGCGAGAGATCCCAGGCTCCGCGGTGTTCAAAGTCAGCGCTGTTGTAGTCGGACGCTCCGCCGACCCCACAGCTCCGCGATGTTGGAGTCGGCGGTCTCAGCACTCCGGAGCTTACCACACGGCGACCCGGGTAAGGCATCGCCCGCTCCGCGATGGTGCTTCAGCGCTGTGCCGCCGCCGAAGCTGTAGTCCTGGCCAGTCCCGGCAGGAAACGCCGTTCCAGTCCTGTTCGTTGACCGCGAGGAAGGGGCGAAGATGCGGCTCGGAGAAAAGCCACATCTCCGACCCGGTAGGGACTGAGAAAAACAGTCCCCCCCCTCCCCCTCCCAACATAAAAAAGATTAGACCTCCAAAGCAAAACTTTTTAACATACTAAAAATAAAAAAAGGATGAAAGGACGGACAGCTGCAGGCTGGGCAGCCATACTTGACGGTGCCCCCTTTTACCTTACTATCCACCCTCATTAATTCGAAATGTTCCACACACAGAAGATAATTGAGAATTTAAATAATGTACTTGATTGTGAAATATAACTTGAGTTAATTTATTTTAGGAATTGTGTCAATCCCATAACAATTCTTTGAACAGTAATATTACAAAGAAGCATGAGGTATGATTATAGTTTGGGAAGATATTAATTACAGACATTGAGAGAGCAAATCACTTTGGGAAGTAGAAGGTAGAAACAAGGAACTTCAGATGCTGGTTTACAGAAAAGGACACAAAGTGGTGAAGTAATTTAGTGGGTCAGGCAGATTCTGTGGAGAAATTGGATAGTCTGAAGAATGGTCCTGACCTGAATGGTCACCAATCCAAGTTGTCCAGCGATGCTGCCTGACCCGTTGAGTTACTCCAACACTTTCTGTCCGTTTTGGGTCACAGGGAAGATCTGTTCGGTGAGCTGGATGCTCATCAGAGAAGTTGGGATCCGTGCTGTATGGCATTCAAAACAGCACACTCTGCACGGGTTCCAGAGGTTTTGAACCCAAAGGGGCAGCTCAGAGGCACAGCCGTAGAGTTGCTGCCTTACAGCGCCAGAGACCTGGGTTCAATCTAGACTATGGGTGCTGTCTCTACAGAGTTTGTATGGTCTCTCTGTGACCGCGTGGGTTTTGTCTGGGTGATCTGGTTTCCTCCCACACTCCAAAGACATACAGGTTTGTAGGTTAATTGGGTTCGGTAAAAATTGTAAATTGTCCCTTGTGTGTAGGATCTTGCTAGTGTAGAGGAATAGCTGGTCTGCACAAACTCGGTGGATCAAAGGGCCTGTTTCCACGCAGTATCTCTAAACTAAACTAAACTAAATCAAACTCGCATGGCTGCAAAGCTACATAATCATTTAAATGGTTGTTTATTTTTGCAAATTTTAATTGTAAGTTTATTTAAATGGTCTTGGACAGTGACATTTTGCTCTGGCCTATTCCTGTCTTTGGATTAAGTTATCCAAGTCTCTGGAACTCCAATATCCCGGTACTGAATACAGAAAGTTCAACTTACTGGGTTGGAATCATACAAGAATGTGAAATCTTGACGCTGAAGAAGGGTCTCGACCTGAAACGTTGCTTATCCATGTTCTCCAGAGATGCTCCCTGACCCGCTGAGTTACTCCAGCACTTTTGTGCCCTTTTCTGTATTAACCAGCATCTGCAGTTCCTTGTATCTACATAAACCTAAGACAACTTTACTTGAGTTTAGAGATACAGCATGGAAACGGGGGCTTCAGTCATGCCGTATAATGACCACCTGTGCACTAGTTTTATCCTACACACTAGGGATAATTTACAGAACCAATTAACCTACAAACCTGCACGTCTTTGGGTTGTGGGAGGAAACGGCAGCACCTGGAGGAAACATACAGAGTCAAGCGGAAAACGTACAAACTCCGTACAGACAGCATCCATAGTCAGGGTCGAACCCGGGTCTCTGGCGATGTAAGGCAGCAACTCGACCGCTGCGCCACCCTGCTGCCCCAGCCATGATTGAATGACAGAGCTGACTTGATGGGTCTAATAGCCTGATTCAACTGCTGGGCTGCATCATCATTGAATTGCTTTCTGCAAGTCTCGGACCATTAACACAGGTTAGTCTCAAAGGTGTCTCGAGTATGTGAGAGAAACGTAAAATTATAATGCAAAATGTCACTGAATTGAAGCCTGGAAATAAAATCATAAGGCGATGTTTTCTTTGGTGCCGTGCAATCAAATTTCTATTTAGCCCCAGATAGACTGTGCAAGCAATTATTTTGAGATGCTATCATGAAATTGCTTCCAATCACACTTCATGTTCACATGGCTGCTCTCTGTTCTCAGCCATCATTAGCCTGTGTGACTACTAGACCCTCTCTGTATCACCATGCCTGACATCTTGTCATTATTTATGTTGGTGCACCTGACACCCAGTCACGATCATTGCTTGTACTCCAGATAATCCCTGAATGTTTGGACACACAAGGGGCAGCACGGCTTGCTTCTGTAAATTGTAAATTGTCCCTAGTGTGTACGATAGTGCTGGTGTACGGTGTGATTGCTGGTCGGCGGGGACTGGGTGGGCTGTATCTCAAAAGTCTAAAGTCTAAATTATGTTATGGTACCTGGATCAACTACCTCCCCTGACTGATCATTCTATATACCCACCTCACTCTGAGTGAAAACTTTGCCCCTCAGTTTCCTATTAAATCTTGACAAATGAGACAATCTTAACAGTTAGCACTCATTGAACTAGAAATAGAGTGGCATCTGTTAAGATGTATTAATAAGATGGTCTTGCACTTGATAAAGAAGGGAGAGCCAATTAGCATTGAAAACGGGATCCAAAGAAAACTATCATTGAGAATTTGGCAAGCTTGAATTGTATCGTGGCTACAGATGGTATTATGCTCTCATACAAGTACTGTACATTTTGAAGGTGGACACAAAAAGCTGGAGTAACTGAGCAGGACAGGCAGCATCTCGGGAGAGAAGGAATGGATGACGTTTTGCGTCGAGACCCTTCTGAATTGTCCTGCTGAGTTACTCCAGCTTTTTGTGTCTACCTTTGATTTAAACCAGCATCTGCAGTTATTTCCTACACGTACTGTATATTTTGTTCTACGGACTTGGATCCCAGGTAAATGGTTCTCTATCTTTGGCTATTGGTGACATGGATAGGACAGGTTTGGAGGAATATGGACACAGCACAGGCAGGTGGGATGTGCAGCTGGGATATTGTTGGCCGGTGTGGGCAAGTTGGGCCGAAGGGGTTGTTTCCACACTATCACTCTATGACTCTCAGCATCGAGAATGGCTTGCTGCCATTTCAGCTCTGTGGATTCTGAGATCCACTGACATATAATATCTGCTGATTCAGCCGTGGGTCCGCAAGTGATGTTGACAAGATGGGCAGAGGAGCGTTTGTGTTGTCAACCTTTCACTTTTGGTACTTGTGGCAGAGGCATCCTGAACATTTCTACTCCATTCTCAGTCTGGCGGCGATGTTCCATTCTTTGCGAGGAGACGTCTAGAATATGGTTCAAGTTTTTCCATTACCCTCTTGGACGTCTCTTGCCAAGAAAATCCTCAGAGTAGGGTCTTTTTGGAATAAAAAGCAACTGAAGATGCTGGTATATACCAAAGATAGACACAACTGCTATTGTAACTCAGTGGGTCAGGCAGCATCTCCGAAGGAAATGGATAGGCGATGTTTCGGGTCGGAACCCTTTTTCAGACTCATTCAGAGATGCTGCCTGACCCGCTACATTACTCCAGCACTTTGTGTCTACCTTTGTTTTTGGACTCTGGTGTGTGTCTGACTGACGCTGGACAGAGGCTTGATGCTGAGTGGTGCTGACATACGTTCACCAGTCCTGCTAATGGATGTAGAAGATTTTTCAGAGACATTATTGTTGGAAAATAAAAAATACACAAAGTGCTGGAACAACTCAGTGGGTCATGCAGCATCTCTGGAGAAAATGGATAAGTACAAAGTGCTGGAGTGACGCAGCAGGTCATGCAGCATCTCTGGTGAACATGGATACATACAAAAAGCCTGGGTAACTCAGTGGGCCATGCAGCATCTCTGGAGAATATGGATAAGTACAAAGTGCTGGAATAACATAGTGGGTCAGACAGCATCTCTGGAGAACATGGATAAGTACAAAGTACTGGGGTAACTCAGTGGGTCAGGCAGCATCTAGCACTTGTCTGGGTTAAATTCCATCCGCAGTACTCCGTCCACTAATCTGTGTCCAGCTTTATCCTTGGCCAACCCTTTCCGCAATCTACATTTTCTCTGTATACATATTAATCATACCAACTTTATTCTCATCAAAGTCATTTATAAGTATTACCAACATCAAGGCCCGAACACTGATATCTGAGGTACACCACTTTACTACAGACTTTGACTCAGAAAACCACCCCTTCACCACAAACCTTCTCCACAATCTATATGTTAATCTGTAAACATATTAATCATACCAGCTTTATTCTCATCACTATCACTAAGAGCCTATTGTGAATTTGAATGATGCAATGGAGGGCTAAAGCTGGATATCATAGCTTTAAGGTGAGAGGGGCAAAGTTTAATGAAGATAACTTGGCAATTTTACACTGAGCCTGGGATGCGCTGCCAGGATTTGAATTTGAGGCAGATACGATAGTGGCATTTCAGAGACTTTAGAGATACAGTGTGGAAACGGGTCCTTCAGCCCACCGAGTCTGCACTGACCAACGATCACCCTGTACACTAGCACTATCATACACACTAGGGACTATTTACAATTTTTACTGAAGCCAATTAACCGACAAATCTGTACGTCTTTGGAATGTGGCAGGAAACAGGAAAACCCACAGAACACACCACGCGGTCACAGGGAGAACGTACAAACTTCATACAGACAGCACCCGTACTCGGGATCGAACCTGGATCTCTGGCGCTGTAAGGCAGCAAACTCTACCGCTGCACCACTGAGTTTTTCTCAACAAGATCCTAAAAATATTAGATCTGCTTTTGGATAGGCACATGGATATGCAGGGAATGTATGAATATGGATTATAACTGAAATAGAATTATGCTTTCTTTTTAAAGTAGAAATTGATTCAGGTTTCCGGCTTTTCTTTAAATAAATAATATTTTGTCCTTACGGTTTCCTATACATTGAGGTATTGTGGGCCTGTTCTGGCGCTGCACTGTTCTATACTCTATGTGTACCCACATAAACGGTTTACTTTGACCTTATGTTGTGAATGACATAGAAAGGATGTTCGTAGACATTCCAAGGCAACGCAAACAGGTGGACATGTTTAATTATAGTGCTTTTTCTTCTGGCTGATGTTTGCATCTAGGAAATAAAGGTTTCCCAGATGCAAAGTGCAGGAAGGTTTGGCCATCACACCCGTGAGAGTCCTTATGTTTTAGTGCCAGATAGTTGTGTGCTTTATCCATGTGTCAGTTCATGTTACAGCAATGCATTTGCCATGGGAACAGTGTAAATATTCAATAGAGCACTCCAGATTCCAGAGCATCTGAGAACAAATACTACAGAGGGTTTGCTATTAAATTATAAAATAAAACTGTCCAAGTTTCTTTAAAATTATGCAAAGCACCTGCCCCCGTGGTTTTGCATACCGATTAGTTTAAACATGGAGCGATTTATCTCCCAGCATTTACAATTCTAATAAGGACTGTTACTTCCAACTAACAGCCTGATATTTTCTGCCTATGCTGTAATTGTGTAAATTAGAAATGTTATACCACAAGCGTCTTTTGGTGGCGAAATCAGAATGAAAATAGATCATTGAATGAAAATATAATCCCAAAGTCCTTCTTAGGCAACAGTAGCTTGATATCAACAGCCTGCAATGAATCCTGGCAGAATCCCCATCGCGTTAGCTTCATCTCTGCAGCGACCACCATTTCTACAGCCTGTTAATAATCATAACAAGCTGGTCTTTGGAGTCAAGAGTGTTTTATGGTCATATGTCCCAAACAGAACAGTGACATTATTGCTTGCAGCAGCACAACAGAATATGTAAACATAGTATTCTGTAAACAATATAATATATAAAAAATATTATTTTTAAGTAACATTAATTGGATACAGGCCATACATGTGATGGGCTGATCATTTTTCATTAATATAAAATGTGCTTTATGAAGCATACTCTGCTGAGCATTTCTATTTATTTAAAAGGCTCCTATAAAGCACTGCATTGGAAGCTTTAGTCGAACATATGGCTGAACAGTATAGCACAGGTAGAGGTCCTTTGGCCCACAAAGTCCGTGCTGAACAAGATGCAAAGTTAAACTAATCTCCTCTGCCGGAACCAATATTCCCCCATTCTTGCAAATCCATATGCCTATCCAAAAGTCTTCTAAATGCCACTAACATATGTGCCTCAACCACCAGCCACTGGCAACACAATCCAGGCACTCACCACCCACTGCAACCTTGTCCAGCACATCTCCTTTAAACTTTGCCCCTCTCACCTTAAAGAATGTTCTCTGGTATTAGATATTTCCATCCTATAAAAAAGGTGTGACTGTCAGCCCTCTTTTTCTGCCTCTCATCATTTTATATACTTTGATCAGGTCTCCTCTCAACCTCCACATTCAACAGAAAACAATCCAATGCTGTCCAACCTCTCTCTGCAGCGAATACCCCCTAAACCAGTCATTATTCTAGTAAACCTCCTCTGCACCCATTGTAAAGCCTCCACATCCTTCCTGTATTGGGCACACTGGAACAGCAAACAGAACTCCAAATATCTTTTGATACTCAATTTGTAGAAGTCACTTTTATTTTCATCTTCATAGTTTAGTTCAGAGATACAGCATGGAAACGGCACTTCAGCCCACTACGCCCATGCCGGCCAATTATCAATCATTCCAACTAGTTCCATGTTATCCCACATTTTCATCCACTCCCTGCACATAAGGTAGGTGTTGTTTAACAGAGGCCAATTAGCCTACAACCCCGCACATCTTTGGGGTGTGAAAGGAAACCGAAGCGCACGGAGGAAACCTGCGTGACGGAGGGAGAATGTGCAACCTCCACACAGACAGCTTGCGAGGTCAAGAATGAACCCAGGTCTCTGGTGCTGTGAGGTTTTCTCTGGTTGCTCTGGTTTACTCCCACACCCCAAAGACATACAGGTTTGTAGGTTAATTGGCTTCAGTAAGAATTGTAAATTGTCCCTAGTGTGTAGGATAATGCTAGTGTACGGGGTGATTGCTGGTCGGCACGGAAAGGACGGTTTCCGCGCTGTATCTCTAAAGTCTAAAAGCCTCTTAAATGCTACAATCGTATCTGCCACAAACTGAAATCCTGGCATCACGTTCCAGGTACCCACCACCCGCTGTGTAAAAGAAGTTTGACCCGCACATCTTCTTTAAACTTTTCCCCTCCCACCTAAAAGCTATACCCTTCAGTTGTAGCCATCCATCGTATCATTCAAATTCATTATAGGCTCTTGATAGGTTCTGTAGATTAATTTGTTTCAGTAAAAATGTGTACATTTTCCCTAAAGTGTAGGATAGTATTAGTGTATGGGGTGATCACTGGTCGGCACATTCCTTACTGCTAAATTAGTACATAAGGAATTAACATCTGAAATAGCTCAAAGATTTCCTCAAAGGAAGTTGGTTTAAATAAACTCCTGTCTAACTGGCTAACGTATTCTCTGTGCAGTTATAGATAAGGCTCAGGACAATAGTGAGCACAGTGCCAATTGGTTCAACCCATCACTTGCATTGACAAGCATTTTAGCTGGTGTCAAGAATTGCCTACTTTTCAGTGTGACGATTCCTTTCAGCGCTAAAGAAATTATGAAGAAATGGGACCGTTCACTCCACTTCAGCTCAAGGGACATTCAAAGGTATCTGAATGGTGATCAGATAAGAAGATCCTAAAGTAATGCCATTGATTAACAAACAGTTTTGAGAAGTGGACAGAAGCTTTGATTAGCTAGAATTTCTTAGATGTGTAACTTGGGCTTTCATGATATACTGAATTATTCTGCAGTTGGTTGCCAATTGCAGAGAACTTGAGTCTCTCAGTCATGTTCATAAGATCTAGGAAAAAAATTAGGCCATTCAGCCCATCAAGTCTACTCCAACATTGGATCATGACTGATCTATCTTTCCTTCTCTACCCCATTTTCCTGCCTTCTCCCCATAACCCCTGACACCCTTACTAATCAAGAACCTGTCAATCTCTGCCGTAAAAATATCCATTGACTTGGCCTCCACAGTCGTATGTGGCAACGAATTCCATGGATTCACTACCCTCTGACTAAAGAAATTCCTCCTCATCTCCTTTCTAAAGGTATGTCTTATTATTCTGAGGCTCAGGTCCTAGACTCTCCCACTAGTAGAAACATCCTCTCCACATTTGCTCTTTCCAGGCCTTTTACTATCCGGTAAGTTTAAATGAGTTCTCCCCCCCCCCCCCCCCCCCCCCCCCCCCCCCCCCCCCCCCCCCGCCCCATCCTTTTAAACTCCAGCAAATACAGACCCAGTGCCTTCAAATGCTCATCTTCCTGGGATCATTCTCATCCAGTTAAGAGTTATAAGAGTGTGCGTGTATTGGGGGAGGGGGTTTATAAAAAAAGACAAAGATACCTCTGTGAAATAAAAATAAGCCTGAGGGCACAGTGGCATAGGAGTAGAGTTGCTGTCTTACAGCGCCAGAGACCCGTGTTCGATCCTGACTGTACGGAATTTGTATTTTCGCCCTGTGGCTGACCTCATGGGTTTTCTCGAGGTGCTCCTGTTTCCTCCCACACTCCAAAGATGTACAGGTCTGTAGGTTAATTAGCTTCTGAAAATTGTTGCTAGTGTGTAGGGTAGTGCTAGTGTACAGGGTGATCAGTGGTCGGTGCACTCTGTGGGCCGAAGCACCTGTTTCCACACACTATCGCTAAAAGTCTTGCATTTACGTGGCACCTTTTGCATCTTGAGTACTCCCCAAAAGACTTCAGTCATTTCTAGGCTTTTGAAATATCGTTATTGTGTTCTATTGGTCTTTTTTTGAAAAAATACATTTGATCCGGAAAGGTAAGAGGTTTCAATCTGATCGATTGCCTGAAGGGCATTGTATTATTAATAGCTAGCTTTGGTAATCTTTTTAAAAGCTAGTAATTTAAAGCATTATAGAGATATGACTGATTCTTACAAATTTGCTTTTAATCTCATTAAAGCTAATATAAAAGTGTGTTCATAATAAGGTTGCTCATTTTTAATTTTTTGGTGATCCTGAAACTTTTAGATCTCTTATGTTAATATGAATTATTCCCTGCCATAGGCATTTAAAGTTGCCAATTATTATGGTAGATGAACTTGTGAAAAGATGTTCCCAAAGAGACTCCACAGGGCTCAGTTCATAGTCGCTAGCTTTTTGTGGCATAAATAATTTAGAGTTAAAAATAGGGAAGAGTTTGCAGATGATGCAGTAATTGGCCGTAGTTAAGAAGAGAAAAGCTTCAGACGGCAGGAAGATATAGATAGTCTGCTTAGTATGACCATTTATCAAGGATATTTATTTAGAGATAATATATATAAGCATCTGGATAAATAGGGTATGATCAGGAACAGTCAACATGGATTTGTGCCTGGAAGGTCATGTTTGACAAACCTTTTTGAATTTTTTGAAGCGGTTACTAGGGAAATTGATGAGGGTAAAGCAGTGATGTTGTCTATATGGATTTCAGTAAGGCCTTTGACAAGGTTCCCCATGGAAGGTTGGTTAAGAAGGTTCAATCTTTGGGTGTTAATGGCGGAGTAGCAAGATGGATTCAACAGTGGCTGAATGGGAGATGTCAGAGAGTAATGGTGGATGACTGTTTGTCAGGTTGGAAGCCGGTGACCAGTGGGGTGCCTCAGGAGGGTGCCTCTGTGTTGGGTCCACTGTTGTTTGACATGTACATCAATGATCTGGATGATGGGGTGGAAAATTGGATAAGTATGTAGGTAGATGATACTAATATAGGTGGTGTTGTGGATAATGAAGTAGATGTACAAAGTCTACAGATTTGGGCCATTTGGAAAAGTGGGCTGAAAGATGGCAGATGGAGTTTAACGCTGATAAGTGTGAAGTGCTACATCTTGGCAGGACAAATCAAAATAGGACGTACATGGTAAATGGTAGGGAATTGAGGAATGCTGTGGAACAGAGAGATCTAGGAATAACTGTGCATAGTTCCCTGAAGGTGGAATCACATGTAGATAGGGTGGTAAAGAAAGCCTTTGGTGTGCTGGTCTTTATAAATCAGAGCATTGAATATAGGAGTAGGGAAGTAATGTTAAAATTGTACAAGGCATTGGTAAGACCTATTCTGGAGTATGGTGTACAATTTTGGTCGCCTAAATAGAGGAAGGATGTCAACAAAATAGAGGGAGTACAGATGAGATTTACTAGAATGTTGCCTGGGTTCCACCAACTATGTTACAGAGAAAGGTTGAACAAGTTAGGTCTTTATTCTTTGGAGCGCAGAAGGTTAAGGGGGGATTTGATTGAAATCTTTAAAATGATGAAAGGGATAGACAGAGTTGATGTGGATAAACTTTTCCCATTGAGAGTAGGGAAGATTCAAACAAGAGGGCATGACATGAGAATTAAGGGACAGAGGTTTAGGGGTAACGTGAGGGGGAACTTCTTTACTCAGAGGGTGGTGGCTGTGTGGAATGAGCTTTCCAGCAGAAGTGGTGGAGGCAGGATCGATTTTAACATTTAAAAGTAAAGTGGATAGGTATATGGACGGGAAGGGAATGGAGGGGTATGGTCTGAGTGCAGGTAGATGGGACTAGGGGAAAACAAATGGTCGGCATGGACTGGAAGGGCCGAGAGGGCCTGTTTCCGTGCTGTAATTGTTATATGGTTATAAGGGTATTTACTGCTGACAAAGATAAAATGCTTGGAGCAGTATAACAAGGCAGGGGAATGGTAGGACACTGAGAGGAAAAGGGAGAACATGTCCAATGATCCCTGGAAGTATCTGAACAGATCAGTGAGGAGCACAACAAAGCATATGGGTGGTTTTCCTTAGCAGTCAAAACATTTAAGAGCAAGAGGATTATGTTAGAATTATATATAACACCAGTTACTAGCTGAAGAACCATACAGAAAAGGTGATTGCTATGAAGGGTAGAGTGGAAATTAACAAGGACATTGCCAGGGTTATATAATTGAAGGTGTAAGGAAACATTGGAGATTTTACAGTTGTGGATGTTTTCTTTGATAGAGGAGGCCATTGGGAAAGTTAATTGGGGTGAGTGAAATCTGAGGGCCAAGAAACAGAGTAGATAGGAAGGATTTTAATTTCTCTGAATAGAATGGTCAAAAACCCATGGATCTGTATTTAATGTATATGGTCAAAGGATTGGGAGATATAGAGGAAAAGATGGGGTTCAAATGTTCTTGGAAGGTCTGTCAACTGTAGGGCTAAAGACTTGGAGTGGGAAGATGAGATTAGGTTGGATAGTTCATTATACGACCCAATAGTCTTCTTCTGTACATGTTCGATCTTTACATGTCATTTTAGACTTTGCACAATGACATAACTTGGTAGACACAAAATGCTGGAGTAACTCAGCGGTTGAGGCAGCATCACTGGAGAAGGTGGATAGGTAATGTTTCAGATTGGGATCCTTCTTCAGACTGAAGGATGTTCGTATGTTTTGCACTTCATCCGCTATTTATTCATTAACCTCTCAGGAATGGATGTAACAATTCCTGAATATAACTCACTCCTCAGTTGATCTACTTGCCTAATTGAATAGTTTCACTTTAATCCCTTTGTATTTTTCTCTCGTCGCCTTTCACACTTGCAATCTCATTCTAATTTTTGCTTCCTGTCCATCCAGGTCTAATTAATCTTCTTCCATGCTTTATTCATTATGGTTCTTTAATCATACGTAACTGTCATCGGTTAAGGAAACAGATAATACGGCACATCGCTTGTGAGTCCCTACATGTAATATTGACCTTATGTCAACTCCTACTCATGTGCAGACCAAATAGAGGGTGGAAATTGATTTTGATTGTCAATGGTAAATGAATGCTAAACTGTCATGTGCCCTTTGTACTCAACTACAATACTTAAGTTTCATTGTCTTCAAAGGAAAGGACTATCACACAGTGAATGCAATAGACTGCTGATACTCTCGCATCCATTGAGAGTTTTTAGTGAGAATAAAAGTCAATTAACCTTATTTAACTTAATATCTGCCAATATAGGATTCTTTCACATTGTGGCTATATTCTCCCCTTTCAGAAAAGGACACAAAAGTGCTGGAGTAGCTCAGTGGGTCAGGAAGCATCTCTGGAGAACCTGGATAGGTAACGTTTTGTGTCTAGTGTGTTTTGAAGTTAGTCTTTGACATGCGACATTGATGCAGCATTTTTACCTCAGCTAGAGAAATCAGTCTGAGGAAGGGTCCCGACCAGAAATGTCACCTATCCATGTTCACCAGTGATGCTGCCTGAACTGGTGCGTTACTCCTGCACTTTATGTCCTTTTTTGTATTAATTAGCAACTGCAGTTCTTCGTGTTTACATTCTTCCGGTCCAGTATAAACTTGCATTATGTGTTCTTATCTTGATAGACAATAGACAACAGAAAATAGGTGCAGGAGTAGGCCATTTGGCCCTTTGAGCCAGCACCGCCCTCCACTGCCTTCTCACCATATCCCCGGAATCCACTATTTTTAACTCAATCTTGAAAGCATCCAGAGAATTGGCCTCCACTGCCTTCTGAGGCAGAGAATTCCACAGATTCACAACTCTCTGGGTGAAAATGTTTTTCCTCATCTCCATTCTAAATGGCCTACCCCTTATTCTAAAACTGTGGCCCCTAGTTCTGGACTTCCCCAACATCAGGAACATGTTTCCTGTCTCGAGCGTGCCCAAAACCCTTAATAATCTTATATGTTTAAATAAGATCCCCTCTCATCTTTCTAAATTCCAGAGTATACAAGCCCAGCCGCTCTATGCTATCAACATATGACAGTCCCGCCATCCCGGGAATTAACCTGGTGAACCGATGCTGCACTCCCTCAATAGCAAGAATGTCCTTTCCCAAATTTGGAGACCAAAACTGCTCACAATACTCCAGGTGTGGTCTGACTAGGGCCCTGTACAACTGCAGAAGGACCTATTTGCTCCTCTACTCAACTCCTCTTGTTAGGATGGCCAACATGCCATTTGCTTTCTTCACTGTCTGCTGTACCTGCATGCTTACTTTCAGTGACTGATGAACAAGGCCACCCAGATCTCTTTGTACTTCCCTTTTTCCCAAATTGACACCATTCAGATTATAATCTGCCTTCCTATTTTTGCCACCAAAGTGGATAACCTCACATTTATCCACATTAAACTGAATCTGCCATGCATCTGCCCACTCACCCAACCTGTCCAAGTCACCCTGTATCCTCATAGCATCCTCCTCACACTTCACACTGCCACCCATCTTTGTGTCATCTGCAAATTTGCTAATGTTACTTTTAATTCCTTCATCTAGATCATTAATGTATATTGTAAATAGCTATGGTCCCAGCACTGAGCCTTGCGCTACCCCACTCGGCACTGGCTGCCATTCTGAAAGGGACCCGTTAATTGGTCTTCCAACCAATTTTCTATCTATGTCAGTACCTTACCCCCAATACCATGTGCTCTAATTTTGCCCACTAATTTCCTATGTGGGTCTTATCAAATGCTTTCTGAAAATCCAATTACACTACATCCACTGGCTCTGCCTTGTCCAATTTCCTAGTTGCATCCTAAAAAATTCCAGAAGATTAGTCTAGCATGATTTCCCCTTCGTAAATCCCTGCTGACTCTGACCAATTCTGTTACTGCTATCCAAATGTGCCGGTATTTCATCTTTTAGAATTGACTCCAGCACCTTCCCCTCCACCGATGTCAGGTTAACTGGTCTATAACTCCCTTTCCTTCTCCCTTTCTTAAAAGTGGGATAACATTAGCTACCCTCCAATCCACAGGAACTGATCTTGAATCTATAGAACATTGGAAAATGATCACCATTCCATCCACGATTTTGATAGCCACTTTTTTAAGTATCCTGGGATGCAGACCATCATGCCATGGGGATTTATCAACCTTCAGTCCCATCAGTCTACCCAACACCATTTCTGCAGTTGGGGACAGTCATGAATGGCTGAGTCATCATTCTGAGCACCAATGGGAACCATTGGCCGGTCTGGAACCACCAAAACGCCTGAGGCTGAGTCCTGCTCTATTTTGGTGAGACATTGCCTAATCAGGCAGAATGGGGGGAAAAAGCAGAAAAGAATGTAATGTACGTCCCCAATGTAGCGAGAATGCATCCACCGCTACTGCTCCTGGATCCGGTTCCCATGAAATATATTTAGGCAACTGGTGATTTAGCCTGGATGCAAACAGATCAATATCTGGCAAACCATAGCAGTTGACAATCATTTAAAAAACTTCAGGATTTAACATCCATTCTATGTCATTAAATTTTTATGACCTGTTGTCTGCCACCACATTATCTCTACCTGGTAGGTAGATAGCTGAGACCCAGATGTTTCTGGAAATACACCAGTGTCACATGAGGTTAGCCAGATTATCGCTGATACTGACCTTATTCCTCCCATGTGATTGATAATATGCCACAGCCGTGGTATTATCAATCTGGTGTTGAACATGTAAATTATTCATTGTTGAACAATAAGCTTTTAATCCATAGAATGCACCCAACAATTCTAAGTAATTTATACCATGCCTGTGCAGGATTAAATCCTCTTGCACACTCCATCTACCACCACAGCTAGACTCGCTGTCCGTAGCTCCCCATTTGAGAGCACTCACATCTGTCTGTAAAACCACTGAAGGTTGCTGAACCAAAATGTTTTTGGTAGTTTGTACAATATTGTTAATCCACCATTTTAATTCAGCTCTGGCTCTGGTTGGTAACTGCATAGGTCTATAAAAATAACCTGCATGTTCTTTAAGTGCTAGTTCTCTAGCTCGTTCCAGACTTTGATAGTGCAGAGGTCCAAACTCCACGGCAGGGAAATCTGCTACCAATTTACCAATAACACTGGCTATTTCCCGGATGGAGGGATATTGTTTTTCAGCTAGACTAGTACAGACCTCTTTGATCTCCACGGCTGTAGGCAAAGTCACTGACATATCAACTGAATCAATGACAAATCCCAAATCAATTTTTTGGGATGGCTCTAACTTGGATTTTGTTGGATGGACCAGAAACCCTAACCTTTCAAACAGGTGTTTGGTTGCTGAAACCGATTCCTCAGCTGTCTCCTGGGTGTTGCTTATGATTAAAATATAATCTAGATAAACCATTACAATGTGATTCTGGGCCCGAAGTAGTGCCAGCACTGGTTTCAACAATTTCGTGAACAGCCTAGGAGCTGAGGTAAACCATTGGGCAATGCTTTAAATTGCCACAGCTGTTCCAGCCAACTAAATTTCAAGTATCTCCGATACTGATGATGAATTGGTACTGAATAATATGCATCTTTCAGATCTATATTTGCCATATAACAGCCTTGTGATAACAGCTGTTTAGCAGTATTGAAGGTGTCCATTTTAAAATGCCTATACTGAACATAGGAATTTAACTGGGTTAGGTGCAGAATGACTCTACATCCCCCATCTTTTTTCTGTCTGGGGAATATATTGGACACAAATTCTTGAGGATGGTTAGTCGTCCTCTCAATTACCCTGGTTCAGCATCGGTTTTATAGCTATCTTTCTTATGCAGTTGTCCTCAAAGTATGCGTTACGGAACAGGGCAAGCATATCTTGTTGTGTGCCAGACATTGGTTCCCCCGGACCATTTTTCCAAATGCAGTGATGCCTGCTGCCACCAACTTGAGGACGTGCTGAAACCTGTTTTCCTGTCCACGCATCGTTGCACTCATTTGTGCCCATATAGCAGAGTTCACGGTGGGCACTTTGAGTGACGCACAATTAACAGGTGTTTTATATCTCGTGGCCGTCTCTTCCTTAATTGTATCCTGGATCTGGTGAGAAGCCATGTAATTAATATTGGCAGCCAGGTTTTCTTCCATGGCCTCACCAGTCCCTTCCGGAATAGCGAAGTTTTGCGCTATGTCCGGGACACCTGGAGCATGACTCATGTGCTGTGATGTGTGCACAAATGCAGTGACACCAGCTTCAGGGTCAGACTCCTCCTGCCCTGGCTTCTCCCGAGTCATGCTCTAGGGAGGTCTCTTCCAGCCCTAAACAAGGTGCTGGAGAGGATGATTCCCACTGCTATCCATAAGCGGTGTATTCCTCTTCGCTGTATGGATCGCTGCAAGAATCTTAGGGGAATCTTAGGGGCATTCGACCCCGATTGAAATTTTGCATGGCTCATTAAGTTTGGAGCATTTTTCCATTTAGTTGAGCTATGCCCATACCTTTATATTAAAAGGAGGGGAATCTTCCACATCATCAGACCCATCAGATAAGATGGGCCTGAGAGTACTTTCTTTTGGCCGTCCTCCCTGGTGGAGTAGCCTCAGTGCACTGGAGCTGATGGAGGCAGTTGAGCTGCCGGTAGAAACAGCAGCCGGTATCGGAGCCGGCATTAGCGCAGCCGTTATCACCCAACCCGATCTATAAGCGGTCGCAAACGAGACTCCAGGATGGTATGTTGCCTCCCTGGTGCAAGGGTCAGGGATGTCACTGAACAGCTGCAGAACATTCTGGAGGGGGAGGGTGAACAGCCAGCTGTCGTGGTGCACATTGGCACCAACGATATAAGTAAAAAACGGGATGAGGTCCTACAAGACGAATTTAGGGAGCTAGATAAACTTAAAAGTAGGACCTCAAAGGTAATAATCTCTGGACTACTACCAGTGCCACGTGCTAGTCAGAGTAGAAATAGGAGGATATTGCAGATAAATATGTGGCTTGACAAATGGTGCAAGGGGGAGGGATTCAAATTTCCCTGTGGATTGGAGATAGCGCAGCCATTATCTCCCGACCCGATCTATAAGCGGTAACCGTGGTCCCCGTGCGTTCCGCACCTACTACGGCAGTTACATTTACAACACCCTCCATACCACTAACTCTAGCTGGCTCCTGAGCCAGACTTACAGAGTTTAAAATACTCGCAGGGAAGGTTTAACATTGACTTACCTGCGGGTTGCTACTTACCGCTGGTGGAGCTGTGTTCTCCAGCCCGTCGGTGCGCCATGCATCGGCCATAATGACACGCATGCGCCTGGCGGGGCTTCGTCACGTTGTCACTCACGTGACTCTGAAGTAAAATTATATTCGGTTCTGTTTTCCCTCTTAATCGTAGATTTTATGTTAGCTATCAGCTTCAGATTTTAGATTAGTTTGGAAATACAGTGTGGAAACAGGCCCTTTGGCCCACCATGTCAGTGCTGACCACGGTCACCTGCACACTAGTTCTATCCTACACACTGGGGAGAATCTACAGGAGCCAATTAACCTGCAAACCTGCATGTCTTTGGGGTGTGAGAGGAAACCCGAGCACCCCAGAGAAAACCCACGCGGTGATGGAGAATGTGCTAAACTCCGTACAGACAGCACCTGTGGTCAGGATCGAATCCGGGTGTGTGTTGCTGTGAGGCACCAATACTGCTGCGCCAATTTGCTGCCCGTTCTGATAGGAAAAGATCTTTATAATAAATTATTTATTTTGAATTATAAGATTTTGGCTATAATTTTCATGGATTTTTGCCAGACTAATCCAGGTCTGGACTAATATTCATGTTTGATTGTTTAATTTTTCCCTTCATTTAAAATATTAAAAAAAGATTAAATTGATCTTAAAATTATACATTATTTTACGAATGAATCCATTATTTAAGGCCTTATATCAGTATTCATGTCATCTTCTAATGTCACGTCCATTTGATATGAATACTGAATTAATTATTTAATATTTCTGAGATTTATCTTGTTATCTCTATAATCTTAACCAGTTCTTTGTTTTAAATATCCTAAATTCATACATTCTTTTTCTTATGTGGACTATTTTAGTTAAGGCGTAGATAAATATTTGAAAGATCAAGGAAATTATTGTTGAGGGTGCAGAAGAGGATTTGAGGAAGGAATGCAAAGTGCTGGAGTAACTCAGCGGATTAGGCAGCATCTCTGGTGAAAATGGATAGGTGAAGTTTCAGGTCTGAACCGTCGAGTTGAGGAAATTAGCATTAACCATGATCTAGCTGAATGGCAGGGCAAGCACGAAGGGTCTCACAGTCACTTCTTGCTTCTATTTTCTTGTATTCTTCTTTACTGTCGATCACTTAATTACAAAGTTGTGTTTTGCCTTCCCAACTGTTTCATAAACCTCTCTCTGAATCTGTCAGAAGATGGGTCCCAAGTTGGGTGGCACGGTGCAGCGGTAGAGTTGCTGCCTCACAGCACGAGAGACCCAGGTTTGATCCTGACTATGGGTGCTGTCTGTACGGGGTTTGTATGTTCCCCCTGTGACCGCGTGGTTTTTCTCCCGGTTATTCGGTTTTCTCCCACACTCTAAAGATGGGTTTGTAGGTTAATTGTCTTTGGTAAATTGCCCCTAGTGTGGAGGCTAGAACTAGTGTGCAGGTGACTACCACCTGTACAAAGATAGTGTTCACAGTGAGTCAGTGAGCATGCAGTCTGATAACAATATGGGTAACATTGTTATAAGGCACAATGAATGAATAAATGCCCATCATATTCAAGGTGTAGGAAGAAACTGCAGATACTGGTTTACATTGAGGATAGACACAAAATGCTGGAGCAATGCAGTTGGACAGGCAGCTTCGCTGGAGTGAAGGAATGGGTGACACTTCAGGTCGAGGTCTGAAGGTAGAAGGATTGGTGGGGAAGTGAGGAAATAATGTTTCACCCTGTGCATCCTGGGGTTCTGGCAGTAAAGGTGATGGAAGCAGGAAGCGAGATTCCATTTAAATAGTATTTGACATGTACTGAGAGGGCAGCGAACTGCTGGCTTAGGAACCTAGTCCTGGATGATGTCATGCCCAGCACAGTGCTGCTGCAGTAGAGCTGCTGCCTCTTGGTGCCAAAGAACAGGTGCTGTCTGTGTGGAGTTTGTATGTTCTCCGCGTGGGTATCCTTTGGGTGCTCTGGTTTCCTCCCACATCCCAAAGAGGTTCAGGCTTGTAGGTCAATTGGCCCTTGAAAATTGCCCCTAGTGTGTAGGATGCAAAAGTGGGATAACATAGTTTATGTGTGATCAGTGATCGGTGCCTATTTCCACGCTGTATCTCTAACTAAACTAAACAATCAAGTAACTTGCTTGAAGAAGGAACTGCAGATGCTGGAAAATCGAAGGTAGACAAAAATGCTGGAGAAACTCAGCGGGTGAGGCAGCATCTATGGAGCAAAGGAAATAGGCAAAGTTTCGGGACGAGACCCTTCTTCAGACTTCAGTCTAAACAATCAAGTAAACAATCAAGTAATTTTTTTCAACCAGCACGGACAAAGTGGGCTGAATGACCTTATGTGTCAAACATTTTTCTGTGATTCTGTGATTCCATTAGTTTGAGGCTTTCAAGACAGAGGTAACAATCTTTCAGTATCTGCTTCATCCATCTCTTTCAGAATGTTATGTTTCAGTGAGATCATGTCTCGTTCTTCTGAACTCCTATGAATAGATGCCCGTCATATTCAATTGTTCCCTTTGGACAAATCATTCAATCTAACAGGTCAATGTTGCTGGATAAGGATACCATATTGCACACCTTACTCCAAATATTGTCTCACCAAAGCTATGCACAATTTCACAAGATGTTATATTCTTGGCAAACTCCTCAGAACAAAAGGCAGCAAATGATTTGCCTTTCCAATTCCTTTCTGTTAATTTCCCACATTTCATCTTCTTCTTCGAGTCCGTTGCAATCTCAGATGTCGTTCTGCCAGTATCTGCCGCAGGTCACAGCTGGTCGGGTCGGTTCAGCCAGGTCCTGGGGGCTGAGCTGGGGGGGCGTCGTCACACTCCAGTAGATGGGACATTGTCTGTACTGCTCCACAGCTGTGTCTTCTGCCTGGTAGTTCCATGCTTTCATAAGTGCTTTGCACCTCCCCTGCTCCACTCGTAATCTGTTGAGCGTCTTCCAGGTTGGCCATGGGAGGTCGTGCCCGCTGGCGAGGCATTCAGTCAGAGTGATTCCTCTCTCCTTCCAGTCGTGGGCTCGTGTGTTGAGCTGGTTCCATTCATCTTTCCAGATGTTGGTCCTTGCTGTTTCTTTGGTTGTCTGGAGAGGTGGGACTGTCTGCAAGAAACTGGCTCTGGATTTCAGTCGGGGTGGAGGTGCTGTGTGTCCGTGCAGGGGGTCCACATTTCATGAACCAGCACTATCCAATACCGATGTGCACCAACATATCTTGACATTAAACAATGATTTAATACTTCCTATCAAATTGAATAATCTTCTGTTTTTTCCTCAGTGTATTCCATCTGCCATGGTTTTTCCCAATTAAATGATATTAAGGGCAAAAGGTGAAAGGTTACTTCCATTAATAACGAATGTATATAGGGCATAGGCTCAGTAATAGCACCTGATAAAAGACAGATGGGATTTCCACAAATAAATACTTTTTCAGACAGTGGATTACTGGGATATGGTACGCTTTGTTAGATGACAAATTAAGCATTGTCCATAATATGATTTTAAGAACATTAATTGGATTTGAATAACAATTTCTTCAGAACATAGGAAAAGGGTAGGCGAAGATGATTTGATTTTGAGTACAAGCACTGATACAGTCTGAACTGAAGTTATAATTTGTCTGATTTCAGTATGTGCCCACATTGACAACATTAGCCATGTTAATAATTATGCCTATTAGCTGAATGCCTTATGCAGTTAGGAGGTCGTTACAGGTCCTTTTCACGCTAGTTTTCTTTTCCTTTTACATTCAACTTGATTAAAGAGTTGAATGTTGTTTCTCAAATCTTTACATTTTTACAGTTCATGTCTCCACACCCTTCCTCAGAATGGGGCAGGTTTTTAGCAGAAACCAAATACGGTATGAATTCATAAGAAACATAAGAAATGAATTGCATCGCAAGGCTAATTACAGACACTCTCCTACTTATGCAATAGGTGCCTTAAGTAAAGTCGTACTTACTTGAACAATCAAGGAACTGTAATACAAAAATACAGTAATTTTCCAAACTGTATAATCACGCAAGTTTACATTGGAAACAAGCCGGCATTGGCGGCAGTGCTTACCCAGAAGACCATGCATTGCAGAAAATGCCCCGGATGCAGCCAGCCGCAGCTGAGGCAGTTTGTATCCTCAGTGACAGACACAAAGTGCTGGAGTAACTCAATGGGCCAGGAAGCATCTCTAGAGAACATGGATAGGTGACATTTCGGGTTGAGACCCTTCTTCAGTCTCAGTGAGCTATTTCCAACCGGGGATTGGGATGGTTATTCCAACTTACATAAAATCTGACTTATTTAAGGGTTCACAGAATTCTGGTCTCCAACTGGAGGCATGGGTTCGAATCCCACTTCTGACACCATGTTAACAGGCACCAGACACAGTACGTGATTCAAATACATCTTTAATCAGCACTGAAACTTAACAGCACAAAGGATGGTTGGTTGTAAATGCATCCTAGCTGCTCAGACTGGAAGTGCCGGAAACAAGTGTTAGTATAGGTGTTACAGTGGGGTGGAGTTAGTGATGCTGGCTTATGTGTGATTGGTTAACATGCAACGTCAATCTACACCTTACATAAGCCAAGGAGTGCTTTTATACTCAATTTTTCACCTTTTCACACTTATTCACCTTTTTAATACCAAACATCAGTCCTGACTTTATTGAGCTGGTTCATTGAAGGACAGAGAGATAGATTTAACTTTCTCTCATAACTTCAGATTAACACTAATAGTTCTCCTATTATGTCATTAATGGAAATAAAATGCCACCTTTCCTAATGACATGGGAGCCCTTGACATAGATTTAGGGGAAAACAACCAAATAGCTTCTGAGAACCACCTGTGCCTAGATGATATAAGGACAGGAACAAATCAAGCTATGGTTGAGTTACTTTCTTCAGCTACCCATCCTTATACAAATAGTAGTGATCCTTCCACAAAACATTCATTTCTTCAGATGGGATTTCCACAAATAATTAGCGGAGCAGATGCTTACATCTCAAACTTTGAACAAGCTTTATAATTGTAATCTCGCTTTGGATTTTTGCAGCAGCTAAAATCACAATTCTCATGTGATCCATTAATAAAAGTCTATAATGCCAAACTTATTTCTTACTTTGCTTTACAGTAATTATCAGGCTGAAAAGTTTTTAAAGTTGTCCTCTTTGTAGATTTTGAAGTAAAAGGCCTGGATAGAGTGAATGCGGAGAGGATGTTTCCACTAGTGCAAGACTCTAGGACCAGAAGGTACATCCTCAGAATAAAAGGAAGTGCCTTCACAATGGAGATTAAAAGGAATTTCTTTAGCCAGAGGGTGGTGAATCTGTGGAATTAATTGCCACAGATGGCGGTGGGGGCCAAGTCATTGACTATTTTTGAAGAGGAGATTGATAGGTTGTTGACTAATAAGGCAGCTTAAGGTTACGGGGAGAAGGCAGGACAATCGGGTTGAGAGGGGAAAATAGATCAGTCGTGATCGAATCGCTGAGCACTCAATGGCCAGAACGGCCTAATTCTGCTCCTATGTCTTATAATCTAATGAAAAAATAATGATATGAAAGCATTTTATTCATAACAGAAAGCTGATCCATTAGGGTAGCACAATTACTATTCATAGAAAGGTGATGTTATTAATTTATTCATTTACCTCCTGCACAAAACTCTCAGCTTTATCCATTGCTGCATTTGGATCCTATTTGTCCAGGACATTAAACCAATTTAATTATTGCATATCATTGAACGTTTGTTTTTTTTCTTGAGTTTTTTTACAAAGATGTTGCCAGACTTGAGGGCCAGAGCTATAGGGAGAGGATGAACAGACTAGGAGTTTATTCCTTGGAGCACAGGAAAATGAATGGTGATTTTATAGAAATGTATAAGATCACGGAAGGAATAGATAAGATAATTGCGCAGTCAGCGGAAAGACTATGCATGATTACAATCAAGCCATCCACAATGTGCTGATACAGGATAAAGGGAATAACATTTAGTGCAAGATGCAGTCCAGTAAAGTCCGATTAACGTTAGTCCAAGGGTCTCCAATGAGTTACAGTAGATGGGAGGTCAGGATCGCTCTTTGGTTGGTGATAGGATCGTACAGTTGCCTGATGACAGCTGGGAGGAAACGGTTCTGGAATTAGGAGGTATTTGTTTTCACATTTCTGTACCTCTTGCCTGGTGGGTGAGGGGAGAAGAGTGTCCGGGCTGAGACTCACCCTTAATTATGCCGAGGCAGCGTGAAGTGTAGATGGAGTAATGGAAGGGTAGTGACATTTCTTAAATCATAGAATCATTTTTCTCATGCGTACATAGTTGTGTCAGAATCCAAATGGAAACTGAATCTGATATTCAAGAGAATGGTAGCAAAATAATCGTTCGTAAACTAGTAATTCAGATGCCTGAACTAATGACTATAATGTGTAGGAAGGAACTGCAAATGCTGGTTTAAACCGAAGATAGACACAAAATGCTGGAGTCACTCAGCAAGACAGGCAGCATCTCTGGAGAGAAGGAATGGGTGACATTTTGGGCCGAAACCCTAATGTTCATATGCCATCATAGCAATTGTAGAATTTAAATTAAATAATCTTGAACCTATTCGTGAATTAGTGATGGTAATCATGAGACATCTAAAATAACATGTAAACTTAACTGATCCATCATGTTCTTCAGAGAAGAAAATCTTTTGTCCTTGCCTACTTTTATAGGTATCCAGATCCACTGTAGAATAAATATGCTCATCTGGCCTGATCATATTTACAACGGGCAGATTATTGATTGACTGTATTTGAAGTTACAGCAAGGAAACTGACCCATCGGTCCACTTAATCCATGCTGACCATTGGACACCCATTCAAACAAGATCTACATTATCCCACATTCTCACCCACTCATGACATATTGCGGCCAATTTTTATAGAGGCCAATTAACTTACAAACCTGCACGTCTTTGGGACAGGCGGGTAAAGAACTAAATCCAGTTGTTGCAAGAGTAAGGTTAAAGGATTTAATAACTGATAACAAACCAGAATGTGTTAACATAAAATGATTTAGATCTAGTTGAGAGATAACAATACATGATGTAATGGCTGATGTCACAACATCTGATACTGTCTGCCTTTAAATTACGAGAATAACCCTGCATGCTCATGACTGTCCCTGAGGTAAACCAGTCCACAGTCAAGTGATGTGTGCGTTCTCGTGATTGACCTGATTTTCTCTTTCTGACTGTAGTGTCTTTTTAGCTGAGAGCCTTTTCTTCTAAGGCCAAAGTCTGAAGAAGGGTCTCGACCAGAAACGTCACCCATTCATTCTCTCCAGAGATGCTGCCTGTCCCGCTGAGTTACTCCAGCTTTTTGTGTCCATTTTCTGACTTACAGCTAGTCCCCAATTGGCCACTATCACACCTCCACACCTCTTCCCTGCTTCCCATTCTTTCTTTCGTGACCTTGGAGTGGAAGCACATCTTCCACCCTTCCATTGTTGCTGCCAAGTAAAATTCATTGACTGATTCCCGAGCATCCTTACCACTTAGCCTTGAGTCTGCAAGACTTCACTTCAAACAATGTTATCTTGACCATTATGGGTGGCACAGCGGCAGAGTTGCTGCCTTACAGTGCCAAAGTCTCACTGCGATCCTGACTGCAGGTGCTGTCTATATGGACTTTTTCCTGTGACTTGCCTGAGTTTTCTCCGGGTGTCCGGTTTCTTCCCACACTCCAGAGACATACAATTTGTAAGTTCATTGGCTTAGGTAAAATTGTAAATGGTTGCGAGTGTGTATGATAGTGCTTGTGTATATGGGTGATCACTGGTTGGCATGGACTCAGTAGGCTGAGGAGCCTGTTTTCATGCTGTATTTCTCTAAATCTGCCAGCCTTACATTAATCTCCATACAATTGAATTGACCATCCAAGCGCAGGCCTACAATTCAACTGCCCTGATGTAATGAGATAAAGTTGTGAGAATTAAGAATTATTTGAAGAATTAAAGGGCCTGTCCCACTTTCCCGAGTTATTCATGAATTTTCCCGAGTTATTCACAAATTCTCCCGAGTTTTCCCCTTGATTCAAACTTGCAGAATGTTCGTAACGGGTCCGCTGGAGGAATCCGTAGATATATTGTAGTGGCTCGTAATGCCAGCCACAGGTACTCGGGGCACCCTCCCTACCTTTTTTACTCGTGGACATTTTTTATCAGGCTGGAAAAAAGCCCCGTCTTACCTGATGCCCCGAGTACCTATGGCTGGCATAACGAGCCGCTACAATATATCTACGGACTCCTCCGGACCCGTTACGAACATTCGGCGAGTTTGAATCAAGGGGAAAACTCGGGAGAATTTGTGAATAACTTGGGAAAGTGGGACAGGCCCTTAAGCATTCCGAGAATAAAGTTCCAACAATAAGAACTGAGGAAGTTTTTTAAAAAGTTAGTTTTATGTCTTGCTGCTATCCCAGACTTTATATGTATTTTAAACATTTGTTCATATTCTTTCATGCATTCTCTTTCCCTTATGACTTGAAATAATATTTTTACCCCGGGCACTTTACATACCTGTTGGCGCTCTGCAGTATTCTGCAGCTCTCGGAATGCTGCCCTATTTATGTCTCGCCAACTCTGCGGTTTCCTCAGTAACTAAGGGGGTCTGGATCCCTGCTATCCTAGTAGGTGGTGTCTTATGCACAAGTATAGTTTCGTACAGGTACAGTGACAATCTTCCAGCGACAACACAGGCATTGTCTTTATTTTCAATGTAATATAGAAGGGTTTCAACCCAAAACATCACCTATCCATTTTCTCCAGAGATGCTGCCTGACCCGCTGAGTTACTCCAGCACTTTGTGTCTATCTTTGCTATTAGCCAGCTTCTGCAGTTCCTTTTTTATTACATTATGTCATTGTCTGTAATTGTTTTGTTAATCCCAAATGTGGTAATGTGGGATAGCATTTACATTGCTATTTCATCCTTTTGAGAAACCTTTTCAAGAATTTGTTTCATCTCCTAGTTTTAGTGAAATAAGTAACAGGTAAGCAGTGGATTCACCTTAAAAAACAAATGTCCACAGATGTTACTCAAAAAAAATCATACAAAGTATCCTGCATGTTATTACTCTGGTTAATCTATTCCAAATATGAAACTTGAGGTGAAAGGGGCAAAGTTTAGAAGTGCAGGACAGAATGTACAGGGTGCTGGGTGTACAGGGTGCTGGGTGCCTGGAACACACTGCCAGGGTGGTGGTGAAGGTAGATACGATAATGGTGTTTAAGATGCTTTTATACAGGTGCATAGATATGCAGAGAATGCATCATGTACAGGCAGATGAGATTAGTTTACTTTGGGAGCATATTGGCCACAGACATTTTGGGGCGAAGGGCCTGTTACTATGCTGTACCGTTCTGTTCTATTTTGCCTGTTATGGCAACATATTGAGAAATTTGCTAAACAGTTACTTTAAAATTTGTCTCAAAATATAATTCAGAAAGCTACTTATACCGAATATATACTTTGAAGCTTTTATATAAGTAAAATATTTTGTAAATTAGAAAATAATCATGTGAACAGCATTGATTCCTACATAGGATACAAAGAAAGGTGAAGATGTCTCTGAATGAAAGTCCAACAATCTGGTAAGGCAGTAAAAATTATGTTAAATTCATTGGGAACACTATCAAAATGAAACGTCTAGCAAAGGCTAGATTTGCTGCACTCAAATCAAAAAAGGAGCAAAGAATGTGTGTGGAATATTCAACCGTGAATCTGTCCCTGAGTAAGGCTAATCGCAAGGTCTAAGGCATGTATGTGTTGGATTTATACATGGAGTCCCATGAGTCTGTGATGCTGTTGCAATGTTTTACACTTCCACCACTGATTTTCCAACTATTGATGATCCGGTGCCTCCTTTAATCTGGATGAAATCCCGGGAGCAAACTTTAAATTCCCCCCGGAAGTCCCCCAAAGATGTGGCGCCTAGGCCGGGTGAGGTAGCCGATTCCAACATCATCGGGTCTTCCACAGCTGATCGGTGGGTCGAATTTGCCGCCTACTGCCAGGGGCTCTTTATATTTTTTTAATAACTTTGAACCTTGATGAATACAAGTGGGGCTGGAAACATGATGACTCTTGTGTACTGTCTCTGTGTAATCTATTACAGGTCCAGCACCAATTTTGGACTCCTCTTGGAGGCCATGACCTATGTAGGTCTGACAAAATAATCTAGAAAAGCTCTGGAACTAAAGGATGTCAGAAAATCGGTGGTGGCCCTCTATTCCTACACTCTTGTGCTGAAGTATGATTGTGCCCATGTATATTTTTACTGAACTGTATGCAAGAAAGGAATTCCAATTGCCGTAGGTATTTGTGACAATAAAGTACCATTAACTTTCTCCAGAATAAAGAAGGTGCTGGACCAGCAGTTGCCAAAAAATTGGTGCTGGACCTGTAGTAGATTACACTGAGACAGTTTCCTGTGCCACTTGTATCCGTTAAGGTTCAAAGTTATTTAAAAAATATAAAGTCTGAACTTGGTCATGAAGGCCCATGGTCCTGGCGGAGCTGCAGAGGTCGGCCTGGACAGACGATGTTGTCAATGACCTCCACCGATGCTCCGTGCCTGCCGCTGCAGGCCGCGTCCGATCCACACGCTCGGCCCTTTATGAGTGGTGCCCGATCCAATCGAGCCGCAGGCTGCTGCAGGGCCTCCAGCGGCCCACTCCACCAACACCTCAATCCGGACACATCGACCCGCGAACCGTGTCTATTACCTCACGAGGCCCCCGCTTAGGATGGTAATAAGTTGGAGGCAGTTAAGAGAAGGTTATTAGACTGATACCTGAACTAATTAGCTTGTATCATGAGGAAAAGTTGGACAAGCTAACTTTATATCTTCTGCTGTAAAGAAACTTGATTGAAACACATCAGACAAATTACAGGTCCGACTCTGCTTTTTTATACGAATAACGGAATTGCTTTGTTTATTACTCACTTACTACTTTGCTTAAAATGCAAGGCTCTTCATGGAGTTTTACGGCATTGGAAACATATTGATTGGGAATGGCTTTGAACACCAGAAATGTATTCGGAATTATTGGTATTTATTTTTTGTGGTACAGAAATGTTGTTTCCAGTATGCAGTTTCTCCTTGATTTTTGACATTTAAAACATATTAGAAAATATTTAATCAACATTGTAGCAAGTATATAGTAATATGTATCTCCTTCCAGGATTAAGCTCTCACAGAATTATTTATTTACACAATGTATTTTCTTTCTAGGCATGACATGCCAAGCAAGAACGTCATATACAGAGGATGAAGTTCTTTGGGGTAACCGTTTTTTCCCAGTTATTTCTCTGGAAGAAGGATTCTTTAAAGTAGACTACTCACAATTTCATGCAACATTTGAAATCCCAACAACACCCCATAGTGTGAAAGAACAAGATGAAATGCTCTTCATGTCCTCCCCTTTGATGGCTCCAGCTATTAACAACAGTCGAGGCACTTTATCACAAAGAAATGATTCTGTGGACTGCTTTGATAGCATTGATGATCTTTGCACCAGGATACCACTGAAACTGCAGAAAATGACAGGGAGAGAAGACCTACCAAAAAAACTGCTTCGAATGAGTTCCACCACATCGGAAAAAGTATTCAGCATGGGCGATTTGCCAATGAAGCTCCAACGAATCAGTTCAGTTCCCGGGAATACTGATGAAAAACTGGTATCAAAGTCCAGTAAGGTGACCTGTGAGTCAATGAACCAGCAAGTGAGTGACCTACCACCAAAGCTACAGAGACTGGCTGGTGGGTCAAGAATGGAAGGAAATCTCCCGCCCAAACTAAGAAAAATGAATTCGGAACGTTTTACGTAACTTCAGGAACCTTTTGATGGACTCTTGCAATCTAATTTTTGATTAAAGACAATACTGTCATTTTCAAAGTTTAATGGGACAAGCATACTGCATTTATTTACAAAACTGGGCAAAGTATCATTAGCACTAAATGTATTATGAGATGTTCATTTAACAGCTGGAGTGAAATGTAAAGTTTATTGCTTTGATACGAGACCTCAGCCGTTTAAAAACCCATTGTAATATTTGCATCATCTAGCATGTAGTATCACAGATAGCATGCAATAATGACGTGCAACTTTTGCATATAGTTTTATGGCATGGTTCATAATAAATTTATATTTATTCAGTGGTAGCAAATGTATAAAATGAGGCTTTGCTATTGTCTCAAAATGTATTACAGAATTGGATCTTAAAAGTTCGCCAAGGTGTATTTCTAAATGAGAGTGGGTATCTTTTGAAGCTTGAGTTCATGCTTTAAATTAAAATTATCTTAAATACATATATCAAATTGTAATATGTTCTCTTGAAACTAGTCCTTTTGAATGCATGTTTTGCTTACAGAATTAGAGAAGGCTACGGGCAATGTAGAGCACAGAAGGCCGTGAGAAAATGTCAGCCTTAAATAATCTGGTATCTTCCTTGTTTTGTGTTTTATTAGCTTCACATTTTGTTTTTGGAGTGTATGTAAACAAATGGCGGGCCAGTGCGTGAAAGCAGAAGTGAGGACGAGGGCAAATGGAAACATTAAATTATGATATCAAGACTGCACAGCAGGTCTGTGTTTTATCATCTCAAATAATACTATTTTACGTCAGCCTGCTTCATACTCTGAACTGCATAATGTCAAATATGTTACCAAACTAGAAACATCTTCAGGCATGCTGACTTTGTGTATAAATATAAGTTGAGTCGAAGTACTAGGGGACAATGGGATACTTGTATTTATTCCTATTGCAGCCTCAGTTTTTAAGCTGAAAACTATATTAAAATTTTCAACTGTATATGCTGTCTCATTTCAAAGACTACAGTGTGATTTGTTAATAATCTAATGATAGTTTCTGCACTCGACTTTTGCTAAAATATACTTTGAAATCTTCAGCTGCTGTGCAATGAGTAAAACTAATTAAACAAATACTAATATATAAGAACACTTACTTACGCAAGCCTTCAGTAATTATTTTTATCCGTGAATGGAATGACAATTATTATCAAAATGTTGTCCCCCAAAATTTTCTTCACGTTGTGAAGGAGTTATTTGCTAATATTGCTTTGATCCGTTGCAATTGTCCACTTATTTACTGACTTTCAGTGGATTAATTTCACGAGCCCAAATATTGAGCGTGCCTTTCATGAATAAAATGAGATTGCAGCTTGAAATTATGAATTCTAATAAAGACTTGTAAAGAGGTTAATGATTCATAAAATGCAATTCTGTTTAGAGTGAGTCACCTCATGGAATATGTGCAAAACACAAAGTGCCGGAGGGATTCAGTGGGTCAGGTAGCATCTGTGGAGAGAATGGATAGGTGCGTTTAGGGTCGGGACCCTTCTTCAGAGTCTGAAGAAGATTCACGACCTGAAATAATGCCTGTCCATTCACTCCCCAGATGCTGCTTGATGTGCTGAGTTACTTTCAGCACTTTATGTCTTGCTCAGGATCTCCTTGTGCCTCCATGGTATGTGTGATTTGGTCATCCCACTGAAGGCAATATCAACATAAAAGTTACGTTTGGAAGTTTAGTTTGGTTTATTTTCTTAAGATACAGCACAGAAACAGGCCCCTCGGCTCACTGAGTCTGTGCCAACCAGCAATCCCAGTTCACTAGTGCTATCCTACACACTAGGGACAATTTAGAAACATAGAAACATAGAAAATAGGTGTAGGAGGAGGCCATTTGGCCCTTCGAGCCAGCACCACCATTCAATATGATCATGGCTGATCGTCCACTATCAATAACTCGTGCCTGCCTTCTCCCCATATCCCTTGACTCCACTAGCCCCGAGAGCTCTATCCAATTCTCTCTTAAATCCATATTTACAACCTTTACCGAAGCCAATTAAACTATAAACCTGTACCTCTTTGGAGTGTGGGAGGAAACTGGAGCACCCGGAGAAAAAACGCGTGGTCACGGGAGAACGTATAGACAGCACCATTCAGGATCGCACCCGGGTCTCTGGCGCTGTAAAGCAGCAACTCTACCGCTGTGCCGCCCAGGCTAATGGTTTAGAAATTGTTTTTCTAGTTGCAACATCTACCTGCACCCTGTGATAGGATTTTATATCAAAACCGACCACTCAGAATCGATTCAGAAAGTTATAACATCTGCGACAACATTCAAACTTTTTGCGATTATGTTCTCCGTACATTTACCACGCTAACTTGAGATATGACATGCAGCACATTGGAAAGATACTTAAACAAATCCAGTTAGGGGACACAAGGAACTGCATATGCTGGAACCTTGTCCAAAAACACAAAGTGCTGGAGGAACTCAGCGGGTCAGGCAGCAGCTAAGGAGAGAATGGATGGGTGATGTTTTGGGTCGGGGCATTTTGGATCCCAACTCGAAATATCGCCTACCTCCAAAGATGTTGACTGACCTGCTGAGTTCCACCAGCACTCAGTCTTTACATCCAGTTATACATTCATAGAAATCTGAGGGGTAACTAATTTATACAAAGGGAGGTGGGAACAGGAAACGTGCTTTTGGAGGAGGTAGTTGAGGCGGGTATTAGCATGTTTTTTAATAAAAAGCCAGGTATATGGATAGTGTAGGTTTAGAAGGATATGGACCAAATGCAAGCAGGTGGGACTAGTGCAGATGGGGCATGTTGGTCAGTGTTGGCAAGTTGGGCTGAAGGGCCTGTTTCCACAGTGTGTGACTATAACTAAATTGCAAAATCCATTCACGCGAAAGCACAATTTCACAATGAAAACAAGAGCTGCTTCAATGAAAGACGCTGAGCAGCTTGCAAACAGCAGAATCAAGCACCAACAGGTAAGCCTCCTTTAATTTAAAAAACCTGCCTCTCATCAGGCTACTGAACCATCCTATCAACAACTAGGGAGCGGTCCTGAGCTACCATCAACCTCATTGGAGACCCTCGAACTATCTTCAATTGGACTTGACTGGACGTTATCTTGCACTAAACATTATTCCCTTTATCATGTATCTGTACACTCTGGATGACTCGATTGTAATCATGTGCCGTCTTTCCTGGTTAGCATGCAACTAAAGCTTTTCACTGTACCTCAGTACACGTGACAATAAACGAAACCATTATCTAAAATAGTTAGTCTCCCTCCCACCTCTCCCCACTAACCCAGCTCAAGAGGTCCCAAGAGGTCCCACTGTGCACTCACCATCTCTATTCCACTCATGATCTCATACACCTCTATAAGATCACCCGTCATCCTCCTTCACTCCAAGGAATAAAGTCCTAATCTGCTCAACCTCTCCCGATAGTCCTGGCAACATTTACGTAGCTCTTCTCTCCACACTTTCCAGCTTAATGACATTCTTCCTGTAGCAGGCTGACCAAAAGTGAACACAGTACTCCAAATGGCAGTTCCTTTACATTGATTTTTGCCCGATTGAATGCAACAAAATTGGCGACGATCACATGGTGTTAATATAAAAAAACAGTTTTGCTTTCACTGGAAAATCAGGAGAATTCTTTGATAGGTGGCCTAGCAAAACTAAACTATTTTAAAGTCTTATCCAGTGTTAAAATTGTCCCCTGTTTTGTGTTGCAGAGTATCCAGCTACAAACTGCTACAACCACAGCCAACTCCCTTCATCAACATGACATCATGATATGAATACATTTTGTTCCACACAAAATTAGCAGTCTGAGAAATACTTTGGAGAAAATCGATTTCCATTGTACTCCCTAACGCAGAATTTCTCAAGGTGTTCTATTGGTCCCTTGTTGAAACGGCGATTTATTAATATGAATAAACAATTAGGGTGGAGCAGCAGAGACCCGGGTTTGATCCTGAGCTTGGGAATTGTCTGTGCAGAGTTTTCATGTTCCCTCTGTGACCACTTGGGTTTCCTCTAGGTGCTCCGGTTTCCTCCCACATTCAAAAGACCTGTGGATTTGCCGGTTAATTGGCCCTCTGTAAATTGCCCTTAGTGTGTAGGTAGTGGATGAGAAAGTGGGATAACAGAATTAGTGTGAACGGGTGATAGATGGTCAGCGTGGACTCAGTGGGCCGAAAAGTCTGTTTTATCCCTCAACTAAACTAATTTAATATTTATTATAGGGTGGAGTGGATTTACACTCATTGGCATGCTATCTTGCTTTAGACTTTAGAGATACAAAGTGGAAACAGGCCCTTCGGCCCACTGAGTCCATGCCAACCAGCGATCCCCGTACACTAGCACTATCCTACACACTAGGGACAATTTTATAATTTTACTAAAGCCAACAAACAAGCACGTCTTTAGAATATGGGAGAAAACCCACAGGGTCACATGGAGAACGTACAAACTCCATTCAGACTGCACCCGTAGTCAGGTTCGAACCTGGGTCGCTGGCAGCCTAAGGCAGCAACTCTACCAATATTTACTATTAGCAAATTTCTCAGCAGGAATCTCTGGCAACTGCAATCAGTCTATAACTGCCGGAGGAACTTCATGACTGTGTCAAGACTTTGCATAGCTAAATATATTTTTCTGCCTTAATGGGTGGCCAAAATGAGTCTTCTACAAAAAAACAGGAAAAGGTTGGTCGGCAGAGCCTATTAATTACCTGAGATAGTCAAATATTTAAAACACTGCTAACTACAGGATGGTTTTACATACACTTGAAGGTGCAACATGAAAATAGACTATAGACAATAGGTGCTGGAGTAGTCCATTCGGCCCTTCGAGCCAGCACCGCCATTCATTGTGATCATAGTTGATAATCCACAATAAGTACCCCGTTCCTGCCTTCTCTCCATATCCCTTAACTCCACTTTCCCTAAGAGCTCTATCTAAATCTCTCTTGAAAGCATCTAGAGAACCAGCCTCCACCGTCCTCTGAGGCAGACAATTCCACACACTCAAAATTCTCTATGTGAAAAAGGTTTTCCTCATCTCCGTTCTAAATGGCTTACCACTTATTCTTAAACTATGGCTTTAAAGATGGTTCTGGACTCCCCCAACATTGGGAACATGTTTCCTGCCTCTAGCGTGTCCAAATCCTTAATAATCTTGTATGTTTCAATAGGATCCCCTCTCATCCTTCTAAATTCCAGAGTATACAAGCCCAGCCGCTCCAATCTATCAACATATGACAGTCCCGCCATCCCGGGAATTAACCTCGTGAACCTACGCTGCACTCCCTCAATAGCAAGAATGTCCTTCCTCAAGTTTGGAGATGAAAACTGCACACAATACTCCAGGTGTGGTCTCACTAGGGCCCTGTACAACTGCAGGAGGACCTCTTTGCTCCTATACTCAACTCCTCTTGTTATGAAGGCCAACATGCCATTCGCTTTCTTCACTGCCTGCTGTACCTGCATGCTTACTTTCAGTGACTGATGAACAAGGACCCCCAGATCCCGTTGTACTTCCCCTTTACCTAACTTGATACCATTTAGATAATAATCTGCTTTCCCGTTTTTGCTACCAAATTGGATAACTTCACATTAAACTGCATCTGTCATGCATCTGCCCACTCACCCAAACTTGTCCAAGTCACATTGCATCCTCATGCAACCACCCTCACAGTTTGACACTGGCACCGAGCTTTGTGTCATCTGCAAATTTGCTAATGTTACTTTTAATCCCTAATCCAAATCTTAATATATATTGTAAATTGCTGTGGTCCCAGCACCGCAGCTATTTACTGCAGTGGTGCTGTAACAGGGCCTTCGGCCCACTGAGGTCCACACCAACCATTGATCACCTGATCACACTAGTTATACTAAATCTCCCTTTCACATCAACACCTGACACACTGATAGGACAATTTTACAGTGGCCAATTCACCTACAATCTCGCATGTCTTTGAGCTATGGGAGGAAACTCACGCGGTCACAGGGTGAACCATGGCAAACTTCACAAAGGAGCACTCGAGGTTGGATCGAACCCGGGTCTCCAGCCCAAAACCAGTCATAATATTATAAATGTTGCAGTACCAGCACCTTTAAAAGCCTCGGCATACATCCTTGCTTTTATCTATCCACGAGACTAAGAGGGACCCGTTGAGTCCCAGCTTCACATGGGGAGGGCAGGTCCCTCAACGCATATTCCACCTCTCCACCAATTCCAATATTGCTGCCAGTGGTGGGGTGGGGGGGGGGGGGGTGTGGGGTGGGGGCTTTCCGCAGCACTTGTATGGGTGTTTTGGGCCGGAGAGACTGGTTTCCAGACCACATAAAACCATATAAAGGTCACTCACAGTTCAGTAGACACTCAGTGTTGTGTGGATTCCCAGCACAGACTGAGAGTCGTGGCCTCTCCCTCGCCATCTTGCAGCGACTGAGCCACGTCCAGTCTTCCGGGTTTTATGGTCCCTCCTTCCCCCCCCCCCCAGAAGGGGCATGGCCTTCATCGCAGTGATTGACAGGAGAGAGAATTTCAAGATTTTTTAAACACTAATAATTATTTTATTTTTTACCGATTAGAAAAATCCTCGGGGCCTGATCATCCGAGGAGGATTCTGAGTAAGATGGCCAAAAAAACAGCCATATATGGTAGCATTTTTTTTTTTAATCAAACAACAGCGCAAACAGGAAGTGGTCAAGATGAGACTTTTAATTATATAGATATCCATATCTCTATAATTATAAAACTCTGATCTTGGATGTGTGTGTGTGTGTGTGTGTAAAATCACATCTCGAAAGAACGATGCGCTAACGGTAACATTTTTACATATTCCGGTTTATCCTGTAGAGACGGAAATAGCCAAATCCATCCTTTATTTCCTGAGTTATTAATGAAGAATCACAAATCTGAAAAAACGTTGAAAAAAAAACGCGTCATTCACTGATGACGTCACAATGGGTCTGCGCGCTGTGTTCCACGCGTCGCGTTTCATGCGCTGCAAGTGAAGAATGAGCACTCGGGTCCATCTCGGATCAGGTCCGTCTCGGGTCGGGTCCATCTAGAATCGTGTCCGTCTCACCCTTCCTCCTCCTCTCCTCCCCTCCTCTCCCCCTCCTCTCCTCCCCTGCCCTGCCTCCCTCTCTCTCTCCTTCTCCTCTCCCCTCCTCCTCCTCTCCCCCTCCTCATCCTCTCCCCCTCTTCCTCTCACCCTCCCAAGCCTCTCCCCTCTCCCCCTCTCTCTCTCCCCCCCCCCCTCTCTCCCTCTCTTCCCCTCTCTCTCGCTCAATCTCTCCCCCCTCTCTTCCACCCTCTCTCCCGCTCTCTCTCTCTCTCTCTCTCCCCCGCCTACCCCCCTCCTCAAACCTCCTCCTCTACCCCCCTCCTCTCACCCTTCCTCTCCCCCTCCTCTCCCCTCCCCTGACACTCTCCTCTCTTCCCCCTCTCCCCCACCCCTCTCTCCACACCCTCTCTCATCTCTGCTCCCCTCTCTCCCCCCTTTCATCTCTGCTCCCCCTCTCTCCCCCTCTCCCCCCTTCTCTCCCCCCTCTCTCCCCCTCCCCCTTCTCCCCCCTCCTCTCTCTCCCCCCTCTCTCATCCCCTCTCTCCCCCCCTCTCTCCCCCCCTCTCTCCCCCCTCTCTGCCCCTCTCACTGTTTCTGTCCCTCTCTCCCTACATCTGCCGCTCTCTGTCTCTGCCCCACTCACTCTGTCTCTGCCCCATCTCTCTGTGTCTCTGCCCTCTCTCTCTCTCTCTGCCCTCTCTCTCTCCAACCACTCGTTGAGGGGACGACCCAACGGGTCCCACTTGGTCTAGTAACTATTAAAACTCTGATCTTGTGTGTGTGTGTGTGTGTGTGTGTGTGTGTGTGTGTGTGTGTGTGTGTGTGTGTGTGTGTGTGTGCATGTGTGTCAGTCAGTAATCACATCTTCTTGAAAAAACGACGCGCTAACGGCAACATTTTTACATATTCCGGTAGAGATTTATCCCGTGGACTCCGAAATAGTCTTACCTGAAAAATTCATGCTTTATTTCTCGAGTTATTAATCAAAACGTTCAGAAATCTGACAAAACATTGGGAAAAAAAATGTCTGGCTTTGGCTGATGACGACACAATGGCTCTGCGTGCTGCCGTCCCCCCCCCCCACCTCTCCCCGTTATTCAAAAGACGCAGCCCTTCACCCCCACACCCCCAGACCCCCACCTCTCCCTCATCCCCACCCCTCCTCTCCCCTCCTCCTCTACCCCCCCTCCTCAACCCCCTCCTCTCACCCCCCACCTCTCCCTCCTCACCCCCGTTAATCAAAAACGCTTGGGGGTCACTTCCTCTCGGGGCTTTCTCACGGCACCTCAGTCGACTGCTCTCTCTCCCCCCCCCCCACTTCTCCCCCCTCCCCCCCTCTCCCCCTCTCCCCTTCCCCCCTCTCTCCCCCCTCTCCCCCTGCACCCCCCTCCCGCACACACACCCCTCCCCCACACACCCCATCCCCCTGTCCCACACACCCCATCCCCCACACACCCCCTCCCCCCACGCACCTACTCCACAAATCCCCCTCCCCACACCTCCCCCCCACCCCCCCCCCCCCCACACACACACCACCCTACCCCACACCCCCCCCACCTCCCCACACTCCCTCCCCCTCAACCCCTACCTCCCCACACCCCACCTCCCCTCCCCCCGACCCCACACCCACTCCCCCACACCCCCCTGGTACTTTGTCGGCAACATTTGTCAGGCTTACTCTGTCTGCAAGGGTTACTGATGATGCTTGGAATCTCCACAGTGTGCACCTCATTACAAGGTTTAGTTTAGTTTAGAGATACAGCATGCAAACAGGCCCTTCGGCCCACTGAGTCTGCACCGACCAGCGATCCCTGCACATTAACACTATCCTACACACACTAGGGACAATTTACATTATATCAAGCCAATTAAGCTACAAACCTTTATGTCTTTGGAGTGTGGGGGGGAAACCAAAGATCTCGGAGTAAAACCCACGCAGGTCACATTGGGAATGTACAAATTCAGTATAGACAGCACCCATAGTCGGGATCGAACCCGGGTCTCCAGTGCTGCAAGCGCTGTAAGGCAGCAACTCTACCGCTGCACCGCCTTGCTGCGTCAAGGTGCGACAATAACTAGATTCTTGATGACCTCAGACCTTAAAGTATCTTGAACAACAACGAGGTGCCTAAGGGTGGTGGTATAGCACCAGAGACCCGGGTTCGATCCTGACTACAGGTGCTCTCTGTGTGGAGTTTGTACGTTCTCCCCTTGACCTATGTCGTTTTTCTCTGGTTGCTCCCGTTTCCTCCCACATGCCAAAGACGTGCTGGTTTGTAGGTTAATTGGCTTCTGTTAATTGTAAATTGTTCCTAGTGTGTAGGATTGTGCTGGTGTACGGGCTTCTCTGGACAGAGCGGAGTCAGTTGGCGATGGGCCATGCTGTATCTCTAAAGTCTAAAGCCTAGCCAGACTAACTCCTGGGAGCAGAGTGCCCAGATGACACCATTCTACTCTTCTTTAACCTTGAAACAAGTGGCTTGGGTTAGATTTAACGAACCTCATCTCAAGCCATTCACATTGAGGACTTAGCATTCACTTGTAGAGAAAACAATCAATTTTTTACAGCTCTGAATGAAACACTGCATTCAATATGCAAGCTACTCTCACCAAACTTAATTAACTGGAAAAAGTGAACATAGCCTCGGGCACTGAGTATATCGAATACTGCTCTGCCATAGCAACAGTGATAATAAATTTAGTATTGTACTACACTTTTTTCAACTATCCCTGTGCGTGTAGCAGTCAGGAATATATATTGTTCCTAAGTTAACATGAAATATAAAGCAAGTTATCTTTGCTTATATGTGTAGGAAGGAACTGCAGATGCTGGTTTATACCCAAGATAGACACAAAATGCTGGAGCAACTTAGCGGGGCAGACTGCAACTTTGGAGAAAGGAATATGTGACTTTTCGGGTCGGAACCATTCCTCGGATTCTGAGGCATTTTGTGTCTATCTCTGTTTATAGTTTGGCGATCGGATAGGAAGGTTTAGAGGGATGTGGGCCGGATGTGGGCAGGTGGGACTCGTGTAGATGGGTAATCTTGATCAGCATGGGCAAGTTGGACTGAAAGGCTTGTTTCCATGCTGTATGATTTTATGACTCTAATTGCAATAAGCTATATGCCCTACACATACAAATTATTTCACACCATCCACCCTTCACTACTACAACTTTTCTCTGGCTTTTAGACTTTCCCTAAAAGAGAATAGTTCAACATAGGTCATCATGAAGAATAAAATTCCTCTATGTGATACAGTTACATAGAACATAGAATTGTACATTGCACGAACGGGCCCTTCAGCCCACAATGTTTGTGCCAAACATGATAGTTAGTTAAACTGATCTCATTTGCCTGTACATGTGCCATATTCCTCTATACTCTGCATATCCATGTGCCTATCTAAAAGCCTCTTAAACGCCACTCTTAATCTGCCTTCACCACGATCCCTCACAGTGTGTTCCAGGTCCCCACCTCTCTCTTGCCCTGCACATCTCCGTTACACTTTCCTCCTCTCACCTTATAGCAATGCCCTCTAGTGTTGGACATTTCCACCCTGGGAAAAAGGTTCTGACTGTCCACACTATCTATGCCTCTCATAAATGGATAAGCTTCTATCAAGTCCCCACTCAACCTCCCGCGTTCCAGAGGAAACAGTCCAAGTCTATCCATCCTCTCCTTGTAACTGACACCCTCTAATCTAGGCAACATTCTGGTAAACCTCCTCTGCGCATTTTCCAAAGCCTCCACATCTGTCCTGTAATGGGGCGACCAGAGCTGCACGTAATGCTCCAAATGCGGCCTGACCAAAGTCCTATCATGACTTCCTGACTCTTATGTTTAATGCTGTTGGCAAAGAAGGCAAGCGTTCCATATGCCTTCTTTACCATGAAGATAGACACAAAATGTTGGAGTAACTCAGACTGAAGAAGAATCTCAACCGAAACGTCACCATTCTTTCTACCCAGAGATGCTGCCTGTCCCGCTGAATTACTCCAGCATGTTGTGTCTATCTTCGGTGTAAACCAGCATCTGTAGTTCCTTCCTACAGCCTTCTTTACCATCCTGTTCATACAGATAGGCATGTGTTAAATGTGCGGAGGCTTGGATCGAGGTTCAATGCTGACCTTGGGTGCAGTCTGTGTTGTCTCAAACCATTCTCCCTGTGATCACTTGCATCTTTCCTGGGTGCTCTGGTTTGATCCCACAAATCAAACTTGTACAGACTGGGACATAAATTGTCCACTGTAAATTTCCCTTAATGTCAAAGGATAGCAGAAGTATGGGAGTGGGAAGAGTTACTAAGGATGTGAGAGGAAAAACATGATTTTGTGTATTGGGTGCTTATTGACTGGTGTGGATACAATGGCTCAGTTTCAGAGCTCTATAAGTCTCTGATACTATAATTGCATTTGCAAATCAATAAATGACACCAGTTTAATGTTGCGTAATCAATATTGATGCAGAAGACTAAGGTTTATTATTTTGGGTGGCTTCAGCCCAGAAGAAAAAGTCCTTTCAAAATCTATTAAACCACATTTTGGGCGGCACGGTGGCGCAGTGGTAGAATGATTGCCTTACAACGCCAGAGACCCGGGTTTAATCCTGACTATGGGTGCTGTCATTACAGAGTTTTTACGTTCTACCATAACCACATGGGTTTTTCCGGGTGCTCCAGTTTCCTCGCCCACTACAAAGATGTACAGGTTTGTAGGTTAATTGGCTTTGGTAAAAAAATGAAAAATTGTCCCTAGTGTGCCGGATAATGCCAGTGTATGGGCTGATCGCTGGTCGGCACGGACTCGGTGGGCCAAAGGGCCTGTTTCCACGCTGTAAGTCTGAAGTCTAAAGTCAGGCAGCATCTGTATATTTACAGTGGCTTGCAAAAGTATTCATACCCCTTGAACTTTTCCACATTTTGTCACGTTACAACCACAAACGTAAATGTATTTTATTGGGATTTTATGTGATAGACCAACACAAAGTGGTGCATAATTGTGAAGTGGAAGGAATATGATACATGGCTTCCAAATTTTATTACAAATAAAAAACTGAAAAGTGTGGCTTGCAACAGTATTCAGCCCCCCTGAGTCAATACTTTGTAGAACCACCTTTCGCTGCAATTACAGCTGCAAGTCTTTTGGGGTATGTCTCTACCCGCTTTGCACATCTAAAGACTGAAATTTTTGCCCATTCTTCTTTGCAAAATAGCTCAAGCTCAGTCGGATTGGATGGAGAGCGTCTGTGAACAGCAATTGCCAGAGATTCTCAATTGGATTTAGGTCTGGACTTTGACTGGGCCATTCTAACACATGAATATGCTTTGATCTAAACCATTCCATTGTAGGTCTAGCTGTATGTTTAGGGTTGTTGTCCTGCTGGAAGGTGAACCTCCGCCCCAGTCTCAAGTCTTTTGCAGACTCTAACAGGTTTTCTTCCAAGATTGCCCTGTATTTGGCTCCATTCATCTTCCCATCAACTATGAGCAGCTTCCCTGTCCCTGCTGAAGAAAAGCATCCCCACAGCATGATGCTGCCACCACCATGTTTCACAGTGGGGATGGTGTGTTCAGGGTGATGTGCAGTGTTAGTTTTCCACCACACATAGCGTTTTGCATTAATGCCAAAAACTTCAATTTTGGTCTCATCAGACCAGAGCACCATCCTCCACATGTTTGCTGTGTCCCCCACATGGCTTGTGGCAAAATGCAAACGGGACTTCTTATGGCTTTGTTTCAACAATGGCTTTCTTCTTACCACTCTTAGATTATGAAAGAAAACTGGCAGGGAACATAAAAACTGACTGCAAAAGTTTTTATAGATATGTGAAGAGAAAGAGGTTAGTTAAAACAAAATGTAGGTCCCTTGCAGTCAGAAACAGGTGAGTTGATCATGGGGAACAAGGATATGGCGGACCAATTGAATAACTACTTTGGTTCCGTCTTCACTAAGGAAGACATAAATAATCTGCCTGAAATAGCAGGGGACTGTGGGTCAAAGGAGGAATTGAGTGAAATCCAGGTCAGTCGGGAAGTGGTGTTGGGTAAATTGAATAGATTAAAGGCCGATAAATCCCCAGGGCCAGATAGGCTGCATCCCAGAGTACTTAAGGAAGTAGCTCAGGAAATAGTGGATGCATTAGTGATAATCTTTCAAAACTCTTTAGATTCTGGAGTAGTTCCTGAGGATTGGCGGGGTAGCAAATGTAACCCCTCTTTTTAAGAAGGGAGGGAGAGAGAAAACGGGGAATTACAGACCAGTTAGTCTAACATCGGTAGTGGGGAAACTGCTAGAGTCAGTTATTAAAGATGGGATAGCAGCACATTTGGAAAGTGGTGAAATCATTGGACAAAGTCAGCATGGATTTACAAAAGGTAAATCATGTCTGACGAATCTTGTGGAATTTTTCGAGGATGTAACTAGTAGCGTGGATAAGGGAGAACCAGTGGATGTGGTATATCTGGACTTCCAGAAGGCTTTCGACAAGGTCCCACATAAGAGATTAATATACAAACTTAAAGCATACGGTATTAGGGGTTCAGTATTGATGTGGATAGAGAACTGGCTGGCAAACAGGAAGCAAAGAGTAGGAGTAAACGGGTCCTTTTCACAATGGCAGGCAGTAACTAGTGGGGTACCGCAGGGCTCAGTGCTGGGACCCCAGCTATTTACAATATATATTAATGATCTGGATGAGGGAATTGAAGGCAATATCTCCAAGTTTGCGGATGACACTAAGCTGGGGGGCAGTGTTCGCTGTGAGGAGGATGCTTGGAGACTGCAAGGTGACTTGGATAGGCTGGGTGAGTGGGCAAATGTTTGGCAGATGCAGTATAATGTGGATAAATGTGAGGTTATCCACTTTGGTGGCAAAAACAGGAAAGCAGGACTATTATTTAAATGGTGGCCGATTAGGAAAAGGGGAGATGCAGCGAGACCTGGGTGTCATGGTACACCAGTCATTGAAAGTAGGCATGCAGGTGCAGCAGGCAGTGAAAAAAGCGAATGGTATGTTAGCTTTCATAGCAAAAGGATTTGAGTACAGGAGCAGGGAGGTTCTACTTCAGTTGTACAGGGTCTTGGTGAGACCCACACCTGGAGTATTGCGTGCAGTTTTGGTCTCCAAATCTGAGGAAGGACATTATTGCCATAGAGGGAGTGCAGAGAAGGTTCACCAGACTGATTCCTGGGATGTCAGGACTGTCTTATGAAGAAAGACTGGATAGACTCGGTTTATACTCTCTGGAATTTAGGAGATTAAGAGGGGATCTTATAGAAACTTACAAAATTCTTAAGGGTTGGACAGGCTAGATGCAGGAAGATTGTTCCCGATGTTGGGGAAGTCCAGGACAAGGGGTCACAGCTTAAGGATAAGGGGGAAATCCTTTAAGACCGAGATGAGAAAGACTTTCTTCACACAGAGAGTGGTGAGTCTCTGGAACTCTCTGCCACAGAGGGTAGTTGAGGCCAGTTCATTGGCTATATTTAAGAGTGAGTTGGATGTGGCCCTTGTGGCTAAGGGGATCAGAGGGTATGGAGAGAAGGCAGGTACGGGATACTGAGTTGGATGATCAGCCATGATCATATTGAATGGCGGTGCAGGCTCGAAGGGCTGAATGGCCTACTCCTGCACCTAATTTCTATGTTTCTTCCATAAAGACCCGATTTGTGGAGTGCACGACTAATAGTTGTCCTGTGGAAAGAATCTCCCACCTGAGCTGTGGATCTCTGCAGCTCCTCCAGAGTTACCATGGGCCTCTTGGCTGTTTCTCTGATCAATGCTCTCCTTGCCCGGCCTGTCAGTTTAGGTGGACGGCCATGTCTTAGTAGGTTTGCTGTTGTGCCATACTCTTTCCATTTTCGGATGATGGATTGAACAGTGCTCCGTGAAATGTTCAAAGCTTGGGATATTTTTTTATAAGCTAACCCTGCTTTAAACTTCTCCACAACTTTATCCCTGACCTGTCTGGTGTGTTCCTTGGGCTTCATGATGCCCAAGGAACAGTGTTTGTTCACTAATGTTCTCTAACAAACCTCTGAGGCCTTCACAGAACAGCTGTATTTACACTGAGATTAGATTACACACAAGTGGACTCTAATTACTAATTATGTGACTTCTGAAGGCAATTGGTTGCACTGGATTTTATTTCGGGGTATCAGAGTAAAGGGGGCTGAATACTTTTGCACGCCACACTTTTCAGTTTTTTATTTGTAAAAAGATTTGAAAACCATGTATCATTTTTCTTCCACTTCCCAATTATGCGCCACTTTGTGTTGGTCTATCACAAACAATCCTAATAAAATACATTTACATTTGTGGTTGTAACGTGACAAAATGTGGAAAAGTTCAAGGGGTATGAATACTTTTGCAAGCCACTGTACTTTATTTCTAAACTAAACTAAACACAGATGATGGTGCATTGCTACATCCAACAGCAACCTTGTGATTAGTATGTTTTGCTGATTGTTTAATGAATAATTTCCATCTTCATCAAAAGTCAAAAGTCAAAAGAGTTTATTGTCATGTGTCCCTGACAGGACAATTACATTCTTTCTTTGCATAGCACAACAGAACATAGTAGGCATTGACTACAGTTATATACTTAAATACACACATTAATTAATAAATTAATAAAGTGCAAATAACAGATGGAGGGGTATTAATGTTCAGAGTTTTGTCTGAGCCAGGTTTAATAGTAAGATTAAACGAGAACTTACCAAGTTCGAAGGTTGATCTTTATTTTACGAGGAGTTGCGGTGAGGGATTTCGTGAAGACCCCGCCAGCACGCATGCGCGACATCCTTCAAAGCAGCGGTGTGGAATCACAGAACGCACCATGACTGAAAATAGTAAGATGAAGAACGTAGAACTTCCGAGTTGACCTTATGATAGAGGGTGGGAGCGGGGGGGGGGGCACGAAATCCCTCACCGCAACTCCTCGTAAAATAAAGATCAACCTTCGAACTTGGTAAGTTCTCGTTTAATCTTACTATTTTACTTCGGAGTCACGTGAGTGACTTCGTGAAGATTTCAAAGCTCTGTGATTTCATGCCCTGGACAACGTCCATGCTATCACACTGCCGCAATTCTGATGGAGGAAGGCTGTTAATGCAGTTCAGTCGAAACTTGCTGAAAAATAATGCAATTTATTAACCAAATAATAACAAACAAATAACCCCTAATTCGGGGACAAAACATTCACTGAGTGGCTCCCAGCACAGCTTCTGTGGATGTCGCGAGGGCGAACAGTGGCTTATTGTAGAACCTTTGGAAGGTTGCTTCACTGGCCCAGCCCGCGGTGGCGAGGATGTGGTCCATGGGCACCTCCATGGCCCTCGCCGCTGATGTGGATGCAGCCCTAGTGGAATGAGATTTAAAAATGTTAGTAGCGACTCCTGCTGGATCCAACACCACCCTGAGCCACCTGGCGATAGTCTGTACAGTCACCCGATGATGCGGAGGTTTGTGGCTGATGAGGAGCCCCTGCTCCTTCTTCCTGATTGTTCTTGTAATTCGGATGTGGTGGTGGAGATGGGTGACTATGCAGAGGGTGGCATCAGTAGGGTATGCCCGAAACTCCAACTGCAGCCCATGAGTCCCTGGCTTGTGCTGCTTCAATAAGTCCTGGACAAAGAAATGCATCTGTGTAGGGGTGGAGACCATGCTATCCAGCCGCAGCTTTTGTAATGCCTGGACTCGTTGGGCTGTAGTCAGTGCCATCAGCATCACCACTTTGAGGGTGAGCTGTTTGATTGGTAACTCATTCATTGGAGACCAGCTCCTCAGTAGGGTCAGAATGATCCCTACATCCCAGGTGAAGGTGTATCTGGGCCGTGGAGGGTTGGTGTTAAACACTTCCCTCATGAATTTAGACACCAGGTGGTTTGAGCCTATACCTATGTCCAGGTATGAGGATAGTGCACACCTGGTGCTGTTGATGGCACTGTAGCTAAGGCCAGCATCGAAATGAAGGCCAGCTAGGAATTCCAGGACATCAGGGATTGTTGCCGTGTTGGAGGTTATGTTGGTACGAGAGCAGAATGCCTCCCACTTCCTGATCTGTGTGAGGTACTGCCTCCGGGTTGATTCTCGGCATGATGCTGAAATGAGTTCCATGGCTCGTGGTGAGATGCCCGCCTTGATGAGTGGTCTTTTTAGAACCTGCAGGCCAACAAGTTTAGGTGAACATGGCATGGGTGACTGTCCCCCGTTATGGGGTAATTAATTTGGGGTGTTTCCCAATCGAAAGCCATGGTTGTTTCAAAATTTTAAGGACCATCGGGAATGATCAATATGCCAGTTGCAGAATCCAGTTTAATTTTCTGCAATACCTGACTGATGAGGCAAAATGGGGGAAATGCGTAGCAAAACCATTTTCCCCAGTGGATAGAAAACGCATCCAGGGTCTGGTTCCCAAGACACATACGTTGGTATCTGATGGTTCAACCTGGACGCAAAAAGGTCAATATCTGGTGTCCCATGGTGAGCTATAAAGTCTCCAAAAATTTGGGGGTTCAACATCCACTCGATGTTGTCATTGAATACTCGTGACCTGGTGTTCGCCACTGTATTAAGCTTCCCTGGCAAATAGGTCACTGTAATCCAAATATTTCTCTCGATGCACCAGTGCCAAATTGTGTTTGCCAATTCATCACAAGATAGCGACCTGATACCACCCATATGATTGATATAAGCCACCACTGTTGTGTTATCTATTTGGAGGCGGACATGTAAGTCCCGTGAGTTAGTACAGTAAGCCCGCAGTCCATGGAAAGCCCCTAACATCTCTATATAATTTATCCCGTGTGACTGAAGGAGGGTAGACTCATGAGCGTCCCTTCTGCCACCACAACTGGACATGGTGTCAGTTGCACCCCAGCCTTGTGCGCTTGTGTCAGTCTGTAGCACGACGGATGGGTTGCTTACTATGATGGGTCTGCGACACTCGCTAATATTGTCAATCCACCATTGTAGCTCGGCTCTAGCCTTTGGTGGTAATCGGATTGGTCGATCAAAGTGCCCAGCATTTGCTTTTAATGCTGCGATCTTTGTTCTTTGTAAATTTTGGTAATGTAACGGCCCGAATTGTGCAGCTGAGAATGTAGCTACCAGTTTCCCTATTACTTTTGCCGTTTGCGGATGGTCGGTACCCTGGCGCAAGCAAGACTGTGGCACGCTTCTTTTATAGTGATAGCTTGGTTGGTTGGGATGGTGATCATCAGTAAGGTGGTGTCTAGGGTGAACCCCAAATAATTCATAATCCGTGATGGGTGCAGTTTTGACTTGTCTGGATGGATTACACATCCTAGCTTCTCGAATAAAGACTTAGTTACTGTAACTGCCCGTGTAGCCAATTGGAGGGTCTGACCCACTATTAGGATATCATCTAAATATGCCATGACTATGTAATTTTGTTGTCAAAGGAGAGCCAATATAGGTTTCACTAATTTTGTAAATAGTCTGGGGCTGTGCTGAGACCATTGGGCAATGCTTTGTATTCCCACAACTGTTCCTTCCAGACAAATTTCGGAAACTTTCTGTGCGATTCAGTGATGGGCACTGTATAGTATGCATCTTTTAAATTGATGCAGGCCATAAAGTACCCCGGGTAAAGCATCTGCTTGGCTGTTTCAAAGGTATCCATTTTAAAGTGGATATATTGTACAAAAGTGTTCAGCTCAGTTAGGTCTATTATAATTCGACACCCCCCATCTTTTTTGATTTTGATGAAGATGTTGGACACAAACTCAAGGGGTTTGTGCGTTGTTTTCCCAATCACCCCTTTTGCTGCTAGCCGTAAAATTTCGGCATGTCCTGCTTCAACCTCTTTTTGGGAGAGTGTAAATTTCCGATGAGGGGAATGCTGGGTAGGGGGAATTTTACCATCGATGAATTCCATGACATAACCTTGAACACTTTGTAAAATAAACTCGTCAATGGTGATAGTGTCCCAAATTCCCCAAAAGGCCCGCAATCGTCCACCAACTTGTGCAGGAAGGGATGCTACTGTCTGAGAGGAACCAGGCCCCCTTACCTCCATGGTTAGCGGCGGTTCCTGGCGTATGTCGTTTTGGGTGGACGTTGTGGAGGTTGTCGGGATGGCGGCCGCATCTTCCATGCAGGCCGCTGTTGGCCTTGCCCTAAAAAAGGCCGCTGTGGTTGGGGCCCCGGAGTCCGTGCAGGCCTACCTCCATTGTCGCCCAATATTCGGCGTGGAGGCGCATGGTCGGCCGCTCCCAGAGCTAAGCTGACCGACCGTCTACTGCTGCCACCAACGCCCTTGACCGCAGCCTGACGAGGTGTTTTGCCGGCAGCACCTGCTCCTGCATGTCTGCTCGACGCAGCAGTAGTACTGCCAGACTGCCCTATGACAGATATCCCTGGCAGTTGTATGTGGTGGCGTGCAGCTGCAGGGCTGCCCGGCCCAGTCCCTGTGGGTCTGCTGGAACTCGGGGTGAGGTTGCTGGTGACGAGCGAGGCTCCTTCCCACTTACCTGTTTTCCCCCCCTTTTTCTGGGGGATGGGGGCTCGAAGTCTGGATCAGCAGTCTCCAGTGCGGTGAACCATTCAGGTGATGAGTCGGGCGCTGGTGTAACGGGAGCGCCCGACTTCCGCATTCTTACCCCCAAACGTCCCGAAGCTGCCGGTGGTGCTTGCAGCTCCGGTGACAAAGGCCGCTGGCTGGTCGATGCACCATGGCTCCTGGAGAGTGTCGCCTTCCGTTTGCCTTTGACAAACCTGTGGGAGTAAGGTAAGTACTTACCTGATGGTCCTTATGAAGGAGCTGGTGGAGAGAGCGCACTCCCCCCTCCCCCAGCTTGTCGAGCAAATGCGCGCGACGATATATCGCGCATGCATGCTGGCGGGGTCTTCACGAAGTCACTCACGTGACTCCAAAGTAAAATAGCCTGATGGCTGTGGGGAAGTAGCTATTCCTGAACCGGGTTGTTGCAGTTCTCAGGCTCCTGTACCTTCTACCTGAAGGTAGCAGGGAGATGAGTGTGTGGCCAGGGTGGTGTGGGTCCTTGATGATGCTGCCAGCCTTTTTGAGGCAGCGACTATGGTAGATCCCTTCGATGGAAGGAAGGTCAGAGCCGATGATGGACTGGGCAGTGTTTACTACTTTTTGTAGTCTTTTCCTCTCCAGGGCACTCAAGTTGCCGAACCAAGCCACGATGCAACCAGTCAGCAAGCTCTCTACTGTGCACCTGTAGAAGTTAGAGAGAGTCCTCCTTGACAGACCGACTCTCCGTAATCTTATCAGGAAGTAGAGGCGCTGATGAGCTTTCTTAATAATTGCATCTGTGTTCTCAGACCAGGAAAGATCTCCACAGATGTGCACGCCCTGGAATTTGAAGCTCTTGACCCTTTCAACCATCGACCCGTTGATATAAACATTGAGGCTCCTTACAAAGATTAGTTTCTTCATCATATACCACAACTCTCCACATTTGAGGTGAAGCAGACTGGATTTACATTTAAGCCATAGAATACATACAGAAGAAACTTTGGCCCTCTGGCCTTGGATTCTCTCACTAGGGGAAACATCTTATCCATGTTCACTCCATCCAGGTCTTTCCCATTTAGCTGCAAACCTTCATCTGCAAATAATCAAATTTTCGCACATTCTAAAAATCCCACCCAAGTTTTACAATTTTATGCTCTCACAAGGCAATGTGACTTCATTCAGGCAGCTACAGAGAGAGATTGGAGACACTTGGATTGTTTTTATGTTCACAAGTTATAGGAGCAGAATTAGGCAATGTGGCCCATCAAGTCTACTCAATCATGGCTGATCTATCTTTTCCTCTCAACCCCATTCTCTTGCCTTCTCCCCATAACCCCTGACACCCTTACTAATCAAGAATTTGTCAATCTCTGCATTAGAAAATACCCAACGACTTGGCCTCCACAACTGTCTGTGGCAATGAGTTCCACAGATTCACCACCCTCTGACTAAAGATATTCCTCCTCGTCTCCTTTCTGAAGGTATGTCTTTTAATCTGAGTCAATGGCCTCTGGTCCTAGACTCTCCCACTAGTGGAAACATCCTCTCCACGTCTACTCTATCCAGGCCTTTTACTATTCAGTAAGTTTCAATGAGGTCCCCTCTCATTCTTCTAAACTCCGGTGAGTACAGGCCCAGTGCCGTCAAATGCTCATCATATGTTAACCCATTCATCTTGGGATCATTCTTGTGGATCTCCTCTGAACCCTCTCCAAAGCCCGCACCTCCTTCCTCAGATCTCTTGATCGTTGGAGGCTGAGGGGAGATCTGATAGAAGTATGTGGAATTATGACAGGCACAGATATGGTAGGCAGCCAGAACCTTTTTCCCAGGGTGGAAATGTCAAAGACTAGAGGGCATAGGTTTAAGGTGAGAGGGGGAATGTTTAAAGTGGATGTGGGGAGCAAGTTTTTTTCCCACATAGAGGGCGGTGTGTTTCTGCTGCTGAGAGTGGTGGTGGAGGCAGATACAATAGTGGCATTTAAGAGACTTTTAAATAGTTACAGGGTTATGCAGGAAATGGAGGGGTTATGTGCAAGCAGATAAGAGTTGCTCTTGGCGTCATGTTCGGCATAGACATAGTAGGCTGAAGGGCCTGTTCCTGTGCTGTACTGTTCCATGTTCATCATTCTTACATCACTCGGAGTATTGTACCTTCAAAAAAAAGGATTTGATGCATAGTGATTCACAACTAATCATACAATAATAAAAGTCAACAAGACTGACAACAATCTAAAACTTATGCAAACAAAGGCACTTCCTCAATATTTTAAATGGTGTACTGTGTGAATATTTGGTGAGTTGAGCTTTGTAACTAATCATCAGTTTAGTTTAGTTTAGTTTAGAGATACAGCACAGAAACAGGCCCTTCAGCCCACCGAGTCATGCGCTGACCAGTGATCCCCGTACACTAACACTATCCCACACACTAGGGACAATTTACAGTTTTTACTCAAGCCAATTCATCTATAAACTTGTAGGTCTTTGGAGTGTGGGAGGAAACCGGAGCCCCCGGAGAAAACCCAGGAGTAACGTACAAACTCCGTACAGTCAGAACCTAGAGCACAATTTGCTCTGTGTTCCATCCGGAAAACCTACACACCAGGCACTCATTTAAACTGTCCTTACATCATATAACTTAAAAAAAATGAATGTATCTTGATTTATCATCTATATTACTAAAAGTAAGATCTTGACCACTTCCTGTTTTTCAGTTTCATGATTTTTGAAAAAATGCTACCACTTACGGCTGTGATTTTTGGCCATCTTACTCAGAGTCCCTCTCCGCTGAGCAGGACAAGATGATTTTTCCCATTGATTAAAAATAAAGAGTTATTAATGTTTAAAAAATGTTGACATTCTCTCTGCTGCACCAGCTGGTGGGAGGGGGAAAGGACTATAAAACCCGGAATTGTTGTGCCTCACTCAGTCTCTGCAAGATGGAGGAAGCGAGAGGGTCACGTCTCTCTGAGCTGTGAATAACACTGAACACATGTCTATTCAACTGTGATTGCCCTTAATGTGATTTGAAAATGAAAATGTGGTTGCTTTGAAATGCTGCACTGCAAATGGTTGTTGGTGGTGGTAACTGCTTTGAAATGCTGCACTGCAAATGGTTGATGGTAGTGGTAACTGCTTTGAAATGCTGCACTGCAAATGGTTGTTGGTGGTGGTAACTGCTTTGAAATGCTGCACTGGAAATGGTTGTTGTTGGTGGTATCTGGCCAGCTTCCTGTTTGCACTGTATATTGAATTTAGATAAAATGCTACCACTTACGGCTGTGATTTTTGGCCATCTTACTCGGTCCCCCTCTGCTCTTCAGTGTTTAAAAAAATTATTAGTGTTTAAAAAAAGTTGAGAATCTCTCTCCTGTCAATCACGCCATGAAGGCCACGCCCCTTCCGGTGGGAGGGGGAGGGATTATAAAACCCGGAAGTGTGGGTGTGGCTCAGTCTATGCAAGATGGGGCAGGGAGAGGTCATGACTGTCTGAGCTGTGAATCAACTGAACACACTGAATATCTACTGAACTGTGAGTGTGGTGTTCATGTGATGTTTATGTCGTGTTTTGTGTGGTTTTATGGTGGTTCACCCTGCTTGAAATGGTATGAAACTGCATTTGAATGTAGTGGCCTTGCACCCTGCATAAAATGGTATGAAACTGCATTTGAATTTGGTGGCCTTGCACCCTGCATGAAATGGTATGAAACTGCACTTGAACTTGGTGGCTTTGCACCCTGCTTGAAATGGCATTAAACAGCACTAGCATTTGGTGGCCTTGCACCCTGCTTGAAGTGGCATGAAACTGCACTTGAGTTTGGTGGCCGTGCACCCTGCTTGAAGTGGTAGGAAACTGCACGTGTTTGGTGGCCTTGCACCCTGCTTGAAGTGGTAGGAAACTGCACTTGAATTCGGTGGCCTTGCACCCGGTTGAAGTGGTAGGAAACTGCTCCTGAACTTGGTGGCCTTGCACCCTGCTTGAAGTGGTATGAAACTGCAATTGAATTTGGTGGCCTTGCACCCTGCTTGAAATGGTAAGAAACTGCACTTGAATTTGTGGCCTTGCACCCTGCTTGAAATGGTAGGAAACTGCATTTGAATTTGGTGGCCTTGCACCCTGCATAAAATGGAATTTCAAGGAATAGCCGAGAGTCAACTGCTCGCCCACCAGCCATGAATGAGCTGCCAGCACATCAGGCTTGAGTGACTGAGCTGTCTCCCAAAGGATCCATTTGGCCCACAATGTCCATACTAGCCCTCTGGAACAGTCCCTTCTGCCCACAATACCCATACTAGCGCTCCAGAAAGCCCCCCCCCCCCCCCCCACACACTAGCCACCAATATTGGAATTGTGGAGAGGTGGAATATTCCCCCAGACCAGCCCTCCCATGTGAACATGGGACCCAACGGGTCCCACTTAGTGTAGTAATAGTTTTAAATCTCTGCATTTCCAGAAAGATCAGAGATCTCATACAGACAGAATCCATTGTCAGGATTGGACCCGGGTCTCTGGCGCTGTGGGGCAGGAACTCTACGGAGGCACCACCGCAACGCCCCTGATAGTAAAGTTGATTTGTATGGAATAAGATCTTCATGATTTGTAGGCATATCATGGGGAAGGCAATGCAGCTTGATGAGCGCTGTTTCATTTTCCTTTAGATCTATGAAATATTTGTAAGCATAACCAATATCAAGGGACTTAGGAATGAAATGTAGACTGCTTTCATCACTTGTAATTGGTGACCCAGGTCCAAAGCGATGTTCTCAGAAGCCACGGTTTGGAAAGCTGAGCATTTTAAATCTTTTATTAGCAGCTCATCAACTACAAAGGAGAAAATATTTTTCAGCACATTTGTTTTAATTGGGCTTCTGTTCTCTTAGCCTTATTGTGCTGGGATAATGAGCATTTTAAGCATCTTCATATCAATCAGTTTCCAAGGATTATAAATGTATTTCCCAAACTGCCAAATCTTTTTTAATAAAGACTGTCAACTACAGTAAATGAAAGTGAAAGGGCTTTTATTAGATTTTCCTGTCAATGTCCCAGTGCAGGTATTTTGTTAATGATGCTATTGGCAGTGAAATGATTTAGTAGTCCCAGTAAGAACATCTAATTGACATGGTTGTTTGCAATATGTGTTGCCTTTTATATATCCAGTTGACATCCTTTGTGATGGTTTATTTTCCATAATTGGAGCAACAAACTATTAAGTTAATTCTGGTCTAATTTAGAGACACAGTGTGGAAACAGGCCCTTCGGCCCACCAAGTCCACGCTGACCAGCGATCACCCGAACACTAGTTCTATCCTACACACTAGGGCGAATTTTACTGAAGCCAATTAACCTATGAACCTGCATGTCTTTGGAATGTGGGTGGAAATGGGGCACCTGGAGAAAATCCATGCCGTCACGGGGAGAACGTACAAACTCCGTACAGACAACACCCATAGTCAAGATTGAACCCAGGTCTCTGGCGCTGTGAGGCAGCAACTCTATCGCTGTGCTGCTGTGGCACCCCCAGACAAGATTAATACCTAATGAACTATGTATAGAAGTATGTAAAACTATGAGAAGTATAGATAGGGTAGATAGTTAGAAACTTTTTTTCCCCAAGTTGGAAATATCAAATACTAGAAGGTGTAGCTTTAAGCTGAGAGGGACAAAATGTAAAGAAGTTGTGTGGGGAAAGTATTTTATTTTACACGGAGAGCGGTGAGTGCCTGGAACACGCTGCCTGCGGTGATGGAGGCAGATACAATAGAGGCGTTTAAGAGACTTTTAGATAGGCAGATGAATATGCAGGGAATGGAGAGATATGGAATAGGTGCAGGCAGATAAAGTGACAAAGACTTGGGTTTGATCCTGACTACGGTGCTGTCGGTGTGGAGTTTGCATATTCTCCCTGTGACCGCGTGGGTTTCCTCCTGGTGCTCCGGTTTCCTCCACATTCCAAAGACGTACAGGTTTGTAGTAAATTGCCCTCAGTGTGTAAGGAGTGGTGAGTAAGTGGGATAACATGGAACTAGTGTGAACAGGTTATTGATGGTTAGCATGGTTTCAGTGGGCCAAAGGGCCTGTGGAGGATTTTAAGTTCCTGGGAACCATCATCTCCAAGGACCTTAAGTGGGGGGCTACCATGGACTCCACAGTCAAAAAGGCACAACAGAGGATGTACTTCCTACGGCAGCTGAGGAAGCACAATCTGCCACAGGTCCAATTCTACACGGCCATCGTAGAGTGTGTTCTCACCTCCTCCATCATGGTCTGGTTTGGCTCAGCCACCAAGCACGACACCTGGAGGCTGCAGCGAATCATCCGATCAGCAGAGGTTATTGGCTGCAACCTTCCCTCCATTGATGAACTGTACACTGCAAGGGCCAGGAAGCGAGCGGGCAAGATGATCTCTGACCCCTCTCACCCTGGCCACAAATTCTTTAAATTACTTCCCTCTGGAAGGCGACTCCGGATTGTCAAAGCTGCCACAGCCAGACATAAAAACAGTTTTTATCCACGAGTAGTTGCTCTACTCAACAGCCAAAAATCTGTAGCCTCACATTAATCTGGTATTTTGTTGGTTCACATGCTTGATCATTGGTGTTTTATCATTAATGTATTATTATTATTATTATTATTAATGTTTAGTGTTTTCTGAATCATTCGCAACTGTCACTGTATGTCATGTTGTTACTTGTGGGCGGAGCACCAAGGCAAATTCCTTGTATGTGAATACTTGGCCAATAAACTTACTTACTTACTTACTTACTTTCCATGCTGTATCTCCAAACTAAACTAAATTAATTTTTTGTTCCTAATGTGTTCCTGGGTTCCTGGAAGCACGAATGAACACTGACTGCAGCCTGGAGTTCCTTCATTCTACACAGTGTACCAACAGCATACACTTCATAATTTTATTTGCAGATTTTTTTGTTACCAATTCCGTGTGCAGTTGAAAACTTTCATCAGACTTGAAATGAACTCCAGTTGTACCAATGAAGCTCGTCTTTAAAAATAGCAAGCGACATTGCTTAAACATTGCTTGGTATTTTCTTTTAATCTGTGCATTTCTCAGCTAATTGAACGGGAAATTATATTAACGACAGACGTAAAATGCTGGAGTAACCCAGCGGGTAAGGCAGGATCTCTGGAGAACATAGATAGGTGTTGCTTGGGGTTGGGACCCTTCTTCAGACTGTTTGTTGGGGGGGGGGGGGGGGGGGGGGGGGCTGGTAGCAAAAGAAACAAACAAACTGGGGCCAGCAGCAGCAGACCTCAGGGAGGAAGGTACCCTGATAAGCTGATTGTTGGCCAGGGATGGTGTGATTCCAAGAGGGATAAATCATTGCATGGAATGGAGGGATTATAGATCACGTACAGATAAAGGAGAATAACTTAATGTAGAGACACAAGGAATTGCAGAGGCTGGAATCTTGTGTGGAACACAAAACACTGGAGTAACTCAAGGGCAGCACAGTGGCTCAGTGGTAGAGTCGTTGACTTACAGCGCCAGAGAACCGGGTTCGATCCTGACTACGGTGCTGCCTGTATGGAGTTTGTACGATTTTCCCTGTTTCTCTGGGTGCTCTGGTTTCATTTCACGCTCCAATGATCACTGGTCAGCACGGACTCGGTGGGCCAAAGTGCCTGCTTACGCACTGTATCTCTAAAAGTCTGAAAAAAATGGTCAGGCAGCATTTCTTAACTTGACATCATGTTCCGCACAGACATTGTGAGCCAAAGGGCCTGTTCAGGCGCTATTATCCACATCCTACGTTAAGCTTACTTAGCTTCAGTAGTCAAAGAAGATATAACTCAAGCATAACCTCTTTGCTCTTTGCTTTTGCTTCTACTCCCCTCACAATAATTCTCTATTAATTGTCCTAATTACTCGATACCTCTCCATTATAGACTTTTCAAAGTTCACAGGTTTTAGGAGCAGAATTAGGTCATTCAGCCCATCAAGTCTACTCCGCCATTCATGGCTGATCTATCTTTCCATGTCAACCCCACACTCCTGCCCTCCCCCCATAACCCCTGACAACCCTGCTAATCAAGAATCAGTCAATCTGGGCCTTACAAAAATACCCAATAACGACCTCCACAGCCATCTACGGCAAGGAATTCCACAGTTTCACCACCCTCTGATGAAAACTCTCCTCATCTCCTTTCTAAAGGTATGTCATTAGACTATGGCCTCTGGTCCTAGACTCTCCCACTAGTGGAAACATCCTTTCCACAGTGAATTTGGTGAATCATGCTCTGGGATATCCAGATTTCTGTACATCTCAGATTTGTATTTTTGGTCAGTCTTCCTACCAAAATAGGGAGTTGCAATTTCCCCACATGATGCCCAATGAACCAGATTTTTGCCTACACACTGAACCCATTCATGTCCCTTTGTAGTTTCCTTAAGTCACATAGTCATACAGCATGGAAAGTCCCTTAAATCCACAGCATCCACCACAACCATCAATCACCCCATACACCAGTACTATCTGACACACTACAACTTGCCCACACTGACCAACATGTCCTATCTATACCAGTTCCACTTGCCTGCGTTTGGCCCATATCCCCCTAAATCTTTCCTATCCATGTACCTGTCTACATGTTTCTTAAATGTTGCAACAGTATCTGCCACAACTACCTGTGCTCGTTCCGTACACCCACCACCCTTTGTGTAAAAAAAGTTACTCCTCTTCATACCTACTTTACCACATATCTTTGTATTGAAACATTGAACACCCATACCTCTGATGGCCTCATCCAAGTCACATGCAGTATATAAATAGTAAAACTAGCAAATTTCCATATGTGACACCTATAACATCTCGGATAACAAAAGATCTTTAACAAATTATGAAATCTCCTGTCCTTTAAGCCTTTATTTTGTCAATCAATTATTTTCAGAATATCTGAATCTTCAATGATTATCATGCTTTATTCTTATTAACTCTTTTGATCTGTTTACAAGTTTCTTCTCTCTCCCCCTCCTCCTTCTTTCTGCTGTCATATAGTTCATAGATTAATATTATTATCAATTCTGTAATGTATTTTATCCCCATTCAATTAGACTTTATTGCTATTTGACTCTTTAGAGATACAGCGGGGAAGCAGGTCCTTCGGTCCACTGACGCCACAATGACCAGCGATCACCCCCTCACTAGCACATTAGGGACAATTTACAATTTACAGAAGCCAATTAACCTCCAAACCTGTACGTTTTTAGTGTGGGAGGAAACCAGAGCACTGGGAGAAAATGCATGCGGTCACAGGGAAAATGTACAAACCCCAGCAGACAGCACCCGACTCTACCGCTGCACCACTGTGCTGCCCCCTGTGCCTCCCACAGCACATTTTCATCTTAGCATTATAGTATCTCCCATAAGTGTCTCACAACAGAGGTCATAGGTTGAAGGTGAGGGTGGGAAAGATATAGTAGGAACCCAGGGCTGCCAACTCTCACGCTTTGAGCGTGAGAATCACGCATTTTAACTAATTCTCACGCCCTCACGCTGATCAGCAATTTCTCATGCTCTGTGGTGAGAAATTCCGTGATCAAAGAAAATTTCAAAACTTAGATAAACTGCATGGTCCGTGGGTGTTGGAGAGCCGGGGCTGAGGGAGGGATGGAAGCACAAGCAGCAGCGGAGACAGATGCGGACGGGGATCCGGGGCTGGCGAGTGTTTGCCTGGGGGACAGATGCCGGGGATCCGGGGCTGGCGAGTGTTTGCCTGGGCTGGCGAGTGATTGCAGGACTGGCGAGTGTTTGCCGGGGACAGATGCCGGGAACGGGGCTGGCGAGTGTTTGCGGGGCTGGCGAGTGTTTGCGGGGCTGGCGAGTGTTTGCGGGGCTGGCGAGTGTTTGCGGGGCTGGTGAGTGTTTGCGGGGCTGGCGAGTGTTTGCGGGGCTGGCGAGTGTTTGCGGGGCTGGCGAGTGTTTGCGGGGCTGGCGAGTGTTTGCCGGGGACAGATGCCGGGAACGGGGCTGGTGAGTGTTTGCCTGGGCTGGCGAGTGATTGCAGGGCTGGCGAGTGTTTGCCGGGGACAGATGCCGGGAACGGGGCTGGCGAGTGTTTGCGGGGCTGGCGAGTGTTTGCGGGGCTGGCGAGTGTTTGCGGGGCTGGCGAGTGTTTGCGGGGCTGGTGAGTGTTTGTGGGGCTGGCGAGTGTTTGCCGGGGACAGATGCCGGGAACGGGGCTGGCGAGTGTTTGCGGGGCTGGTGAGTGTTTGCGGGGCTGGCGAGTGTTTGCGGGGCTGGCGAGTGTTTGCGGGGCTGGCGAGTGTTTGTGGGGCTGGCGAGTGTTTGCCGGGGACAGATGCCGGGAACGGGGCTGGCGAGTGTTTGTGGGGCTGGCGAGTGTTTGTGGGGCTGGCGAGTGTTTGCCGGGGACAGATGCCGGGAACGGGGCTGGTGAGTGTTTGCGGGGCTGGTGAGTGTTTGTGGGGCTGGTGAGTGTTTGCGGGGCTGGTGAGTGTTTGTGGGGCTGGTGAGTGTTTGCGGGGCTGGTGAGTGTTTGTGGGGCTGGTGAGTGTTTGTGGGGCTGGTGAGTGTTTGCGGGGCTGGTGAGTGTTTGTGGGGCTGGTGAGTGTTTGTGGGGCTGGCGAGTGTTTGCGGGGCTGGCGAGTCGCTTGCTGCAGCTCCGGCCATGGAGCAACCTCAGTGGAAGCCTCAGGGTCCCTGGACCTCTGAGGAGTTGGAAGTGTCGCGCCGTTGCCGTGAGTGTCTCTGTGCCAAAGGGACAGAAACTCTCAAAGGGAGGCGGGGAGAGAGAGGGAAGGAGACAGAGAGGGGGTGAGAGGAGAGAGAGGGAGAGAATGGGGAGAGAGAGTGAGAGGGAGAGAGAGGGGGGAGAATGAGGTGGGAGAGGGGGGAAAGAGAGAGAGAGAGTGGTGAGAGGGAGGAGAGCGAGAGCTGGAAGAGAGGGGGTGGAGAGGGAGGAGAGGGTAGGAGAGAATGGAAGAGAGAGGGGTGGTAAAAGAGAGTGGGAAGAGGGAGAGGGGGAAAGAGAGAAACGGGGGAAAGAGAGAGAGAGAGATGGGGGCAAAGAGAAAGAGGAGTTAGAGACAGGAGAAAGAGAGAGAGAGCAAGGGGGAGAGTGAGGTGGGAGGGAGAAATGGGTGAGAGAGAGGGGAGAAAGGGGGAGAGAGGAGAGAGAGAGGGGGTGAGAGAGGGAGCAAGAGGGAGAGAGAGAGAGGGAGCAAGAGGGAGAGAGAGGGGGGAGGGGGGCGATAGAGGGAGGGAGAAAGAGAGAAAGTGGGGGAGAGAGGAGAGAGAGAGAGACGGAGAGGGGGGAGAGAGAGGAGAAAGGGGAGAGAGAAGAAAGAGGGGAAAGGGAGAAAAATGAGAGGGAAGGGGAGAGAGAGGGGGAGACAGGAGAGAGAGGGGAGAGAAAGAGAGGTGGAGAGAGAAGGGAGGGGAGGGAGAGGGGGACAGAGAAGATGGAGAGGGGGAGGGAGAGAGAGTGAGAGAGGGGGGGAGAAGAGAAAGGGGGAGAGAGAGAAGTAGAGAGAGAGAGGGGGAGAGAGAGAGAGAGAGGGAAGAGAGTGGGGGAGAGAGGGGAGAGTGAGGTGGGAGGGAGAGGGGGAAGAGAGAGAGAGAGGGAGAGAGGGGGGGGAGAGAGTGGGGGAGAGATGAGGGATAGAGAGGCAGGGATGCCAACTCTCATGCATTGAGTGTGAGAATCACGCATTTCGCCAAATTCTCACGCTGATCACAAATTTCTCATGCTCTGTCGTGAGAAATTCTGTGATCAATGAAAATTTCAAAACTCATATCAAGTGCATGGGCCATGGGTGTTGGAAGCAGAAGCAGCGACGGGGACAGATGCGGACGGGGAGCGGGGCTGGCGAGTGTTTGCCGGGCTGGCGAGTCGCTCACTGCAGCTCTGGCCATGGAGCAGCCTCAGTGCAAGGCGTCGGAAGCGTTGCGCCGCTGCCGTGAGAGTCTCTGTGCCACATTCGCCCAGGTGACCGGCATGGATCAGGCTGCGGCTCGGTGCATCCTGGAGGATAACCAGTGGCTGCTGGAAGTAAGTACCAAGCACTGGGTAGAAACGGTGGAAGATAGTGGCCTTCAAATGGGGGTGGTTGGAGAAAGCATCCTGCTTGCCTGCTCGATTTTCACTTACTGTAACTGCAGGAAAAATGTTCCCGATGTTGGGGGAGTTCAGAACCTGGGGTCACAGTTTAAGAATAAAGGGGGGGGGGCAGTTAGGACTGAGATGAGGACAAACTTTCTTCATGCAGAGAGTTGTGAATCTGTGGAATTCTCTGCCACAGAAGGCAGTGCAGACCAATTCACTGGATGTTTTCAAGAGAGAGTTACATTTAGTTCTTGGGGCTAATGAAATCAAGGGATATGGGGAAAAAACAGGAAAGAGGTACTGATTTTAGATGAATAGCCATGATCATATTGAATGGCAGAGCTGGCTCGAAGGGCCGATGGCCTATTCTGCACCTATTTTCTCGATCACTTGATTTTGAAGCATTCATGCATGGTGGAGGTATAATGTAGTCATAGAGTGATACAGTGTGAAAACAGGCCCTTCGGCGCAACTTGCCCACACCCGCCAACATGTCCCAGCTACACTACCTGCCTTTGGTCCATACCTCCAAACCTGTCCTATCCATGTATCAGTCTAACTGTTTCTTAAATGTTGGGATGGTCCCTGCCTCAACTACCTCCTCTGGCAGCTTGTTCCATACACCCACCACTGTTTGTGTGGATAAAGCTACCCCATAAAAAGTTACCTCTTAAAAATATTTCATGCAAAAAACATTGAAATCATACTTCTACAATGCACTAAAACATGATTTTAATACATCAAATTTCAAAACGTTCCTACCCTGGGAGGGGGGACACCCATCTTCCACACCCTCTCCCCACTCGGTTGCTCCACTCCCTCACCGGGTACCCCTAAGGCCAGTGATTAGTGATCGCTCAGCCTTCCCACTTTCAAAAACGCTCCGCAGCTCCTGGTTCAGACGGAGAGCACTGCCAGATGTAAGCGGGGAACTGAGGCCAGTTGTCCGTGATGTCTGGATCCCAATGCTCAGCGCTTCATGTTTCAGAGTTGGCTAATGTTATTGATTTTTAATTCGCCTGATGTAATTAGTTGACAAAACTTTAACTTATTAATCTGGAATATCCAGGGGGATGGGATAAGTGTAATATTAAAATATTAAAATGACATGCAAGGTGTCAGGCTGTCTGTCATAACATACAGCCCCGATAACCCATTATTTCCTTCAGTTAAATATTCGGAAAGTAGCACTGTTGTCATTTGCCACTCAACTATTATGTTTGTTTACCTCACTGACTATTTCTAACCCCCCCTCCCCGGTCGCTACGCTCCCTCGGGCTTGGTCTCTCGCAATTTCTCACTCCCAACTCTCACCCAATGTTGGCAGTCCTGGGAACCTGAGGGGCAGCTTTTTCACACAAAGGGTGGTGGGTGCATGGAACCAGCAGCCAGAGGAGATTGTTGAGGCAGGTACTATCGCAACGATTAACAAACATTCAGATATTTACATGGATAGGACAGGTTTTGATTAATATGGCCCAAATGCAGGCTGGTGGCACTAGTGTAGATGGGACATGTTGGTCAGCGTGGGCAAGTTGGGCCGAAGGGCCTGTTTCAACGCTGTATCACTCAATGATTCTAAGTATGGCAATTTTCTAAACCTAATATATTAAAACATACAAATATATATTGATAGACGTCTGAAGAGTGTCCCGACCTGAAATGTTGCCTGTCCAGTTTAGTTTTAGCTCAAGATCTGCAATCCCTTGTGTGACTGTATATTTATAATGTTTGATTCCCTACTTCCCCTAATATTCTTTTTTTAGCCATGTCTCAAAAATACGCAGTGTATCTGATTGCTCGCTATGTGCTTCACCCTCCATCTGGTTTTCTGGTTTTAGTCGGGACATTGTGTGCATTATTGTGTCTCTTGTCTTATTTTTAACTATTCTTTTTTACACTCTGTCCTATTATCCTGGCTATTTACGTTGTTTGTCACTTTACTTTGTCATGTGCTCCTCTTTCCATTTTTAATTTATACTCAAGTTTGATGAACTTTAGGCTTTTTAGAGAGACAGCACGGAAACAGGCCCTTCGGCCCACCGAGTCCATGCCGACCAGTGATCACCCTGTACACTCACACTATCTTACACACTAGGGGCAACGTACGATTTTTACTGAAGCCAATTAACCTACAAACCTGCACGTCTTTGGAATATGGGAGGAGACCGGAGCACCCGGAGAAAACCCACGCGGTCACAGGGAGAACGTACAACAGCACCCATTGTCAGGATTGAACCCGGGTCTCTGGCGCTGTAAGGCAGCAATTCAACCGCTTCCACCACTATACAGCTCCTGTGCTACCTGTAAATTTATTTCATCTCAGTTTAAAACCTTTGCCACCTCACTACTAACCCTCTCTGTTAGGACACTGATCTCACTCCAGCACAAGTAGAGCACTAGGCTGCCGTTTCCCATACTGTCATCAATGTCAGACTTCAATAAGGCAAACCTAAAGAAATCACTCCCCAACTTCCACCAACATGTGTCCTGCTGCACCAGAGGACCAAACACCCTCGACCACTGCTACACCACCATCAAGAATGCCTACCGCTCTATCCCTCGCCCTCACTTCGGTAAATCCGACCATACCGCGGTGCTGCTTCTTCCTGCCTACAGGCAGCAATTAAAGAGCGCACCCCCAGAGGTGAGGACAGTGCAGAGCTGGTCGGGGGGGGGGGGGGGCAGAGGAACAACTACAGGACTGTTTGGAGACTGGGCAATGTTCAAGGACTTGGCAACGGACTTGAACGAATACGCCACAGTCGTTACAGACTTCATTATGAAATGTGTGGAGGACTGCATCCCTACAAAAACCTTCCGAGTGTTTCCCAATCAGAAACCTTGGATGAACTGTGAGATCCGCACACTTCTGAAGACCGGACACCGGGCATTCATGTCTGATGATACAGTGGTCTACAAGAAGTCCAGATACGACCTTGGTAAGGTCATCAAAAAGGCCAAAAGAAAATTTTGTTCCAAGCTGGAGGATGAGACAGATGCTCGGCAGCTGTGGCAGGGACTGAATGCAATCACCTCCTACAAGGCGAAACCAGGAGGCAGCTCGAATGTCGGCGATACATCACTCCCTGATGAGCTCAATGCGTTTTACACACACTTTGATAGGGAGAACACCGATGTGCCTTCCCGAGCCCCCATTCGCTGTGATGGTATTTCAGTCTCAGTCACAGAGGCAGGAAATCCTTCAGAGGGGTGAACCCTCGAAAAGCATCTGGACCTGATGGCATACCTGGTCGTGTTCTAAAAACCTGTGCTGACCAACTGGCTGGAGCTTTTACGGACATTTTCAACCTGTCACTTCTGAGGTCTGAGGTTCCCACCTGCTTCCAAAGGGCATCAATTATACCGGTGCCCAAGAAGAGCAAGGTGACGTGCCTCAATGACTATCGACCTGTGGCACTAACGCCTGTGGTGATGAAGTGCTTTGAGAGGTTGATCATGGCACAAATCAACTCCTACCTCGACAAAAACCTGGTCCCACTGCAGTTCGCTTACCGCCACAACAGATCAACGGTGGATGCGATCTCGCTGGCCCTCCACTCCGCTCTGGACCACTTGGACAACAAAAACTCATATGTCAAGCTGTTATTCATCGATTACACCTCGGCATTTAATACTATCATCCCTTCCAAACCAAACTCGCAGAACTGGGTCTCTGCGCATCCCTCTGCAATTACATCCTTGACATCCTCATTCACAGACCACAGTCTGTTCGTATTGGTGGAAATGTGTCAGACTCGATAACAATCAGCACGGGAGCACCTCAAGGCTGCGTGCTCAGCCCCCTGCTGTATTCTCTCTATACTCATGACTGCCTGGCCGGTCATAGTATGAACTCCATCATCAAGTTCGCTGATGACACCACTTGTGGGACGTATCACTGATGGGGATGAGTCAGAGTATAGAAGAGAGATCGAGCGACTGTCCATATGGTGCCAGCACAATAACCTGGCCCTCAACACCAGCAAAACCAAGGAACTGATTGTGCACTTTGGAAGGAGTAGGATGGGGACCCACAGTCCCGTTTATATCAACGGGTCGATGGTTGAAAGGGTCAAGAGCTTCAAATTCCTGGGCGTGCACATCTCTGAAGATCTTTCCTGGTCCGAGAACACAGATGCAATTATTAAGAAAGCTCATCAGTGCCTCTACTTCCTGAGAAGATTACGGAGAGTCGGTCTGTCAAGGAGGACTCTCTCTAACTTCTACAGGTGCACAGTGGAGAGCTTGCTGACCGGTTGCATCGTGGCTTGGTTCGGCAACTTGAGCGCCCTGGAGAGGAAAAGACTACAAAAAGTAGTAAACACTGCCCAGTCCATCATCGGATCTGACCTTCCTAACATCGAGGGGATCTACCACAGTCGCTGCCTCAAAAAGGCTGGCAGCATCATCAAGGACCCACACCACCCTGGCCACACACTCATCTCCCTGCTACCTTCAGGTAGAAGGTACAGGAGCCTGAGGACTGCAACGACCCGGTTCAGGAATAACTACTTCCTCACAGCCATCAGGCTATTAAACTTGGCTCGGGTAAAGCTCTGAACATTAATACCCCTTTATCTGTCATTTGCACTTTATCGATTTATTCATTCTTGTGTGTAATTACGTTTATAATGGTATATGGACACACTGATCTGTTTTGTAGTCAATGCCTACTATGTTCTGCTGTGCCAAGCAAAGAAAGAATTTCATTGTCCTGTCAGGGACACATGACAATAAACTCTTTTGACTTTTGACTGACTTTGATCCCATCACCTCTACAGCCTCCAACCTTATCGTTCTCCAACCCTGCACTGCCCAGTTCTATCTCATTGCCAAACTCCACAAGCAGGACTGTCCTGCCCTGCAGACCCATTGTTTCAGCCTGCTCCTGCACCACCAAACTCATCTCCAAGTACTTTGATTATATCTTGTTCCCCCCCTGCCCAGTCTCGTCTGACCTACATCCAAGACACCTCACAGGCTATGCAACACTTCAAAAACTTTAAATTCATAGCAACTATTTCCTAATTTATACTACGTAGAGCTCAATGGGATGACGCAGTGGCATTGCGGTAGAGATGCTGCCTTACAGCGCCACAGACTCGGATTCCACCCTGACCACGAGAGATGTTTAAAAGGAGTTTGCACATTCTCCTTGTGACCGCCTGGGTTTTCTCCGCATGCTCCTGTCTTCCCCGTGCACTAGCACTATCCCACACACACTGGAAACAGTCTTTACAATTTCACTAAATCCAATTAACCTACAAACTTGTACATCTTTGGAGTGTGGGAGGAAACCGTAGCTCCCGGAGAACAACCCATGCGGTCAAGGGGAGAACGTAAAAACTCCATACAGACAGCACCCGTAGTCAGGATTAAACCCACGATTCTGTAAGGCAGCAGCTCTACCGCTGCGCCACTGTACTGCCCTTCTCTGTGACGCTACTCTTTTTCCCCGGGTTTTCCCTTGTATTATTTGCTGCCTTTTCGTTTCAAACTGATGTTTCTACCCGTCGTTAATTATTCCGGATGCTTATGCAGCCAGTTATTTTTAGCTGAGTGGAAGAGTGTGTGTGGTAAATTAGAAGCTAACACCGGTTTCCCGTGGACGTACGTACTGCTGCTCTCTTGCACTGATAATGACATCACTAAGTTTTCATTCCTCGCTGGGCTTAACTGCTGGGGGGTGTTGTCATGGTTTTGACCTGCAGGTTTATTCATCTGGCAATACATTGCTTAACTCCAGTTCAGATGGTTTGTGCTGTCAAACATGAACCTATGATTTTCAAACCCCACCGCTACCAATTGAGTTGCAGCCGAATTAATACTGAATAAATAAATACCTATCTATATTATTTAAAAAAATGCATTATTATCTGAAAGATTCATGGATTTTGGTTGTCAGAGAAACCATTAACATCACAGTAAACTCAATCATGCAATATTAGATGGCTCAGTGGTATAGTTGCTGCCGCTCAGCGCCAGAGGCCCTGGTTCAATCCTGACAACGGGTATTGTCTGTGTGGAGTTTGTACGTTCTCCAAGCGACCCCGTTGGTTTTTCTGGGGTTCCAGTTTCCTCCAATTTTCCAAAGACGTTTGGTTTGTAGGGATGATCGCTGGTCAATGTAGACTCGGTGGGCCGAAGGGCTTGTTTCCACTCTGTATCTCTAAAGTCCAAATTTGAGTATAAGGAGGCACTAGTAGTTAAAAAGCTATTGCCAATGTCATCACCTGGATATGAATGTAATACATTTTATGATGATGCTTCACTCAAACATTGCCACCTTTCAACCACCTTACTAGAGAAACAAGGAACTGCAGATGCTGGTTTGCAAATTACACAAAATGCTGGAGTAACTCAGCGGATCATGCAGCATCTCTGGAGCACACGGTAAGGTGATGTTTCAGGTCAAAGACCCTTCTATAGACTGATTGCTGGGGGAGGGGGAAGAAACATGGAATGGAGGAGGGGCAGGACAAAGCCTGGCAGGTAAAAGTTGAACATAGGCAAGGATGGGGGGGGGGGGGGGGGGGGGGGGAGATGGCTGGATGAAGGCCGGGGTTGAAATAACAGATGGTTGAAGACATGAGTTTGTGAATTGTGAAGCCAGAGGAGGGACTGTAGGTGTAGAGGAGGAAGTGGGTGGGAGAAATGTGCAAGTCTAAGTGGGGCACTGGGTAGCGGGGGGGGGGGGGGGGGGGGGGGGGGGGGGGGGGGGGGGGGGGGGGGGGGGGGGGGGGGGGGGGGGGGGGGGGGGGGGGGGGGGGGGGAGGGGGAAAGAGGCAGGTGTGAGGGAGAAGGGGCATTTCCACCATTAGACAGCATCTATAAGCTGGTCTAGCAACCACATCGGGCAATATTATGCCGAGATCCTGCGTTTTAGTCCCCTGTGACATTGGAGAGAGTTGACTGTAAGGTTTTGAATCAGATTGACGTCAATTCATTTCACCACAGCATGGTCTCCGAACCCATGGGATAAGCAGAATATATAATGTTCACAAATTATTCCCAGGCCAGCTTCCGAACCACCAGCGATTGCTGCGCTAAAAATGACTTAATTTGCAAAATATTTAATAGTTACAGCAGCAAACTTTCCATGATGAAGGGAGTATGGCATTTAGTGACATGGATATAAAATGCAAGTGGCCAACATGAAATGAGTTTTGGTTACCAATCTCAGGTTCACAGGGAATCTTTGATTAATTTTATGCAAGAACATGGCATTGAGATCATTGAGAAAACTATTCAAGACACTCTTGAACTATTTTAACAGAAGGCTGACTTAACCAGATGGAGAATATAGATGCATTATTTTGGTGATTAAAATGGTGAAATTCTTGCCTCTTCTCAAAAGAGGAGTAATATGGATATTGCCCGAACAGTCTGTGACCCAGAGACTGTGGCGCTCTGTATAAACGCCAAGTTTGCAGCACTGTGCATTGCTTTACGTGCCAGTCTGCAGCTGGTAGCACTTTGTTTCCGGGGGGGGAATGGATGCAGTCCACTGCCATTGGGTGCAGTTTGAATATGGGAGCAATACCATTGGCCAGGACTTACCGGCGGTCATTGCAGTGGCTGGTTTCTGCTTGTATAATGGCCGGCGCCGGTAAGCCATAAGGTAGTTCTTGATGAGAGGGGTTCACCGACGGGCTGTGTTGTGATCAGCACCGGGGACGGAGGCCGGGAGAGAGAGGAGGAGGTGTGCTGCTGTAAGACGGGCCCCCGCGCAATACCTACATTTCAGATCGAGACCCTTCAGTCTGAAGGGGTCTTGCTCCGAATCATCACCTATTCATGTTCCCTGGAGATCCTGCCTGGCCTGATGAGTTATTCTTGCATTTTGAGTCCTTATATGCAGTAATCTACTTGAGCTTGAACTGATTGTATCTATGCATGGTATATTTGATCTGTTTAGGTAACACTCAAAACTAAAAGACACAAAGTGCTTGAGTAAATCAGTAGGCAAGGCAACTTCTCTGGAGAACAAGGACAGGAGACATTTTGGGCTGAGCTCTTCTTCAGACTTTTTACTGTACCTCAGTACATGTGACAATAATAAACCTAAATCTAAACATGAGCACTTAGGTGCCGTAGGTTAATGAATGGATCCTAGGGCTATTTGATGTTCAGATGCAGATTATACTTTGATCATCGGTGGATATTTAGCAAGAACCTCATTCTGATAGACAAGATTGATGCTTTAGCACTGTGAAATAGCACAGGAATAAATTCAGGTTATTAGTATGAAATAATTCAATTTGAGTATCAAACTTTGGAATTGATTTCCACAGAAAAATAAAATATAGTGTAGCGGCGCCTGCTGGCACAAGCAGGTATCGAACACGGCATTGGGAAGCCGCGGTCACGTGACTCGGGACGGGCTGCTGTTTTCGCGCGGTTTCGCTTTCGCGCGGCAGTTGTTGATGTCAGACGGGTTTGTAAGGACCTGTGAATCAAGAAGTTTTGAAATAAATAAGTTAATAAAACTTGATTGTCGTTCTTGCGACCGCCAAATTGGTGACTCCAACCTGTCTAGCTGTCGTTAGACAAGCAAAGATCATGCGCTGAGTATCCATCATTTGAGTATAGGCGCAGGGAGGTTCTACTGCAGTTGTACAGGGTCTTGGTGAGACCACACCTGGAGTATTGCGTACAGTTTTGGTCTCCTAATCTGAGGAAAGACATTCTTGCAATAGAGGGAGTACAGAGAAGGTTCACCAAACTGATTCCTGGGATGTCAGGACTTTCATATGAAGAAAGACTGGATAGACTTGGGTTGTACTCGCTAGAATTTAGAAGATTGAGGGGGGATCTTATAGAAACTTACAAAAGCCTTAAGGGGTTAGACAGGCTAGATGCAGGAAGATTGTTCCCGATGTTGGGGAAGATTAAGGATAAGGGGGTAATCTTTTAGGACTGAGATGAGAAAAACATTTTTCACACAGAGAGTGGTGAATCTCTGGAATTCTCTGCCACAGAAGGTAGTTGAGGCCAGTTCGTTGGCTATATTTAAGAGGGAGTTAGATGTGGCCCTTGTGGCTAAAGGGATCAAGGGGTATGGAGAGAAGGCAGGTACGGGATACTGAGTTAGATGATCAGCCATGATCATATTGAATGGCGGTGCAGGCTTGAAGGGCCGAATGGCCTACTCCTGCACTTATTTCCTATGTTTCTATGTTTCTATGCAGGAAGACTACGTTCCCGCAGAATCGGCCAGCACGAGCCAGGGCTCACCGGGCTTCAAACTACCTTTGTTTTGTCCGGATCAACTTCAGGTGTGGATCGCCCACGTTGAGGCACAGTTCCACCTGCGCCGCATAATTGCGGACGACACCATGTATTTTTATGTGGTAGGAGCTCTGCCACAGGACTGTGCCTCGAGGCTGTTGCCTTACATCAGTGACCCGCCGACGATCGTTAAGTACGAAGGTCTGAAGGTCTCAGTCGCAGAGACAGGGCGGCAAAGATCCTACACATGGACCGTGTCGGCGATCGGCGCCCATCCACCATCATGGCAAAGATGCTAGCTCTGATTGACGGGCACCACACATGCCTGCTCTTCGAACAGGTGTTCCCAGAGCAGATGCCCGACGAAGTTCGCCTGATGCTGGCCGCGGCTGACTTCAGCGATCCCCAGCACCTCGCAGAGAGAGCCGACGAGTTGTGGGCCCACAGACGGCGGAACGTTTGTGCCTTCACCCGCTCCCCCGTCACGGCACGGGTGCAACTGAGACGACATCGAGAGGAAGAGGAAGCCCAGCCCAGCGCCGAAGGAGCATCGCCGCTACCAGTGGTCTACAGCTGACGACGTTGGTGCTACTACCATCTCCGCTACAGTACCGAAGCCCGAAGATGCCGAAGCCCCTGTTCGTTTCAGGGAAATGCCTCGGCCGATCGCCCATAGAGGCGAACGTGATCGGCCCAAACGAACGCCTCTACTTCCGCGATAGCCACTCCGGCCACTGTTTCCTGGCGGACTCCGGTGCCCATGCCAGCATCCTGCCTCCGAGCGCCCGAGATACTCGCGTCGGTAAGGTACGACCCGTCCTCTCAGCTGTAAACGGGAGTGACATTCGCACTTACGCTACGTGGACCCTGGACTTAAATTTCGACTCCCACCCGTACAGGTGGAAGTTCACAGTTGGCGGCGTCGCCCAGCCGATATTGGGGGCCAATTTCTTGCGCGCGTTCTCCTTGTTAGTCGATGTGCGAGGCGGACGCATGGTCCCTGTGTCGGACCTGTGCCCTGCCAAGCCGCGCAATCCGTCCACGCCCCTACAGCAACTTGACGAGGTAGCTGAGATCCAGCAACCTTTCGCAGCCCTGCTCGCTGACTTCCCAGGGTTGTTCACGCCCCGGTTCAACGGGGCCGCGCCCCGTCATGGCGTGGTCCACCACATTCCCACCGAGGGCCCACTGGTACGCGCCCGGGCGCGCCGCCTCCCGCCCGATAAACTGTGCATCGTACGAGACGTGTTAAGGCTTATGGAGGACGTGGAGATTGTCCGGCGGTCGGGTAGCCCTTGGGCTTCCCCGCTGCACATGGTGCCCAAAACGTCCGGGAGTTGGACACCTTGCGGTGATTATAGGCGTTTAAACGCGGTAACCACAGCAGATCGGTACCCAGTCCCGAACATCCAGGATTTCTCGGTTGATCTGGAGGGCACAACCTTCTTCTCGAAAGTCGACCTTATCCGCAGGTATAATCAAATTCCGGTCCATCCCGCCAACATCCCTAAGACGGCCACCATCACCCCTTTCAGCCTTTTCGAATGGCTAAGAATGTCTTTTGGCCTGAAGAACGCCACTCAGGCATTCCAAAGGTTAATGGATCAGGTCAGTCGGGGTTTGCCGTTCATATTCATCTACCCCTGGTGGCCAGCATCTCGGAGGCAGAGCACGTCAGGCATCTCCGCCTGCTCTTCGAACGGCTGCGCAAACACGGGTTAGTGATCAACCCTGCGAAGTGCCAGTTCGCATCGCACTCCATTTCCTTTTTGGGTCACAGCATCACCTCCCATGGCGCACAGCCGCTGCCCGAGAAGGTCAACACAATCCCTCACTTCCCGAGGCCTCTACCCGTCAAGGGCCTGCAAGAGTTCATCGGAGTGGTCAATTTCTACTACCGATTCGTCCCGTCAGCAGTCGCGTAATGTGGCCGTTGTTCCAGTGCCTAGCAGGTAAGCATAAGGGCCTAGTCTGGTGCAAGGAGGCCGAGATGGCTTTCTGATGGCTAAGACCGTGCTGGCCAACGCCACCATCCTAGGGCATCGGCCCCAACGGTCCTCACCGTGGACGCATCTGGCGACACGGTGGGTGCTGTCCTCGAACAGCGGGTAGGTAGCCGCTGGGTGCCGCTGCCGTTTTTCAGCAGGCAGCTGCGGGCCCCCGAGATCAAGTACAGTGCTTTCGATCGGGAGCTCCTCGCGCTTTACCTAGCGATCCGCCATTTCCGTTATTTCATGGAGGAGCGCGCGTTTACCGCATTCACGGACCACAAGCCAATCACGTTCGCTCTGAATAAGGTGTCAGATCCCTGGTCCGCCCGGCAACAGCAAGCACCTTGCCTACATATCCAAGTTCACATCTGACATTCGGCATGTGGCGGGGAAGCTGAGCGTTGTGGCTGACGCGCTGTCCCGTCTGGCAGCCCCTGAGGTTTCCGCTTTAAGCCAAGGTGTGGATCGCACGGAGCTGGCCGCTGCCCAACAGGCTGATGCCAGCATGGAGGATTACCGCAATGCTGAATCGCCCCTTATACTGGCTGAGGTGCCCCGCGGCGCCGCCGGCGTGCGGGTCCTTTGCGATGTCTCGACGGGCAAAGCCCGCCCCATTGTCCCGATTGCCTGGAGGCGTCGGATTTTCAACACCATCCACAGCCTAGCGCACCCGTTCATTCACGCCACCTCTGCCCTGGTCGCAGCCAAGTTCGTCTGGCACGGGTTGCGAAAGCAGGTCGCAGCATGGGCCCATTCTTGTATCCCTTGTCAGACTTCCAAGGTGCAGAAGCACGTGCGCACGCCCATGCAGGATTTCATCTTTCCGGCAGCAGGTTCCTGCACATCCATGTCAAACTGGTGGGTCCCTTGCCGTGTTCGTGTGGGGCTACTCACTTACTCACTATCGTAGACAGGTTTACCTGGTGGGCGGAGGTGATACCGTTAACTGATACCTCCGCTGAGGCTTGTGCACGGGTCATTGTCTCCCATTAGATTGCTCGTTTCGGGGTCCCTTCAGATAATACTAACAATCGCGGGGCAGTTCACGTCCTCCCTGTGGTGTCGTATGGCGCAGTTGTACGGCACGAAGGTGAACCAGACCTCCGCGTATCATCCGGAGTTGAACGGTTTAGTTGAGCGTTTCCACAGACACCTCAAATCGGCGTTGAAGGCTCGGCTCACCGGCCCCGATTGGGTTGACCAGTTGCCTTGGGTTCTCCTAGGCATTAGAACTACGCCTAAGGAAGACCTCAACGCCTCCTCGGCCGAGCTGGTTTACGGCTCGGTTTTGCGGGTACCTGGGTATTTCCTGCCCGTCACCCAGGATCAGGAGGTCCTGGCTTCGACGTGCGGGTGTGCGTGTTGGTCCCGGTTCCCACTTCCCGACACGGGTCGTCCGCGCTGCATGTGCCTACTATGTTACGGGATTGTGCTTATGTTTTCCTTCGTAGGGATGCTCACCGCTCGCCGTTACAGCGAGTGTACGAAGGTCCGTACAGGGTGCTGAGGACTGGTACCACGATGTTCACGTCGGACATGGGTGGCAGGGAGTAGTTTGTCTCCATCAGCCGCCTTAAGCCAGCACATGTCGACGAGGATAGCCCGTGGCGTAGAGGGCGTCCGCTCTACGTTTTGTCGCCCTCTGTACCTGTAACCCCCGGTTATGTTTCACCGGTCCACTCTGTTACGCCCGTCTCTCGTTCGTGTTTGTCGTGTCCCTTCGGTTCTGTTTTGCCAGCCCCTACTTTTACGCTCTCGCCCCGCGATCTCAAACTACGCGTTCCGGTCGAACCGTCCGTTTACCCGTGCGTTTCCGTACTGGGGATTCTGGGGGGGTGGCATGTAGCGCCGTCTGCTGGCACACGCAGGTATGGTACCCGGCATTCGGAAGCCGCCATCACGTGACTCGGGAGGGGCTGCTGTTCTCGCGGCAGTTGTGTGCTGACCACCGTTGTGGCCAGACGTGTTCATAAGGACCTGTGAATCAAGAAGTTATTTTCGAAATAAATAAGTTAATAACACTTGATTGTCGTTCTTGCGACCGCCAAAATAGGTCAATTATATAGAGAAAATAAGAAACTTTCAGAATTGAACTCTCACTGATAACAGCCATTAGTTTCTAATCATTTTTTTGAAATTCTGTTTTGTGCCAATACTGCCATCAGCACCACGTTTACGCCTGGAACACGGTTAATTCAAATTACAATGGTGCCAAATGTCTTGGTCACAGCAGGATCATTATTGACATTGATTATGCAATTAGTCATGTCTTGGAAATTCGCCATTTACTGTCATCATGCTTTTACTATAACTATGTTTATTGACACTTGGACAAGTACACGAATAGGAAAGGTTTAGAGGGATATGGGAAAAATGCAGGCCAATGGGACTAGCTTAGATGGATATCTTGGTTGCATGGACGAGTTGGGCTGAAGGGCCTGTTGCTGTTCTTTATGACGCTATGACTCTCTACGTTAATTTAAAAGTGCAAATCAACTAACAATGATTTATCTGTTGTGGCATAAGTGCTGAGGAATTACAGCAAGTGCGGCAGACTGTCAGCATAATCTCCAACAAAATGTCCAATTTGTAATCCTGAATTTAGAGTCAGTTACACAGTCCAAACGCTATAGTTCAGTATGTATTTCATAGCCAATTCTCATCCTTTGATCTCATCTGAAAGGTATTACACAAATTAGCAATATTAATATAATAATTTTAATTTACTTTATTTGACAAATATGAATTTAAACTGGCTCCAGAGTGGAAAGGAGTTAACACTTTCAACCTTTGGGCAGCACAGTGGCACAGCGGTAGACTTGCTACCTCACAGCGACAGAGACACAGGTCCAATCCTGACTATGTGTGCTGAAATTAGTTTAGTTTAGTTTATTGTCACATGTACAGAGGTACAGTGAAAAGCATTTTTGCTTCGTGCTATCCAGACAGTGAAAAGACTATACATGATTACCATCGAGATGTCCAGAGTGTACAGACACAGGATAAAGGAAATAACGCTTAGTGCAAGATAACATCTAGTAAAGTCCAATAAAGATAGTCCGAGGGTCTCTGATGAGGTAGATGGTAGCTCAGGACCATTTTCTGGTTGTTGAGAGGATGGTTCGGTTGCCTGATAACAGCTGAGAAGAAACTGTCCCTGAATCTGGAGGAAATTTCTTTTCTTCTTGAATAATGAGAGAGGGGATTTTCCCTGGGTGCTCTGGTTTCCTCCCACATTCCAAAGATGTACAGGTTTGTAGCTTAATTGGCTTTTGTAAATTGTAAATTATCCCTAGTGTGTCGGATAGTGCTAGTGTACTGGGTGATTAATGGTCGGCGTGGACTCAGTGGGCCAAAGGGCCTGTTTCCACACTATCTCCAAGCTAAACTAAACTAGCTAGGTTGACCATATCCTTCCTTTATTATAATATTGAGGGCAGAAATCCTGTACTGAATCCACAGCTTTGTTTGTTAAGAGTCCAACCGCTGTAAGGGGGAATAAAAAGGTTATTTTGATGATTTATCCTAATACCTTTTGTCATCAAGTAATATTATTTTCCGCTATTATTTTAATTGCTTTTTAAATGGTTCCCAGATTCATTGATGTATTATTATTTGAAAATTTAATTGCTCATTTGTGCAGTGTTTACTTGTACATTTTTCTTCGGGCAGTGTTGTACTGAAGGCCCCAGCTATTTTTTTATGCTTCCACAATAGTAATATTTGAGTAATAGGTTTTGTGTTATTTATTTCCCTTTTCAGTATTCCGAATTAACTGATGTAATAAATTCCTTTGTACCTCATGGCTTCCTGATGTTTTAGGTCTTAATTACTATTTTCAGGAGGAAGATTATTCATTGGTACATCTTTCATTTGATCAAGTGTTAATTGCTCTCAGTGATATTGTTTCATGGAACATATAACATTACAGCCCTTCAGCCCACAATGTCTGCCAAACATAATACCAGGTCAAACTCATCTCCTCCGCCTGCATGCTCATAAGCTCATAAGTTATAAGAGCAGTATTAGGCCTATCAAGTCTACTCAAAGGACAAAGGACATTTATTGTCACATGTACCAATTGGTGCAGTGAAATTTGTGTTGCCATGCAGCGCACAAGTAAGAAAAACACAACACTATAGAATTGAGCATAAAACATGAAACATCCCCCACTGCAGAATCAACGTTTCCCACTGTGAGGAAAGGCAATAAAAGGTCAGTCATTCAGTCCGCCATTCAATCATGCCTGATCTATCTTTTCCTCTCAACCCCATTCTCCTGTCTTCTTCTCCTAACCCGACACCCTTACTAATCAGGAATTTGACAATCTCCACCGTAAAACTATCCATTGACTTTGCCCCCACCGCCGTCTGTGGCAATGAATTCCACAGATTCACCACCCTTTGACTAAATAAATTCTTCCTCATCTCTTTTCCAAAGGTACCCTTTTATTCTGATGCTATGACCTCTGGTCCTAGACTTACCCACTAGCGGAAACATCCTCTCCACATCCACTCTATCCAGGCCTTTCATTATTCGGTAAGTTTCAATGAGGTCTCTCCTCATCCTAAACTCCAGTGTGTAGAGGCCCAGTGCTGACAAACACTCCCTTGATCCATATCCCTCCATTCCCTGTATATCCACATGCCCATATAAAACCCCCTTAAACATATAACATAGAATTGCACAGCACAGGAACAGGCCCTTCATTCCACACTGTCTGTGTCAAATATGATGCCAAGTGAAGATGTAGATACATGAAAGTGCAGATGCTGGTTTAAAAAAAAGACACAAAGTGCTGCAGTAACTCAGCAGATCAAGCAGCATCTCACATATGGAATTTGTGTGGAACGTGTGTCAAACGTGTGTGGAACAAGCTGCCAAAGGAGGTAGTTGAGGCAGGTACTATCACAACGTTTAAGGAACATTTAGACCGGTGCATGGACAGAACAGGTTTAGAGGCATATTGGCCACACAAAATGCTGGAGAAACTCAGCGGGTACAGCAGCATCTAAGGAGCGAAGGAGATGGGCGACGTTTCGGGTCGAGACCCTTCTTCAGACTGGTCAGGGATCAGGGAAACGAGAGATATAGACGGTGATGTGAGAGATAAAGAACAATGAATGAAAGATATGCAAAAAGTATCGATGATAAAGGGAACAAGCCATTGTAAGCTGTTTGTGGTGTGAAATGAGAAGCTAGTGCGACTGGGTGGGGGAGGGAGATAGAGATAGAGGGAATGCCAGGGCCCGAGGGCTGAGGGAGAGGTGGGAGGGGGAGGAGACAGCAGGGGTTAACAGAATTGAGAAAATTCAATGTTCAAGCCCAAAGGATGCAAACTCCCGAAGCGGAATATGAGGTGCTGTTCCTCCAACTTGCGGTGTTGCTCACTCTGGCCATGGAGGAGGCCCAGGACCGAGAGGTCGGATACGGAATGGGAGGGGGAGTTGAAGTGCTGAGCGACCGGGAGGTCGGGTTGGTTTTTGCGGACCGAGCGGAGGTGTTCGGCGAAACGATCGCCAAGCCTCCGCTTGGTCTCACCGATATAGATCATCTGGCATCTGGAGCAGCGGATGCAGTAGATGAGGTTGGAGGAGGTGCAGGTGAACCTCTGTCGGACTGGAAGGACTGCTTGGGTCCCTGAAAGGAGTGGAGGGGGGAGGTGAAGGGACAAGTATTGCATTTCTTGCGGTTGCAAGGGACAGTGCCCGGGAAGGAGTAGAGCGGGAGGGAAGGGAAGCATTGACAAGGGAGTTGCGGAGGGAGCGGTCTTTGCGGAAGGCAGACAGGGGGGGAGATGGAAGATGTGGCGGGTGGAGGGGTCACGTTGAGGTGGCAAAAACTGGCGGAGGACTATCTGTTGTATTTGCCGGCTGGTGGGGTGAAAGGGACCAGGGGGACTCTGCCCTGTTTGCGAGTGGGGGAATGGGGAGAGAGGGCAGTGTTGCGGGGTATGGAGGAGACCCTGGTGCGAGCCTGACTCCACAGCTACCTGGACTACTCTTCCTCCCACCCTGCTTCCTGTAAGGACTCCATCCCCTATTCCCAATTCCTTCGTCTACGCCGCATCTGCTCCCAGGGTGAGGCGTTTCACACCAGGTCATCACAAATGGCCTCATTCTTCAGAGAACGGGGATTCCCTCCCCACTATTGATGAAGCTCGCACCAGGGTCTCCTCCATACCCCGCAACACTGCCCTCTCTCCCCATCCGCAAACAGGGCAGAGTCCCCTGGTCCTCACCTTTCACCCCACCAGCCGGCAAATACAACAGATAGTCCTCCGCCAGTTTCGCCACCTCCAACGTGACCCCTCCACCCGCCACATCTTCCCATCTCCCCCCCTGTCTGCCTTTCGCAAAGACCGCTCCCTCCGCGACTCCCTTGTCAATTCTTCCCTCCCCTACTCCTGCAACCGCAAGAAATGAAACACTTGTCCCTTCACCTCCCCCCTCCACTCCTTTCGGGGACCCAAGCAGTCCTTCCAGGTCCGACAGAGGTTCACCTGCACCTCCTCCAACCTCATCTACTGCATCCGCTGCTCCAGATGCCAGATGATCTATATCGGTGAGACCAAGCGGAGGCTTGGCGATCGTTTCGCCGAACACCTCCGCTCGGTCCGCAAAAACCAACCCGACCTCCCGGTCGCCTCAGCACTTCAACTCCCCCTCCCATTCCGTATCCGACCTCTCGGTCCTGGCCTCCTCCATGGCCAGAGTGAGCAACACCGCAAGTTGGAGGAACAGCACCTCATATTCCGCTTGGGGAGTTTGCATCCTTTGGGCTTGAACATTGAATTTTCTCAATTCTGTTAACCCCTGCTGTCTCCTCCCCCTCCCACCTCTCCTCAGCCCTCGGGCCCTGGCATTCTCTCTATCTCTATCTCCTCCCCCACCCTAGTCGCACTAGCTTCTCATTTTCACACACAAACAGCTTACAATGGCTTGTTCCCTTTATCATCGATACTTTTTTGCATATCTTTCATTCATTGTTCTTTATCTCTCACATCACCGTCTATATCTCTCGTTTCCTTGATCCCTGACCAGTCTGAAGAAGGGTCTCGACCCGAAACGTCGCCCATCTCCTTCGCTCCTTAGATGCTGCTGCACCCGCTGAGTTTCTCCAGCATTTGTGTAACCCTCGATTCTCCAGCATCTGCAGTTTCTTCGTTAACAGGTTTAGAGGCATTAGGCCAAATGCAAGCAGGTGGGACTAGCGTAGATGGGACATGTTGTTTGGTGTGGGAAGTTGGGGCAAAGGGCCTGTTTCCACACTGTATGACTCTATGACACACAGCTATTTGATTTAACCTCCCGGCCACCCATTCACACATTGCAACTTTGTGTAATATAGGAGTTGGATCAGAGACACGGTCTGTAGTGTGTTACAATATTGATCAGTTCCCAGGGCCAGATTTCCAGAGGATAAATGAGAACATGAATGGGTCTGCCAACAGATGAAAATTGCTGTGAAGTCCCTCGGCAAGAATGTAGAATGATCACTGGAACTGAATAACGGGGGGGAAATGAGGTAATACGATGGCATCCATTCAGCATTAACAATCACAGAAAACATAGGAAAAAAATAGGTGCAGGAGTAGACTATTCAGCCCTTCGAACCAGCTCCACCATTCAATATGATGATGGTTAATCATCTAAAATCAGTACCCCGTTCCTGTTTTTTTCCCCACATCCCTTGATTCCTTTAGCCTATACAGCTAAATCTAACTCTCTCTTGAAAACATCCAGTGAATTGGCCTCCACTGCCTTCTGTGGCAGAGAATTCCACAGATTCACAACTCTCTGACTGAAAGTCTCCACTTTGCTTAACCCTTCCTTTCTCGCTTCCAATCAGAGTCATAGAGAGTCATAGATTCATACAGCATGGAAATGGACCCTTCAGCCCAACGTGCCCACACCGACCAACATGGCCCGTCTACACTAGTCCCACCTGCCTGCATTTGGCCCATATCCTTCTAAGCCCTCAATTGATTGATTAAAAGGTATGGCGGGCAAAGGTCCTTCTGAATCCATGCCGACCATCGATCGACCACCCGTTCACACTAGTTGTACCTTATCGCACTTGTGCATCCACTCCCTGTACACGAGGGAGCATTTTTACAGAGGCCAATTGACCTCCAATCCCGCACATCTTTGGGATGGGGGAGGGAAACTGCAGTATAATCCAACATCTCTGAAGAACATGGATAGGCGACATTTCAGGTCAGGTTCCTTAGTTGGATCCCAGCATCTGCAGTTCCTTGCGTCTCCATACAATGTCTTAAAGTTGTTCATGTGTGCTACACTCTGTTTACTAAAGATTCCAGTCAGCAGGTGCTGACATGGGGGCATTTTGTGAAGATATTCTTTCACATATCTTGAAGAATGTGGAAACAAAGAACTGCAGCTGCTGGTTGATGCCAAAGATAGACACAAGGTGCTGGAGTAACTCAATGGGTCAGGCAGCATCTCTGGAGAAAAAGGATGGGTAACATTTTGGGTAGAGACCTTTCCTTTGACCCAGATATCTTTCCAAATTATTCTGTAAAATGGTTCAGCGAAGATTTGTGCTTGAGTGACTCATGCTGTTTGGTTTGGATTAGCGCAAGTTAGTTGGTAAATTTTACATTCTAAGATTTATTATTTACATGTGCATGAATTTTTGAACAAATATAGCCAGATTCCCCCATATTCCTTCCCTAGCTTCCATTGAAATGAAGGTAAAAACCTCAGGACACAGTGACTCAATTCTAGCCGACTTGTGCACCTTAAAATCAGAGTTTGATTTCACTCTCTAGAATATTTGTAAATATGATTTAGTCAATAGACAATAGACAATAGACAATAGGTGCAGGAGTCAGTCACCACCATCGAGCCAGCACTGCCATTCAATGTGATCATGGCTGATCATCTCCAATCAGTACCCCATTCCTGCCTTCTCCCCATATCCCCTGACTCCGCTATTTTTAAGAGACCTATCTAGCTTTCTCTTGAAAGCATCGAGAAAACCTGCCTCCACCACCCTCTGAGGCAGAGAATTCCACAGACTCACCACTCTCTGTGAGAAAAAGTGTTTCCTCGTCTCCGTTCTAAATGGCTTACTCCTTATTCTTAAACTGTGGCCCCTGGTTCTGGACTCCCCCAACATCGGGAACATGTTTCCTGCCTCTAGTGTGCCCAAGCCCTTAACAATCTTATATGTTTCAATAATATACCCTCTCATCCTTCTAAACTCCAGAGTGTACAAGCCCAGCTGCTCCATTCTCTCAGCATATGACAGTCCCGCCATCCCGGGAATTAACCTTGTAAACCTATGCTGCACTCCCTCAATAGCAAGAATGTCCTTCCTCAAATTAGGGGACAAAAACGGCACACAATACTCCAGGTATTGTGTCATAGAGTCATAGAATCATCCGGCCATGGTAACAGGCCCTTTGGTCCAAAGTCCATGTCGACCAACATGCCCCTTCTACATTAGTCCCACCTGCCTGCATTTGGCCCATATCCCTCTAAGCTTTTCCTATTCATGTAGCTGTCCAAATGGCTTTTAAATGCTGTTATAGTACCTGCCTCAACAACCTCCTCTGGCAGCTCGTTCCATATACCCATCACCTTCAGAGCGAACAAGTTGCCTCTCAGTTTCCTATTAAATCTTCCCCCTCTCACCATAAACCTATTCTCCCTCGTACTTGAATCCTCTTCTCTAGGTAAAAGACTGTGCATTCATGCTATCTATTCCTCTCATAATCTTATATACCTCTGTAAGATCACCCCTCATTCTCTTGCGCTCCAGGGAATAGAATCCTAACCTGTCCAATCTCTCCCTATAGCTCAGGCTCCCCACGTCCTGACAGCATCCATTGTAAATGTTCTCTGCACTCTTTCCAGCGTAACTTAGATACCTGGATAAATATCACTTAATGAATCACTGCAGCATCTCTGGTGGAGGATTACTCCTTCATTAAGACCTCAGAATATGGCACTGAATTTGGAGCATTGAACATGTGATGTATTGAAGCTGATGTTTAGTTAGTTTGGTTTTGTTTAGAGTTACAGTGTGGAAATAGGCCTTTGGGCCCACCAAGTCCGCACCGATCAACGATCACCCGTATACCAGTTCTAACCTACACTGTAGGACCAATTTTATTTTTTACAGGAGCCAATTAACCAACAAATCTGCAGGTCTTTGGAGTGTGGGAAGAAACCCACGCGATCACAGGTTGAACGTACTAACTCCTTCCAGGCAGCACCCATAGTCAGGATCAAACCCGGGTCTCTGGCATTGTGAGGCAGCAGCTCTACCTCTGTACCACCGTGTAGGGAGTGGATGCAAAAGTGGGATAACATAGAACTAATTAAAAATTACTTATGCTATTGATTACACTGAGTATAAATTAAAATTGATTTTCCTCTACATGAATCCTCGTCTGCATCTGCATTTGTTTTTATTTGTCTATTTGTGTCTGATCTGAAAATGGGCTGAAAGATCAAAGCCCATGCTGGAAATCAGTCACAATGCAAAAACCAGTTCTGACTATGGAGAAATTCACAACAGCTGGCTAAACTGTTCCCAGGGTGATAAAGAAGGAACTGCAGATGCTGGAAAATCGAGGGTACACAAAATGCTGGAGAAAGTCAGCGGGTACAGCAGCATCTATGGAGCGAAGGAGATAGGCAACGTTTTGGGCCGAAACCCTTCTTCAGACTGATGGGGAATCGAGGGTACACAAAATGCTGGAGAAACTCAGCGGGTGCAGCAGCATCTATGGAGCGAAGGAGATAGGCAACGTTTCGGGCCGACACCCTTCTTCAGGGTGAACTCATTGCACCTTCATTCAGTTAAATTTCAGTTTCCATCAGCTTGCTTTTGATTCAGTTCCCAGAAAGCATATGTTAATTGGACTGGATTTAGCAAGGTGCAACTCACCTCTGGAAAAGGGACATTCAGTTTACATTCTGAATATTGACCTCTTGCAGTTAAATCAGGAAGCATTAAGAGAATAATGGGAGCAGCACAGTGGTGCAGCGGTAGAGTTGCTACCTTAAGCCCCTGTCCCACTTAGGAAACCTGAACGGAAACCTCTGGAGACCTTGCGCCCCACCCAAGGTTTCCGTGAGGTTCCCGGAGTTTCTGGTCACTGTCCCTAACAGTCGAATGTGGTTTCCGCATAGTCGAGGCTTCTTCTATGTTCCTGCGATTATTTCAACAAATTCAAAACCGGCCTCGACTAAAAATAGTTTGCCGTTTGGTTGAAGCCAGTGGAGTGGGGTCGCTATTTACTTACAGCAATCTCCTTCGCTGACCGGCCATTTTGATTGGCTCATTGGGGCTTTCAGGGTTTTCAGGACCTAGAAGATCCGCCGGCAGGTAAAATGCCCGCTAACTTTATTAAACTTCTTAAAACTGCCTCCACTCCTTGTCTCCACACCTTCTCCCCCCTCTTCTCTCCCCCGTCTCTCCCCTTCTCTCCCCTTCTCTCTCTCGATCTCTCTCCCCTTCTCTGTCCTTCTCTCCCCTTCTTTCCCCTTCTTCACCTCCCCTCCGCCCTCTCTAAAGGACTTACCGTGCTCTGTGGCAGCTGTTTACCTTCCTCTTTATTGCGCAGACAGCGCTCCTCAGCTCTCCCTGGCCCCCTCCTTCGCGATGTGCTTGTGTGTGTGTGTGCGGTCGGTAGCAAAGATCCCATAGGAGCTTTGGTCGGTAGATGCAGCTCACGCTTCGGTCGAGGCTTTCCAGGCGAGTGACCAAAACCTCTGGCGACTCATGGAAACCTTGGGTGGGGAGCAGGGTCACCAGAGGTTTCCGTTCAGGTTTCCTAAGTGGGACAGGGGCTTTACAGCGCCATAGACTTGGGTGTGATCCTGACTACTGTTCGGCACAACTTGTTGGGCCGAAGGGCTAGCTTCCACGCTAAATCTCTAAAGTCTATATAACATGAATGTTGGAAAGTTGCAATAAAGATTATAATATTTTTTTTATTATTGTAGTTTGATTGATTGATTGAAAGATTGAAGCAGCCCCTTCAGCCCACTGAGTCCATGCCGGCCATCGATCACCCATTCACATTAGTTCTATGTTATTCCACATTTGCATCCACTCCCTACACATTCGAGGCAATTTACAAATGCCAAATAACCCACAAACTCACATGTCTTTGGGATGTGGGAGAAAACCGGAGCAGCCGCTGGAACCACACGCGATTATAGGGAGAACAAGCAAACTCCACACAGACAGTGCCCGAGACCAGGATTGAACCAGGGTTTCTGGCGCCGTTAGGCAGCAGCTCTACTGGCTTCGCGACTGTGCCACCAACAACATTTAAAAATGTAAATGGTTAATATTTCTTGAATGTGTCCATTCAATAAAAAATATTATTTGGTCTTTTGTGGTTTTCTCCGGGTGCTCCAGTCTCATCCCACATTCCAAAGACGTGCAGGTTTGTTAGTTTATTGGCTTCTGTAAATTGTCCCTGGTGTGTAGGGAGGAAATGTGTATGTGGGATAACATAGAACTAGCGTGAACGAGCGATCGGTGGTCGGCATGGAGACAATGGGCCCTGGGGCCTGTTTTCACGCTGTATCTCTAAACTAAGTATAAGATGAATCTGCATGTGCAAAATTAATCGGAGTAAGGAAATACTAATGATCTAACCTGCTACAAGCCAATCAAGTTGCCCTAACGTTTAAACATAACAAGCACTTCCTAACTAGAAGGTTGAACATTCTAACAGCATATGACACTGGTGAAAAAACATAAGATGTGACATTGCATAATAAATATTCATAACGTGATTAACAAATATAATGTGAAATTACGTACTCAGCTGCCAGGATAAAACCACATTGCCAACTAAAGTGCCATTTATAATTAAGGTGGTGAATTAAATAGCAAAGGCAATATCACCCAGGCAGCCATCAGTAAAATAAACTATTCAACTCTGCTAGAGTCATAGAGTCATACAGTGTGGAAACAGGCCCTTCAGCCCAACTTGCCCACACCGACAAACATGCCCAACCCACACCAGTCCCACCTGCCTGCGTTTGGCCCATATCCTTCTAAACCTGTCCCATCCACGTACCTGCCTAAATGTTTCTTAAATGTTGCGATAGTACCTGTCTTAACTATCTTCTGCAGCAGCTCATTCCATCCACCCTCCACCGTTTGTGTGAAAAAGTTACCCCCCATGTTCCTCTTAAATCTTTTCCCCCTCGCCTTAAACGTATGTCTTCTGTGATATAGCAGAATAGACTTTGGACTTTAGAAAGACATCTTGGAAACAGGTCCTTCAGCCTACCGAGGCCGACACTAACCCATCACACTAATAGGATGATCTCTACACTAACACTATCCTACACACTAGGAACAATTTTACAATGTACTAAAGCCTGTACGTCTTTGGAGTGTAGGAGGAAATCGGAGCACATAGAAACATAGAAACATAGAAATTAGGTGCAGGAGGAGGCCATTCGGCCCTTCGAGCCAGCACCACCATTCATTGTGATCATGGCTGATCGTCCCCTATCAATAACCCGTGCCTGCCTTCTCCCCATATCCCGTGACTCCACTAGCCCCTAGAGCTCTATCTAACTCTCTCTTAAATCCACCCAGTGACTTGGCCTCCACTGTCCTCTGTGGCAGGGGATTCCATGAATTCACAACTCTCTGGGTGAAAACGTTTTTTCTCACCTCAGTCTTAAATTACATTCTCTTTATTCTAAAGCCTGTGGCCCCTGGTTCTGGACTCGCCCAACATTGGGAACATTTTTCCTGCATCTAGCTTGTCCAGTCCTTTTATAATTTTATGTTTCCATAAGATCTCCCCTCATCCTTCTAAACTCCAGTGAATACACGCCTAGTTTTTTCAATCTTTCCTCATACGACAGTCCAGCCATCCCAGTGACCAATCTCGTGAACCTACACTGCACTGCCTCAATCACAAGGATGTCCTTCCTCAAATAAGGAGCCCAAAACTGTACACAATACTCAAGATGTGGTCTCAGCAGAGCCCTATGCAACTGCAGAAGAACCTCTTTACTCCTATACTGAAATCCTCTTGTTATGAAGGCCAACATTCCATTAGCTTTCTTCACTGCCTGCTGTACCTGCACGCCAACTTTCAGTGACCTGTGTACAAGGACACCCAGGTCTCGCTGTACCTCCCCCTTACCTAACCTAACCCCATTGAGATAATAATCTGCCCCCTTGTTTTTGCCGCCAAAGTGGATAAACTCACATTTATCTATATTATACTGCATCTGCCACGCATCAGCCCATTCACTCAACCTGTCCAGGTCCCCCTGCAACCTCATAACATCCTCTTCACAGTTCACACTGCCACCCAGCTTTGTGTCATCCGCAAACTTGCTAGTGTTGCTCCTAATTCCCTCTTCCAAATCATTAATATATATGGTAAACAGTTGCGGCCCCAACACCGAGCCTTGCGGCACTCCACTCGCCACTGCCTGCCATTCTGAAAAGGACCCGTTCACACCGACTGTTCACTCCTTCCTGTCTGCCAACCAATTTTCTATCCATGTCAACACCCACCCCCAATACCATGTGCTCAAATTTTAGTCACCAATCTCCCGTGCTGTTCCTTATCAAAGGCTTTCTGAAAGTCTAGATACACTACATCCACTGGCACCCCTTCATCCATTTTACTTGTTACATCCTAAAAAATTCTAGAAGTTTAGTCAAGCATGATTTCCCTTTCATAAATCCATGTTGACTTGGACTAATCCTTTTACTGCTATCCAAATGCCCCATTATTACCTCTTTAATAATTGACTCCAGCATCTTTCCCACCACCGAAATCAGGCTAACTGGTCTGTAATTCCCCGTTTTCTCTCTCGCTCCTTTCGCACCCTGAGAAATCCCACACGGTCACAGAGAGAATTTACAAATTCTGTGCAGACAGTACCTGTAATCAGGATTGAACCCGGGTCTCTGGTGCTGTAAGGCAGCAACTCTACCACTGCACCACTGTGCCGCCCCAATATCATAGACCTCAACACCATCGTAGGGATCTATATGAGACACTGCCTCTAAAAGGCAGCCGGCATCATCAAGGAGCCACACCCTCCTGGTCACACTCTCATTTCACTCCGACCATCAGGAAGAAGGTACAAGAGTCTGAAAACTGTAACGTCCAGGTTCAGGAACAACTTTGTCTCCACATCCGTTAGGCTATTGAACACTACGAACTCTAACTAAAGTACAAACTGCCTTGGTGGCATTAGGGATTTCAGGTTTTGTTTTGCACTGTATTGGGTTTTTGATTTATTGAACTTTTCTTTTCTTGGTCTAATTTTATATAATCTATTGAGCACAGTGATGTTTACAGACCTGCTGTCCTGCTGCAAGCAAGAATTTCATTATTCCTCTTCAGTACCATAAAATACTCTTGATCCTTGATATGCAAACTGGAGCGCTTCAAGATGGGCAGCACTGCCAACAGTATGTCTGTTTTTTATGTCTTTTAAAATGTTTTTAGTGTGTGTTAAAAGTTTGTGTAAAGGTTCTCCGGTTTGTTTCATGTGGGGGGAGGGTCAGGGGAAACTTTTTTTCAGTTTCTTACCTTGCCGGAGATGCGATTATTTTCCGGATCGCATCTCCGGTCGCTCTGCGGCCTACCATCGATGGAGCTGGAGGCCTCCTCGGACTGACTTGAGCCTCACCGCGGGACGTGGACAACATCTGAGCCGATCCCTTGCCAGGGATGGCTCCAACCGCGGCCTGCGGACTTTGCATCAGGAACTCGCAGTCCCGGGAAAGGCTAGTCGGGAAGCTCCAATGTCGCGGAGGGTTCGACCAGCCCCGACGCAGAGGGCCCAAATGCCGCCGGCAACGGGAGTCAAGATCGTCCTGTCAACGGAGGGCTCACGGCCCCCGACCGTGGGAGAGCATAGAAGGGAAGAGATTTTTTCGCCTTCCATCACAGTGAGGAATGTGGAGGAGTCACTGTGGTGGATGTTTATATTAAAATGTATTTTGTGTGTTCTGTTGATTTTTATTTGTATGAATTCCTCATATGTTGCAAAATAAACTTGGCTAATAAAGTATTATCAAGATTGTGATTATGATTGAGTCCTTTGTAAAGGAGAAAGGCTCTCACTGTTCTCATCGTCGGAGCCTCGAGGTTATAGTCTGGGCAGTCAGCCCGAAGTGGACGACCCATGTCGCTGAGATCAAAGAGGGACCCGACGTAGGGGGGCGGGGGGCATCAAGAACAAAGGGGGACCTGGTGTGGGGGGAAGGGGGGAGGGGGAGGGGATGGGGAATGAAGAAGCAATGAGTATTTTTTGTAACTTTGTCTGAACCTTTGTGGCGTCTATATTGTGTACTTTGTATTGAAAAACAAAGAATTTCACTGTACAAGTGACAATAAAGTATCATCATTATCCCACTCTGGTCATTCCTACTTCACCCTGCTCCTGTCAGGCAGAAGGTTCGGTAAAGAACTAATTAAACATAGTTCAGAGGGCCAATTAACCTGAAAGCCCGCACGTCATTGGTATGTAGGAGGAAACCGGAGCACCTGGATGAAACCCACCCGGTTACTGGGAGAATATGCAAACTCTACGAAGGCAGCATCCGAAGTCACGAGAGAAGCCAGGTCTCTGGTGCTGTGAGGCAGCGCTCTGCCGCCTTACTTGGAGATACAGTAGCTTTCTGTAAAGTATTGAATTAATTCAACGTGTGCATCTAAGAAAATGCACAGCACACAATTCATGACTACAATGGTTCTCCATTAAATTCCAAATCAATTGGCTTGGAAGGTGATCTAATCACCTAAAATTAAACACATTGCAGCCATTTAGTGATAGGTGATGCATCAGAAACCACACCTGCATGCTTCATAACCTACTTAACACGATAACATTACTTTCACTGTAACAAGAATGTCTACAACATCTTTCTCTGACAGTTTTATTAAAAAATACTTTCGAACAACAAATTGGCTAAGCTAAAGAAGCATGTTACTTGAGTAGTGCACTAATGCAGTTGTACCTGAAAGGAATTTACAATTTCAGGTGCATTCTGGGACTCCTAACAGTTTAGTTTAGTTTAGAGATACAGCGCAAAAACAGCGCTTTGATCCATCGTGTCGGACCCTTCTTCAGACTCTGCCTGTCCCGCTGAGTTACTCCAGCATTTTGTGTCTATCTTTGGTGTAAACCAGCATCTACAGTTCATTCCTACAAATATACTGGGCACCCAGCTTGCACCCTTTACAGGATGCACCACTGCTGTTAGAAAGTCACATCGGAAATTCCTTATCATGTTAACAGTAGGAATATCTCAGTCAGCTACGCCAGAATGCATCCCATTATTGGATCCATTGATTTTTAATTAAACTATAATTCCTAAAGAGAATAAAATCAGAAACTGTTCAAGTCAGACAGCATAATTAGTTTAACAGTGGAATTAGCTATGTTATTAAACCATTGAGGCACGATATTCTCAACTAATACTATTTTCTCCATCATAGTTGAGTAGATGGACAATTAATTGTATTCATATTTTATACTGAAAGTGAACAACCACTTTAGTTACTATACAACCGATAAGGATTACTGGGCACAAGTTTTAACTTACTTCTAAGTGCACGCGAGTTTACGCCAAATATTTAATTGCTTCAATTAAAAGTCACATGTAACGGATCTCAGAAATGTAGAATTAAAATGATAAACTATATTTGAAGTCCAATTAATGCAGAATTAGCTGGTGGCTATATACTTAAGCAGTAACTTGCATGTGAGAATATTTCCAGATTGTAGTGATATTTTTAGAGATAAAAATCCATTCATTGGTGGAATTCCAAATAACCATTTGGTTAAAGTACCACAGCACGGAAACAGGCCTTTCAGCCAAACTCGTCTATGCTGATAGAACCATAGAGGGAGTTATAGAGTCATACAGCATGGAAACAGGCCTTTCAGCCCAACTTACCCACGTTGACCAACATGCCCCATCTGCACTAGTTCCACATGCCTGCGTTTGGTCTATATCCTTCTAAACCTATCCTATCCATGTACCTGTCTAAACGTTTCTTAAATGTTGTGATAGTAAAGTTTTGGAATAACTCAATGGGTCAGGCGGGATCTCTAAAGCTCATGAATAGGTGACATTTTGGGTTGGGTCCTTTCTTCAGACCCGACACAAAACATTACCTATCCATGTTCTCCAGAGCTGCTGCCTAACCCGCTGAGTTACTCCAGCACTTTTTTTTGCGCAAACCGGCATCTGCAGCTCCTTGTTTCTTTGTCCATGCTGAACTTTCGTTTCTCAAACTCTATTCTTCCACAGGAGAATGGCATGCCATAATTAAATATATCAGAAAGAAACACGGACACCTCTGAGAATAAAGCCATACTGCACAAAAACAGTCCCTTCAGCCCATGCCTACCAAGAGGCCCCATCTATGTTAGTCCCAGCCGCCCACGTCTGGCCCATATCCCTTTAAAGCCATGCTCAGTAAGTCGGTCATTGTCCATGGTGAGACAAACAATGCTTGGGGTTAGACAAAGTATCTATCAATACTTTGTCTAAGCCTTGGTTTACTTGCCATGCAATGCTTATGGTCACACCAATACTTAATGACATACAGGACAACACAAAGTGCTGTAGTATCTACAACACAACACAATACAACACATATTGGACAACACAAAGTGCTCTAGGTCAGGCACCATTTCTGGAGAACATGGACAGGTGACGTTTCCTCAGACATGGACATGAACTTGGACAGGTGAAGTTTCTGGTCGAGAAGGGTCTTGACCTAAAACATCACCTGTCCATGTTCTCCAGAGATGCTGCTCGACCTGCTGAGTTACTCCAGCACTTTGTGTCCTTTTGTGTTAACCAGCATCTGCAGTTCCCTGTCTCTACTTAGTGACATGTGGTTCCCAATGTCCTGAGGGCCTTCTGTGAGAGATGTTTGACCTTGTTTGGCACAAATGAGGCTCCATTCACTCCAGGACTGGGCTACCCTGCTCTCCTGTTTATAGACCATGTGAGAAATGTCAATGCTCTTTCTCTCCCCATAGATGCTGTTTGACCTGCTTAGTATCTCAAATACTTTTTATTTTATTTCACTTTTCCAGCATCTGCAGTACTGGAGTTATCTTTTAACTCAGGATCTCTAGTCAGAAATATAGAGACCCAACTTGTTAAGGCAGAAGCTTCAATCAGTTCTTGTCACCATTGTCAGGGTTGGTGGTGGTGAGGCAGATGTTGTTGTGGCATTTAACAGGCTTTTGGATAGACAAGTGGTGGGATATGGATTATGTGCAGGCAGAGAAGATTAGTTGGCTTTATCTTTGGGGGGCCTATATCTGTGCTGTACTGTTCCTTGTTCTATAGATAATAAGGCTGTAGCATTTGATAGGAACAAGGAACTGCAGATGCTGGTTTACCAAGGAAAGACTCAAAATGCTAACGTAACTCAGCAGGTCTGGCAGCAGTCCTGGCGAACAGAGGTAGGTGACATTACGGGTCGGGATCTTCTTCAGACTGATTGTGGTGTGGGGGGAAAGAACAAAGTATGGCAGGTAATAGGAAGCATGGAGGCTTTATCCTTCGTGAAGAAGGGCCCAGACTCAAAATGTCACCTATCCACGTTCTTCAAGGATGCTGCCAGACCCGCTGAGTTACTCCAGTTTTGTGTCTTTCCTTGTGAAATTTTATCTTGTCTACTAAACATATTAGTGGGGACTAATAGTTAAAAAGTGTAAGATGTATTTTCACTAATGAAGATACCAACAGATGTATTTATTGTGATGTTTTTTATAAATTCACTTTTCATATTTCCTTTAAAATTTGTTGCCACAATAGATGAATATTCTGATTCTCCCAGGAAGTGTGAAATTTGCTACCATGGTAACCATTGGCCTTCCAGAGATGAAACCAATAAAGAAATATTGTAATGATGCAAATTGTGCATTTTGTGTTAGCCTTCTAATGTTCCTGGGAAAAGAGATGCACTAAAATGGGTCTCCAATTAATAATCTGTTCAGTCAGAGTTGATTTCTAATTATATCTTTCAGAAGCTTTTGATGACCACTGGATGAATTAAAGGCCCAAACACAAAATTGGAATAGTATTCATAGAGTCATAGTCATAGAGCATACAGCACGGAAACAGGCCCTTCAGCACAACTTGCCCATGCTGACCAAGATGCCCCATTTACACTAGTCCCACCTATCTGCGTTTGGCCCATCTATACATCACTAAAACTCTGATCTTGTGCTCTTCCGGTTTGCACATTTTTTCTGGTTGCGCAAAAACCGTATGCGATAGCGCTCCAATATTTCGCCAGGTTACTCCCATTCTCCTGTGCTTCGAGTGCAACAAGTTTAGTTCCGATTGGTGGCATATTGTAAAAGTTAGTGAGGTTTAAAAAAAGTCAGGGCCGGACACTGGTGGGGCCGGGGCCGGGCGCTGGTGGCCCGGGCCAGCTCCAGCCCCTTCCCCTCTGGTCCTCCTCGCTGGCTCCTGCCCCCCTCTTCCCTGTCTTTTCTCCGAGCTCTCTCCCTCCCACACCCCCTCCCTCGACCACACACCACCCCTCCCCCCCACACCACCCTCCCCCACCCACACTCCCTCCCCATCCATCCTGCCTACACCCCCCTTCCCCGCCCATATACACCCCCACCAAACACCCCCCTCCCACCGCCATCCCCCCCCCTTCCCTCCCCCCTCCCCCTCCCCCCCTTCCACACATGAAGAGGAGGGGGAGGGAATGCCGGGGGATGAGGGGAAATGAGACGCACCTGCGCAGTTAGGGGCTATGGGTGAGTGGTGGAATATTGCGTTGGGGTACGGGTTGTGTTGGGGGACCAGGCCTCCCGTGTGACTGGGACCCAACGGGTCCCACTTAGTCTAGTATCCTTCTAAGCCTTTCCTATCCATGCCCAAATGTCTTTTAAATGTTGTGATGGCACCAGCCATAACGACCTACTCTGGCAGCTCATTCCATATACCCACCACCATCTGTATGAAAAAGTTACCCCTCAGGTTCCTATTAAAACTTTCCCCCTCTCACCTTAAACCTGTGTCCTCTAGGTTTTCATTCTCCTACTCTGGGTAAAATATTTACCTTATTTGTACCCCTCATGATCTTATACACCTCTATAAGATCACCCCTCAGCCTCCTGCATTCCAAGGAATAAAGTCCTAGCCTGCCCAACCTCTATAGCTCAGACCCATAAATCCTCAAGGCATTAATTTACAGTTTGTATTCTAGTAGATTGAGAGTCTTCTGTGATAAACAAATTTAAATGCTCTAGCAAAGTCACAAGAAACATCACCCAGTATTGCAAAGATTTAGTGGAAATGCACAGCAGGTCAGAAGAGACAGAGAGATACAGAGAAACACAGTGAGAGGCAGAGAGAGGCAGAGAGAGTGAGACAGCGAGACACAGATAGAGGCAGACAGAGTGAGACAGCAAGACACAGAGAGAGGCAGAAAGAGGCAGAGACAGGCAGAGGCATTTATAAGTTTCAAAGTTTGAGGTTGATGAAATATAATAATAACAAGGCTCCCTTATGTGTCTGGGGTACACAAATGGCTGGAGAAACTCAGCGGGTGCAGCAGCATCTAAGGAGCGAAGGAGATGGGCAACGTTTCGGGTCGAGACCCTTCTTCAGACTGGTCAGGGATCAGGGAAACGAGAGATATAGACGGTGATGTGGAGAGATAAGGAACAATGAATGAAAGATATGCAAAAAAGTATCGATGATAAAGGGAACAAGCCATTGTAAGCTGTTTGTGGTGTGAAAATGAGAAGCTGGTGCGACTGGGGTGGGGGAGGGAGATAGAGAGAGAGGGAATGCCAGGGCCCGAGGGCTGAGGGAGAGGTGGGAAGGGGAGGAGACAGCAAGGGTTAACAGAATTGAGAAAATTCAATGTTCAAGCCCAAAGGATGCAGACTCCCCAAGCGGAATATGAGGTGCTGTTCCTCCAACTTGCGGTGTTGCTCACTCTGGCCGTGGAGGAGGCCCAGGACCGAGAGGTCGGATACGGAATGGGAGGGGGAGTTGAAGTGCTGAGCCACCGGGAGGTCGGGTTGGTTATTGCGGACTGGGCGGAGGTGTTCGGCGAAACGATCGCCAAGCCTCCGCTTGGTCTCAACTCATAACTCCCTTATGTGTCTGTCCCACTTAGGCTACTCTGTCCCACTTAGGCGATTCTTTAATGGAATTCACCTACGACACCTGGCGACAACCTACGACAGCACCTACGACAGCACCTACGACAACCTACGACAACCTACGACAACCTACGACAGCAAAAACTGTCACCACTGTCGCCGAAAAACTGTCAACATGTTGAAAATTTTGCGGCAGTCGCCTGTAGTCACCCAAAAAATCGCCGTGGGACAGGCCCATAATGTGAATTAAACTGTGGTCCGAAATGGAGATTACATTTCTGCAGGATTATACAAAAGTTTCCCCTATTCTCTTTGCTAGTTGTCTCACAAATTAATAATTTTGCATTAAAGGAAGTCTATATTGTGTAAAAATAATTAAGCAAAACTATTTGCTAACTAAAAAAAGTCGACTTCATTATTAAATTGGAAACTCATTGAACCCTAGTGCTTTATCCAATTATTTATAGATGACTGTACTTTGAACTCTGGCTGTGTGGTAGGAAATAATTGCCACTGTTTGGGAATAATAGTTTCTTATGCAGTGGCAAAGGGGCTGTAACATACTGCACATATTGTGGAGAGGGTGACCTTCTGAGAGCTTTAAATAACTTGAACAAGATCCTTAAATACATTAGTCCAAAAATAGGACGTGCTTCGTGCAATTATCCGGCTGCTGAAAACCGCGATGAAAACGTGGTCACTTAAGCTCGAGATGCTGCTGAGAAAATGGTTAGAAAATATAGATTGTTTTCTACTCTCGCAAAGGGACTGAGAACCCAGTGACCCATTTCTACTCTTCCTGCCTTGATTGATTGAAAGATACAGGATGAAACCAGGCTCTTCGACCCACCGAGTCTAGCCGACCATCGATCAGCCATCGATCATGAACACTAGTTCCATGTCAATCTTCATGGGAGTGATCATTTGAAACCCATTTAATATTCTAAGGCAGCAATTTTAATAGGCAATTGATCAATTGATTGAATATATTGAAAAATACAGCATGGAAATTGGTTCTTCAATCCCATCAAGTCCACACCGACCATCGATCACCACACTAATTCTATGTTATCCCACTCTCTCATTCACTCCGTACACACTAGTGGCAATTTACAGAGGGACAGTTAGCCTACAAACACGCACGTTTTTGGGATGTGAGAAGAAACTGAAGCATCCAGAGGAAACCCACCTGGTCACAGGGAGAACGTGCAAAATCCACACACAGACAGCACCCAAGGTTAGGATCGAACCCAGGTCTCTAGCATGTGAGGCAGCAGCTCTACCTGCTGCGCCACTGTTCCGCCTTCGATAAACGGATTAGAAATGCACTAAATCTGTCGCAATCAGGGTTTTATTAAATGGCGGAGCAGATTAATGGGCATTGTTGTCTGTTCTGATCTTAATTCGTATAATTGTATTCACTGGACCACTGTGGAAAATAAACCACTCTTGCACCATAACTTCAAACCAATCCAATAAGAAGTAAATTTGATGCAGAAAGATCACTGAACATTGAACATTCATTAGCGGGCTGCAGCTGTTTTAGTTAGCTGCCTGAAATGAGAGGGCTTTAACACTGAGGCACTAAAGCAGCAGTGTGTCTGAACGTCTTCCGCATGTGTGCATAGCATTAATACAAGATGAAAAACAAACACAGGTACACACAGATAGCAACTGGAGGGATATCTAAGTAGCAGCAGCATGCTAATTCACTGGATCAATTGATCAGATGGGACCTTCTTGTTTAGAGAGCAAAGAATTTGCACAAAGCTGGAAACAGTGAATCTAGAGAATCTGATGAAGGGTCTCGACCCGAAACATATCCCATTCCTTTTCTCCAGAGATGCTTCCTGTCCTACTGAGTTACTCCAGCATTTTGTGTCTATCTTCAATCGAGAAATTGAATTTCCTCATCTTTAGACTTTGCTTTTAGACTTTAGAGATAGAGAGTGGAAACACGCCCTTCGGCCCTTCGAATCCATGCTGACCAGCGATCTCCCCATACACTAAAACTATCCTAAACACTTGGGACAATTTTACAATTCTACACACACGAGAGGACGTGTGTTTGATTGTGGTCCATTAGTGAGAAAATGCTGCATCTTGTGCAGCGCAGGTTGCTGATCCCTGCAGCCAGAGATTAGTTGGGATTATGGTGTTGAAGGCCGAGCTGTAGTCCATAAGGTCATAAGAAGGTCACAAGGGATAGAAGTAGAATTAGGCCATTCAGCCCATGAAGTCTACTCCACATTCAATGGCCATGAATAAGTGTCTGACGGAGGTGACCTCTTCTCCTTGTTCCAGCGATGAGGGTGGGGTCAGGAAGATAGTGCATACCGAGGCTGCCCTGTTGCTGACTCACAAGTCAAACAATATCACCAATTTAACAAAAAATGCATTGTTTCACCTCATCTGATGCTATCACCAACTAGAAAGCCGTCTTGACCTCCCATCTAGCTCATTGGAGACCCTCGGTCTGCCTTTAATCGTACTTTACCTTGCACTAAGCGTTATTCACTTTATCCTGTATCTGTGCATGGCTTGAATGTATAATATTTCCACTGACTGGATAGCACACAACAAAAAGCTTTTTACTGTACCAAGGTACACATGACAATAAACTAAACAAAAAATGAAACTATTGTTCCCATGGTTCCCTAAAACTGACAATTTGATTGAATTTAAATGCACTCCCATCAGCTTATCATCCTTTCAGTTGATAAGAAATATGTTCTGGAATTTGCTCTTAAAGCTTTGTCTCCCTACTTTTTCCATTCCACACTCAGTAAAACCTTTCGAACCAGCTTTGGCCATCTGTCATTATATCTCCTACAGTGTGTTGGCATCAGTTTTGTTTGATAGGATTCTTGGAAAATGCCCTGGACATTTTGTTATGAATCATACAGTGATGAAAGAGGCCCTTCAGCCCAACTTGCCCATGCCGACATGTCCCATCTACACTAGTCCCATCTGCCTGTGTTTGGCCCATATATCCCTCTAAACATGTCCCATCCATGTAACCTATGTTAATAGTCATGCAAAAATGGAGGTTACTTTTGCTGAAAGTAATGCAACATTTGGAAGTCTAGTATTTGTTGTACAGCACAGAGAAGGCAAATGTTGGAGGTATGCAAAGATGCAGCTTTCATTTTGTACACAAATAGGCTGGTTGTCTGCCTTGTGTGACTGCTTGGGGGTGCTGGTGCGGGGCTCTTTGGGATTCATCTTGGCAATAGAGGGGCATTTCATTTTATTCTTGATTTACAATACATGTACCTGCCCAGAAATAAATACATGGCAGATAATGATTCCAGTTCATAGGCAGTAAATGCTGGAGTAACTAAGCAGTCAGGCAGCATCTCTGGAGAAAAAGAATAGCTGACATTTCAGGTCAAGACCCTTTCTCAGTCCCAACTTTATTGCGACCCGAAACGTCACCGATATCTTTTCTCCAGAGAAGCTACCTGACCCGATGAGTTACTCAGCACTTTGTGTCTCTCTTCGGTGTAAACCAACAACTGCAATTCTTTCCTACACAATGATTCCAGTTCCACTGTTTGTTTGTGAAATAATAGTAAGATTAAATGAGAACTTACCAGTTTGAAGTTTGATCTTTATTTTATGAGGGTTACGATGAGGGATTACGTGAAGAAGCCCCGCCAGGCGCATGCGCGTCATACTTCAAAGCAACGGCGTGAAATCACAGTAACTACAGTCAAAGTGATATAGTAAGGCTCAGAAGACTAGAACTACCAGATGATCTTTGCGATTATGAGGGTCGGGAGCGGCGGGCACGTAATCGCTCATCGTAACTCCTCATAAAATAAAGATCAAACTTCAAACTGGTAAGTTCTCTTTAATCTTACTATTTTATTTCGGAGTCACGTGAGTGACTACGTGAAGATGTCTTTTTTTTTTAAAGTTAAATTTTATTAGAGGCAGGTACATATCCTAGTCCGAACCACTACAAACTTTGTTAAACGGTTACATATTAAATATCCAGGATTCCAGGGACTCTGCTACCAATGTATCGGTTACATATTAACATTGTCTCTAATTATTATTATTTTTTTTAATATAGAAAAAATAAAGAAAAAGAAAAGAAAATTAGAAAAATAGGATAAACTATCCATAATACAACTTAGGAGATAGGTCTGTAGGTAAGAAAACATAACTATTCATCTAGTCCTGGGTTCAAGCTTCCGTCAGGTATCAGCGCCGGTCCATTCTACCCCTTGAAATAATCTATGAATGGAGACCATATTCTAATAAATAATTCTGGTTTGTCAATTAAGACAAATCTAATTTTTTCCAGATTTAAGGTCTCCGACTGCCAAAATCCACATTTTAATTGCAGGGTTTTTCCAAAATGTTAATATTAATTTTTTCCCAGTTATTATGCTATAATCAAGGAAATTTCTTTGGTTTATTGTAAGTTTTAGGTATTGTTCAGATATGCCCAATATTATTAATTTAGGATTGGGCTCCAGTTGAATATTAACCACTATGGAAATAATTTTAAAAATATCCACCCAAAATGTTTTAATTTTTATGCAATTTACAAAGGTATGGGCTAAGTTAGCCTCGGAATATTGACATTTATCGCAGATAGGAGAAATATTAGGAAAAATTCTATTTAATTTTGTTTTAGAATAATGCAATCTATGTAATATTTTAAATTGTATTAAAGAATGTCTGGCGTTTAACGAACATTGATGTATATGTTGTAGACTTTCATCCCAAATATCTTTCGTTATGGGTTGAACTAATTCATTTTCCCATGCTTGTCTATGTAATTCCGTCGACGGATTCTCACTATCTAAAATAATATTATAAATGTAAGATATTAATTTGACTGTGTTGGGATGTTTATTCAAACATTCATCTAGAATCTCTGGCTCTCTAATTCTATATTCTTGTGTATGTGATTTAACATAATCTTTCAGTTGTAAATATCTAAAAAAATTATTTGAATGTAATCCATAATTCTGTTGTACCTCCTGAAACGAGAGGAACACACCTTTTCTATAAAGATGTCCCATCTTTTTAATTCCATAATTTTTCCATTGTGCAAAACCTTTATCCAATCAATACTGAAGGCTTAAATGAAGGGTTATTTGCAATAGGGAGCGAAAGTGATAAATTATCCAATTTTAATGTCTTTTTTATTTGTTTCCAAATTCGAATACCACTATGTATTATTGTATTTTCACTATAGATTTTTTATTCAATTTTGTAGGAGTTAGCAAAATCGGGCCAATTTCAAATGGCAGACAATCCTCCTTTTCCATCTTTAACCGATCTGGTTGTTGATCCATATCTTCCAACCAGAAATGTAAGTTTTTGACATTGACTGCCCAGAAATAAAATAAGAAATTTGGTAAGACTAATCCTCCTTTCGTCTTGGATTTACATAAGTGTTTTTTTACTTATTCTGTGATTCTTATAATCCCAAATAAAACTTGTTACAATAGAGTCGACTTTTTTAAAGACATTTTTAGGGAGATATATCGGAATTGATTGGAAGAGGTATAGAAGTTGAGGAAGGAAAATCATTTTAATAGCATTAATTTTACCGAGCATTGAAATGGGAAGTGTTTTCCAATATTGAATATTCTTATGCAATTTATTAAATAAAGGTATGAAATTTGATTTAAATAAAGAAGTATATTTCTTGGTCACATAAATTCCTAAGTATTTAAATTTTTCATTCACTATTTTAAAAGGTAATTGTTGCAATATATATAAATTAGGTTCCATTATTGGCATAATCTCACTCTTATTCCAATTGATTCTGTATCCCGAGAATAAACCAAATTGAGTTATAAGATTTAACAGGTTAGGGATGCTAATTTCTGGATTTGTAATATATAGTAATACATCATCTGCATATAGAGAAATTTTATTAACTGTATTTTTAGTATTATACCCATATATTTCTGGATGTGCTCGAACTCTTTCTGCTAGTGGTTCAATAGCAAGGGCGAATAGTAACGGGGATAGCGGGCATCCTTGTCTACAACCTTTAGATAAATCAATTTTTTTTGATAACATTTGATTTGTCATTATTCTGGCTGTTGCGTTGGTATATAGAAGCTTAACCCAAGTACAAAACTTCTCACCTAATTGAAATTTTTCCATCACCGAAAATAAATAGGGCCATTCATCTTGATCGAATGCTTTCTCAGCATCTAGCGAAATGACTGCTAAATCTACATTAGCTATTTGATTTGTGTATATAATGTTAAATAATCGTCTCAGATTATAATATGAATAACGTTTTGGAATAAAGCCTGTTTGATCGGGGTGTATTAATTTATGAATCAATTAGCTTAATCTATGTGCTAAAATTTTGGTTAATATTTTCTGATCGATGTTTAATAGAGCAATTGCTCTGTATGAACCTGCATCTTCAAGGTCCTTATCCGTTTTTGGTATAAGTATTATTGTTGATTCATTTAAAGTTTCTGGGAGTTTCTGTTGCATGAATGCTTGAGTATATAATGTCTGTAGGCGTGGCGAGATCAAATCATGAATTTTTTAATGAAATTCACTATTTAAACCATCTGGGCCAGCGGCCTTTCCATTTTTTAAAGAATTAATAGATTCTTCAATATCTTTTACTGATATTTCGGCCCCTAATAATTCCCTCTCTTTCAAGACTAAACCAGTAAGGTGACAATTCTGTAAGAATAATTCCATTCCTATAGAACCCGTGCCGTTTTGGTTGAATAAAGTGTTTGATAGTAGTGAGAGAATCTATCATTAATATCCTTGGGTAGTGTTAATATTTCTCCCGTATCTGATTTAATTTTATATATTGTTTTTTCCCCTTCCTGTTTCTGGAGGTGGCGTGCGAGTAATTTTTGTGGTTTATCACCAAATTCAAAGTGTAACTGGTTAGTCTTTTGATAAAATTTTATGATTTGGTCTGAGTATATTTGGTTTAACTTATATTTGAGTGCAGCAATTTTATTATGTATTATTATAGAAGGCATGATTGCATTTTCCATATCTAATTGCCTTATTTCCATTTCCAATACAGTTGTTTATTACGAAAGGCTTGTGCGGAGATTAACGCTCCTCATATAAATGCTTTAAATGTTTCCCAAAGAAGGGAGGCAGAAATTTCAGGGCAGTCATTTGTCTCAAAAAACATATTTATCTGTTTGATAAGATATTCGTAACATGCTTTATCATTTAAAATTTGGGGGTTAAATCTCAATTGTGTCTGCTTGTCAGTCATTATAATATTATGATATTTTGAATTATAAGTAAATGGGATGAGTTTAGAATCTACTAAAAAGTAGTCTATCCTTGAATAGGTTTTATGTACTGATGAGTAAAATGAGTATTCCCTTCCGGATGGGTTTTCAATTCTCCAAACATCCTTGATATTGGTGGTATTAATGTATGAGTTTAATAATTCGCTTGTCTTGGGTTTTGCTTTTCTTTGTCTTGATGATCTATCGAGATAGGAATCTAGTGTACAATTTAAATCTCTACCGATTATCAAATTATGTTGTGTGAGCTCTGGGATAGTATTAAGTATATTCTTAAAAAACATAGGATTATCAAAATTTGGTCCATAGACATTGAGAAAAATCACTTTTTTAAAAATATAATTCACCCACTAGTATAATATATCTACCATTCATGTCCGCTATAGTTGATATGTGTTTAAAAGGTATACCTTTACGAATTAAAATTGCGACACCTCTGGCCTTATGAGAAAATGAAGAGTGATATGTTTCAGCGATCCATTTTGCTTTCAATCTATGTTGTGCGTCATTTTTAAGGTGGGTCTCTTGAAGAAATGTTATGTCTGCTTTGAGTGATTTTAAGTGTGCTAATACCTTACCTCTCTTGATTGACTCATTCATTCCCTTAACATTCCAACTACAAAAGGTAATTCCTTGACCCCTGTTTTTTCTATTTACGTCTTGCATCTTGCGTTTAGGGTGGTCTATAAAAGAGCAGATAGGTCAGCACCGTAGGCCCGACATTCCACCCGAACACAGGACAGATGAGTTGTAAATCTAATTCAAATAAATCTTCCTCACGGACACATCTCCACAAATAATATTTGTAAATTAATTCAAATTTAAAATAGTAATTAAGTAAAAAATACAAAAAGTAAAAAAATAGAAAATTAATAAAGTGTGAGAAGAAAAAAGAAACTACATCTAAATTAAGAGTAGTTAGTGCTAGCCACACTAACGTGGCTGACCATCTAAGGACTTCCGTAGATTAAAAAAAAAAATTTGAATATGAGTAATTTACGGGATTAAATTAAAACTATTTTGGTCCAGAGTATTAGTAATCATATAGTGAGAGACTATTACTCTCTTAGTTAATTAAGTGTTAGTCTGATGTAGATAAAGGTTGAACATAACAACTTCCAATTAATAAGATATCTAAATTATACCTTTTTTTCTTTACATTTCATGTTTTTAACTAATTATTCCAATAATAATAACAAGTGTTTTAATGATTAATAATTGTTAGTAAAAATTAGTACTAAATATTAGAATAATATGTCCATATCAGGAGGGTCTGCACAGTTGTCGTTATCAGCTTTCATTAGTCCTTGAATAAAACAAATTAAAGTTCCATTTATTCTCAGCAAGATGACGGTATTATATGAAAGTTATTCAGTCCTCACTCGAACCCACAATCTTCTGGGCATACGCCAATGCTTTCTTGTGACCAGTGAAAAACTGTTCCTTCTGCAGATAAGTGACTCTCAATCTTGCAGGGTACAGCAATCCATATTTAAAGTTATCTATCTTCTTTAGAATCCCTCGTGTCTCATTGAATAACGTTCTCCTTCTGACCACCTGTGCAGGGTAATCTCGAAATATGCTTATTTTGTCTCCATCAAACATAAGATTTCTTGTGCCAGCAATTTTTTTCATGATATCCTCCAAAACGTGATCGTATTGGACCTTCACTATCAGCTGCCTCGGGGGGGGGGGGGGCGTTCTGGTCCGAGCGACGTCCAAGAACTCTGTGTGCCTGCCCTAATAAGGGATTTTGGTCTAAATTCAAGACTTTTTTTAAGAAGTCTGCAGCAAAGTCATGGAGATCTTTATTTCCTTCTTTACCCTCATGAACGCCCACAATTCTTAAATTCTGTCTTCTCTGACGGCCCTCCAAGTCAATACATTTTTCAGTTACTTTATGCAGTAAATCTGATAAATGCTTGTTCTCGGCAAGAAGTGTCTCTGTAGTTTCTTCCTAGTGAATTATGGCGCCAGCTTGTTTCTCCATTTGTTGCTGCATTGTAGTGAAGGTCGACTCCAGATTATCATTAAAGTTGGTTTCATTTGACTTAATCTTCTCGTTTACTTCATTGATTTGTAAGTCGAAATTTACTGACATTTCCTCCTTCATATTAGTCAGTTTCGTACAGACAAGATTAGTCATTTTATTTTCAAACTCTAAGAAGTCTTCTTTAATCTCTTTTTTAAGACTTTTCAGTATTTCTTTAATATTCAATTTGTTTTTAAAACTTATCAATTCTTCTTTTATACTTGCAATTTCCATTGTAATGCTGCTGCGAAGTTCATCATTTCACTTTTCTTTATCTTTATCTTCTGGGCCATTGAGACGTCCTCCTGGGACGACGTTAAAACTGAGCCTGAGGCTTCAGTCCGGCCACTTCCTCCTTCGTTTGTTTTCCTCTTGTAGTTTTTTAGTCCTTTCCTTTGTGGGGGAGCGTGCTACCAACATTATATCTCCAGAGTCGCGGTCTGATGACGTCACGCAGGCTGCCGGAGCGATTTCTGCAGGTCAGTTCTGTATTTAATTCCCGTTTTTTTTCGTTTGTTTCGCGTGGAGCTAGCTGGCACTCACCCTACTCCACCATTAGCGCCACCGGAAGTCCAAAGATTTCAAAGCTCTCTGATTTTATGCCGTAGATCCAGTTCCATACGACACACTGCTTCAGTTGACACAGGATTGAACAAATAATGTATTGAACATTGCTTAAATTATCCAATGAACATTTTAATAATAAACAAAACAGTAATAACCCTTCTATCCCAGGGGGAAATTACAAATGAAAATTACAAATGAAATCAAACAGAACCCAAAACAGCATGCCCAAAACCTTGCACTGCCAGGACAGGTTTGTCATAGAACGTTGAAAACGTTGATTCACTAGACCATCCTGCGGCCCCGAGGATTTGATCTAGAGGCACGTCCTGTGCCTTCGCTGCGGATGTTGATGCCGCCCTGGTGGAGTGAGATTTAAACACATGAGTGTCTACTCCAGCACAATCCAAAACCTGTTTCAAACACCTAGAAATAGTTTATACTGACATCTTTTTATGAGTTTTTCTGTGGCTGATGAGCATCGCTGTTTCAGAGCCTCTGAGACTCTTGGTTACCTCGATATATTGACTCAGGTGTGTAACTACACATAGCCTTAGGTCAACGGGGAATGCTTTAAAGCTTATTTTGGTTCCAGCCACCCCTGGCCTGCTTTGTTTGATTAAATCATATACATAAAACGTAATATTATCTACAGAACAATGCATGCTATCCAGCTGTAGCTTTTGCAATGTCTGGACCCATTGCGCTGATACTAGCGCCATGAGTATAACCACTTTAAGCTTTAACTTCTGAAAAGATAGAGATGTGATTGGAGCCCATTGCCAAAGCAGTGTGAGATCTATGCTCACATCCCAGATTTCTGTATATCTAGGCTTAGGAGGGTTTTTGTTAAAAAATACCACTCATGAATCGGGACACTAGCAGATGAGACCCGATAGATTGTTGTCCCGGCAATTGCCCTAAATAGGAGGACAAAGCACTCCGAGCACTATTAATGGCACTATAGCTCAATTGTTCATCAAAATGCAATGTAGCAAGGAACTCCAATACATCTGGTATGCTTGCAGTATGATAAGATATATCTGACTGTAAACAAAACATCTCCCATTTCTTAATATGAGATACATATTGTTTTTTGGTGCTATCTCTCCAGGCCGCAGTAATCACATCCACGGTCCTACTCACCAGTCCACGCCCTTGGAACAGTCTGGTCAGAATCTGCAGATTAACAGATTAATACGATCATGTAAAGAATGACTTTCTCCTGTCATCGGATGAACCAACAAGTTGCTGCATTTGGAGACAGTCATGAATGGCTGTGTCATCAGTCTCAGGTTCAATGGGAACCATGGCTGTGTAGGCCAGTCAGGAACCACCAAAATGCCTGAGGCAGAGTCCTGCTCTATTTTGGTGAGACATTGACTGATGAGGCAGAATGGGGGAAAAGCGTAAAAGATGTAGCGAGAATGCATCCACCGCTACTGCCCCTGAATCTGGTTCCCATGAAGCTTATTTAGGTAACTGGTGATTTAGCCTGGATGCAAACAGATCTATGTCTGGCAAGCCATGCCGGCTGACAATCATTTAAAAAACTTTTGGATTCAGCATCCATTCTGTATTGTCATTAAATTTGCGTGATCTGGTGTCTGCCACCACATTATCTCTACCGGGTAGGTAGATAGCTGAGACCCAGATGTTTCTGGAAATACACCAATGCCACATGAGGTTAGCCAGATTATCACATGATACTGACCTTATTCCTCCCATGTGATTGACATATGCCTCAGCCGTGGTATTGTCAATCTGGAGCTGAACATGTAAATCATTCATTGTTGAACAATATGCTTTTAGGCCATAGAATGCACCCAGCAATTCTAAGTAATTTATCCCATGCCTCTGCAGGATTAATTCCTCTTGCACACTCCATCAGCCACCACACCCCATCCCGAAGCACAGAAATCTGTTTGTAAAATAACTGAAGGTCGTTGAGTCAAAATGTTTTTAGTACTTCGTGAGACATTAATTATCCACCATTGCAACTCAGCGATAGCTTTGGCTGGCAACTGCATTGGTCTGTCGAAATGACCTGCATGTTCTTTAAGTGTTTGTTCTTTAGCTCATTGCAAACTCTGATAGTGCAGAGGTCCGAACTGCACTCCAGGGAAAGCCGCCACTAATTTACCAGTGACACTGGCTACTTACCGGATGGAGGGTTGTTGTTCCTCTACCAGATTGCTACAGGCCTCCATGATTTCAACAGCCTTGGCCGTAGGCAAAGTCACTGACATATCAATTGGATCAATGATGAATCGCAAATAGTCAATTATTCAGGATGGTACTAGCTTGGATTTAGTTGGATGGATGGGAAAACCTAACCTCTCAAAAGGTGTTTGGTCACTGAAACCGACTCCTCAGCTGCCTCCTGAGTGTTGCTTACAATTAAAATATCATCCAGATAAGCCATCACAATGTGATTCTGGGCGCGGAGTAGCGCCAGAACTGGTTTCAACAGCTTTGTAAATAACCTAGGAGCTAAGGTTAACCCATTGGGCAATGCTTTAAATTGCCACAGTTGTCCCATCCAACTAAATTTCAAGTATCTATGGTACTGCTGATGAATTGTACTGAATAATATGCATCTTTCAGATCTATGGTTGCCATATAACAACCTTTTGATATCAGTTGCTTAGCAGTTCTGAATGTATCCATTTTAAAATGTCTATACTGGACATAAGAATTTAGTCGGGTTAGGTCCATAATGACTCGACACCCACCATCCTTTTTCTGCCTGGGGAATATATTGGACACAAATTGTTGAAGATGATATGCCGTCCTTTCAATTACCCCCTTTTGGAATAAAACCCCAATTTCATCATTCACCTGTAGAGTTTCTGGTCCTGAAAAAACATTACCCGACTAGGCGTATTTTGTGCGGGTAGATGTATTCCTGACAAAAACTCAATTTGAGACCCCCGGATACTGTCCAGTATAAATAGATCTGATGTTATGCAGCACCATTCATCATAAAACAATCGCAACCTACCCCCGACCGGAGGCTGCTCCCCAGAGGATACAGTGGCTTGCAAAAGTATTCATACCCCTTGAACTTTTCCACATTTTGTCACGTTACAACCACAAACGTAAATGTATTTTATTGGGATTTTATGTGATAGACCAACACAAAGTGGTGCATAATTGTGAAGTGGAAGGAAAATGATACATGGTTTCCAAATTTTATTACAAATAAAAAACTGAAAAGTGTGGCGTGCAAAAGTATTCAGCCCCGCTGAGTCAATATTTTGTAGAACCACCTTTCGCTGCAATTACAGCTGCAAGTCTTTTGGGGTATGTCTCTACCAGCTTTGCACATCTAGAGACTGAAATTTTTGCCCATTCTTCTTTGCAAAATAGCTCAAGCTCAGTCGGATTGGATGGAGAGTGTCTGTGAACAGCAATTTTCAAGTCTTGCCAGAGATTCTCAATTGGATTTAGGTCTGGACTTTGACTGGGCCATTCTAACACATGAATATGCTTTGATCTAAACCATTCCATTGTAGCTCTGGCTGTACGTTTAGGGTTGTTGTCCTGCTGGAAGGTGAACCTCCGCCCCAGTCTCAAGTCTTTTGCAGACTCTAACAGGTTTTCTTCCAAGATTGCCCTGTATTTGGCTCCATCCATCTTCCCATCAACTCTGACAAGCTTCCCTGTCCCTGCTGAAGAAAAGCATCCCCACAGCATGATGCTGCCACCACCATGTTTCACAGTGGGGATGGTGTGTTCAGGGTGATGTGCATTGTTAGTTTTCCACCACACATAGCGTTTTACATTTATGCCAAAAACTTCAATTTTGGTCTCTTCAGACCAGAGCACCTTCCTCCACATGTTTGCTGTGTCCCCCACATGGCTTGTGGCAAACTGCAAACGGGACCTTTTATGGCTTTGTTTCAACAATGGCTTTCTTCTTGCCACTCTTCCATAAAGGCCCGATTTGTGGAGTGCATGACCAATAGTTATCCTGTGGACAGATTCTCTCACCTGAGCTGTGGATCTCTGCAGCTCCTCCAGAGTTACCATGGGCCTCTTGGCTGCTTCTCTGATCAATGCTCTCCTTGCCTGGCCTGTCATTTTTTCTTGGTAGGTTTGGTATCATTCCATTTTCGGATGATGGATTGAACAGTGGTGGCAAAGCTGATATTTTTTTTATAACCTTTTTAAACTTCGTTTATCCCTGACCTGTGCCTTGGGCTTCATGATGCCCAAGGAACATTGTTTGTTCACTAATGTTCTCTAACAAACCCCTGAGGCCGTCACAGAACAGCTGTATTTATACTGAGATTAGATTACACACAAGTTGACTCTATTTACTAATTAGGTGACTTCTGAAGGCAATTGGTTGCACTGGATTTTATTTAGGGGTATCAGAGTAAAGGGGGCTGAATACTTTTTTAGTGTGTGCGTGTGTGAATACATGTTGCAGTACAATCTCGTGGCTGATGAGCAAGGTATTTTTGAGGATGATTTTCTTTTTCATTTCTTTATCTTTCTGTAAAAATCTGCATCAATGTCATTTTAATATTGATGCTGGAATATTACAGAAGATTCATTTTCTTAGAGTTCACTTCTCTTGTGCAGTGTAGTTAGTGTGCCAACTGAAACAGCTTGGCTGCATTAAACTTCTTGGCATGAATCTGTGTCCTAAAAGGCATAATGATTCGATGGAGATACCACAGTCACAATGTGTGGCCCATATTAAGAAGAGTCTACAAATACCTTATGCATAGCACCATTTATAAAATCATGAGGGGAATAGCCAGGTTTTTTTTTGTTACCCTGAGTAGAGGCATCAAGAAATAAGTAGGTTACAAAACTTACCTTTAGCGGCGCTGCAGTTCTGCCACTCCCCGTGTGCGCGACTTTGGCGCCTTTCAGAGGGGGGCGGGTTTAAAATGCCATTTTTCTCCAGACAGTTCAAGTCGATCCATCTCAGGGGATTTTGTCACTAAAGAGAAATCGCTCCGACATTTGTTTTATTAAGGTATTTTTAAACTACAGTAGATCATTTATTAGCTAGAGTAATTTAAAAATCATCTTCTAAAGCCGTGAGTGCCGACAACGGGAAGGATTTTACATAGGGGAGAAAAGAAGGTAGTTTATTTTTACATAAAAACGTGGTTCTTAGGAAGCATTTAATCAAATTTTCATGTTGCGAAATGGGGACAAAAAAAATATACGAATCGGTAGTATTTTTCCTGCCGACTGTAGGTTAAATTCACCGCAAACCGCAGCGTTCCAACCCACTCGCAAGTTGGTTTAAATGGCCATTAATTTACAGGAATAATACACTAAACTCCTTCCATTTGGCCTATAAATTCATGAAAATTAGATTTAAAAATCATGTTATATTATGAATTATTGTGTGAATGTTATTTGGACACTTAGGCAATTAAAAATGTTTATCTTTTCTTAAGAAATGGATAGATGTTTAGATCTAGTAATTGAATTTTGTAATTAGCTACAATAGGTAACTAACTAATTATATGCTTTAATTTCAGGTCATCCAAGTAAGATTGTTTCATATTTGTTTCAGAATGCTTCAATCTATAATAACTGAAAACTTCATTGAGCTCCTAATTTTTAAGAAAGTTATGGGCTTTTGACTGTCCTAGATCACAGCTTTTGAGTTACAGTGGCTTGCAAAAGTTTTCATACCGCTTGAACTTTTCCACATTTTGTCACGTTACAACCACAAACGTAAATGTATTTTATTGGGATTTTATGTGATAGACCAACACAAAGTGGAAGGAAAATAATACATGGTTTTCAAAATTTTTTACAAATAAAAAACTGAAAAGTGTGGCGTGCAAAAGTATTCAGCCCCCTTTACTCTGATACCCCTAAATAAAATCCAGTGCAACCAATTGCCTTCAGAAGTCACCTAATTAGTAAATAGAGTCCACTTGTGTGTAATCTAATCTCAGTGTAAATATAGCTGTTCTGTGAAGGCCTCAGAGGTTTGTTAGAGAACATTAGTGAACAAACAGCATCAAGAATTCCAAGGAACACACCAGACAGGTCAGGGATAAAGTTGTGGAGAAGTTTAAAGCAGGGTTAGGTAATAAAAAATATCCCAAGCTTTGAACATCTCACGGAGCACTGTTCAATCCATCATCTGAAAATGGAAAGAGTATGGCACAACTGCAAACCTACCAAGACATGGCCGTCCACCTAAACTGACAGGCCGGGCAAGGAGAGCATTGATCAGAGAAGCAGCCAAGAGGCCCATGATAACTCTGGAGGAGATGCAGAGATCCACAGCTCTGGCAAGACTTGAAAATTGCTGTTCACAGACGCACTCCATCCAATCTGACTGAGCTTGAGCTATTTTGCAAAGAAGAATGGGCAAAAATTTCAGTCTCTAGATGTGCAAAGCTGGTAGAGACATACCCCAAAAGACTTGCAGCTGTATTGACTCAGGGGGGCTGAATACCTTTGCATGCCACACTTTTTTATTTGTAATAAAATTTGGAAACCATGTATCATTTTCCTTCCACTTCACAATTATGCACCACTTTGTGTTGGTCTATCACATAAAATCCCAATAAAATACATTTACATTTGTGGTTGTAATGTGACAAAATGTGGAAAAGTTCAAGGGATATGAAAACTTTTGCAAGCCACTGTAAGTCAATTGAAAGGCAATGGGAAACAAGATGCTAATTTCTGAGTATGAAAATGGCCATAACTTTTTTAATACTGAAGATATGAAAGTGAATTAGGTGTCAAATTAAACTTCTTTTTATGCTTTATCTGATGGGATAAATTGCAGACTTGATTTTTAAAATCTCAAAATTTTGTAACATTGCTACAAGAAATGGTGGAGAACACAAAGTGCTGGGGTAACTCAGCAGGCCAGGCAGCATTACACCGATGCAATTATTAAGAAAGCACATCAGCGCCTCTACTTCTTGAGAAGATTACGGAGAGTCAGTTTGTCAAGGAGGACCCTCTCTAACCTCTACAGGTGCACAGTAGAGAGCATTGTGGCTTGGTTCGGCAACTTGAGCGTCCTGGAGAGGAAAAGACTACAAAAAGTAGTAAACACTGCCCAGTCCATCATCGGCTCTGACCTCCCTTCCATCGAGGGGATCTATCGCAGTCGCTGCCTCAAAAAGGCTGGCAGTATCATCAAGAACCCACACCATCCTGGCCATACACTCATCTCCCTGCTATCTTCAGGTAGAAGGAACAGGAGCCTGAAGACTACAATGACCAGGTTCAGGAATAGCTACTTCCCCACAGCCATCAGCTATTAAACTTGGCTCAGACAAAACTCTGAACATTAATAATCCATTGTCTGTTATTTGCACTTATTTTATTTATTCATGTGTGTATATATTTATATAATGGTATATGGACACACTGATCTGTTTTTGTAGTCATGCCTACTATGTTCTGTTGTGCTGAAGCAAAGCAAGAATTTCATTGTCCTATCAGGGACACATGACAATAAACTCACTTGAATCTTGAATCTTAATTTTCACCTAAGCCACAACTAACAATGGCCTGTTTCCTTTATCATCATCATTACTTATTTGCAAATCTTCCATTCATTTGTTCTATATCACCATCTATATCTCTTGTTTCCTTCCCATGATTCTCATTCTGGGTCTTGACTTGAAATGGCACCTATTTCTTATCTCCACAGAGATACTGTCTGACCCGCTGAGTTATTCCAGCTTTTTGTGTCTATCATCAGTTTAAACCAGCATCTACAGTTCCTTCCTACACATCAGGTCTATCGCTAGCATTATCATGTAATTATTTTCCTAAACAGTATAATTGTTTTTGTATTAATGTCTTCTTTTTTGCAGTCTTCTTTCCTTTAGCAATGTTTTGTGCAATTTGTGTATAATTTAGGTATAATTTGTTTGTGTGCATCCGTCTGAGCATGTGCCTGCAGGTAAGCTTTTTCATAGTACCTGTATCTCACCATACTTGTGCATATGCCAATAAACTCGACTTAATCTGAAAAGGGCAGACAAAATGGTGGAATGACTTGGTGAAGTAGCTTGTTTTTCTGCATTGACAGATCAGTTGAAAACATTTCTATTTTCTTGATTGTTCACCGTTCCTGCAATCCTCTGCCGATTTTTCCTTTAATTAACAGTAATGCTGCTTCAACGAAGTCTAGATACAAAATGCTGCAGTAACTCAGCGGGGCAGGCAGCATCTCTGGAGGGAAAGAATGGGTGATGTTTCGGGTCGGGACCCTTCTTCAGATCCGAAACGTCAACCATTCCTTCTCTCCAGAGATACTGCCTGTCCCGCTAAGTTTCTCCAGCTTTTTGTGTCTATCTTCGGTCTAAACCAGCATCTGCAGTTCCTTCCTGCACATTCCTCAGCAATGTCTAGCTTAGTTTAGAGATACAGCATGGAAATGGGCCCTACACTTGTTCTATCCTACACACCAGGGACAATTTACATAAGCCAATTTGGAACTGCACAGTAAAGTTGTTACCTTGCTGCGCCAGAGACTCGGGTTTGATCCTGACTGCGGGTGCTGTCTGTACGCAGTCTGTATGCTCTCCCTGTGACTGGGCCTGATGAACAAGGCTGAGCAAGGTTTGGCAAAGTATAGTTACGAGTGCGCAGTTTGCAGAGAGCACAGAGAGAAGAGAATGTTTTCACTGACATCTACACTATACTGTACTTGATCTGAAAGAAAATAATTTCATGCACCAATAATTATACTCCTTGATGAGCACACAAAAAAAATGGAATTTATGGGCTGTACAACTGGAAATGAAGCAGATGCACTGCCAGTTATACAAGGACTCCAGAGGCTCATATCAATTTGGCGTATTTGCAAGATTTTTATTGCAATTTTCACATATTAATCCTCCAAATCGTAAACAATTTCATTGCTTCTTTCCTGCAAATTGTAAGACTATTGACTGATAACTTTGGGTAAAAACAAGATGTTTCAGTGTTGAGCCCAGCCCCAGGGAGAGAGGTGTAGCAGCACATCCCTACACTCACAAGAAGCACGTTGAATGCCCATCCACTCTATGTTAAAACAAAGAAAACATAGAGCAGTGCAACATGGGGACAGGGTCAATAGTCAAGAGTGTTTCATTGTGGGGTGGAAGATTGCAACCTACATGTGGTCCCCCCTGTTTCGACTAATGCAATCAACTCGACGTGCACAAACAGAAGATCAAATAGAACAAGTTGTCCAACAACTTTAGGCTGTGCACGCCTCACGAAAGAAGAAGTGTTTCATTGTGATATATCCCAAAACAGTGTAGTGAAATTCCTACTTGCAGCGGCAGCACAACGAGTTAGTAAACACAGTACTCAATCGACTCAATAAACTTGCCTCCCACATTTATAACAAGCACTTCGGCTCACAATGACTGTGCCAAACATGATGCGAAGACCAATTTCTATCTACCTCCACATAATTCATATCCATATCTCTCCATTCCCTGCATATCCATGTGCCTATCCACAGTCGTATATGCCTCAACCACCTCTACCCTGGCAGCACGTTCCAGAAACTCACATTCTTCCCGTGTAAAAAAAGTTTGCTCAGCACATCCTCACACTTGCCCCTCTCAGCTTTGTCCTCTAGTATTTGATATTTTTCATCTTGGGGTTTCTATGCTAAACACTCATCCCCTTCACTACCAGTGTACCATAACTGCACCGTGTTCATCTACGAACAGACTCTAGCAATTTGGCAATGTTCCCTAGACAGCATTTCCACCATCCACAAGGACTGCATGGTGACGCAGTGATAGAGTTCTTGCCTTAGATCGATCCTAACTACGGGTGCTGTTTGCACGGAGCTTGTATGTTCTCTCCGTGACCTGTGTGGGTTTTCTTCAGGAGCTCTGGTTTCCTCCCACATTCAAAGACGCACAAGTTTGTAGATTACGTGGGGTCAGTAAAATTTGTAAATTGTCCCTCGTGTGTAGAATAGTGCTAGTGTACAGGGATCGCTAGTGGTTCCTCCAAGTCACGTACCATCCCGACTTGTAAATACTTCACTATCCCGTCTTCATTTGGAACAGCTATCACCTGGTCACAGGTGTGACTGGAAGACCTGGAAGCCCCTCAATAGGCTTTGTACAGGGATGGGCTGATGCGAGACCAATATGAGCAAACGGGGCGATGCAGATGCGACAGGCACAGAATGTGAATGTGGAACATCTGTACGATCCACGCCACACCTAATAAGATGCCCACTTCTTGGTGAGATCTGCCTGGAAGATCTAGTGGTGGCAAACACTGCAAGAGCCTGGCGCAACATGTGAAACATAAACGATGGACACAAAAGAAGAATTTGGGATTCTAAATCTCGAGACTCCCCCAGAGGTATCGTGAGAGAACTATCGCTGCACGGACAAAAAATGTACAATCTCGACATGAGTCCAATTCTTGATGGGCAATGAATAATAGCCTTGTCACATCTCCAAGCAAATGATGGGTCTCAAGTTAAAATGTAGCTGAGTAACTTCATTCAATTTGCAATCAGCCTCATATCCACAGGTCATTTAACTGGCGTGCTGGGGATCCGTTAAAACAACAAAATACATGACGGTACAAGTAGCAAAAGGACATTTGACTTTTTTTCCTTGTATCCCTGTACTAGATGTGCGTCATGTTGTTAGCACATGTTCCACAGCCAACAATGGGTCATTACGGACTCCACCTTTCCTGAGTTTATCTGTTGCCGGTCCTGATTTGTTCTGGCCTTTTCTCTCCTCCACTTTCTCTCCCCCCACCCACCAACCTCTAACTCTCAGTCTGAAGAAGGGCTCCGACCTGAAACATCACCTATTCCTTTTCTCCAGAGATGCTGCCTGACCCCTGAGTTACTCCAGCATTTGTGTCTATTTTCAGTATAAACCAGTATCTGCAGTTCCTTCCAATACAGATTACTTTAGGTTTAGTTTATTTTATTATTGTCATGTGTAGAGTGGTACAGTGAAAAGCTTTTTTGTGTGTACTAACTAGTCAGCAGAAAGAACATACATTAAAATCAAGCCGTTCACAATGTACAGATACACGATAAAGGGAATAACATTTAGTGCAAGATAAAGTCCAGTAAAGTCCAATTAAATAAAGTCTGAGGATGTCTAATGAGGTAGATGGGAGGTCAGGACCGCTCTCTGGTTGTTGATAGAAAGGTTCAGTTGCCTGATAACAGCCGGGAAGAAACTGTCCCTGAATCTAGAGGTAGATTTGTCTACTTTTGATTTTACCAGCATCTGCAGTTCTTTCTTATACATTGAATCTGGAGGAATGTGTTTTCACATTTCTGTGCCTCTTGCCTGATGGGAGAGGGGAGGAGGGTGACTGGGGAGAGACTGGTCCTTGATCATGCTAGTGGCCTTGCTGAGGCAGCATGAAGTGTAGATAGAGTCAATTGAAGGGTGGATGGTTTGAGTGATGGTCTGGGCTGTGTCCTATGGTCTGACGTTGGAGCATTGTTTTTCACTGTAATAATAGATTTTCACTGTACACGTGACAATAAACTAAACTTCAATCAATTAATCATAAATCTTGCCGTGGGAATGGTGCAAATGAAGGCTTGCCTCGTACACATTGTGGGTTTAACATGTCTTCTGAAGTACTGAACGTTTTGGAACTGGTGCAGCACAGTAGCTGCTCCCCTCGGTGACCTCTGTCTCCCTCTGCGACGCTTGTGCATTGTCAGCACGATGATTTAAGGAAGATGACAAGACGATCCTGAAATCCATGCAGACTAAACAAATCAAAACATTGACCCATTGTGGCTTCTCGGGTCACTTCTTCTTGCGTATGACGTGCACAGCCTGAAGTTGTAAGACAACTTGTTCTGTTTGATCTTCTGTTTGTGCACGCCAGGTTGATTGCATTTGTTGAAACGGGGTGGACCACGTGAAGGTTGCAATCTCCCACCCCGGGTCACATTAAATACCGTCTAAACCAGATGTCAGAAATGATCAGTAGGAAGGAACTGTAGATGCTGGTTTACACCTAAGATAGACTGAAAATGCTGGAGCAACTCAGTGGGACAGGCAGCTTCTCTGGAGAAAAGGAATAGGTGACGTTTCGGGTCCAGACCCTTCTTCGGACCCATTGAGTTACACCAGCATTTTGTGTCTGTTTGTCAGGAACGATGGCTGGGCACAAAAAGAAAAATATTTTGCGATGATCCTAAATCTTCACAGACAAGCATTAACCTGATGCGGAAGAGCACCCGCGTAGATGGAACTGCGCTGATCACAGACCATGAACAGTAACAATAAGATGGTGCAAGCTGTTCATGATGGTGATAATGATGATAATGATGCAAATGTAACGGGAAGTAGCTCCGCGATTACAGATGCATGAAATCAGAGTCTGAAGAAGGGGCTTGACCCGTATCATCATCCATTCCTTCTCTCCAGAGATGATGCCTGTCCCGCTGAGTTACTCCAGCATTTTGTGTCTACTGTATCTTTTAAATCACAGAGATTTAGCTCAGTACATATTGCACTGCACAGCATTTGCCAATGTAGTGATATTTACACACACATATATATATATATATACATACATATACACACATGTATATACACACGCATATACACACATTTATACATACACTCACATATATGCATATACAAACACATAAATTTACTGTACTCACACATATCCATAACATGCATATACATTATATACTGTATATACACACACACATATATATACAGATGCATATTCACATACACAGAAATATATGTGTGTGTGTGTGTGTGTGTGTGTGTGTGTAAAGGCTGTAATCATGTAATCTTTCCTCTGACTGGTTAGCATGCAACAAGAGCTTGTCACTACTCGTTACACGTGACAATAAATGAAATTAAACACACACACACACACACACACACACACACACACACACACACACACACACACACACACACACACACACACACACACACACACACACACACACACACAAAAAAAACCATTCATACCAGTATGGTGAGAATAATCTTATGTAAAAATTAATTGGTCAAAAGATTCATTCCTTTCCTCTCGCACAGTATTTCCTTAAAAGATTAAATTCAGTTAATAAAGGAGAAATGAAGCAGAGAGAAATGATCTGTCAATCTACAGTGATGACTGCAGGTTTTAATGAGGTAGGTCTATGTGAAATTGAAGGACGGTTTAAATGAGTTTGCCGCGTGAAGCGTTGCTGCTGGGAGCGAGGACTGGTTGGGATCTTCCTAATGAGGTCTTGCAAAAGACAGGTGCCATGTGCAGAGTGTAGCTTAACCCAACCTGTCAGCAGGCTGGTGAGCTAGTTTATAGAAGACTGCATTGGTTTTGAGGCTGATGAAGGAAGAAATGTGAAAACATTCTCAAGAGGATTTCCCGAGATAATTAAAAATAGAACTCAAGCCTATGTTTCTATGTTTCTAAGCCAAAAATTCTCCATTATTCTGGGAAATACATTGATTTTCTCAAGTGCCTGAGACATCATTGATTACCTCCCAGCAGGGCAATTTTTTTATGCAGACTGACTAATAACTTGGAAATATAAATCAGAGCAATACCACATGACAACGTTTGAGCCTGGAGGTATTTGTACACCATCATGTCTGGTCTTTTGATCACTTCATATTTAATAAAATAACTGACTGCATTCACCAGTCATTAAAGAAACATTACAGTGTCAACTAATACGCTTTTGCGGAAATCAAAGATGTCAAGAGATTGCATGCTATTAAATAGCAGCCGTTCTTCAAAACAAACAGGCAGAACAAACAACAGAGCAGCACATGGAATCACTGTGTGACTGGATCACAAGTCATTGAGACTAAGTCAAACATTTCCAGAAAAATGGAAGTGGCCGAGAATAATTTAGACACATTGTGCACCAGGGTAAGAAAAAAGCTGGAGCAAATTGTTGGTGCAGCATTAGGCCATTCGGCCCATCCTGTCTGCTCCGCCATTCGATCATGGCTGATCTAGTTTTTCCTTTCAACCCCATTCTCCTGCCTTCTCCCTGTAACCTTTGACACCTGTACTAATCAAGAACCTACTTTAAAACACTGCTTTAAAAATACCTATTGACTTGGCCTCCACCGCCGTCGCCGTCTGTGGCAATGAATTCCACAGATTCACCGCCAGCCCTTACTATCAGGCAAATCAATCTCCCTTCCACTGACTACATCTACACCACACTGCCTCGGTAAGGCCACCAGCATAATCAAGGACCAGTCTCTCCCTGGTCACTCCCTCTTCTCCCCTCTCCCATCAGGCAAGAGGCACAGAAGTTTGAAAATGCACACCTCCAGATTCAGGGACAGTTTCTTCCCAGCTGTTATGAGGCAACTGAACCATCCTCTCACCTGCAGAGGAGCTGCTCTGACCTCCCACCTACCACATTGGAGACCTTCAAACTATCCCCGTAACCCATTTGATGCCCTTACTGAACAAGAACCCAGCAATCTCTGTTTTAAAAATATCCATTGTCTGTGGCAATAAATCTCACAGATTCATCACCCACTGACTAAAGAAATTCATTTTCATTCTAAAGGTATGTCCTTTTATTCTGAGGCTGTGCCCTCTAGTCCTAGACTCTCCCACTGCTGGAAACATACTCTCCACATCCTTGTATGTTACTTATATTCTGTCACTTTACATACCAACCTTTTACCCAACGTGAACTTTATTCAATAGATTCACAGCAGCGCGGCAATAGAGTTGCTGTCTTACAGCGGCAGAGATGCAGGTTCTGGCCCTGACTATGGGTGCTGTCTGTACGCATGGGTTTTCTCCCGGTGCTCTGCTTTCCTCTCACATTCCAAAGGTACAGGTTTGTAGGGTAATTGGTTTCCATAAATTGGAAATGTGTGTAGTGTGTAGGATAGTACTAGTGTATGGGGTATGGGGTGATCGCTGGTCCGCGGTGGGCCGAATGGCCTGTTTCCATGCTGCACCTTTAAAAGTAATATGTCATAGACACAAAGTGCAAAGAACGATATATGTACCGACATCTTACCTTCTATATACAAAGCATGATTTGAACTACTGGAGTAGATCGATAGAGTATGGTTTTACATTAATCCGAAGAACATAGAGGAAAAAACGATCATTGTGGAAAACTCGATTACAATAGAGGTGTCGAAACACTATCACAATATTTCCATAATTGATTTGCAATTAAACTGATCGAAATTGGTACAAGTAAAATTAAAATTGAATGAAATAAAATTGAAATGACTAATTAACATTATTTTTAATTGACAAATTGTTACGCCTGTAAGTAATTTATTAAAATAGATAGTTTTTCATGCAACACTAAATGCAATATGCTTTGGAATGTTAACATCAAGCACTTACTCGTTTCAGCTACGTGGGCAAGGAAGCAAATAGTAATTTATTTTGAAATGAATATTCGCTAGAGGTTGCTGAGATTATACAGTTTAATCAGGGAACATTTTCAGTTTATTATGCAGAATTATTTTTCTTGCTCATAAATTTCTCAACCAAAGCAATTAATCCAGGTATCAAGATCAGGGTTGGTGATTATTACCACAACAGATTAGATTGGTTTGATTTGCATAGTCATCAATTTACCAATTTTGATCAGTTAACGCACAGTGATACAGCGGTAGAGTTGCTGCCGTGCCAAAAACCTGGGTTCAATCCTGACTACAGGTGCTGTCTGTACGGAGTTTGAATGATCTCACTCTGACCACATGGGTTTTCTCCGAGTGCTCCGGTTGCCTCACCCACTACAAAATCATACAGGTTTTGCAGTTAATTGACTTCTGTAAATTGTAAATTATCCCTAGAGTATAGGATGGTGCTAGTGTACGGGTTGGTCATTGGTCGGAGCAGAATATGTTTCCACGCTTTATCTGTAAAGTCTAACGTCAAAAGAATTGATGAATGTTGTGAAATGGACCTCTTTAAGCTCAGGAAATTTAAATATCTATCTCAGAGAGATAAGATGATAATCATTTTAGGACATAAAATGCTGGAGTAACTCAGCAGGCCAGGCAGCATCAATGGAGAACATGTGTAGGTGATGTTTTGGGTCGGGACCCTTCTCCTTTCTGAATAAATTTCCTGACCAAAACACCACCTATATATGTTCTCCAGAGATACTGCCTGGCCCGCTGAGTTACGTCAGCACTGTGTGACCTTTTGTGTAAACCAGCATCTGCAGTTCTTTGTTTCTACATGATAATCCCTTTGATTGTTTACAGAACAATGATATAATTATGGTAAATTTGTTTGAGAGGGCCCTTTGGAATGAATAACGGATATTAAAGGAATTTTGCAAATGAGTTTGGGGTTTTGTGAACAAGGTAAATCAAACAGTATTCCTGGAAATCATGGTGGCACAGCAGTAGAGTTGCTGCCTTACAGTGCTCGCAGCGCCAGAGACCCGGGTTCGATCCCGATTACGGGTGCTGGCTGTACGGAGTTTGTACATATTCCCCGTGACCTGCATGGGTTGTCTCCGAGATCTTCAGTTTCCTCCAACAGTCCAAAGATGTACAGGTATGTAGGTTAATTGGTTTGGTGTTAATGTATAGTGTCCCTAGTGTGTGTAGGGATAGTGTTAATGTGCGGGGATCGCTGGTTGGTGCGTACTTGGTGGACCAAAGGGCTTGTTTCCGTGCTGTATCTCTGAACTAAACTCAACTTCACTTGAATGGAATGTGGGTTACAGTTTTGAACCTCTGATCTGCATCATTTTTAAGTATGCTACAATGATGAGTTATGTCCGCGACTATTGAATCTAAAACTCACTTAGAGGCAATTTTTCTTTACAAAAAGACTAATAGAACATATAAACTATCATGAGGACAAGGCCCATTATAGCAATTACTTTCCATGTTCCAACCTTCAGCAATTGCCTTAGCCCAAGATATTTAAATGCCAAAATCAAGTCATTTGCTCTTACACAGCCAATACAAGCAAACGATGGACAGTTTTCTTTGATTTTAAGCTACAAGAAAATGTAAACAAATGTCTCAATTTGGAAAATGGCTAACTCTGGTACATAACCTTCAATATTATCTGTGGTGGGAATGGATAGACAATGTGTCATTCAGCGCCCTTCTTCAGACTGATCTGAAAGGTTTGAAACGTCATCTGTCCATTCCCTCCACAGATGCTGCCTGACCCGCTGAGTTCCTCCAGCATCTTTTTGTTTTTTTGCTCAAGATTCCAACATATGCTCTTCCTTGTGTTTACAAAATTGACTATTGATTAATGACTAATCTGATTAATCTAATTAAAGACCTACATTTTCTGCTTGGCTGTTTTGGTTGAGAGCTGTTCCAGATCACAAGGCATTCAGAGGTTGGCATAACATGTAGCCGAGATGAAATGAGGGGAAATCATAATCTAAAAAACATTGACCTTAATCCCTTCTGAGTTTTGCTTTGAAAGCTTTTATAAGAAGTTTGACAGCAACAACTTATTCCTTCATGCAATTTGGTTTGAGTGAGTAAACGACTTTCGAGCACAACATAATGAACATGCGTTATTGGCATGTCTTTTCAACTTAAATAGTAAATGATTTTACAAGAGAATGGACTATGGGCACATGTCCTCTCACACATCTTATGTCTTTAAGTAATTTTGAGGTTTGGATCAATGAAAATATGTCTCCACATCTTCCTCACCATCCACCTTCCTCATTTAACTTATTACTTAACAGTGTAACATAGAGTTCATAGAGTAATACAGCGCAAATGCCTTTCGGCGCACTTGCCCAAACTGACAAACATGTCCTATCTACACTGGTCCCACCTGCCTGCGTTTGACCCATATCCCTTTTAAATCTAGCCTATTCATGTACCTGTCCAAATGTTTTTAAGCATTGTTATAGTAACTGCCTCAACTACCTCCTCTGGCAGCTCGTTCCATATACCTACACCTTTTGTGAAATGGGTGTTTGGTAGTTTCTTGATTAGCAAGGACATCATGGCAACATTGCACAGGAACGTGGCGACTGCTGTTCCAGAAGAGGATCTATTGTTCTCATATATGGTATAAATTGACTGGATAGCATGCAGAACAAGCTTTTCACTGTATCACTGTGAATGTGACAATAAATAAAGCAAACCAAGCATGCCTCTCTCCCACACCTTCAAATTTATCTACTTTTGATCTCCCATCATATTCCGACTCAGTAATCTGCTAAATGTTCTCTCGTCTCAACATTAATATTTCATAATATTATAGACCATAAGACATAGGAGCAGAATTAGACCATTCGGTCCATGGAGTCTGCTCCACCATTCGATCATGGCTGATCTATTTTTCCCTCTCAACCCTATTCTCCTGCCTTCTCTCTGTAACCTTTGATGTCTTTACTAATCAAGAATATGTCCACCTCCACTTTAACACCACCCAATGACTTGGCTTCCACAGCTGTCTGTGACAATGAATCCCATCAGCATATTGCTTGCATTACATTTCTATCCCATTTCCAGCTCTCTTCAAACTAAATATTGATATTTCAAATTTAATTTGGATCGTTCTGCTGCTCTCAATCTCTTCAAACTCTCTCTTACTGCTCCCGCATCAAATTCAAATTGGACTAACACATTCCTGAGACGTGATTATTTGTAATACAACCTCTGTTACATCTTCCTTCCCATCTCACTGTATCCCATCGATTAAGCTTAAAATGTTGTCCTTGCCCCACTTCAAGTTTAATTTCAGCATTGTTATGTCCTAATAGTTGACCACTGTGCATTCGATTGCCTCCAACAGGCTGAATATCAATAGTTCCATTTCCTTACACACCATCTCTCTTTTTCAAGGCAACCTACACCTTGAGGTGTACACATCCCATTAGTCCCTTTCCACATCTAATGTACCTTAAACAGGGAAGGAAATACAACACTGCTTCTCACCGTGCTTATCTCTTCCAGCGTTCTCTGAGCACCCACGCAAACAACATCACAGTCTGAAGAAGGGCTCCGACTCGAAACATCACCCATGCACTCCCTCCACAGATGCTGCCCGGCCCGCTGAGTTCCTCCAGCACTTTGTGTTTTGCTCAACATCACAGAACCTCCTCAATGCGGCGTTTTTTCTCACTGAAGAAAGGACATTTCAAATTTATATGTGATTACCATATTGTGTTCCAAAGGAATTTAATGCTTTTAAAGATGATCTATTATTGTTATGAAGAAATGGTGGCAACCAATTTGATCATAGTTAGGTCTCATTGTTAACAATCATTGTGATAAATCTAACAACATAAAAATGTGATAAATCTAAGTCATACAGTCATGGCGTCATACAGCATGGAAACAGGACCTTCGGCCCAGCGTGTCCATGCCAACCAAGGTTCTCCATCCACACTAGTCCCAACTGCCCGCGTTTGGCCCCTATCTCTGTAAACCTTTCCAATCCATGCAGCTGTCCAAATGTATTTTAAACATTGTTATTGTGCCTGCCTTAAATACTTCCTCTGATAGCTCATTCCATACACCCTCCACCCTCAGAGTGAAAAAGTTGTCCCTCGGGTTCTTATTAAATCTTCCTCCTCTCACCTTAAACCTGTGCCCCCATTATTTCTTAAATCCTCTGAGTAGGACTGTGTATCTACTCCATCTACCCCCCTCATGATTTTATACACCTCTATAAGATCACCCCTCATCCTCCTGCGCTCCAAGGAATACCCACCAACTCAATTTCAAGTGATGTTGATTAATGGGAAAACATTACCCAGCAACTTAGACATCATAATATCAGAGTAGGACAGTTATGGAGACACAGTGCTGCTGTTACTGGAATCTTGTGCAGATCACAGTGCTGGAGTAACTCAGGGGGTTAAAATTAAACTTACAGTGGGGTAACTAGAGTCTAAAGAATGGTTTTGACCCAAAATGTCACCTATCTACATCCTCCCCCGATGATCTATTGAGTTGCGCCAGCTCTTTGTGCTCCGTGCCAGATATATGGTATTGACGTTGATCCAATGTTTTATTTGAAAGACAGCACCAAGGTCTGACTGGAATGTCAGCTTGGATTTTCAGAAAAAGGTGTTTGGAGTGACCTTATATCCACACGACACTGACTCAGATAAATGAGCTAAGCCCTCTCCTCTAATGTACATTAATTATTTTTTCAGTTTTGTTCAGGTCCCCACCACTCTTCCTAGCTTTCTTCCCCTCCCCCCCCCCCCCCCATCCTCCATCCCCTGCCCCGACTACAATCTGTCCGTAGAAGGGTCCCAACCCTAAACATCACTTATCCATGTTCGCCAGAGATGCTGCCTGACCTGACCCACTGAGTTACTCCAGCACTTTATGTCTGAGCTCTTTGTAGTCTTCCTTTACATATCCAGCATCTAAGGGCGGCACCGTGGTGCAGCGGTAGAGTTGCTGCATTAGAGCATCAGAGACCTGGGTTTGATCCTGACTATGGGTGCAACCCTGACTACAGGTGACTGTACGGATTTTGTACGTTCTCCCAGTGACCACGCGGGTTTTCTCCGGGTGCTCCGGTTTCCTCCCACATTCCAAAGACTTACAGGTTTGTAGGTTCATTTCGCCGAACACCTCCGCTCGGTCCGCAATAACCAATCCGACCTCCCGGTGGCTCAGCGCTTCAACTCCCCCTCCCATTCCGTATCCGACCTCCGTTGCCAGAGTGAGCAACACCGCAAGTTGGAGGAACAGCACCTCATATTCCGCTTGGGGAGTCTGCATTCTTTGGGCTTGAACATTGAATTTTCTCAATTCTGTTAACCCTTGCTGTCTCCTCCCCTTCCCACCTCTCCCTCAGCCCTCGGGCCCTGGCATTCCCTCTCTCTCTATCTCCCTCCCCCACCCTAGTCGCACCAGCTTCTCATTTTCACACCACAAACAGCTTACAATGACTTGTTCCCTTTATCATTGATACTTTTTTGCATATCTTTCATTCATTGTTCTTTATCTCTCCACATCACCGTCTATATCTCTCGTTTCCCTGATCCCTGACCAGTCTGAAGAAGGGTCTCGACCCGAAACGTCACCTATCTCCTTCGCTCCTTAGATGCTGCTGCACCCGCTGAGTTTCTTCAGCCTTTTGTGTACCCCCAATAATCATATATATATATTATAGCCAAATAATCATTAATTTTTCCACGGACAGTGCTAGTATACGGAGTGATCTCTGGTCAGCGCGGACTCTGTGGGCCGAAGGGCCTGTTTCCACACCGTATCTCTAAAGTCTAAAGTTAAAGATCAGTATGTTAAATATTAATGCAAATAGTAGTTATTGTATGGGAACACATTTCCTGAGGCATACATATAAATGTCTAATAAATGGCAATGTGCTTTCTTTAAATAGGCACAATATTTTATGCATAAACATTTGTGAAAACAAACATGTTTGCTAATGGCTTATCAACATTTAAAGTCATAAGAACGGATTTCACCAAGATAATTATTCAGTTCAGTTAATAATCTTAGCATGGCATCTGTTGGCATAAACAGATTCATTTATGTTTATTCCTTGGCTTATTACCACCCATCAATATATGAAAAGATCATGATTGAGACCAAGTGGCCTTGATGGAAATCTGATTGTATAATTCAGATGTCTGATAACAGTTTTTTTTTAATACATACTTAATTACATTTCATACCGAAGTTAGTCACATGAGAAATGAAACAAGGAAATCTTTTGTCTGTGCAAACTCTCATTTAATTAATTCACAGTGTATCTTTAATCACAGGCTGAAGTAGGCTATACAGTGGGAAACAAGGTATTTAGCCCAACTAGCCCACGCCAGCCAACATGTCCCATCTACACTAGTCTGTGTTTGGCCCATTTCCTGTAACCTGTCCTATCCATGTAGCTGTCGAAAATGTTTCTTAAACATTGTGATAGTACCTGCGGCAAATACCTCCTCTGGCTGCTTGTTTCATAAATTTACCATCCTTAGTGTAAAAATGTTACCACTCAGGTTCCTATGAAATCTTTCCCCCTTCACCTTAAACTTATGTCCTCTGGTTCTCGATTTATTCAATCTATTTTGGACCCCTCTATAAGATCACCCCTCATGCTCCTGTGCTTCAAGAAATAATGTCCTAGCCTGCAACCTCTCCCTATAGCTCAAGCCCTCAAGTCCTGGCAATATCCTCGCAAATGTTTTCTGCACCCTTTCCGGCTGGACAACATTGTGATGTTTTCTTGGTCTCACAAGAACACAATTTGTATTTACGAGGAAATAAGGTAGCTTAATACGCAACAAAACAATGTTCTGGAGGTACTCAGTGGGTCAGGCAGCTTCTCTGGAGAACATCGACATGTGAGATTTTGGGTCGAGGCACTTCTTCAGACTGACTGTGGGGGGGGGGGGGGGGTGGGGGGGAGTAAAAGCTGGAAGAGAGGAGTGGCAGGATAAAGCCTGGACGAGTAATAGGTGGATACAGGTGTGGTAGGTTTTTGATTGGCAGGTGGTTGGACGAAGGCCAGAGATGGAAAGTCATTAAGTGTGAGATAAGGATAGAGGAGGATTGAATGTGAGGAAGGAATATAGGTAGTAGGGGAGTGGGGAGGGGAGAAATAGGTTAATTAAATAAATGACCAAATAAATAAACAGATAGATAGATAGAGAAATAAATAGTCAAAGGAGAGTTGTAGTAATGGACAGATGTGTGCTCTGTCCATACCCTCCAGCGCCTTGTGCTTTGCTCAAGATTCCAGCGCCTGCAGTTCCTTGTGTCTCGAGGTATCAGGATACAATGTGAGCGTCTATGTGATATACTAACTGGTTCGAAAGCTTAACTAGTAATGGGATGTAGGCATACATTGTTCAAAATCTGTCAGATCCATTAGGATGGTAAAGCCACAAACGCATTAAACCAACTTAGCAATGAAAATAATTCTGAGGTATGTTCTCCACTGAAAAGTGGATAGGTATTTGGAGAAAAGGCTTGGAACAAAATATCGATTTCTGAGTCTGTTTCTGACATTATGCAGCCATTACATTTCAAATTAATTTATTGTCTGATAAGAGCTTCATGATGTTTTGAAGACATGGAATGCATTCTCTAAATCCTATTAATCTATCTATTTATTTATTCTTAGTGAAACCCTAGACCTTAATTATTTTTCATTGACATAAGCCCCATCATTATTAAATTTTATTGGCTGTAATCCAAGTCTTAATTTTAATTAATGTTGATGCAAAGGCCCTTTTCAACTTATTATTGACATATTGTTATGTGTATTTTTTAAGTTTTTCCCCAATTTATATAATTTGTTTATCCTCACTGTTTCTTTTAGATTTTCTAATAAGTTTAGTTTATTATCGTCATGTATACGAATAGAATGAAGAGTTCTGTTTGCACGCTATCCAAGCAGATCAGATAATATTCTACATAAATACGATCAAGTTAAACTCAGGTACAAGAGGTAGAGCAAAGGTGAAGTTACAGAGCGCAGAATATAATTTTCAGCATTGTAGCGCACCAGTTCCTTATTCAAAGTCCAATGTCAGCAATGGGGTAGAGCTGAATCGGACAGTACCCTAGCTTATGGAAGTCTGATGCAGAGGGGAAGGAGCTCTTCCTGAGTCTGCTGGTGCACACATTCAAGCTTCTATAATCCCAACAGGAGAGGGGAGAAGAAGGAATGAGTGGCCTGGGAAAGGTCTTTGATTATGTTGGCTGCTTTCTCAAAGTACTGTGAAGTGTAGATGGAGTGAACAGTGAGGAGTCAGGTCTGTGTGATGGACAGGGCTACTTCTGCAAACTCACTGCAATTTATTGTGCTGTTGGGCAGAGCTGCTCCCAAACCAAGCTGTGATGCAACCCAACAGTATGCTTTCTATAGTGCATCTGGAAAAGTTTGTAAGAGTCATTAGGGTGGGGGTGAATTGAGCTTTATAACATCATGCAAGGGGGCCTTGCAATACTTTGAGTTCATCTCAAATATCAAGGAACGATTCCATTAGCCCCATCCACCCTCCTTATTTCCCTGCACATCTGCAATTTGTTCTCCTTCACAGATGCCCATCACTTCCCCTTTGACGCTTTATGTGACTAACGTACACTGAATGGGTAATTAACCAACTCCGGGGCTCGAGACAGCAGCAATAGCCACTGTACCATGCTACCCATATACACAGTGTAGTGTCTCCTATTTCTGAGCAAGGCTGCTTTCAAGGGTGGCACAGTGGCAGAGTTACTGCCTTGCAGGGCTTGCAGCACCGGAGACCTGGGTTCAATCCCAAATACGGATGCAGTCTGTATGGAGACTGTATGTTCTCCCCGTGACCTGCATGGGTTTTCTCCGAGATCTTCAGTTTCCTCCCACATTCCAAAGACGTACAAGTATGTAGGTAAATTGGCTTAGTAAATGTAAAAATTGTCCCTAGTGTGTAGGATAATGTTAATATGCGGGGTTCGCTGGTCGGTGCAGAGCCGCTGGGCTGAAGGGCCTGTTTCCATGCTGTATCTCTAAATTTTCATGGACCATCCGCTTTTCTCCAATAAGGTCACATCTCAGACTCCGAACCTCTAAAGAAACACAGTTGCAGCCTATCCAACCTCTCCCTATAACTCAAGCCCGCATGCCCAGGTAACATCCTGGTGAATCTCTTCAGCACCATTTCCAACAGGCTGGGTTGTAACATCATTGAGGAATATTGTACCCATAAGAGTAATGAGCCATGCACCACCAAAAAATCCCTGTCTTCACCTTTACAAGAATGGAATTTGGAATAACATTACAGATCATGCACGCACTTGAGAAATAATTCACAGTTCCCACTTAAGAAGTTATTGTCGTTTCTCCTTGCAAAATATATATGTTTACATGTCTTCCTTAATCTAACCATAAGTAATGCAAGGAATGGGGAGAACCATGTGGAGACATAAAGATCTGCAAATGGTACTGAATTAAATAGAGTAGTTAGTGTTACATGTGCTTGCATGTACCATTCATTTAATACACGGCACATTAACGTAGGGTGCACAGGAGGTTTACCAGAAAGTGGCTGTATTAGAGGGTATTAACTGCAGGGAGAGGATGAACAGACTTAGATTAATTTCTCTGGAACGTCTGGGGTTGCTGGGGGACCTGATGTATATAAAATTATGAGAGGCACAGATAGGGCAGACAATCAGAACCTTTTTTTGGGGGTGGAAAAATCAAATACTAGAGGGCATAGGTTAAAGTGGTTTACTTTAGTTTTGTTTAGAGATACAGCGTGGAAACAGACCCTTTGGCCTGCTGAGCCCTTGCCAACCAACAATAGCCCTGCGCACTAGTTCTATCCTATGCACGAGGGACAATTTACAGAAGCCAATTAGCCTACAAACCTGTATGTCTTTGGAATGTGGGGGAAAACCCACGTTGCTACAGGTCCAATGTACCAAACTCCGTACAGACAGCACCCTAGGTCAGGATCACCCTAGGCCTGGGACTGTAGTGCTGTAAGGCAACAACTCCATCGCTGCACCACAGTGCATCAAGTTGAGAGGGGCAAAATTGTGCGGGGGGTGACAAGGACCTGGAACACACTACCATGGGTTGATGGGGGAGGCAGATACGACAGTGGCATTTAGGAGACTGATTGGATAAGCACATGGATGTGCAGGGAATGGAGGGAGGTGGATTATGTGCAGGTAGATAAGAGATGGTCTTGGCATCATGTTCAGCGTGAACACTGTGGACCAAAGAGCCTGTTCTTGTGCTGTACTGTTCTATGTTCTATTAGATACTGAAATTGTCCCAAATTTTACCGAGTGGTGCCCCCTCTGAATTTCCCACTCCACTTACTTGATTCGAATCCAAAGAAGACCTGTGGGCCAATGTGTCACATGATATATCAGGTCAGGCGGCTGGGTCAGAACAGGCCCCACCCACTGAAGCTTTGACCGACAACAGGCCACACCCTTCGCTTTGTGCTCAGTCAGCAACTTTCAACAAACATTTACAACATGAAAAAAAAACATAAAATCACCTAAAACACATTTAAATAATTAAACTCATTACTGAAAATAGAAAATTGTCAAAAAGTATATAATTTACTTTGTTCTTCCCATAGTTTAGTTTAGTTTAGTTTATTGTCACGTGTACCGCGGTTGAGAAGGAAAGATAGAGCAGCCGTAATTGAATGGGCCGAATGTCCCAATTCTGCTCCTATAACTTATGAATTTACAGTGAAAAGCTATTTGTTGTGTGCTAACCAGTCAGCAAAAATAGTAAGATTAAACGAGAACTTACCAGTTTGAAGTTTGATCCTTATTTTATGAGGAGTTACGATGAGGGATTACGTGAAGAAGTCCCGCCAGAGCGCATGCTTGTCATACTTCAAAGCCGCGGCGTGAAAACACAGAAACCCAATAGCCGAAGTAACATAGTAAGGCTTTTAGAAGACTAGAACTACCAGATGATCCTTTCGATTATGAGGGTGGGAGCGGAGGGCACGCAATCCCTCATCGTAACTCCTCATATAATAAGGATCAAACTTCGAACTGGTAAGTTCTCATTTAATCTTACTATTTTACATCGGAGTCACGTGAGTGACTACGTGAAGATTTCAAAGCTCTGTGATTTCATGCCGTAGATACAGTTCCGTACGACACATTGCCTTGGTTGACACAGGATAACCAAATAATGCATCAAACATTGTTTAATTTATACAATAAATGTCTTAAACAATAAACATTTTCACAACAGTAATAACCCCTCTTTCGCAGGGGAAATTACAAAGGAGAACTCAAACAGAACCCAAAACTGCTTACCCAATCTTTGCATTGCGAGGACAGGTTTGTCATAAACCCTAAAAGGTTCCTTTACTGGACTATCCTGCGGTGAGGATTTGGTCTAATGGCACGTCCTGCGCCTTTGCTGCGTACGTTGATGCCGCCCTGGTGGAGTGATTTAAACACATCAGTGTCTACTCCAGCAAAATGCAAACCTGTTTCGGTCATCTAGCAATAGCTTGTACTGACACCTTTGTATGAGGTTTTATGTGGCTGATGACCATCGCTGTTTCAGAGCCTCTGAGACTCTTGATGACCTTGATATTATTAGCTCAGATGCATAATTACATATAGTCTTAGATCAATGGGTATATTTTAAGCTTATTTTGGTTCCAGCCATCCCTGGCCTGCTCTGTTTGATTAGATCATATGCATAAAACACAATATCATCTACAGAAGAATGCATGCTGTCCAGTCATAACTTTTGCAATATTTGGACCCATAATGCTGCCACTAGCACCATGAACATGATCACTTTGAGCATTAACTTCCAGAAAGGCAGAGATGTAATTGGAGCCCATTGCCAAAGCAGTGTGAGAACTATGCTCACATCCCAGATTTCTGAATATGTACCTCTGGGAGGGTTTTGATAAAATACCTCCTATGAATCGGCCAACAATAGATGAGATCCGACAGAGTGTTGTCCGGACCCTTGCCCTAAATAGGAGGACAAAGTACTTCTAGTACTATAAATGGCACTATAGCTTAACTGCTCGTCAAATTGCAATGTAGCCAGGAACTCCAATACATCTGGTATGCCTGCAACTTATGATAAGATATATTTAACTGTAAACAGGACATCTCCCATTTCTTAATATGAGATACATATTGGGGGTTTTTTGGGGGTTTAAAAAAAAAATGTTAGTACTATCTCTCCAGACCATCGTAATCACATTGATGGTTCTACTCAACAGTCTGAGTCCCTGGAACAGTCTGTTCAGAAGATACAAATCAATAAATTAATATGCTCATGTAAAGGGGAACTTTCCTCCTGTCCCAGTGTGAACCAACAAGTTACTGTAATTGGGCTGATCATGAATGCTGTGTCATCCGTCTCAACTCAATGGGACCATGCTGTGTGGACCAGTTTAGAACCCACACCTATGTGCAGTCATACTCTATTTTGGTGAGACCTTGATTGAATGAGGAAGAAATGGGGAAAGCGTAAGAACGTACATCCCCAATGTAGCAAGAATGTATCCTCCACTACTGCCCCTAGATTTGGTTCCCATGCCGAATACAGGTACTGGTAATTTAACCCAGATGCAACAGATCTATGTCTGGCAATCTATACCGGCTAACAATGATTTTGAAACTTTTGGATTCTTAATTCATTTTTTGTTTGTCATGGAATTTACAATGACCTTGTGCCTGTAACTTTCGCATTATCTCTATCTGATAGGTAGATATCTGAGACCCAGATGTTCCTTGTAATACACCAGTGCTAGATGAGGCCAGGCAGACTGTTACAGAATAATGACCTCATTCTACCCATGTGATTGATATGGGTACCAGCTGTGGTATTATGAATCTGAAGCTGCACATGCAATCATGCATTGTTGAGCAGAATTCTTTAGGCCATAGTATGCACCCAGCAATTCTACGCAGTTTACCCCAGTCTCTGCAGGGTTAATGCTTCTTTCACATTTTATCTGTCGCCCCAGCCAGACTTGATATCAGCGGCTACTCATCCTGAAGCTCACATCAGTTTGTAAACTAAAGGTTATTGAGTCAGAATGTCGCTAGTATATCGCGAGACATTAGTTACAATTTTGGCCATAGGCAAAGTACTGTCATGTTAATTAACCAATGATGACCTCAAATAGCCAATCATTCTAAATGGTTCTAAGTTTAATTAGATGGGTGAGGACCTAACCTCTCAACAGGTGTGTGGTAGCTGAATATTTATCTTTCAGATCTATGGCTGCCAATATAACACCCTTTTTTATCCCAGTTACAATACTGACATTTTTATTTAAATCTTTTATACTGGACCTTAAGGGTTAAGTATGTTCCGGCCCAGAATGACTCGACACCCACCATCATCCTTTTGGCTGGGGAATTGGACACAATTGTTAAGGCTGATATGCACCATCTACCTGTAGAGTTAGTGGTATTGAACCACAATACCCAACTATGTGTATTTTGTACGGGTGGATGTACTTCCGAGATACCTATTCGAGATCCCCGGATGCAGTCCAATATTCACTTACTGTTTCTTAATCTGAAAGGATATGGTTTTAAGAGGTGGCATCCTGACCTCAGTTTTAGTCTCATCGTCAAGGTGAGTGGCGTCGCTGCCCTGGCAGCAGCGGCTCGCTTGCAGTCCATCTGTTTTTCTTTTTTTTGTTGTTGTTTTCTTGTCTTGTTTTAGTGTTAATTTGAGTTATTGTGTAGTGTATGTGTGTGGGAGGGGTAGGAAAAACGTTTTAGTCACTTCCTTTGGGGGGGACACGACTTTTCTTGTCGTATCCCCCGTCTCCATCTCCGTCTGCGCTGAGGCCTAGTGGCGGAGCTGGCGGGCTCCAACTCCAACTGCGACCGACTCGAGACTCCGAAAGCAGAGCCAGCCAGGACTTACCAGCGCGGGGCTGGCCGACTTCGGGGCTGTGGCGGGTTCAGGCGTTCCGGCGATTCGGCGGCCCGACTCGGAACTGTGGCGGCTTTCCAGCGGCGGTGGCGGCGGCAGCGACTTCGGAGGTTCGGGTCCTTTTCACAATGGCAGGCAGTGACTAGTGGGGTACCGCAAGGCTCGGTGCTGGGACCCCAGCTATTTACAATATATATTAATGATCTGGATGAGGGAATTGAAGGCAATATCTCCAAGTTTGCGGATGACACTAAGCTGGGGGGCAGTGTTAGCTGTGAGGAGGATGCTAGGATACTGCAAGGTGACTTGGATAGGCTGGGTGAGTGGGCAAATGTTTGACAGATGCAGTATAATGTGGATAAATGTGAGATTATCCACTTTGGTGGCAACAACAGGAAAGCAGACTATTATCTGAATGGTGGCCGATTAGGAAAAGGGGAGATGCAGCGAGACCTGGGTGTCATGGTACACCAGTCATTGAAAGTAGGCATGCAGGTGCAGCAGGCAGTGAAGAAAGCAAATGGTATGTTAGCTTTCATAGCAAAAGGATTTGAGTATAGGAGCAGGGAGGTTCTACTTCAGTTGTATAGGGTCTTGGTGAGACCACACATGGAGTATTGCGTATAGTTCTGGTCTCCAAATCTGAGGAAGGACATTAATGCCATAGAGGGAGTGCAGAGAAGGTTCACCAGACTGATTCCTGAGATGTCAGGACTGTCTTATGAAGAAAGACTGGATAGACTTGGTTTATACTCTCTAGAATATAGGAGACTGAAAGGGGATCTTATAGAAACTTACAAAATTCTTAAGGGGTTGGGCAGGCTAGATGCAGGAAGATTGTTCCCGATGTTGGGAAGTCCAAGACAAGGGGTCACAGCTTAAGGATAAGGGGGAAATCCTTTATGAGCAAGATGAGAAATACTTTTTTCACACAGAGAGTGGTGAGTCTCTGGAACTCTCTGCCACAGAGGGTAGTTGAGGCCAGTTCATTGGCTATATTTAAGAGGGAGTTAGATGTGGCCCTTGTGGCTAAGGGGATTAGAGGGTATGGAGAGAAGGCAGGTACGGGATACTGAGTTGGATGATCAGCCATGATCATATTGAATGGCGGTGCAGGCTCGAAGGGCCGAATGGCCTACTCCTGCACCTAATTTCCATGTTTCTATGTTTCTATAATCGAGTCATCCACAGTGTACAGATACGGAAAAAGGGAATAACGTTTAGTTTAGTTTAGTTTAATTTAATTTAGAGATACAGCACGGAAGCAGGACCTTTTGCCCACCAAGTCCGCACCAACCAGCAATCCCTGCGCATTAATAATACCCTACACATACTATGGACAATTTTATATTTTACAATTAACCTTAAAAACCTGTATGTCTTTGGAGTGTGGGAGGAAACCAAAGATCTCGGAGAAAACCCACGCAGATCTCGGGGAGAATGTACAAAATCTGTACATGCACCCGTAGTCAGGATTGAATCTGGGTCTCTGGTGCAGTGAGGCAGTAGATCTACCGCTGCATCAGTGCCGCCCAAATATGCCACCATGCCACCGAACAAGACCAAACCCAGTAGAGTCCGATTAAAGATAGTCTGAGGGTCTCCAATGAGGTGGATGGTAGACAATACTCCTCAAAGTCGTAAAATTCCCCTTTGATACGAACGGAGGTGAAGTTCCTAAGCTGCCATATTCCTCTGCTGGGGAATGTTCACGTGATGGCTTTGGATGGAGAGGTCACAGTGAGATCCACAGGTTGGCATTTCGCAGCAATTTCAAGGATTGCTGCATTTGGATGCACAAGCGGTGAAGTCAAGTTACTAGTGTCTAAGTCAAGAGTGTTTTATTGTCATATGTCCCGAAATGGAACAATGACATTCTTACTTATAGCAGCAGCACGACAGGTTTGTAAACACAGTATTCCATAAATATATAATCAATAAACAAAAAAAGTATGTTCAGTACATTTTTTTTAATCCTCTATGCAGTGCAATAACAAAAGAAAGGCCCAATGTGCAGTCCAGACAGTTTGTAGTTCTGAGTTTAGCTGGAGTTTGTAGAGTTCAATAGCCTGAGACCACACCTGGAGTATTGTGTGTAGTTTTGGTCCCCTAATTTGAGGAAGGACATTCTTGCTATTAGGAGAGTACAGCGTAGGTTAATTCTCGGGATGGCGGGACTGTCATATGCTGAGAGAATGGAGCGGCTGGGCATATATACTCTGCAATTTAGAAGGATGAGAGGGGATCTTATTGAAACATATATGATTATTAAGGGTTTGGACATGCTAGAGGCAGGAAACACATTCCTGATGTTGGGGGAGTCCAGAACCAGGGGCCACAATTTAAGAATAAGGTGTAAGCCATTTAGAACTGAGACGAAGAAACACTTTTTCTCACAGATAGTTGTGAGTCTGTGGAATTCTCTGCCTCAGAGGGCGGTGGAGGCCAGTTCTCTGGATACTTTTAAGAGAGAGCTAGATAGGGGTCTTAAAGATAGCGGAGTCAGGGATATGGGGAGAAGACAGGAATGGGGTACTGATTGGGGATGATCAGCCATGATCACATTGAATTGACTCGAAGGGCCGAATGACCTACTCCTGCACCTGTTGTCTATTGTCTATGGTTGTTGGGAAGAAGCAGTTCTTGGACACCAGACTCGGGAACAGCTTCTTCCCCTCTGTTATCGGGCTTCTGAACGGTTGTTCCATAAGCCAGAGTATTGTCCGATTCACTTCTACCCCATTCTGCATATTGTGCGGTCTCCCTGTGACTACGGCAACATTCCCCATGTGCTCCAGTTACTTCGCACATTCCAAAGACGTGCAGGTTTGTGGTTTTCTGCAAATGGCCCCTAGAGTGTAGGATAGAACTAGTGTACGGGGTGATTGTTGGTCAGTGCCGAAGGGCCAGTTTCCACATTGTATCGCTAAACTCATTATCCACACTGTATCTCTTGGATGGGATACCCTAGAGCTCCGCAGAATCAGGCTGAGACTTATTGCAATTTACAAAGAGATTCACAAAATCACGCCATCAAATCTCCCGTCTTCCCAGAGCACCAACCGCCATGAAACAAGACAAAATAACGGTCCCTACATCATTAACTCGCTACATTTCAATAAACTTTGCTACCAATATTCCCTTTCCCCAAAGACGATAAGGGAATGGAATATGTTACCACCCAACACACGAGCTGCTCCCGATGTTAAGTCATTTAAAAAGGGGATTGAGCAACTAGATCTCCTCAACTTGGTCAAAAAGTCCCACTTCAAAATGTAATCACTACTCTAATCACTCCAACCTGCACGAGATAACCACTGATGAGGTGTTTGTGCAGTAAACAACCAAACCAGAACCTAAACTAAACTAAACCTGTGCCTTTGCGGCGTAGAAGTACTTCAGATCAGTCACTTTGCTTAAAAGATGTGGGCCATTTATGTTGGGAACAATGGTGCAAAGTTTTCACTCCAGGCTTGAAATGAGAATCGTGGAGCCTGCAGGAGATCTCATGATCAAAGCTTCAGCAGACCTCCTCTGCAGTGCAAACTGTATGCTATTGATAGCTTTACTTTTCTCTTGATGCCGAACTCGTCATTCAGAATTATATCTGTTCCAAGTCAGCGAGGTAATTGGACCAGCAAAGTCGGGGACATCCTTTCTGAATGCAATTTTTTAACTACATTATTCATGCGAAAAAAGCTGTTCAATTAAGTAATCCGGAAAATAATGTTTTAAGACGTACTAGTTACCCATCGACGTAGAATGTTGGAACTATTGTAATGCAATATAATCTCTTGATTAATCTGTCTGATGTTTATATGTAAAAACAATCATCTGTTGGGTTTCAAATAGGAATACGTATGCTGAAAGCAAGCAGGTTCAACATTTTTCTTTGTCAAAGTATCTGGTTGCTTTTTGTATTAAGGGCCTGTCCCACTGTACGAGCTAATTCAAGAGTTCTCCCGAGTTTCCCCTGATTCGAACTCAGAGAATTATAGCCGCTCGCAGGTACTCGGGGCTCTCGTGGACATTTTTCCACATGTTGAAAAATCTTCACGCGTCTTCACGAGTTTAACGCGTTTCCCGAGTACCTGCAGTTAGCATTACGAGCCGCTAAGAGACGTCCCGAGCTCTGATGTACCTGCTACGTACATTCTACGTGCTTACCACGAGTTTGATTTTTTTTTTAAACTCGGGAGAACTCTTGAATTACCTCGTACAGTGGGACAGGCCCTTAAAGTGGTTTCCTGGAACCTTGCCCACATTGAGTTTATTTCCCATACTTTTGGTTGTTTGTCTGTCAACATACAACATCCAACATAGAACAGTACAGGCCCTTCGGCCCACAATGTCATGCCAAACACAATATCAAGACTAACTCATATCTGCCTGCAAATAATCCATATACCCACAAGCCTCTTTCTCATTCGCGAAAAGCTGAGTTGAATGGTTTGATGGTTATTTTATTATCACCTGTACCAAGCTACGGTATACAGATCAGGGCGGCAAGGTGGTGCAGTGGTAGAGTTGCAACACCAGAGACCCGGGCTTGATCCTCATTGTGGGTGCTATCTGTATGGAATTTGTAGATTCTCCCTGTGACCGCGTGGGTTTTCCCCGGATGCTCCGGTTTCCTCCCACACTCCAAAGACATACAGGTTTATAGGTAAATTAGGTTTGGTAAATTGTCCCCAATGTGTAGGATAACCCTGAGTGGGCCAAAGTGCCTGTTTCCACGCTATATCTCTAAACAAACCTAAACAAAGATCAGTAAGAATATTGCCATACGTAAATACAATAAGTACATAATGTATAGAAACAGACCACTGAGTCGATATGCAAGCGTCGCCAGGTTTTGGTGCCATTCCACAGTCCCAGCCATAAAGGCCCGTTGCAGCTGGGTCCTCCAGCTGGATCGTCTAGTGAACCATCATCCCTCTCCTAGCCCAGCCACCCTCAACCCTCATGCCCTGGGCGTACATCCTGCAGCTGACCTTGAGGGCGCAGAATGTAAGATCCCCCCGGTTTTCTCACCATCCCTTGTCCAGCGTCTGCTGCCGCCATCACCGACTCCTTCCACCTCCTCTCCGCTTCCCAGTCTTCAGGGGAAGCAGGGGCCGGGTTCAGCGGCTTCCCTCTCCCAGTTCTGCGGCGAGAGAGCCAGGCCTGCCATCGGGTACAGCTGCAGCTTACCGAGACCTACTTATACGTATGTAACTTGTCAACCTGCCTAACTTTTAATCAGTACATCCAATTCCTTCATTCAAATTATCGATAGCCTGTGGTATCCCACTAGGTTCAGATTGCCATTCCAAAATAAACATACTTATCCATATTATTTTCTATTAGTTAATCGTTCCCCTCTCCTTATTCTACGCTCCTTCACAATCACCACTGTGCTGGAACAACTTCTTATCGGGCTGAGAATAGCAATATTACATGTATAGAAGCCGTGTTGCAAAGACCATGTAGAACAGGGGAATTAAAAGCAAACAGAAGCTATGAGAGTGCCTATGACTGAATGTTTAGCATTTCATCATTAAACAGCTTCTTGTGAGAGACACTGGTCACCAAATTATAGGAAAGATGTTGTTAAGCTGGAGAGGGTGCAGAGAAGATTTACAAGGGCATTGATTTCTTCAACGTCAATTAATATTGATTTTTTTAACCATTCCTTTGCATTTCCTCTCTCTCCATCCCTCCCCCACCCTGTTGTCCGACTAGTTACACCGTCGTCCTAATTAGTTTCACTGTTCGTATCCACTCATTGTCACCGTCTGCACAGCCAACAATGGACCATTGTGGGCCCCACCTTTCCTTGATCATCGTTGCTGGCTTTGATGTGTCCTTTTCATTTATTTGTTCCGTGTACCTTTTCATACCTCCAGTTTCACTCTCCTCTGACTTTAAGTCTGAAGTAGGGTCTTGACCCGAAACGTCACCTATTCCTTTTCTCCAGAGATGCTGTCTGGCCCTGCACTTTGTATCTATCTTAGATTTACAAGGATGTTGCCACGACTCAAGGGCCTGAGCTATAGGGAGATGTTGAGCAGGCTGGGGCTCCATTTCTTGTGGCTCAGGTGGATGGGGGTGCTCTTATAGAGGTGTACAAAATTATGGGAGGAATAGATCAGGAAAATGCCCTGAGTGGTGGAATCGAGAACCAGAGGACATAGGTTTAAGGTGAGGGGGGAAATATTTAACCCGATGGATACCTTTTTTACACAAAGGATGGTGGCGTACGGAATGAGTTGCTAGTGGAGGTAGTTGAGGCAGTTACTATCATAACAGTTGAGACATTTGGACAGGTACGTGCATAGGACAGGTTTAGAGGGATATGGCCCAAGGACAGACAGGTGGGTCAAGTGTAGCTGGGACATGTTGGTCTGTGTGGGCAAATTGGGCCTAAGGGCCTGTTTCCACACTGTATGACTCAGACTGTGGCAGTGACACCTAATTCATAACTAATCCTGCCAGAAGATTGAGGGAACCAGTGTGCACATTTTCAAAGAGAATCAACTGGCCTGCCAACCTGTAGTAATTAGCTGCACTAATAGGGTGGAGGAGCCAAACAATATTACCTGGCATGCCAAGTCTCAGATGCCAAGTTTAATAAACTGCTAAAATTAATGGCTGAGCAGCAACTTATCACTTGTATAAAGGGGACAACCCATAGGAACGTAAGATACGAGAGCAGGTCATGGAGTCATTATGTTCACTCTGTGTTTCGTGCAATTACAGCTGAACTCCATCTTCTTCTAACTTTCTGGTGTGATATGCCATACAGAACAGAAACAGGCCCACCTCATCCATGCCGACCAAGATGCCCCATCTACCCTAGTCCCACCTGCCTGCGTTTGGTCCATATCACAAAAACCTTTCTTATCCATGTACCTATTCAAATGTCTTTCAACTGCTGTTGTAGTACCTGCTTCAACTACCTCCTCTGGCAGCTTCGTCTTAACATTCACCACCCTCTGTGAATAACTTTCCCCAGAGGATCCTATGAAATTTTCAACCCTCACCTTGAATCTGTCCTCTGGTTCGTGATTCTCCTACTCTGGGTAAAAGATCCTGTGCATTCGCTTATCTATTCCCCTTGTGTCATTACAGTACCCACCTCAAGTATGTCCTCTGGCAGCACGTACCAAATATTCACTACCCTCTATATCGGGGGGGGGGGGCAACCTATGGCCCCCAGGCCGAATGCGGCCCGTAACCCGGAATCATCCTGCCCGCAGGCGGATTTTTTCCGCCGGTAATCATCCGGCCCGCCAAGCGCCCTGAACCGCGACCGGGCGCCCTGAGCAGCAGCGCACCGAGCAGCGGCCGAGCGCCGAGCTCTGGCTGTACCGCATCCTCGGTAAAGCTGCCGGCACGGCCGTGCACCTTCTGTGAACACATTTAAGAAAGAACTGCAGATGCTGGAAAAATCGAAGTTAGGCAAAAATGCTGGAGAAACTCATCGGGTGAGATATGCAAAGATTGCATGAGGCTGCCTCGCCCGCTGAGTTTCTCCAGCATTTTTGTTTACCTTCTGTGAACACGTGATTTGATGCCTGCCATCCGGGATGGGATGGGGGCGGGATCCGTGTGTACACGTGATAGATGTGGCCCACCATCCGCTCACAGACATGCGTCCTGGCCCCATGCAGAACAAGGTTGCCGACCCCTGCTCTATGTGAAAAATGTTCCCACATGTCCCTATTAAATCTTTCCCCTCTCATTTTAAACCTATGTTCTTGCCCTGTCTGAAGAAGGGTCCCCACCCAAAACATCACCGAAAGGTCGTCCATTCCTCCTCTCCAGAGATGCTGCATGTCCCACTGAGTTACTCCAGCATTTTGCATCTATCTTCGGTGTAAATTAGCATCTGAAATTTATTCGTACACACATGTCACCTATTTATGCTGCCTGACTCACTGAGTTACACGAGCACTATGCGTCTGCATTCCTCTGGTTCAAGTTTGCCCTTCTCTGGATTAAAGACTACGTGCATTCATCTTATCTATTCCCCTCATGATGAATGTATTCACATATTGATCATCATCCTGGTGTTCATTTCACCACATTATCTCATTCAACAGTCTTCACTCCAGTCCAGAACATCACCCCTCACATCAACATCCCTTGCAAAGATGCCACTTTTGTTTTCTGTATACTTTACCCATTGTTCTGCCATATTCAATCTTGTCTTTATACAAGGTTTTGAACCTCCCTCGCACGCTGTCACAAATGTTCTTCATCCATCTAATTGTGGCATTAGATTCGGCATGAATCATGAGAGGAATAGATTGGAGAGATGCTCAGTCTCTTGCCTAGAGTAGGGGAATTGAGAATCAGAGGACATAGGTTTAAGGTGAAAGGGGAAAGATTTAATAGGAACCTGAGGGGTAACGTTGTCATACAAATATACGTTCTTGTAGGTGTAGAGAGCTTAGAACACCAGAATGTGACTGGGTTACAGAGGGCACAGATTTAACTCGGTATACTTGGAGAAGAGGCCACCCTGGAGATAAACACAAAGAGAGGTCTCCCTGCCTGGCAGTGATTGAAATCTCCTTCATCCAACCACCAGCACTGATTCACATGCTTAGATACTATAACAACATTTAAAAGACATTTGGACAGGTACACGGATAGGAAAAATTTAGAGGAATATGGGTCAAATGTGGGCAGGTGGGCTTAGTGTAGATGGGACATCTTGGTTGGCGAGGGCAAGTTGGGCAAAGGACCTATGTCCCTCTGGTATAACTCTGTTACTCTTTGAATTGAAATCACCAACAAGTAAAAATTGGTCACATGTTCTCACTTTGGTGATTTTAACTAATGCTTCTATTCTTCCCCAAGTCCTCGATCCGTCACTCAGGATGTCCACGACTCCCCCAGGGGGGGAAGTCCCCGAGAGCGCAGCAACACAGGATGCACGCAGGCTGTTCACCAGATTGGAGAATTTCATTCCGCTAAGTCTAATAGGAAAACAGGGAGAACGTGCAAACTCTGCACAGACAGCACCCGACGTCAGGATCGAACCGGGTCTCTGGCACGGTGAGGCAACAACTCTTCCCCTGCTCCACTGTGCCGCCTGGAGTAGAGCGAGAACAGGCAAGTGACTGCCTCCGAGAGCAGGCTGCCCCCACTGAGCCATGACTTTCACCTCATGTAACCAAGGGGGATTTAACTGGTCAAACATCTCTATCTTGCAACTACTAACTTTGCAATTCTGATCAAACCAGATGGCCGACTATATCTTCCAAACAGATGGTGACCATTTTTGCCTCGGTAGCTAATTGTCGCTGGTGCATGCCTGCTGTCACTGTTTATAGTTACCCCACACCTTCACAGGGGAACTTGCCAGACTTTGTCTCACCTTCGCCTCTGTCTTCCAGCTTTCTCCACCCTACTGCAATCAGTGTGAAGAAGGGGCGCGACCTGTAACGTCACCTATCCATGTTCTCCAGGGATGCCGCCTGACCCACTGAGTTACTGCAGCAATTCCTCCAGAAGTTCTAGTGAGATCTGTAGCCATGTGGTGGTGTGGAACACATTTTTAGTGATTAGTACGGTAGTGATTAGTGATTAGTGCGGTTTGGTAGCATTGGTACAAAACTGTCCACCAATTTGCTGATGATTGAGAGCAGCCAGTGTGAGAGCTAGATCGGATTTGTCCTGCTCTGTGTATGGAATAGCTGGGCTATTTTCCAGCTTGGAGGGTGGCTACATTATTTCAACTGCACTGGAGCAGCAGCTGGGGAGATCAGGCTGGCAAACCTTCCATTCTATAATTGCGGTGTTGGCAGCTCCCAAACCCTTTGCTGTATTCAGCGCCACAGTCAGTCCCCGATATTATGTGCATTGAAATGACCTGCCTGAAAGGCTCATGGCACAGTGGCGCAGCGTCAGAGACCCGGCTGCAATCCTGACTACAGGTACTAACTATACAGAGTTTGGACGTTATCTCTGTGACTGCGTGGGTTTGCTTCGGGTGCTCCGGTTTCCTCCCACACTCCAAAGACGTGCAGGTTTGTAGGTTAATTTGCTTCTGTAAATTATACCTCCTGTGTAGGATAGCGCTAGTCGGTGCAGACTCAGTGGGCCAAAGCCACGCTGTATCTCCAAACTATCGTAAGCCAAGGACATAAAAAGCACACATAGTGATGGAGTAACTCAGCGGGTCAGGCAGCATCCCTGGAGAACATGGATAGGTGACGTTTCGGGTCGGGTCCCTTCTTCAGGACTATCCATGCTCTCCAGAGACAGCTGAGTTTGGGTCCTTTTGTATAAACTTGTATCTGCAGTTCTCTGTTTCTACAAGAAAAGCACAGATGGAAGAGAAGCTCTTCTCTTGAATGTTGGGTTGACTATTATTCCAGTGGGATAGTTTGACTATATAACAGACTGCCCAAATGCCAAGAGCAATCAAAGAGACGTTTTTTTCCCTCCAGAATCTACATACCTACTTTAATTTAAAAGAACGTATATTTGTTCTTGCACTAGAGGGCATAGCTGTAAGGTACGAGGGGGAAAGTTAAATGGAAATGCGTGGGGCAAGTTTTTTACACGAGGGTGGTTAGTGCCTGGAACACACTGCCAGGGGTGGTGGTGGAGGGTGACACGATAGTGGTGTTTAAGAGGCTTTTAGTTAAGCACATGGATATACAAGGAATGGAGGGATATGGATCACTTGCAGGATAAAGGAGATTAATTTAACGGCATCATGTTCAGCATGGACATTGTGGGCCGTAGAGACTGTTTCTGTGCTGTACTATATTCTATGTTCTGCACCAGTTTGCCTTTATGCTTTTATGAAGAGCAACAAAATCCTCTGACTGTACCTCGGTACACGTGACAATAAACTAAACTCATGTTCCATATTCTGTCACATGGTTGGCACTGGATTAAAACATATGTACAAAACAAGAACAGTGCAGAATTCCTCCGACATTCTCCTTGGCTATACATACATTCATTAGTGTTATATTTTGTGGTGTTCCCAAAAAGCAATAATTATACCCGGCACCATTGCCACTCATGTGGCCCCCTGAGGTGACATCCCTTCCCTTGTTTGCGTGGTGTCTCCACCACACCCTGCCCCTGCAGTGTGCAACAGCGGAAGGTCCCTAGATTGTGGTCCTCCCCCACAGAGCCTTGGCGTTGGCTGCACCAAGCCTCTGAGCCCACTGACGTAAAACCTAGGTCACAGCCTGGAAATGATTTGAGTGTTGTTGTGTGAACATGATGGATTTGTATCAATTTTTCTCATTCTAATATAATCCAGGCAGAAACTCAGTTTAAAAGGGGAAACAGAAATCCAAACAAAACAGAGATTGCATCTATGCAGGACATGTTTCGCCCTCATTAAGTGACAAGGTTCTTCAAGACTCGTGGAAATTGAGACACTTGTGGTACCCCACTAGTCACTGCCTGCCATCCTGAAAAGGACCCGTTTACTCCTACTCTTTGCTTCCTGTCTGCCAGCCAGTTCTCTATCCACATCAATACTGAACCACCAATACCGTGTGCTTTAAGTTTGTATACCAATCTCTTGTGTGGGACCTTGTCGAAAGCCTTCTGAAAGTCCAGATATAACACATCCACTGCTTCTCCCTTATCCACTCTACTAGTTACATCCTCAAAAAATTAAATAAGATTCGTCAGACATGATTTACCCTTTGTAAATCCATGCTGACTTTGTCCAATGATTTCACCACTTTCCAAATGTGCTGCTATCCCATCTTTAATAACTGACTAGCAGTTTCCCCACTACCGATGTTAGACTAACTGGTCTGTAATTCCCTGTTTTCTCTCTCCCTCCCTTTTTAAAAAGTGGGGTTACATTAGCTACCGTCCAGTCCTCAGGAACCACTCCAGAATCTAAAGCGTTTTGAAAAATTATCACTAATGCATCCACTATTTCCGGGGCTACTTCCTTAAGTACTCTGGGATGCAACCCATCTGGCCCTGGGGATTTATCAGCCTTTATTCCATTCAATTTACCTAACCACTTCCCGGCTAACCTGGATTTCACTCAGTTCCTCCATCTCATTTGACCCCCAGTCCCCTGCTATTTCCGGCAGATTATTTATGTCTTCCTTAGTGAATACTGAACCAAAATAGTTATTCAATTGGTCTGCCATGTCTTTGTTCCTCATGATCAATTCACCTGTTTCTGACTGCAAGGGACCTACATTTGTTTTAACTAATCTTTTTCCCTTCACATATCTATAAAACCTTTTGCAGTCAGTTTTTATGTTCCCTGCCAGTTTTCTTTCATACTCTATTTTCCCTTTCCTAATTAAGCCCTTTGTCCTCCTCTGCTGAACTCTGAATTTCTTCCAGTCTACTGGTAGGCTGCTTTTTCTGGCTAATTTGTATGCTTCATCTTTTGTTTTGATTCTATCCCTGCTTTCTCTTGTTATCCATGGATGCACTACCTTCTCTGATTTATTCTTTTTGCCAAACTGGGATGAACGATTGTTGTAGTTCATCCCTGCAGTCTTTAAATGCCTTCCATTGCTTATCCACCGTCAACCCTTTAAGAATCAATTACCAGTCTATCTTGGCCAATTCACATCTCATACCCTCAAAGTTACCTTTGTTTAAGTTCAGAACCCTTGTTTCGGAATTAATTATGTCACTCTCCATCCTAATGAAGAACTCAACCATATTATGGTCACTCTTGCCCAAGGGGCCACGCACAACAAGACTGCTAACTAACCCTTCCTCATTACTCAATACCCAGTCTAGAATAGCCTGCTCTCTCGTTGGTTCCTCTACATGTTGGTTTAGAAAACTATCCCACATACATTCCAAGAAATCCTCTTCCTCAGCACCCCTGCCAATTTGATTCACCCAATCTATATGTAGATTGAGGTCACCTATTATAACTGTTTTACCTTTGTTGCACACATTTCTAATTTCATGTTTGATGCCATCCCCAACTCCACTACTACTGTCAGGTGGCCCGTACACAACTCCCACCAGCGTTTTCTGCCCCTTAGTGTTTCGCAGCTCTACCCATATTGACTCCACATCCTCCAAGCTAATGTCCTTCCTTTCTATTGCGTTAATCTCCTCTCTGACCAGCAATACTACCCCACCTCCTTTTCCTTTCTGTTTATCCCTCCTGAATATTGAATATCCCTGGATACACAAAATGCTGGAGAAACTCAGCGGGTGCAGCAGCATCTATGAGCGAAGGAGATAGGCAATGTTTCGGGCCGAAACCCTTCTTCAGAATATCCCTGAATGTTCAGCTCGCAGCATTAGTCACCCTGGAGCCATGTCTCCGTGATCCCAACTATATCATATTTATTAATAACTATCTGCACATTCAACTCATCCACCTAATTACAAATGCTCCTTGCATTGAGACGTAAAGCATTCAGGCTTGTTTTTACAACACTCTTACCCTTTATACAATTATGTTGAAAAGTGGCCCTTTTTGATTTTTGCCCTAGATTTGTCTGCCTGCCACTTTTACTTTTCACCTTTCTACCTATTGATTCTACCCTCATTTTGTACCCCTCTGTCTCATTTATGAAACACACCACCACTTATTCTCTGTTTATTATATTTTTCTTCTTTCTCCCTTACATGTTGGGCCTGTGCTTCCCTTCTCTGCCTCCTGCCTCACACACTGTCTACTAGCTTTCTCTATTTGAGTCCCTCCCCCCAACCATTCTAATTTAAAGTCTACAGTTCCTTCCTACACATGTAATGTAGACAAACAGCAGCAGCCAATGGCCACCTAGACTCAAAACAGTGGCCAATAGTCATCAGGTTGCAAACAGCAGCAGCCAACGGGTAAGAGGGTCCATACAGCAGCAGCCAATGAACATGAGGACCCGTCACCAATCACATGCCCAGCTTTGTCCTGCCCCCACTTCTCTTCCAGCTTTTCTTGCCCTGCCCAGCCACCTCCCACTCCCGCTACCTCTCCCCCTCCCCCTGCCCTCCCACAATCTGTCTGAACATCCCGACCTGAAACCTGTCCTTTTCATGTTCTCCACAGACGCTGCCTGACCCGCCGAGTTACTGACGTATTTTGTGTCTTTTTCTTGTAAACCAGCATCTGCAGTTCTTCATGTCTACATAAGTTTGGCCATTGCAACTGATAGTCTGTGAGCTTTTTCAAACTACCACGGTCTGGAAAATGAGAACCGAAAGGAAACTCAAGCTAACATACGCATTTTTATTAGCATAACTTCTAAAAGAGCTTAAGGAATCATCCAGAGTTATGCAGGCACAAGGAACTGCAGATGCTGGTTTACAAAGAAAGACACAAACTGCTGGAGTAAGCATATCTGGTAGCATCTTTCGACGACATGAATATGTGACACTTTGGGGCAGGATCCTTCTTCAGACTAAAGGTAAACCCTTGGACATTCATGATATTTGATTTTAATCAAATATTTTTGATAGATGCCTGTAATGTTTCTGCCTTCTGATTTCTTCCATCAAAAGTAACAGCTACTGAAAGTCTTCATCAGTCAGAGCATTGAATATAGAAGTTGGGAGGTCATGTTGCAGTTATATAAGACATTGGTGAGGCCATGTTTAGAGTATTGTGTTCAGTTTTGGGCACCACATTATAGGAGAGATTTTGTCAAGCTGGAATGGGTGCAGAGAAGATTTACGAGGATGTTGCCAGAACTCAAGGGCCTAAGCTACAGGGAAAGGTTGAGCAGGCTAGGACTTTACTTCTTGGAGCACAGGAGGATGAGGGGTGATCTTATAGAGGTTTACAAAATAGATAAAATCATGATAGGAATGGAATGCGTAATTGCAAAGTCTCTTGCCCAGATTAGGGAATCGAGAACCAGAGGACATAGGTTTAAGGTGAGGTGTGAAAGATTTAATAGGAACGTGAGGGGTATTTTTTTTACAAAGAATGTGATGGGCATATGGAACAAGCTGCCAGTGGAGTTAGTTGGCGCAGGTGCTATCACAATGTTTAAGAACGATTTAGACAGGTGCATGGATAGGATAGGTTAAACACAGGCAAATTGGACTAGTATAGATGGGACGTTGGTGGATGTGGGCAAGTTGGGTTGAACAGTCTGTTTTCATGCTGTATGACTCCGTGACTCTATGAAAGCTAGTGCAATGATTGAATTGTTACGGAGCCAGACTTATACTTCAGCTGTGGCTTAAACACACATGTGAACTTAGATCAGTTTTGTAGGTTAAAATCTAATCTAGAGATTAGAGCACTAATCCTTAGACTGATGTTCAAGTGCACTATTAAAGATTGTTCTGTGATTGAGTGATAACACTCTTTAGCTTGGAATATTAAAGCAAAGCTTGTCGGCTCTCTAGTGAATATAAAAGATTCATCGTCATTACTTTGAAGAGTCAGGAGTTATCATCCACATCCATTAAAACTTCCACCCTCAGTCAACATTACCAAAATGCTAAAAGGACACAAAGTGCTGGAGTAAGTCAACAGGTCAGGCAGCATCTCCAGAGAACATGGAAAGGTGATGTTACAGGTCGGGACCCTTCCACAGTCCGAACTCGCTGCCTGAACTCGCTGAGCAACTTGAGCACTTTGTGAAATGCTCAAATGCACAACTAACATTTAATTTAGATCGGTGACCTTCGAACGAGACTGGGAGAAGTTATGGCCCTGTCTCACGGTGGGAGTTGACCCACGAGGTACCCCGAGTGAAAGACTCGTGGCTGTGTACGAGACTTCAAGTTTATGATCAAGTGTGTAACCGAGTTCCCACGGGTATGTCATTGCTGCGATGCTCCAACTTCCTCTCCCGAGTTACCAAGTTCTCTCCCATTACTCTTGAGCCAACCGTGAATGAAGGTATGTTTTAATAAAGCAACAATGTTAAAATACATCTCCATCCTGTGGCTTTGAGTTATTTCAGCGCGGCCGCATCTATTGATATGACCTACAAAGGAAAAATGCGCAGCCTCCAGTAACCAATAACGTGGTAAGTGCATTTCTTGGTGCTTTATGTTTGTAAATACTGTATTTCCCGGGGTGGGGGAAGAGCTCAGTTCATAATATTTGGGGAGTCTGGCGCTGTGAAGGAGGGGATTGGGGTCAGTAACCCACTTGCCACGCTCCAGTCTGAGTGCAGGTAGATGGGACTAGGTGACAGTAAACGGCACGGAGTAAAAGGGCAGAGATGGCCTGTTTCCGTGCTGTCATTGCTATATGGTTTTATTGTGGCCAGGGAGTGAATTAGCTTGGGTGGCTGCCGCAGCGCTCCGGGCACGGACAGCAGAACTGGCCGCCACTTCCGAGGAAGGAAGCAGCTCGGGTGACTGACATTGAGCGGCCGCCGGGACCCGACCGCAGACACACACACACACACACACACAGACACACACAGACAGAGAGACACACACACACACACACACACACACACACAAATACACACAGACAGCAGAACTGGCCGCCACTTCCGAGGAAGGAAGCAGCTCGGGTGACTGACTTTGAGCGGCCGCCGGGACCCGACAGCAGACACACACACAGATACACGCAGATACACACACACACACACACACACACACACACACACACACACACACACACACACACACACACACACACACACACACACACACACACACACACACACACACACACACACACACACACACACACACACACACACACACACACACACACACACACACACACACACACACACACGTGTGGCGTTTCTGCTCGGGACCCTTCTTCAGACAATCCAATGTCCCATAATATATTCTTTAATATTAAGGTTTCTGTTGAAAGTGTGGTGCCGTGGTTACGGGTGGGCGGAAGGAAGATGATGAGGTCTGGTACAAGTTTACTTTGTTTTCAGTAATCAGGCCTCCGTGTTGGCCGATGCCTGGTTGATCGAGCGCTCATACAGTTGCGAGCGACCGAGGTCCATATATTGGAGCAAGGAACGCGAAGCCTCTGAGGGTTCATTGTTCCCATGGTTTGGATTGCTCCCAGGAGAGCGGGCACAAAGACAAATTTAGGCATTTTTCTGTGGAAGAGGGAGGGCAGTATAGAATCGAAAGCATTGTAACAGCAGCACTCTCCCCAACACGAAACACGGCGCAGCGTAAACAATTAATATTATATATAGTAGGCAACCCAGGAATCACGCAAATGTATATATACAGCACATGGACATGTGTATGTGTGTATATATATATATATATAACTTAAGTAACTTAACTGCGGGAAGTAGGACATATGTGTGTGTGGTGTGCGCGCCACTGAATACTTTCTATCCAGTGTCTCCGCTGCAAATTGCAATGCATACGCGTTTGATATTTAGACAACTTAATTTTATTTTCAGTTTTGCATTTTTAGTTTGTTCCATACATTTAATTAGTTTTAATCCCTCCAGAAAAAACCTGGAAGTGGAGATGGTTCTCATACATAAAGCCCAAGAGATGGCTTCTTGATTCTAACGAGTGTTTGGGAAAACTAGACACAAAAAGCTGGAGTAACTCATGGGACAGGCAGCATATCTGGAGAGAAGGGATGGGTGACGTTTCGGGTTGAGACCCTTCTTCGGACTGGTGTTTGGGAAACGTGGATTAGGTTTGTTTTCGGGGGGCGAGGGGGGGAATACATTCGCCTTTTTCTCTGAATTCAGGAATGAATGCATGTTGACACACATAACACAGAGAAAGGGGGATCGCTGCGTTTAGGTCTGAGGTGAAGGGAGCCATCTCGATTTTCCCTGGCGATAGTTTCACTTTTTTTGCATTTTTCCTTCTCTCCTGCCGCCTGTCCCGCTGAGTTACTCCTGCTTTTTGTGTCAAAGTCGTCTTGTTCAATCTCATTTCATTGCAACTTTCAGCTCTGGATACCCCGCGTTGATCCGCGCGTATTTCAGCATTTATATTTCTCAAGCCTCTTTACCTCCCGGAGCCACATGTAACTACCACATGTAATTCCTCCAGCATTTTGTGACTATCTTTGGTTCAGTCCCTTTAAGATTATAAAAAAGTTCCCACGATAGACTCACGAGACACTAAGGTAAACGCACGGGCCATTACGTTATTGCAACGAGTTTAAATGTTTCCATTTTTAACTTGAACAGTTAATTTGACTCGTGGAAAAAATCAAACATGTTTGATTTTTTTCACGAGTTAACAAGTTTCCCAAGTACCTGCCGTTAGTGCCACGAGTGGACAAGTTGAACGCGCGAGTTCCGACGTTGCCGCTACGTTCATCGTACGTGATCACCACGAGTGAAAACTCGGGGTGACTCCTGGGCCAACTCGCACTGTGAGACAGAGGTTTAAGAGCTTAACATATATTAAAACAAAATACAGTGACTAGAGACGGGGAAATCTGCAAGTTATAAGAAGGTGGTACCACACATGTAAAGAAATAAAAGATCGGTCAGGCAAATAATGAAATGGAAATAGTAGAACCATTAACCTGACATTGAATTTAAGGACCAGTCTCACCCGGTCACTCTCTCTTCTCCCCTCTCCCATCAGGCAAGCAGTACAGAAGTGTGGAAACCCATACCTCTAGATTCAGGGACAGTTCCTTCCCAGCTGTTATCAGGCAACTGAACCATCCTCTCATCAGCTATAGAGCTGTCCTTGATAGATAGATAAATAGACAATAGGTGCAGGAGTACAGGAGTAGGCCATTCAGCCCTTCAAGCCAGCACCGCCATTCAATATGATCATGGCTGATCATCCACAATCAGTACCCTGTCCCTGCCTTCTCCTCATACCCCTAGATTTCACCAGCCCCAAGAGCTCTATCCAACTCTCTTTTGAATACATCCAGCGAATCAGCCTCCACTGCCTTCTGAGGCAGAGAATTCCACAAATTGTAAATAGCTGCGGTCCCAGCACCGAGTCTTGTGGCACCCCACTAGTCACTGCCTGCCATTATGAAAGGGACCCGTTAATCCCTACTCTTTATTTCCTGTCTGCCAACCAATTTTCTATCCATGTCAATACCCCGCCCCCAATGTGCTCTAATTTTGCCCACTAATCTCCTTATCAAAGGCTTTCTGGAAGTCCAGGTACACTACATCTACATCTACTGGCTTTCCCTTGTCCATTTTACTTGTTACATCCTCAAAAGATTGCAGAAGATTAATCAAGCATGATTTCCCCTCCATAAATATGTTCATTTTTTTCCTGTCAGTAATAATCCATTATGGTCAGCAGACTTTGAAAAAGCAAAATTGCAATGTGGGCAATAACTGGTGAAGCAGATTTGTGCGTCATGCAATGTACGTTAAAAGAATCATGCATTAGGAAGTGGTCCCGTTTTCTCTACGCCAGTGATGAATAATTTCCCTATTATTGGCTTCACAGGGAAATCACCTTATAAAATTGTGTTTGCTGCCATCTAGGATACTGACGGAATGAGCTCAGAAAGCTGACACTTCAAAGCAGCATTCGGAAGCAAACTCTGCAGATACATAGAGCATAGCAGTGTCGCAGGTTTGAAGCCAGAATGGCAGACACCACAGAACTGCTGTTGACTTCAAAGCAATGTGTTAGGTTTTCTTTTAAAGACATTGCCACCCAAGAATCAAATCGGAGATTAAAGACAGGACTTCCCCAAGATGTGTGGGGGAATCCCTTAGGACTCTATGTTCTAAGGGGATGCTACCTGACCCGCTGAGTTACTCCAGCACTTTGTGTCCTTTTGTCCCACTTAAGACTCCATTAGATAGGTAAGTGGTGGCGGAGGGGAAGAGAGGAATCGTGGCCTGAAGTAGGATATCGACCCGAAAAATCACCCATTCCTTCTATCCAGAGATGCTGCCTGACCCGCTGAGTTACTCCAGCACTTTGTGTCTATTTAAAGGGTGATCCTGTGATGCAGGTAAACAAATAATTATGTTGCCTTCTTAACATCATAATATAATTTACTATAGAAGAGTACAGTCGTGATCTATCTGCAGGTATAATTTTAAAACAGCACTTCTCCACTTAATGTTTAAAAAACATTTGGACAGGTACATGAATGGCATGCAAATAGGCCCTATGGTATGGGCAAGTTGGGCCGAAGCGCCTGTTTCCATCCTTGTAAGACTCTATGACACTAATTCCACCCCTGGCATTGCGTTCCAAACATCCACCACACTCTGTGTTAAAAATAACATTGTCCACATATCTCCCTTAAACTTTGCCCCTTTCACCTTAAAATTATTGCTTCTAGTTTGGTTTAGTTTAGTTTAGTTTAGAGATACAGCATGGAAACTGTCCCTTTGGTCCACCAAATCCTCATCGACCAGTGATCCCCGTACACTAGCACTATCTTACACACTAGGAATAGTTTACAACCTTTACCAAAGCAAATTAACCTACAAACCTGCACGTCTTTAGAATGTGGGTGGAAACCGTAGAACCCAGGAAAATCCTATGCTGTCACAGGGAGAATGTACCGTACAAACTCCGTTCTGACAGTTTCCATAGTCAGGATCAAACCCGGGTCTCTGGCGCTGTAGGGCAGCAACTCTACCGTTGCACCACCGTGCCCACCTCTTGACATTTCCATATTATGAATAGTTTAGAGCTTTCAAATGTAATTCATCACCAATGATGCCCAAGGGCTTTCTGAACTACCTAAAACTGAGCATGTTTCAAATAAAGTAGGCTGTACAATTATAAATATAGATAGAAATTGGTCATTGCTTATGCCTGATGTAGTGTTGATAGGTTGATTGATTCAGCATGCAAATGGGCCGTGAGGCCCACTGAGAAGGAGGATGGAAACAGGCCCTTTGGCCCAATGAGTCCATCGCTGACCATCGATCACCCATTCATACTAGTTTTATGTTATCCCACTTTTGCATCCAATAGGACATGAAACAACACATATCTATGTCCTCCAGAGATGCTACTTGATTCGCTGAGTTACTCCAGCGTTACTCCAATTGTTCTAAACAATTCTTAACATTGATTAACACGCAATGCAATCGTATACCATGTGTCATTTATACATAGTATATTAATCATTATCCTTATTTACTGTTGAGAAAGTAAATTAGTTCATTCAATCCTTGAAATGCTTTCACTATCAGAATCCTTACCCATAAAAGTACGGGAATATGGGATGAAATAGCTCTTGATCAAAAGATGCAGTAATATTCTGATCACATATCAAAACTGAACACTGGTCAAGAATGCGGGCAACGAATTATGAAAGATCAATGCTTTGCCCTGCCACTCCTCTTTTTCCAGCTTTCCTCTCCCCCTACAACCAGTCTGAGGAAGGATCACAACGTTGCCTACCCATGTTCTCCGGTGATGCTGACTGACCTACTGAGTTACTCCAGCACTTTATTTCTGTCCACTTTATAGGTTGTTTCTACAACCTACAAACTGCACATCTCTGGGTTCTGGGAGGAAACCAGTGCACCCAGAGGAACTCTGCGCAGTCACAGGGAGAACTTGCAAACTCCACACAGGCAGACCTACGTAAGGTTAGGTTTGAACCTGAGTCTCTGGCTCTGTGAGACAGTGGCTCTACCAACTGCGTCTCACTGTCCTAAGATCATAAGATCATAAGTGATAGGAATAGAATTAGGTCATTTGGCCCATCAAGTCTACTCTGCCATTCAATCATGGCTGATCTATCTCTCCCTCCTAACCCCATTCTCCTTCCTTCTCCCCATAACCTCTGACACCCGTACTAATCGAGAATCTGTCTACCTCTGCCTTAAACATATCCTCTGATTTAGCTTCCGCAGCCTTCTGTGGCAAAGAATGCCACAGATTCACTACCCTCTGGCTAAAGAAATTCCTCCTCATCTCCTCCTAAATTCCTTCGCTCCACAGATGCTGCCTCACCCACTGAGTTTCTCCAGCATTTTTGTCTACCTTTGATTTTTCCAGCATCTGCAGTTCTTTCTTAACCATCCTCCTAAAAGAAGGTGCTTATATTCTGAGGCTATGACCTCTGGTCCTAGACTCTCCCACTGGTGGAAACATCCTTTCCACATGTTTTGTCCTTCAGTGCTAAATTAAGTGTCAGTGACAAGTGGTAGAATGAAGATAATATATAGTAGGACCATAATCTCTGAGATGAATTTCCCTGCATCTGTACTTGGGTCTCCTGCACCTCCCTTCTCTCATGCCAACATCGAGACAATTTCTGGGCAGAAAATACTGCAGCTGTTTATCCCGCACTGCTGGCGTCTTTGACGGCTTTTATTGCAATTTGATTCAAGGAAGCATATTCAGTTCCTGCTTTGTCTGATCCATTATTCCACTATGTTATAGAACATAGAAGTACAGCACAGGAACAGGCCCCATGTTCCACAATCTCTGTGCCAAACATGATGCCAAGTTGACACGTGATCCATATCCCTCCATCCCTGCATACCCATGTGCCTATCCAAAAGCCTCTTAAATGCCATTATCCTATCTGCCTCCAGAGTCAAGGACTCTATTCCTTCCTTGGAGTGCAGGAGGATGAGGAATGATCTTATAGGTGGCGTAGTAGATCATGAGAGTAATAGGGTAAATGCACAGAGTCTTTTGCCTGATGTCGGGAATTCAGGAACCACAGGACTTAGGTTCAAGGTGGGGGGGGGGGAGATTTAATAGCAACCTGAGGGGTAACCTTTTACACAAAAGTAGTTGAGGCAGGTACTATCATAGTATTTAAGAGACATTTGGTAGGTACATGGATAGGACAGGTTTAGAGGGATATGGACGGTCTCGGTGGGCCACGGCGCCTGTTTCCATGTTGCATCTGCCAATCAATCAATCATACGAAAAGTTTAGAGGGATATGGGCCAAACACGGGCAGGTGGGACTAGGGTAGATGGGATGACTAAGCTGGCATGGGCAAGTTTTCAAATATGGCTGAAGGACCTGTTTCCATGTTATATCAATCAAATTCATCTTCATGTATGGACTTAAGAAATTGTATTTTCTTTCTACCAATTGTTACGTTTAATTTCTTCAGCGTGACCCGGTCAACTCCAACGTATTGGATTGGCTGCCTTTGCCTTTTCGAATGTTTTTCAAATATTAACAGAAGTTTCAAGTATCACTTGGTGAGGCAGTTATTCAAATGCTTCAATATTAATGAGCCGGCCCTCTTCTGTGCTGTTTATTTGATTTAACCTCCATTATCTGTCACACACGACTGCCTCTAACACACTTGGATTTACTCTTGCGTTAATTTTTAATACACTCCGAATTCTCTGTGGAGTGTCTGCAGCTAATAATGGTGTTTTCTGCTCAATGCTTTCATAGTGGATGAATCACATTGCGATTGTGTCCTCTATAAAATGGTATTAACTGTGTGCTCCACTGCGGGTCAGACGATTGTTAGTTTGAATACCTCTGGAGGATTTAAATATATCATCTGGCAATGAGCAAACGCCATACTGCATCAGATGTTATCTTTGGAAAATAGGAGAAACCAAACACTTTGCTTGTCTGTTCAGCTTTGCCTTTCAATCCTGTATGTTTGACTTCCTGAAAAATATCAGTCTGGCCTGACCCATTCACACACCATTCCCTGGGCTTCCCCTTTGGCACTGCGGTAGAGTTGTTGCCTTACAACGTCAGAGACCCAGGTTCAATACTGGCCTCAGGAGCTGGCTGCATGGAGTTTGCACGTTCTCCCTGTGACCATGTATGTTTTCTCTGGATGCTCCGGTTACCTCCCACGCTCCAAAGATGTGCAGGTTTGTAGGTTAATTGGCTTCGGTAAAAATTGTAAATTGTTCCTAATGTTTAGGAAAGTGATAGTGTATGGGGTTATAGTACCTGCCTCAATTACCTCCTCTGGCAGCTCGTTCCATATACCAGAGGCAGAGGCAGATTTATATAATTCTGCCTCTAAAGAAAAATCACTGGAAACCGGATAAATCCAGATTGTTCTTCCAAATTGGCCATGCTAAAGTCCAAACTAAAATAATCCTTACTCAAAATTCTGAAAGCATTTTTTTTTTGTTAAACTGTTCAAAATCCATTAACTTAATCCCTGATGTTTAATCCTTTGTATAGTCTGCTTTCAAACACTCAATTAATTAATCTTTTGAAAGGGGCACTTTTCTGTTAGCCTTCAGAGATCATCACATCCATATTTCAAGATATTACCTTGGTTAGAAAAGCTGTCAATGTGTTTGTCCCCGTTGCTAGGGTTTCCATTAAACTGCACAACGTGACTCCAGGTTCTCAGATATTTTCAAGGTTTCTGGTTCCAGAATATTCCTCCCATGTGCAAGTGCTGTAATGTTAGTTAGATACGTTCTCATTGTTACAATTTTGCTGCTGTATTATACCATTGTTGAAATTCATATGTTTATTGTCTGCATAATATTTGAAACAGTTGCAATGGTGATCTATCTAGGGGACTGATGCACTACAATGCACTACGATATTCTGCACTGTGTCTTTCCCTTCATCCTACCTAATGTACTTGAGTTTGTCTTGGTTATATTTATGTATTTATGTTCAGGTGGCTGTGGAGGCCAAGTCATTGGGTCTTTTTTAAAGCAGAGATTGAAAGGTTCTTGATTAGGAAGGGTGTCAAAGGGTATGGGAAGAAGGCAGGAGAATGGGTTTGAGAGGGAAAAATAAATCAACCATGATTGAATGACGGAGTAGGTTCAATAGGCAGAATGGCCTAATTATGCTGCGATGTCTTATGGTCTAGTCGTAGAATCATAGAGCACGGAAACAGACCCTTTAGCCCAACTTGCCCATGCTGAGCAATGCGTCCAGTCGACACTAGTCCCACCTGCTCTCATTTGGCCCTCATCCCTCTAAACCTTTTCTATTCATGTACCTGTCCAAATGTTTGTAAATGTTGAGGTAGCACCTACCTCATCTACCTCCTCTGTGAGTTCATTGCATATACATAGAATCATTGAGCCATAGTCAGCATGGAAACGGGGCCTTTGGCCAAATTTGCCTACACCAACGAACTTGCCCACAACAACAGTGTAGATAGCGACCCCATCTACACCAGTCCCAACTGCTTGAGTTTGGCCCATATCCCTCTAACGCTGTCCTATGTGTACCTGTCTAAATGTTTCTTAAACACTGCGATAGTACCTACCATAACTACCTCTTCCGGCAGCTCGTTCCATACACCCACCACTCTTTGTGTAAAAAAGTTACCCCTTGGGTTCCTATTGAATTCTTCCCCCTCACCTTAAACCTATCCTCTGGTTCTTGATTCCCCTACTCTGGGCAGGAGACTCTGGGCATTTATCCAATCTATTCTGCTCACGATTTTGTACACTTGGATGGTATTATCTGATTTGATTGGATATCATGCAAAACAAAACCTTTCACTGCACCTACCTCGGTACACAATTGAACACAAGAGTTGGATTATAATGATACATATGGAATAGTAAGTGAAATGAAGGACTAGATAGGGTGAATGCACAGTCTCTTACCCAGAATGGGGGAATCAAGAACCAGAGGACAGGTTTAAGGTGAGAGGGGAAATAATTAATAAGGGGCAATGTTTTCACACAGAGGGTGGTGGATGCCTGGAACGTGCTGCCAGGGTTGTTGATGGAAGCAGATACGATAGTGGCGTTTAAATAAATAAAAACTGGATAATTGAAATAATTAAACCGAACTGCACATACAGAAACAAAATCCTAGAAACGTATTGAAATGCATTTTCAGCCTCTTAGTCTTTTATACATATTGCATTTGATTTTATTAATTTACATTCACAAGAAAAGTGCTGAATCATAACAGTAGATGAGCACATTCTGAAACTGCTGAAGACACTTAGCACTGAATGTGAAGAACAAACCTTGCCAAGTCAGGTGTTCAATGCTCTTTTTCAGTTCTTTAAATTTTAGGGACATTTATAGATTAGATTTTACTGCATTATTTAGTACAAAGTTAAAAAGGTTGTTTTTCTGAAGAGGATTTAATGCTGCAAAGGTGAATTTGACAGTATTCTCCCGATCGACTACAACATTTTTGGAAGTGACGTCATGTCATGGTAAATCTTTGATCAACTGGGGCAGCACAGTAGTGCAGCGGTAGAGTTGCTGCCTTACAGCGCCAGAGACCCAGGTTCCATCCTGTCCACGGGTGCTGTGTGTATGGAGTTTGCCTCATGTATAGGATAGTGTTGGTGTACAGGATGATTGCAGGGCTGCCAACATTGGTTGAGAGGGAGCGCTGCGACCAAGCCCGAAGGTGCCTAGTGACCCGGGGGGGGGGGGGGGGGGGGGGGGAGAGGGTGTGGTAGGGGGAGGAGAAGGGTGTGGGAGGGGGAGGAGGGGAGGTGAGGAGGGGAGGAGGAGGGTGTGGGAGGGGGGGGAGGGTGGGGAGGGGGAGGAGGAGGGTGTGGGAGGGGGAGGAGGAGGGTGTGGGAGGGGGAGGAGGGGAGGGGAGGGGAGGGGAGGGGAGGGGGAGGAGGGGGGGGAGGGGGGAGGAGGAGGGTGTGGGAGGGGTTATGATTCAATGAAATTAAGATATATAGGTAAAACTGTCTTACCACAGAAGCTAAATGTTCAAAAGTTCCATCTTTAATATGTGACCAGCTTAGTACAAGGTTTACTTTCTCTAAACAGTGAAATTTGGTCTGAATGGACTCTACGTTCTTAATTTTATGTCCATGAATCTCTTAACCTGAGCATGTTCTTTGTTGCAACTGTAAAGGGGCTGTCCCAATAACGTGACTTTTCAGCGACTTTCTTCGACCTTCAAGCTTGAGGGCATTTGCCTGAATAACCTCGAGCTAGATCGACCATCAGCGATGAAACCGCGAGCTGGATTGACTGTCTGCACGCACGCACACGCACGCACACGCACGCACGCACACACACACACACACACACACACACACACACACACACACACATACACACACGGCAGGGGCCAGGGAAAGCGGGGGGGAGCGCTGTCTGAAATTCACACCCACGATGAGCAGGAAGGTAAAAGACGGCTGGCACAGTAACAGTAAGTCCTTTAGAGAGCACAGAGGGGGGGGGGAGAAGGGGGGGAAGAATGTGGGGGGGAAGAAGGGGGGGGGGAGAAAGAGTGGAGACACTTTTAAGAAGCCAGACAACTTTTAATAAAGCTTAGCGGGCATGTAACATTACCTGTCGGTGTACCTTCAACTACCTTTGATTAGCTTTGATTGCCTTTGATTACCTATGATAGCATTACGACCTATAATGACCTAACTCGACTAAACCTACGAGTAAAAAAATATCGATTTTTTCCATGGCGAGCTTTTTTTCACTCGCGGGCATTTTTCAACATGTTGAAAAAAACACTGCAACCTAGCTGAGGCCTCGAATACGCAGGGACTACTCTCGAGCATGAAGGAGAGTTACAAAGACCTCCTAGGACCTTGTGTCGATCATGCTGCGAGTAGGAGTCGAGGGCAAACTCTTCTAAACTCGCTAATTAGGTCGCCTCAGTGGGACAGGCCCTTAGGTTGCCCTGCGAGTGCATTAATCACTTAAGTCCTTAGGAGTATAAGAATTTAATGCTATTCCTACTCACCACTAAGCTGTACTGGTAGTTGGGCGAGTGATCCCTACTGTTGGCTAGCTAGAATAGATGCGTCCTAGCGATAGTGGTGGTAACTATATGCGATAGAAATATACAGTTGGCGCTTTACTGCTATGGCGTTGCAGAGGAAACTTCCATAAAATGTCCCCAATTATAAATACAATATAATCAGCCTTGAAATGACACCAAACAGAACAAAACTCCTGCCGCGTCACAACGTGCGATGCTTGGTGAAATACAGCTGAATTAAATATCGACGGCAGTCCTTACTGGGGGCCAATTAGCAAAGCTAATCTCTCATCCAGTCTTGCTGGCTCATCGATACAGGAGGGTTGTATTTATAATAATAATAATAATATCTTTTATTGTCAATACACATAAGTGCAACGAGATTTGGTTTGCAACTCCATCCGATGTCATAACTTAAAGGACTAATAACATTTAGATTTAGATACCCCGAGAACAAGGTTTGTGAAATGAACATTAGAACAGTAAAATAGTCAAAACCAAAACAGACTAAAGTGCAGATGTGTCTGTGCGACGTGACCATCCGAGGGAGACAGTCCATGGGGGTGGGGGGCACTCAGCAGGGCCGGTTCAGAGCCGCTATAGCTCTGGGAATGAAGCTGTTCCTGAGTCTGGAGGTGCAGGCGTAGAAGGCCTCGTAGCGCCTGCCGGAAGGGAGTAGTTCGAACAGTCCATTACAAGGGTGAGAGGAGTCTTTATGGATGCTGACGGCTTTCCTGAGGCACCGTGTGTGGTAGATGCCCTCCAAGGCTGGTAGTGGTGTCCCAATAATCTGTTGCGCTCTGTGGACGACTCGCTGAAGAGCTCTCCTCTCCGCCTCCGTGCAGCTGAGATACCACAGAGATGCCATACGTTAGTATGCTCTAGTTGAAAGAAGGGTCAGGACAAAACAGCTTGACCAGTCAATAATGTTCCTTATTGTAGCTCAGGTTCTGTAGGACGTGTTCCCCTATCCTCACTGACTGACGACTGTTGATGCTAAAATCGAGCATTCAGTGATAGAGGGAGTGAAGTTACCTCGGTCCCGGAGTTTGGAGATAATAGCCATCCCTTAGCACATACACGTACACACTGCTAAACGCATAGTGTATAGCTTGAGTCTGTTCCTACTATTAACATTATTCGCAAACTGACTGAGTACATCTATAGATTGGTCTACATTTATCAATGGAATGTCCTTCAATTGTGAAGGATAGCATAGACAAAGATAGTTGCTTGGTCTGTTTCTCTTCTGTGTGACTCTATAACTCTCGGTTCAGTGTATACACGTTTCTCCATTTGTGGTATCATCGTCAGTAGTTGGAGTAGGACTTCGCTACTCTTTCCTTGTATGGGCAGAGCTATAGGTAGAGATGAGGACTTTATTCCTTGGAACGCAGGAAGCTGAATGGTGCTTATAAAAGTGTATAAAGGGGATAGATAGGGTGACTGCGCAGTCTTTTACCCAGGACGGGGAGTGAAAAACCAAAGATCACAGCTTCATGGCGAGGTTGGCAAGATTTACAAGGAACCTGACGGGAAGACTTTACACAGACGGCGATGTGTGTTTGGAACCATGTTTGGAAATCTTGCTGCCATCATAACTGTAGAAAACTTTGATCAATTGTATTGAGCAATAAATGTTAGGCATGAACTGATTCTGCAGTAATGTCCAGTTTACACTCCGATGCAGAGTGCGGTGCAGCACCAGTGTCGGAGCTTTGATATCATCCATTAATGATATTAGATAATTATCCGTCTCCATGGATATATTCTGTCATCTGACTATGTCCTGATTTTCCTCTTGTTTAGTTGAGTTTAGAGATACAGCGTTCAGTTTGCAACCAACAACATTAACATAAAGGAAGAATTTTGCATTGAGAAAAAATTGGCTCCATTGGTAATTATTAATCACTGTGAGCTGGTCACTGGATCTGGGATGGAATTCCCCACTGTCAGCTTTTTCCAGTAAACTCATGAAAGGATTGGTGCTTCTTTCTGCTCTCTTTATTGCAGCTTTCTACAATAAACTAGGGTAGATCCCAACATCCAAATGATATGTTCACACCCAGTTTGGTCAGTCAGTCCATCACCCTCCCTCTGTCTATTTTACTCTGTGGAATCATTCGCCTCACTCCCCATCTGTTCCATCCAAACCTTCATCCTGTCCATCCGTACAGGCAGATGGAACATCTGCACTCGGACCCTCAGTCATTCTCTCTGCTACACAACACATTCCATGTTCTCCCTGGCTGTCCCCATGATTCCTTTACCTACTTTATTATAATTGCGTCGTTCTGCTCCACCTCGCAGGTAATCAGGCCAAAATATCGACTTGTACCTGTTGCTTTCGCAGACGCAGTTTGACCCAGTGAGTTCATCCAGCCTTCTGTTACTTCCTTCCTGATACCACCATCTGTATTCTCTTTTGATATGAAAGGTTTTTTTCTGTCCATGACTTTCTTTATTTTATTTATATATATATATATATATATATATTTATATATATATATATATTGAGCGTGAGAAATTCTGTGATCAGCGTGAGAGCGTGAGAATTGCGTGAAATGTGTGAGTCTCATGCTAAATGCGTGAGAGTTGGCAGCCCTGTGATTGCTGGTCGGCACGTACTTGGTAGGCCAAAGGGCCTCTTTGCGCTGTATCTCTGAAGTCTAAAGACAGTATGTCCCAAAAGTTTCCAAAGCTTTTCAGCACATAGAAACCAATAGCTAAATAAAGTAAATCCTGCAAGCAGATATAAAACCAAGGGAAATAATCAGAAAGAACTATTAAGAAGACTGCTGCCCTTTTGTAAGTTACAAAAGATGAACTTGTTGTTGAGTAAACCCCTAGTAATAAGTATAGTGAGACTAGGATCTCTTAACAAACTGTGATGTGGAGAGAGGTCCAATTAATGCCTTCCCATCATAGACATAGACTGAAAGACAAGCAGAGACACAGGAGATCCTCTCTCCCCCCACCCCCCCCCCCCCCTTCCTTGTCCCCCACCTGGTCTCACACCTTTTTCCACCCATCTCATCCCTTTCTTGTAAAAGTGTATTCTTTCTTCCGGCTTCACAATTTTCACCTCCAATCCTTATCTCATACTTTTTAGCTCTGGCCTTTGTCCAACCATCTGTCTAGCAACTTCCCCCCCTCCTCCCCTCACCTGAATCCACCTCTTACTCACCAGGCTTTATCTTGCCCCCACCTTTCTCCCAGCCTTCTATCCCCTCCCCACCACAGTCAGTATGAAGATGGGCCCCCACCCGTGGACATTACCTATCCACGTTCTCTGGTGATGCTGTATCTCTATAATACGTGATTCCATGTGTCTCCAAATGTCTATGAAAACACATTACCACAGTTCCTGTGAAAGCAGAAGAAAAGGAAAAGTATAAACCTGCCCATTAAGACTGATCCATTTGCTAAGAAGGTTAACTCATGTCCTACCAGAAGATGACAAATATCGTCCCGTAGAATTTCCCAGAAGAAATAGTTCTGTTTCCATATTCAGGAGATAGTTCTAAACTCCTATTCAACTCATTGAACCATTTTTAGACTTTAGACTTTAAAGATAGGGTGCAGAAACAGTCCCTTCAGCCCTCTGAGTATGCGCCGACCAGCGATCACCCCATACATTAGCACTACCCTACACACTCGGGACACTTTACAATTTCTAGAACCCACAAACCTGTCTTTGGAGTGTGGGAAAAAACTGGAGCACACAAAGAAAACCCACGTGGTCACACGGGGAACATACAAACTCCCTACAGACAGCACCCATAGTCAGGATCGAACCCCAGTCTCTGGCACTGTAAGGCAGTAACTCTACCGTGTGCCACCCCTATTCATTCAGCGTAATTTACCAAACATTTTTCCCTGCAGTTTAAGTGGGAAGAAGAAATCTTTAGTATGATGATGTACCCAAGAAATTCAGCAAAAATTGGCCTATTAAACTCGGATGATACGTGTTTTGAAGACGGGAAAGATTGTGAGAAAAGATTAAGGGAAAATGTAATAATGGTGTTCAGAACGATGAGAGCATTTGACAGAATAATTAAGGAGACTGTTGATATCGGCAGGAGGGTTTTTCCAGTGCTACAGTCACAGAAATACCAATGAAAAGCCAGAGAGGTGAATAATTTCACAAGGATGATGATTCAGTTAATAGGATGACAAATCATCCCCTTTATAGTCGGAAATTTTAGGAAGATAAACTAGCAACTGTGGATTTAATAAATATTCACAGATAGCGATAATTTGCAAAGGATTCTGCTTCTTGTTCTTAAGGTGTTGCTTCTCATATTTGACAAAAGAGGCAGTGTTAGCAAGGAATAAAAGGGTTTTCAATTTTTCTTTGCCTGGAGGATCCTACATATTGTGTTAGGAGAACCCTTTATAGAAATTCATAAGTTCTAGGAGTAGAATTAGACCGTTCGGCTCATCGGGTCGACACCATTCAATCATGGTTGATCTATCTTTCCCTCTCAAGCCCATTCTCTTGCCCTCTGCCAGAGTCCCTGACATCCTAATTAATTCACTTAGTGTCCCAGCTGCACTACATCGCTCAAACTGAAGGGATGCTGAATAAAATATAAGAAAATCATTACAGGAAGACACTAATGTTAAAATGGCCAGCAATATATGGTCTATGTTTGATTTTAAGCCTTAATATTGAAAATGACTGTGTCGGAAAGAACTGCAGATGCTGGTTTAAATTGAAGGTAGACACAAAATGCTGGAGTAACACAACGGATCAGGCAGCATCTCTGGAGAGAAGGAATGGGTGACGTTTCGGGTCGAAACGTAACCCATTGAAAATGACTTTGTCTCTATAATTCCTAAAAAGTTAAGGAATGGTTGGGATTGATCATGAAAGTTTAGTTTAGTTTAATTTAGAGATACAGCATGGAAACAGGTGTTTTGACCCATTGAGTCCATGCTGACCAGCGATCACCCACATACTAGTTCTATCCTACACACTAATGACAATTTACAGAAGCCAATTAATCTACAAACCTGCATGTCGTTAGAATGTGGGAGGTTACCGGGGCACCCAAATAAAACCCACGTGGTCACAAGGAGAACATACAAACTCCGCACAGGCAGCACGCATATTCAGGATCAAACCTGGTTGTAAGGCCACGAAGCTACCGCTGCGCCACTTGCTTCCCTTTTAAGTTTTAAAGACCACTAAGAGAAAGGGAGGCTCAGTGACCCACAGCGCCAGAGACCCGGGTTCGATCCTGACCTCATGTGGACCATATGCACTTCAAGAACATGTGGCTGCCTCACCAGTAGTCTGTCTTGTCCTTTCTCTGCTTTTATTATTTTAAGTATGTCTTGAATGTTTGTTTTAATGTTTCTAGGTATATGTGGAGGGTGGGGGGGGGGGGGGGATTGGGTGAAACCTTTTTCAGTCGCTTACCTCAACGGAGATGCGATTTTATCCGTGTCGTTTCTTCCCCCCTTTGCGGCCTACATCGTGGAGTGATGCGACCTTTCCTGGAGACCGGCCCGGAGCTTCAAGCCGTGGGTGTGACTTACCATCGCGGAGCCTGGGATCTTTTGCCAAGGATCGCCAGTGTTGGAGCTCTGACCTGTGGACTTTAACACCGTGAAGCAGCAGTCTCCGGTAAGAAGTGGCCGACTCGGGAGCTCCATGCTCCAGCTCCAGTGTTCCGATCCGAGCCGAAGCCGGAGTTTCAATCATCCCGACGAGAGGGCTTGAACAGCGGACCGTCGGCAACGGCCCGGTTCAAAGGCCCCGACCACGGGTGAACAAAGGAGGAAGATGACTGAACTTTATTGCCATCACAGTGATGAATGTTGATTCCACTGTGGTGGATGTTTGTGTTAAAATTTATTTTATGTGCTGTGTGTATTTTTGATTTTTACTTAGTATGGCTGTATGGAAACTCAAATTTCACTGTACCTTAATTGGTACATGTGACAATCTAAATTGAATCTTGAGTTTTCACCTTCTCCCTGTGAAAGCAGGGTTTCTTCCAGGTACTCCTATTTCCTCCCACATCCCAACGACGGGAAGGTTAATAGGTTAATTGGCCCTCTGTAAATTGTCCCTTGTGCATGGGGAGTGGGTGAGAATTTTTTTTTTTCCAAGGAAAAAGTGGAATATAGAACTACTGTGAATGGGTGATCGATGGTTGATCTGTTTCCATGCTGTATCTTTCAATTAATGTGTAGGAAGGAATTGCCGTTGCTGTTACTCCAAAGATAGACACAAAACTCAGCGGGTCAGGCAGCATTTCTGGAGATAAGGAATAGGTGAAGTTTCAGGTCAAGACCCTTCTTCAGACCCAGTCTCAACCCAAAACGTCACCTATTCCTTTTCTGCAGAGATGTTGCCTGACCCGCTGAGTTACTCCAGCATTTTGTGTCTATCTTTCAATCAAAGTATCCTTGAACATCGTGAAGGATTGTGAACTTCTGCTCAATTTATAAATAAAATCCCAAATAATTATTTTGAATAAACCATGCTTTGCAGCGGCAACAGTGATCAAGAGGGTAATGCATTTACAAATACAGCTCTCTGACCAGGTTTCTGCACACAGTGCTCATTAAGAGTGATTACCATGGCAACCTAGCTGCAAGGGATCATGGCGTCTCTTGTGCACAGCAGTCGGTAAGGCTGTGGGATTGTTGAAGTGGTTACATAAAGACATGTGCCTATGTTATGTTACAGTAGGGAGATTTAAACTCAGAACAGAGACTTTACACTTTAGCGAAAGAGGTAGCATAGTGGCGCAGCGGTAGAGTTGCTGTCATACAGCGCAGAGACCTGACTACGGGTGCTGTCTGTACGGAGTTTGTACGTTTTACCAGGACTCCTTGGTGTAATATTTGGTTCTACGTTGACCTTATGTTAAGAGCAGTCACCTGCTGAATTTAGCTCTCAATGGTTCACTGATTTAGTGATTCAATGATAATTTATCCTCACATGTACCTGGGTGAAATGCTTTGTTTTGCACACAACCTAGTAAGATCATACAGCAGACCTCACCTACTTGGTACACTAGGTAGTACCTTTTTGCACGGACAAAGCTACCAAAGTTCACCGAACATTCCTACCTATTGCCTGCCGCCAGGTGTGGCAACAGCCCCCCCTCTTGCTAGTTCCCCCATTGTTCTTGGCATTCTTCCTCGCTCTCCGATGGCCCTCCTCACTCTCGACAGTCCCTTCACTCTACGACACACCTCTTCACTCTCCAATGGCCCTCCTTGCTCCCTGATGTCCCTCCTCAATCTCCGATGGCCCTCCTCAATCTCCAATGGCCCACCTGGCTCTCTGATGGCCCACCCGGCTCTCTGATGGCCCTCCTCAATCTCTGATGGCCCACCTGGCTCTCTGATGGCCCACCTGGCTCTCCGATGGCCCACCTGGCTCTCCGATGGCCCACCTGGCTCTCCAATGGTCCACCTGGTTCTCTAATGGCCCACCTGGCTCTCAGCAGTTGCTTGTGGGACCCCCTTGCTCTTGCGCACGGGTACCATTGATGTCTACAGTGGGCGGGCAGGGCCGGGTCTTGGCCCTGCAGACAGGGAACACTCCCGCCCACTACTCAAGCTCTCGGGGTTGTGATGAGGTGTTCATCTTCAAAATCTGATGAAACACAAAATGGGATGATGGGATAGTTATTCCTAAAATAAAGTCGGCTTAATAATTGTACTGACAACAGTATCTTCCGTCTCTTTGCACATGATTAAGAGTAAACTGATGGGGCGGTAAATACCCAAACTGTATTTAGAACGGCAGGAACAGAAGAGGGCTTTTGGCGCCATATGTCTGTTTTGCCTTTCAGTGACAAATACCTGCACTAACTCCAAACCCCTGATAACAATCCATGGTACTGATAATGGTATTATCAGAGGGGTGTATTCAACAAGTAAGACGTTAAGAAGCTGTTCCTGAATTTGGCGGTCCGTGCTTTCAAGGTTTTGTACCTCTGCCCAACGGGAGAGGGGAGAAGAGAGAATGAATGGTGTGTGAGTAGTCCTTGATTATGTTGGCTGCATTCTCTTCCTTGACTGCCGAGCCTGATGTTTTATGCATGGTTGTAAGTCATTTCTTCAATGATTAATTCTTACACCTGTTGCCACCAACCTTGAAGCATATAGCAGTAAGATCGATGAGTTGGAAACATGGGCATGACGTTTGAAAAATCAATGAGATTTGGAAGTTGGTTTGTCATATTGTCATTCAATAGATTAAAAAGCACCTAGGATGGTACCTGGTCTGGCACTTTGGAAACAATGGAAAATGGTTTTCTGTTGGAAGTACAATTTAGTTTAGTTTCATTTAGAATACAGTGTTGAAACAGGCCCTCTGGCCCACCGTGCCCACGCTGACCAGCGATCCCCATACACTAGCACTATCCTACACACTAGGGCCAATTTACAAATTTTTTACCTGAGCCAATTTTCCTACAAACCTGTACGTCTTTGGAGTGTGGGAGGAAAGCGGAGCACCCAGTGAAAACCCAAACAAATCACGGGGAGAATGTACAAACTCCATACAGACATCACCAGTGGTCAGGATCGAACCCGGGTCTCTGGCGTTGTAAGGCAACAACTCTACCACTGCACCACTGTGCAGCCTTAAGTTACCGAGTGAACTAAAAGCCGAACACCAGTTTTCATTGTAAAAGGTAAATGTCGCTAATTCCCTCATAATTCCTATGACACTTGCAGATTGCACGCTGTGAAGTCAACACATAACGATTTCAGCCAGATTCCCTGCATCAATTGCAGGCTTCATTTTAATTTTGCACTAATTATTAATTGTAGTTTCCATCACTTTTCCACTTTAAAGTATATGTAGTATAGCACTTGCAAAATGGATAATGATGGTAAACATACTAATGAGAAGGCTTCCAAGGCCCTTCAGTTCACATTTATATAAAGAAAATATTACGCTAAGTTTTAAAATAAAATTATTTCCATTTCTTATTAAGCAGCACCTTAAATTATGTTATATAATCCAGTGCCAGTATCACCGGTAAATGAATTGTTTGTGAAGAAAAATTCAGATTGCAACATGTTCTCTCTCATTATTTCAATAAAGCTAATCAATAAGGCATCAGTACTCAAAGAATCACGATGGCTGTTATCGAGCAGTACTTCCATGAGCAGTATAAATATAGAAAAAGTGAGCTTCAAACTTTAGACTTTTTGGACTTTAGAGATTCAGCACGGAAATAGACCCTTCGGCCCATCAAATCCATGCCAACCAACAATCACCATGAACACTAGTTCTATCCTATACACATGTATGGACTTCTGTATGGACAATTATACAGAAGCCAATTAATAGCTATGTTACAAAACTTACCTTCAGCGGCGCTGCAGTTCTGCCACTGGCCGCGTGTGCGACTTTGGAGCCTTTGGGGGGGGGGGGTTGGGCGGGGGGGGGTTGGGGGGGGGGGGGTTGGGGGGGGGGGTTGTGGGGGATTGGGGGGGGGGGGGGGGGTTGGGCGGGGTTAAAATGCGGTGTTTCTCCTACCTGTCCTAAATATATTTTCTCGGAGTGCAAGTTTTGCTGAAGAATTGTTCCGACTGCCGTTCTGTGATTTTTTTTTTTAATCGCCCGACAAGTTCAGCGCTGGAGTAATTTAAAAATCAGTTTCTAAAGCAGTCAACGTTGACAACGGGGACGGATTTCACGTACGGGACAGGTAAAGGAAAGCCGTTTATTTTATGTATAAAAGTGCTTCTTAAGATGCCTTTTATCCACATTTTACGTTGCAAAACGGTGATTTATTCCCCATACGAACCAGCAATATTTTTCCTGCCGATATGGGGTTCAAATTCACCGCAACCGCAACGTTCCAATTGAACGCGTTCCACAAAATCCCACTCGCAAGATGATTTAAATGCCCAATAATTTACAGGAATTAAACATTAAATTTCTTTCATTTGGCCTATAAATGCATGACAATGAGATTTAAAAATCATGTTCTATTGTGAATTCGTGTGTGAATGTTATTTGAACACTTAGGCTATTTAAAAATGTTAATTTTTTCCTAAGAAATAGATAGATGTTTAGATCTAGTAATTGAATTTTGTAATTAGCTACAATTGGGTAACTAACTAATTATATGCTTTAATTTCAGGTCATCCAAGCAAGATTCTTTCATATTTGTTTCAGAAAGCTTCAATCTATAATAACTGAAAATTTCTTTCAGTTCTCTTAATTTTTAAGAAAGTTATCGGCTTTTGACTGTCCTCGATCACAGCTTTTGTGTTAAGTCAATGGAAAAGCAATAGGTAACAAGATGCTAATTTCCGAGTATGAAAATGGCCATAACTTTTTTAATACTGAAGATATGAAAGTGAATTAGGTGTCAAATTAAACTTCTTTTAAAACTTTATCTGATGGGATACATTGCAGACTTGATTTTTAAAATCTCAAAATGTTGTAACATTACTACAATTAACTTACAAACCTGAATAAATTAATTATTATCACATGCGGCATTTCACAGTGAAATTCTTTGATTTGCATACCATACATAAAGTATGCAAAGAATCGCCACATATAAGGTGGTGCTGACAAAGTAACAAAGTGTTCAACGTAGGAGTGTGGGAGAGTACCAGAACTCCCGGAAAAAACCCACTGCGGTCATAGGGAGAATGTACAAACATCATATAGACTACGTAGGATCGAACCCGGGTCCCTGGTGCTGTAAGGCAGCAACTCTACCACTGCTCCACCATGTTGTACCGACAAACAACACCCTCAAGTGTTCCAGCAATATCCTTGTGATGGCATTGATTTATTATCTTTATATTTTGCAGGGACCATTTCCAATTGGGATTCACTGCATTGTGCAGCCGTTTAAAAAAATTAATGCTGTTTATCAAAGCCAATGGGACTACTAAGCTAAGTACTCGAGAGCGATGTGTCTTCTCTCAAACAGGGTCACTCCCCTGGGATGGAGTTTAAGTTGACAGACCATGTACAGTGAATCCTATCTCCGTTCAGAGCTTTCTGCATTTGTATGTAATTAATAGCATGCTGTTCCATGGTACCCTGTGGTATTTAAGAAAAATAACAAAATGACTGCCGGCAAGGACATGTAATGAATCTTTTATTCTCCGACCAATTCATCTGCCAGCACTGACCAAATGCAAAGTGCTTGAAAAATGCCCTTGGAGGAGCAAGCTGACAGGTTTATTAGCAAATGTGCTTTCTTGTTCCATGTGCCACTCTTGAATTCATCCCGGACAAAGTTTTAAGCACTAATGAAAGTCCAATCATCGGAGACAAAAATACAGCTGTCATCAATGATTTATGATCTTCAGAGACTGGGGTGAGACCTATGAAGTAGTTGTATTGTACAATTGACTGATCTTCCATACCTGTCAAGTGCAGTGACAATGCCGCGTGTAATAAAATGCCCTTTGTCCATTCATGAAAAGAATTACACAATTATTAACCGTGAAGAGTCAAGAGTCATGAATTTAACTGTCATGTGCATCAGAACAATGAAATACTTACTTGCTACAGTTTAACAAGCCCGCAAATGCAATAATATACAGATAAATAAAGGTCCACCACCGTTTATCCGGCTCCCTTGGTTCCAGAGTGTTTCTGGATTATCCATTACTCCGGACCACTGGAGATCATGGCCTCTGAGAGGAGACAAACGGTACTGGAACGGTCTACCTAGGCTTCCGGGGAGCCAAAATACCGGTCCGCAAAGTCAGCCTTTGAAGTTGGCTAGGGTAACAGGTCTGCTGGTTCTGGCTGGGCCGGGCCGGCGTTCCAGAGCCCCGGCCACAGGACAAATTCAACCTGCCCATGGGCCACGTACGTTGGCTATGGGTAATGGATCTGCTGGCTCTGGCTGGGCTGGATTGCCCTGGCAGCACAGGGCTATTTCGAACCGCCGATCGGTGTGACGTTGAGACCGGCCACCTCACCCGGCCTGGGCGCCACATTTTCGAGGGAGGATTTCAAAGGCGCTCTTGTAATTTTGTCCATATTAACGGAGGTGCCTGACCACCAGCTACAGGAAAATCGGTGGTGAATCTATAGAGAATTTAGTTGAGTTTAGAGATACAGTGGGCGACACAAGCCCTTCAGCCCACTGAGTCTGTTGTGTATTTGGATGCTTGGAACAGACTTAAATAAGGCTCGGATACGGGAGTACACTAACAAGCTGCTTTATTCCAGGACGCCACCTTGAGTCTCCTCTGCGCATGCGTCCTTGCACAAGACATCACATATGCTAATTATATCACATACCTAACACTCCTCCCCCTTTAACTTGGAGGCAGGCAACCCCGTTTCTATTACATACACTGCACTCCTCCCGCTTTAACTTGGAGGCAGGTAATACCATTTTCATTTCAGAGTCACGTGAGTGATTCCGTGAAGAAGCCGCCAGCCCGCATGCGCGTCAATACGTCGACGCATGCTGCAACGCTGACTGGCAGGCACACTGCTCCTGCCAGCGGTAAGTTTAAACCTGAAGGTAAGTTTTTTAAACTTATCAGGTTAGGTTTCCATTACAGGAATCTCTTCTTACAGAGTTTCCTGCTGGATATCGGGGCGAAGACGGGACGGGCCGCGGGGAAACCTTCATGGACCGCGTCCCAGTCACGGACTGTGGGGAATCCCGGTCATGACCTCGGGGAATCCTAGCTAAGGACCGCGGGGAACCCGCTACGGAGACCGCGGAAGTGCGGGTAATGGCGGCGGTCAAATTCACCTTCTGAGCCGCTGGGTAGACACAAATTATATCTCCCTCTCTGAGGAGGGGAGCATAGGGCAGGTACGTTACAAAACTTACCTTCAGCGGTGCTGCAGTTCTGTCACTGGCCATGTACGCGACTTTGGCGCCTTTAAGGGGGGGACAGGGTTAAAATGCGTTTTTTCCCTTGCCATCGGAATTATATTTTTTTGGAGTGCGAGCTATTTCTGGAGATTCGTTCCGACTGCCGGTAAGTTAATTTTTTTTTAAATCGCCCGACTATTTCAGCGCTGCAGAAAATAAAAATTATCTCCTAATGCCGTGAATGCCGAAAACGGGGACGGATTTTACGTAAGGGACAGCTAAGTGAAAGCTGTTTATTTTTTCATATAAACCTGCTTGTTTAGGTGACTTTAATCAATATTTCATGTTGCGAAACGGTGATTTATTCCCCACATGAACCGGCAGTGTTTTTCCTGCCGATATTGGATTTAAATTCACCGCAACCGCAACGTTCCAATACATCGCGTTCCAGAAAATCCCACTCGCAAGCTGTTTAAAATGCCCATTAATTTATGAGCATTAAACACGAAATTCCTTCAATTTGGCCTATAAATTCATAACAATGAGATTTAAAAATCATGTTATATTATGAATTATTGTGTGAATGTTATTTGGACACTTAGGCAATTAAAAAATGTTTATCTTTTCTTAAGAAATGGATAGATGTTTAGATCTAGTAATTGAATGTTGTAATTAGCTACAATTGGGTAACTAACTAATTATATGCTTTAATTTCAGGTCATTCAAGTAAGATTGTTTCATATTCGTTTCAGAATGCTTCAATCTATAATAACTGAAAATTTCTTTCAGTTCTCTTAATTTTTAAGAAAGTTATGGACGTTTGACTGTCCTCGATCACAACTTTTTTGTTAAGTCAATGGAAAGACAATGGGGAACAAGATGCTAATTTCCGAGTATGAAAATGGCCATAACTTTTTTTAATACTGAAGATATGAAAGCGAATTAGGCGTCAAATTAAACTTCTTTGTATGCTTTATCTGATGGGATAAATTGCAGACTTGCCTTCTAAAATCTCAAAATGTTGTAACATTGCTACATGCCCGTTGACAAAAACAAGCCAGGTCAGGAGGGAGGATTCCTGAAGGAGAGGATCCCCTCCTTCAATGGGTAACATTCTTCATACGTCAAACCCACATGGAGCACCTAATGGACAGGTGCTCCACAATGGTATGCTTCAAGGAGGGAGTTATATCACCGCGGGTCTCTGCGGGGCCCACGGCAACAGCACTTATGCACAGGGCTGCACACTGCCTCCCTCTCTGAGCAGGGGAGCAGTCGGGGTCAGTGTGTAACTGACTCCAAACTCGGAAGTATGTCCATGGCACATACCGGAGTTCCTGAAAGTGCCGGCAGTGAACAGCGCTATCGGGGGTGACGTTGGAGGGGCATGTTACCCTAGGAAACCAGCCGCCGTATGTGCTATTCAGGTAAAACCTATTCAACAGGTGAGACCTGCATGAGGGAGCTAAAGCTGTCAAACTACAAGTACAGCCTCATCGCTTCGGCGACAATACACCCCACACCTCCATCGGCAGCAAGCGGTTCACTGAAGCTGGAGGCAGCCAGCAAGCTGGGCAGAGGGCTTTAGGCCAAGGCCCAAGCTGGTCTCAGGAAAAATATGGAATCCACGTACCCTACCAGTTCTCTCCAATCAAGGACGGAAATAGAACCCGCATGAGGGGCCTTTGGGCTTACCATAAGACCACCGGTAACCATTAAGGTGGGTGGGTCTGGTTCTTTCCGAAACATGGGGTATGTGGACGATTTACAAGTTGGAAACACTTGTAAGAACCTGTAAACAACCTTGTTGTTATGAAGCAGTCTCTATTCATCAAGAGTATATAGTGGCTGTGTTTTCAGCTGTCCATTTGGACCTTTGCATTTTCAGTGTCATGTAGGTCGTTATTAACAGACCTATTCCTATTACCAGCTGAAGCTATCAAAGTCACAATGGTGTATTCCACGTTGCTCCTGTACATTTGCTCAGTAACTCTTCAGTAATATTACAAACTGATACTGGTACTCAAAGATGAAAAATTACGAATACCATCTCTAGTTACGGAGGCGGATAGGCTTTGCATGCTCAACTCCAAGTTGGTACACTATGGTGGGGGCATTTGACGCTGGTGTATCATCACGTAAAAATCTATGACAATGGATGTTGTATCACAACGTATTTAATGACTTTGTGGTTCGATGGAACACCGAATATCTATATGTTTGCATCCAGGCTCTATCAACATTGCAAAAATATGTGGCACAGTGGCAATAGATGTATTCTCGCTACACTGAGGAGGAATGTTCTTTATGTCTTTCCTCCATTTTGCCTCATCAGTCGGTCTTGCACAAAAACCAGCAAGATCTCGCCTCAGGCATTTCGTACTGTCTGACTAGCCTATGCAGTCATGGTTCCTGCTAAATGTTGGGGATGATTATAGGACCTTATATGGTTGTCCTAAACACAAACATTTGGTGGTTCACCCCGTGATTGAGGAAACCATCCCCTGCATGATAAAATCAATTTGGAGTCTCTGAGAAGACCATTCGGCGGCATGGGTTGCCAGACCGATCCATGTACGTGCTCACTGCAGAATGCAGGGATAGCACCGAGAAAGCAGCACATTTTTCCTCATCAGGAGATGGGAAGTGTGTGGTTTTACTGGACCACACCCTGGCGGCTGCAGGATGGTCCAACAAATGAACTTTGCAACATTTTATAATAACCCATTGCCAGATTATTCTCCTTTGATGATTAAAGCATTAGCATTTTTAACAAACTATGTCATGGCTGTTGCATTAATCTTTTTCACTCATCCATGGTCAATTGATGCAGTGTGTGATGCCTGGACTTGTATCCGGCATGAAATCACAGAGCTTTGAAGGCTTCACAGAATCACTCACGTGACTCCGAAATGAAATAGTAAGATTAAATGAGAACTTACCAGTTTGAAGTTTGATCTTTATTTTATGAGGAGTTACGATGAATGATTACGTGCCCACCGCTCCCAACCCTCGTATCATAAAGGTCATCTGGTAGTTCTCAAGTTCTCTCCAATCTTACTATATTCAGGTCAACAACTGTTATCTGTGATTTCACACCGCTGCTTTGCAGATTGATGCACATGCGGGCTGGCGGCTTCTTCAAGTAATCGCTCATTGCAACTCCTCTTAAAATAAAGATCAAACTTCAAACTGGTAAGCTCTCATTTAATTTTACTATTTTATTACATACACTGCACTCCTCCCCTTTTAAGTCAATTTCACCTGCATGATATATGCTCTTTGCTTAACATATTATTGATTAATACACTGTTGCACAGTTGTATTATTACAGTCATCTTACAATACTTCCTCATAACTGTAATAATCATATCTAGACCACGGTAATATGCTCTTTACCTAAAATATAATTGATTAATACACTGTTGCAAAATGGTATTATTACATTCATCTTACAATACATCCTCCTAACTGTAATAATCCTATCTAAACCAGCTCATAATTTTTTCATTCCACCATCTACCTTAAACCAAATACATTACCCCTTGCTTTATGTGTTATCATTTTTCGTTCCTTTATGTGTAAATTACGAAGACTTTCTAATTGCTCTAGGTCTGCCTGTATCTCTGCTTCTTCCCTTTTAAATGTCCTAATCTAATTTGCAAATTTCTTCCTGTTCCTGATATTCTGCGTTTCATTTTCTAGTTCATGTATTTGTTTTCCTCTTTGTAGGTGGGATCTGACCCATGGATACAAGTTTTTGTTTTCTAGCAGCTTCCTCTGTTGTTCAATTTCCATTCGCTGCGTATTTATCTGCTCTTGTGGTTTAATGAGATTATGTAATGCATAACCATTTGTCCATTGCTCAGTGAAAGAGGCTCCATGCTGGACTATAATGATGTGTCCTAATCGCAATCAGTCCTGCATACTTTTGTCTCGACTGACAAGCCTCTCTTCTTTAGACTTTTCTATTAGCAGCTTTTTACTCATTGTCAGACATTTATTTAACCATTATTTGTATCGTTTAAGCCTTTTCTGTTGTTCATCTATTTGTCTTCTTAAGTCACCTTTCTGGTTCTTCAACAAGTGGGATGTATATTGTTTTTGCAATACAACAGTGGCTTTGATTTGCGCTCTGTATAGTTTTCTTGCTTCATAAGCAAGGTAGTGAGACTACACTACAATTGCTGTATATTTCAGTTTGAGGAAGTCTTTCCTATATTGTTTAAGCCTTTTGTATCGTTTAAGCCTTTTCTGGTCTGCAATTATTTGTCTTCTTAAGTCTTTCCTATACCAACTCATACAGAGTACTGACTGCACTTTTATAGTAGCTCTCTTTTGCTTAACCCACTGTCTAACCACCATACTCTTGGAGGCAGCCTGAATGGTAATAGTTGCATCCCTCATTGACTGATATTGCATAAACTGGGAATGCCCTATTTTGCATGCTTTGTACCATCTCTGGATCGAAGTGACTGCTTGACGTATAGCTCTGTAGCATACCCTTAATCGGTAACCATGGTATGCAGCTTGCAGAGTGACTACAGCCGCCTTTTGCATCAAGAAATGTTTTCTTGTAATGCACATCATTATGAATGACTTAATATGGCATTCTGCCTTGATTTTTTTCAACCAATACTCTGGCTTTGCCCCCGCGGTAGAAGGCCTGAATACAACCACTGTTTTTCTCAAACTATTATAATGTCTCACTTGGACATCTCTTATCTGGCAAGCACTGTATCGTTGCTGTACCGCAATGGCAGACCAGCGTAGTTTCTTGAAATACAGATGCTGTTTATGCATCTGATAATAAGTCTGTATGACCTTGGCAGATTTGTGCATGCACCACAATTGCTTTTCGAACAAGCATTCCTCGGTAGGCAGCCTGAAACAGCACAATGCTGCTGCGTACCTTCATGTAAGTTTTGCGATCACTTTCTATTTGAAGGTGTGCCCTATAATGGGTTTGTACTATTATAGCTGCCAATCTCATTCCTTGTATAGACGGTATACTCTGTGCATTCTAAATGCTGCTTGTATTACCGTTGCTGCCTTCTGTTTGTTCCGGATCTCTCTCCGTACCTTCATACCCCTGAATGCAGCTTGAATAGTTAGGGTTGCCCTCTGGATGGCAATTTCCCTTTGCCTTTGCCTTTCTTTCCTTTGCCTTTTACCTTTGGCCTTTTGCACTTGACCTTCGTCACTTGGCACTTGACTTTTGTCACTTTGTCCTTGACTTTTGTTACTTTGCCCTTGACTTTTGTCACTTTGCACCTCCCGTTTGTCCTTTGAGGGACTCCCAGGCTCCTTGCCTCTGGATGCCCTTGGAGATTTTGGCTAGAAATGAGCCATTAATGCCTCCTTACACTCCTCATACGTTTTATCCGTGGGCTTTGCTGGCCGCAATAATGCACGTAAGGTGTGATAACCCTCTAAACCTAAGCCTACTATGAACCATGATGTCTTCTTCTCTCCAGTGATATCATTGGAAATGAACAACGCCTCCAAGACTTCAGTCCATTTCTCAAAATTACACCCAGAATCTAACAGGGGCAACTTTTCTACCATTTGAAAAGCCAAGCTACCTGTTGCTATTCAGGTGCCCTATATTCTGTTCTCTCACTGTGTTTTCTGCCCTGGACTTAATCCTTTTACATTCTAAGAGATTATCCAGCTCACTGACTATTACTTAATCTTATAATAATAGATTTATACTAATAACCAACATTTCAGGTTAATAGTCAACTAGAACATTTTAAGCCATATTCCAGCTAACAGATTTACTGTTAATAACAGTGACCAATACATTACATCCAAACAGTCCTGCTTTTACTGTGAAGGAATAGTGAACAATGCATTACATTCAACCAGTGCTTTTATTGTGAAGGATTTCACCGGTCCAGCTTTTACTTTGAAGGATTCCACCGGTCCAGCTTGTCGGCATTTGGACTCTGGTGCATCCTCGACCTCTCGGATTCTCCGGAGCTTCTCCCAAGGACACTGTTGTTTTTGCTTCTGGTCTCACTGGACCTCCACTGCTGCCTTCGCTGGCTTCACCGGGCCTCACCGTTACTTTTAAACACTGCTGGCCACTCCGGACCTCCGCTGCTGCCGCTGGCTCAGCCATTGCTGTTGCCTCCACTGGCTCGCTGCCAAGTGGATTCCCGCTGCTCCGCTGACTTGCCTGCTGTCTCCCGTGGACGCCCTGCGGAAGGTAAGTCTCTGGCTCTCCGCTGCTCCACCTGTCGAGGCTCCACAGCGTGGCCTCACTCTGCTAGACCTGCTGCTTGGCTCGTCGCTGGCTCTCGTGGACACCCTGCGGAAGGTGAGTCGCTGCTCGTTACTGCTGCTAGTCCCCGTTGCTCCAAGCATCGGGACTGTGCCCCGCCGTCGGGGCTGGGTAAGTGCTGTGTCCCGCTTCTCTCGCGTGGACCTGCTTCTCTCGGCTGGTATTCTCCCGCGACCGGGCTTTCTCCGCTTTCGGCTTCTCTCCACTTCTCTCGCGAGCCTGGTCCGCTTCTCTGCTCACGGTTGGGCTCACTCTGCTCCCGACCGGCTTTCTCTACTTTCTCCCCCCACCTGGCTGACTGCTCCCGGCCGGGGCTGTCCGGACCTGTCCGTGGCCTACAGGGTACTAGGCCCTCACCCGACGTCTGTGGCTGCTGCTTGGGCCTGGCTGCACAGCCCTGGACAACGTTCCAGGTAAGTTGACACCGTCGCTCTGAGCTTCCAGCTGCACCTGGTGACCCTTACTGCCCCGTTTGTCTTCCTTGCGCTCTTGCTTCCCTGCGCTCTTGCTTCCCGTTCCGACCTTTTTCTCTTTGGAGCCAATTCAAAACCATTTGGCGCCAAATCTTTTGACTTGGTGCTGTTTCATTTTGTTTCCAAATACAACCTCTATTTTAACTTGGCTTTCCTTCATTTCTTCTCTGTTCCTTTATCCTCGTCACCAATTATTGTGTATTTGGGTGCTTGGAACAGACTTAAATAAGGCTCGGACACAGGGAGTAAACTAACAAGCTTCTTTATTCCAGGACACCACCTTGAGTCTCCTCTGAACATGCGTCCTTGCACAAGACATCACATATGCTAATTATATCACATACCTAACAGACTCTATGCCGACATACGATCACTCGTACACTAATTCTATCCTACATATTAGGGACAATTTACAGAAGCAAATTAACCTACAAACCTGCAGGTCTTTGGGATGTGAGAGGAAACCAGAACACCCAGAAGAAACCCAAGCAGTCACAGGGAAAACGTGCAAACATCATGCAGACAGCACCGATAGTCAGGATCAAACCCAGGCCTCTGGTGCTGTAAGGCAGCAACTCTTCTGCTGTTCGACTGTTCTGCACATTTAGTAATTAATATTACAATAACTGTACTATTAAGTAACCATAATGGCACAAAGCTAAAGTCAATAATGCAAGCAAAGTCACAGTCATAGTCCGCAGTCCATTGAGGCAGGCACTCTAACAACATTTAAAAGACATTTGGACAGGTAAATGGATAGGAAAGGTTTAAGGGGATATGGGCCAAAAGCAGACAGGTGGGACTAGTGTAGATAGGGCATCTTGGACATCATGGGCATGTTGGGCCAAATGGCCTGTTTCCATACTGTATGACTGTATGGCTCTATGATTACAGTTGAGGTCAGTGTTATGAGGTGTTCAATAGCCTGATTGTTGCTGTGGAGAATTCATGTAGATGGGTGGCAATTAAGTTATGCATGTTATACAAAAAATATTTATAAAACATTATTTGCAGCTTAATTGACAATATTTTATATTTTATGCATCCAACACATTGATTGAATAAGAACTTCAAAGCTTGCAGTTGAAAGCTCTCACTATAGCTCCCTATGCAGACTGTACATGGAAGTGACTGATATTCAACAATGTAATCTTGCTAGTTCAGTGCTGTTATTTTTTATCCACACATGTAAGCTAGCGTCCATGTGTTCAGATAGCTGGTATCGTGGGGAGTTATTATGGGAACCCTACCATTGGGTGAAAATCAATGAGCAAAACAAAGAATTCAACACTAAATGCTGGTTTAACTCAACGGGTTGGGCAGCATCTCTGGATATAGGACATGGGTAGCAGGTAACTTCGCCATCTGCAAGGACAAGAGGCTGCAGACATTGGTGTCCATAGCAAAAAAAACCCATCAAGAATTAGTCCATAGGCATTGGATTGAATTCAAGAAGAAATTATTTAGTTTAGTTTAGTTTAGAGACACAGCTAAGGAAACAGGCCCTTCGCTCCACCGAGTCAACATCGATGGTCTTTCGGTCCATCAATCGCCTGTTCACACTGGTTCTGTGTTATTCCACTTTCTCATCCACGCTCTGCACACCAGAGGCAATTTACAGAGGGCCAATTAACCTACAAACCCACATGTCGTTGGGATGTGGGAGCACCCAGAGGAAACCCACGCGGTCACAGGGAGAATGCGCATGCACCTAGCAGACAGCACTGGAGGTGAGGATCAAACCCAGGTCTCTGGCGCAGTGAGGCAGCGGCAGCGGCTCTACCAGCTGCGCCACTGTGCTGAGTTATTGAATTTAGGTTTCAATCCCCGGTTTGTGTTGGATAAGGAACTCAACGACTGAGCTCAACGACTCGAAGGGCCGAATGGCCTCCTCCTGCACCTATTTTCTATGTTTCTATGAGTGGCATGTTGGGCCACAATAGTGGGCAGTTAAGAGTGAATCTTACTGGTGTGAGATTTGCATTTAATTCAAACTGATTAAAGACAGCAGGTTTCCAGTCAAGAGAATACTGACGGTTCATTTACATTTTCTCGATGATCTGACGGCTTCATATCAGCTATTTTATCTTAAATGCAATTCAGATTCTTAAACCTGAATGATCAGATTTAGCTGCAATGCCTTAGATGTGAGGATGTTCGATGATGACTGCAAATAATTAACATTTTCTGCAAATCCCTAGCAAATGAAGCAGTCCTCATGCAGTGAGAGTGTGAGGACATTCAGGCCAAGTGTGAGGACATTCGGGTCAAGATGCTTCTTCAGACCTTTTAGTTTTGACCCAAAATGCCACTTATTCCTTTTCTCCAGAGATGCTGCCTGACCCAATGAGTTACTCCAGCATTTTGTGTCTATCTTCAGTTTCAACCAGCATCTGCAGTTCCTTCCTACAAAAGTGCTGGAGTAACTCAGCGGGTCAGGCAGCATCTCTGGAGAAAAATGATAGGTGATGTTTTGGGTCGGGATCCTTCTTCAGGCTGGGAATATCTATCTGATACTGGGTATGTAACTGATACTGGGTATCTTGTTGTAAGGTAAGTGATTCACCACTTGACACCCCAAGTTATTTCCTCCATCCACAAGTAACAGCTCACGTGTGATGGAATATTCTCCATTTGTGTGGATGAGGGCAATGCCAATTACATGTAAAAAGTGGTATACCATCGTAAGATATGAGCAGAATTAGGCCATTCATCCCATTGAGTCTGTACAATGGCCAACCACTCGATCATGACTAATCTGACTTTCCCTCTCAACACCATTCTCCTGCCTTCTCCCCGAAACCTCTGTTGCCCTTACTAATCAAGAACTCTGCTTTAAAAATATTCAGACTTGGCCTCCACAACCATCTGGGGCAAATGAATTCGACAGATTCACCACCTTCTAGCTAAAGAAATTCCTTCTCATCTCCTTCCTAAAGATACATCCTTTTATTCAGAGGCTGTGCCTCTGGTCCTAGACTCCCACTAGTAGAAATATCCTCTCTACATCCACTCTATCTAGGCCTTTCATTTTACTATAGTTTTCAATGAGGTACCCCCTCATCCTTCTAAACTCCAGCGTACAGGCCCAGAGCTGTCAAACTCTTCTCATACGTTAACCCAATCATCCCCAGGATCACTCTTGTAAACCTCATCTGGACCCTCTCCAACGCCAGCACACCCTTCCTCAAATATGGGGCCCACAACTGCTTACAATACATCTGGAACAAAGGAGCGTACTTTGTATGACCCACCATCATAAAGGATACATTTCACGCACCATCCATGCATTAATTACTGTCTTCCTCACCTACACAACTACAACTACGAGATCTACCACCAAGAATCACATGGGTAGCAGGCATCCCCACCATCTGCAAGGACAGGAGGCTGCAGATGTTGGTGTCTATAACAAAACATAATGGAGAGCAACTGGAGAGACTCAACAGGTCAGGCAGCATCTGTGGAAGGAAGTGGACATTCAAAGTTTCGTGTTGGAGCCCGTTACCTAGACTGCTCATGCTAAGCCAAAAAAAATCGTATTTGTTTTGAACAATTCAGTTAATCTCTAAGAATTGTATAATTTGGGTAAAAAATACATGAATTGCTGGAATAACTCAGTGGGTCAGGCAGGATTTCTGGAGAACATGGATAGGTGACGTTTCGGCTTGGGATCCTTCTTCAGAATGATTCAACATAGATATGTGACGTTTTGAGTTGGGAAATATTTCTGTCTAAAGATCTGTCCCGACCTGAAATGTCATCTACCCATGTTCTTCAGAGATGCTGCCTAACCTACTAAGTTACTCTTGCACATTGTGTCTTTTTTTGTAAACCAGCATCCTTGTTTCTTGTTTCTTCATTTCGAAAAATTTAACTGGGCATTTCTGATTCTGATGGGCAAGTGTAACTGGTAATTTGTATTTTACCAATAGAAAAATTGTATTGAACACTATTATTTTGTCAAGCAAAACTTATTTTAATTCGCCAAGTAATACATATTATAAAGTAATACTGAGATGGTGCTTGCATTGAAAAAACAAAATTGTTATTCAGATTCCAAGGGTGTAAAATCAGTTCAAGTAAATCATACTGTCAAGCAAATAGATGCTTGCCATAATTCCATGTATTAGAAAATTAAAAAGCCATTATTACCTTTTTTTGATATCAATCTGAACAAACAAAAACACCTGAATAATAAACTTTTCATATATGAGACAATGTATCTGTTTTTCTATGATTAAAATACATTTTATCTGAGAAGCCTTCATATGTTATTTAAATTTTGGATTTGGCTCTCTCCATAAAAAAGTCGTGTACCACTTACATAGTTGCCTGAGTAGTTCAATTGTTCTTCCATGTAAGAAGCGCAGAGTGATGAAGAATGATCAAAGATGGTTATGCAGATGGCAGCAGTAGAGAAGGTCAACAGAATCATAAGCAATGAGCTAATTTTTAGTTTTTGGTTTACTTTAGAGATACAGCCGGAAACAGTCCCTTCAGCCCACCGAGTTCGCACTGAGCAGTGATCCCTGTACACTATCCTACGCACTAGAGACAATTGAGTTGAGTTGAGCTTAGTCTGAAGAGAGCCTTCTCCTTCATTCTGTGATGGCTCTAATAGACAATTACTAATGGTAGTTGTATCTTGGTGATGCAGAGAATATAACTTGTTGAAGGAGGGTGTTAACAACTAACTGGAAAACTGTCTGGGTTAGACTGACATGACACAGGATGGGGTGGGACAGTGGCGCAGCAGTAGAGATGCTGCCTTACAGCGTCAGAAACCCGGGTTCGATCCTGACCATGGGTGCTGTCAGTATGGAGTTTGTACGATCTCCCTGTGACTGTAATTGATATTGAGTAATGAGGAAGGGTTAGTTAGCAGCCTTTTTGTACGTGGCCCCTTGGGCAAGAGTGACCATAATATGCTTGTGTTCTTCATTAGGATGGAGAGTGACATTGTTAATTCAGAAACACGGGTCCTGAACTTAAAGAAAGGTAACTTTGAGGGTATGAGACGTGAATTGGTCAAGATGGACTGGCAATTGATTCTTGAAGGGTTGACAGTGGATATGCAATGGAAGGCATTTAAAGACTGCATGGATGAACTACAACAATTGTTCATCGAGTATGGCAAAAGAATAAATCAGGGAAGGTGGCGCATCTGTGAATAACGAGGGAAATCAGGGATAGTATCAAAGAAAAAGATGACGCGTACAAATTAGCCAAAAAAAGCAGCCTACCAGGGGACTGGGAGAAATTCAAAGACCAACAGAGGAGGACAAAGGGCTTAATTAGGAAAGGGAAAATGGAGTATGAAAGAAAACTGGCAGGAAACATAAAAACTGACTGCAAAAGTTTTATAGATATGTGAAGCGCAAAAGATTAGTTAAAACAAATGTAGGTCCCTTGCAGGGTGAATTGATCATGGGGAACAAGGACATGGTAGACCAATTGAATAACTACTTTGGTTCTGTCTTCACTAAGGAAGACATAAATAATTTGCCGGAAATAGCAGGGGATAGCGGGTCAAATGAGATGGAGGAACTGAGTGAAATCCAGGTTAGCTGGAAAGTCGTGTTAGGTAAATTGAATGGATTAGAGGCCGATAAATCCCCAGGGCCAGATAGGCTGCATCCCAGGGTACTTAAGGAAGTAGCCCCAGAAATATCAGCCTTAGTGATAATTTTTCAAAACTCTTTAGATTCTGGAGTAGTTCCTGAGGATTGGAGGGTAGCTAATGTAACCCCACTTTTTTAAAAAGGGAGGGAGAGAGAAAACAGGGAATTACGGACCAGTTAGTCTAACATCGGTAGTGGGGAAACTGCTAGAGTCAGTTATTAAAGATTGGATAGCAGCGCATTTGGAAAGTGGTGAAATCATTGGACAAAGTCAGCATGGATTTACAAAGGGTAAATCATGTCTGACGAATCTTATTTAATTTTTTGAGGATGTAACTAGTAGAGTGGATAAGGGAGAAGCAGTGGATGTGTTATATCTGGACTTTCAGAAGGCTTTCGACAAGGTCCCACACAAGAGATTGGTATACAAACTTAAAGCACACGGTATTGGTGGTTCAGTATTGATGTGGATAGAGAACTGGCTGGCAGACAGGAAGCAAAGAGTAGGAGTGAACGGGTCCTTTTCAGGATGGCAGGCGTGACTAGTGGGGTGCCGCAAGGCTCAGTGCTGGGACCCCAGCTATTTACAATATACATTAATGATTTGGACGAGGGAATTAAATGCAACATCTCAAAGTTTGCGAATGACACGAAGCTGGGGGGCAGTGTTAGCTGTGAGGAGGATGCTAGGAGGCTGCAGGATGACTTGGATAAACTGGGTGAGTGGGCAAATGCATGGCAGATGCAGTTTAATGTGGATAAATGTGAGGTTATCGACTTTGGTGGCAAAAACAGGAAGGTAGACTATTATTTTAATGGTGACCGATTAGGAAAAGGGGAGATGCAGCGAGACCTGGGTGTCATGGTACACCAGTCATTGAAAGTAGGCATGCAGGTGCAGCAGGCTGTGAAGAAAGCGAATGGTATGTTGGCATTCATAGCAAAAGGATTTGAGTACAAGAGCAGGGAGGTTCTACTGCAGTTGTACAGGGTCTGGTGAGGCCACACCTGGAGTATTGTGTACAGTTTTGGCCTCCTAATCTGAGGAAAGACATTCATGCCATAGAGGGAGTACAGAGAAGGTTCACCAGACTGATTCCTGGGATGGCACGACTTCCATATGAAGAAAGACTGGATAGACTCGGCTTGTACTCGCTGGAATTTGGAAGATTGAGGGGTGATCTCATAGAGACTTTCACAATTCTTAAGGGGTTGGACAGGCTAGATGCAGGAAGATTGTTCTCGATGTTGGGGAAGTCCAGGACAAGGGGTCACAGTTTAAGGATAAGGGGAAAGTCTTTTAGGACCGAGATGAGAAAATCGTTTTTCACACAGAGAGAGGGGTATCTGTGGAATTCTCTGCCACAGAAGATAGTTGAGGCCAGTTCGTTGGCCATATTTAAGAGGGAGTTGGATGTGGCCCGTGGCTGAAGGGATCAGGGGGTATGGAGTGAAGGCAGTTACAGGATACTGAGTTGGATGATCAGCCATGATCATATTGAATGGCGGTGCAGGCTCGAAGGGCCGAATGGCCTGCTCCTGCACCTAATTTCTATGTTTCTATGTTTCTATGTAATGGGTTTTCTCCGGTTGCTCTGGTTTCCTTCCACACTCATAAGACATACAGGTTTCTAGGTTAATAGGCATCGGTAAAAATGTAAATTGTGCCAAGTGTGTAGGATGGTGCTAGTGTATGGGGTGATCACTGGTTGGTGCACATTCAGTGGGCCGAAGGGTCTGTTTCCGTGCTGTATCTCTAAAGTCTGAAGACATACCCTCTCCCTCTCCCTTTTTCTCTTGTTCCCTCTTTCTTCACAGTCTGCGAATTTATAGACCCAATGATACTCTCATGACTTGCTGAAATATTAAAGCTGTGGGCCACAAATTGCCTGTCTAATGCAGAATATTTGCTACATCCTTCCAATTGATGTGACTACAGCAGTTCCAAAGAATTACGATCACAGAAATAAGTCTTCCACATTTAACTTAGCTGCACAGATCCATGAGAATGTAATATCCTCATCATAGTTACTTGGATATACCACATTTCCAGTCAGGGATTATATCTGTTAGATGTTTGCATCATGACGTTAAAGCGGAAAATTAGTCTCAAAGTATGCAAAGATTGGCAGTTGGTTGAATTACGGACATAACCAGGTCTCAGTAAATGTCCATGCACCATTTTGTTTTGATGTGCCACAAAACGTGAAACTCCTGGAAGATTTGCCTAAACCAGAATGCTTTGTAAATCAGTGGTCTTGCAAATGTGTCTTATGGATGAATGAGCATTCAAAATGCTGAACTTGTACGTTTCTGTGAGAAGACATAGCAACTAGTAAATGTGGAACAAGCAAGCAATCTTTTTGTAATGACTACAATCTTGCTGCATGTGCTCATTTTATATAAATTAATTTGAATTATAAAATTGTCCAGCTAATTTATGTGAGTAATCTAAAATCTATTAACTTTCAAGTTCATTAATATATAATACATATTGCTTCATGCTTAATTAGTTTATAATATATGTATATATTATTAACTAAGTAAGCATGAAGTATATATATATGTGTGTGCATGTGTGTGTGTGAAGGGAAGCACAGTGGTGCAGTGGTAGAGTTGCTGCCTTACACCAATAAAGATTTGGGTTCGATCCCGACTACAGGTTCTGTGTTAATGGACTTTATACATTCTCCTTACAACTGCGTGGGCTTTCTCTGGGTGTTCCGGTTTCTCCCAACATTCCAAAGACATGCGTGTTTGTAGGTTAATTGGCTCCTGTAAATTGTCCCTCGTGTGTATGATGCACATCCCCAATATTCACAGAGCACTTCTTATTGTGCTCTGTATCTTTTCCATTTCCATAGAACATAGCACATGAACAGGCCCATCCACCCGCCTGAGAGGAGGACAAAGGGGTTAATTAAGAGGGGGGAAATAGAGCATGAGAGCAAGCTTGTGGGGAATATAAAAACTGACTGTAAAAGCTTTGATAGATATGTGAAGAGGAAAATATTAGAGAAGTTAAATGTAGGTCCCTTACAGTCAGAAACAGGTGAATTTTTAACTGGAAACAAAGAAATGGCAGACCAGTTAAACAAGTACTTTGGTCTATCTTCACCATGGAAGACACAAACAAACCCTGAAATACGAGGGGACCGAGGATCTAGCGGGAGGGTGGCAGATGCAGTATAATGCGGATAAATGTGAGGTTATCCATTTTGGTGGCAAGAACAAGGCGGCAGATTATTATCTGAATGGTGTCAGATTAGGAAAAGGGGAGGTGCAACAATACCTGAGTGCCTTTGTACATCAGTCACAAAGTAAGCATGGAGGTACAGCAGGCAGTGAAGAAAGCTAATGGCATGTGGACTTCATAGTGAGAGGATTTGAGTATAGGAGCAAGGAGGTCTTACTGCAGTTGTACTGGGCCCAGGTGTGACAACACCTGGAGCATTGTGTGCAGTTTTGGCCTCCTAATTTGAGGAAGGACATTCTTGCTATTGAGGGAATGCAGTTTAGGTTCACGAGATTAATTCCCGGGATGGCATGGCTGACATTTGATGAAAGAATGGATCGACGGCTTATATTCACTGGAATTTAGAAGGATGAAAGGGGATCTTATAGAAATATAAAATTCTTAAGGGATTGGACAGGAAAAATCGTCCCGATGTTGGGGGAGTCCAGAACCAGGGATCACAGTTTAAGAATACGGGGTAGGCCATGTAGGACTGAGATGAGGAAAAACTTTTTCAGTCAGAGTTGTGAATCTGTGGAATTCTCTGCCACAGAAGGCAGTGGAGGACAATTCATGGATGTTTTCAAGAGAGAGTTAGATTTAGCTCTTAGTGCTAACAGAATCAATAAATATGGGGTCACAGGGAGATAATCTTTTCTCAAATCTTTTGTATTCCACAACAAATGAGGCCACAAGATGCTGCAGATGAGACCGGTCAGCAGACAGTCCACTCTTCAGTAATAAAAGAAACATCTGTGCTTTGGCATGAATAAATATTATACTTAGCAACACTTGTCATTCAACGAGAAACCCTTCTTCTCAGTCCCAAGACCAACCACAACCCCAATATTCAAAGAGCACTTCTTATTAGTGCTTGCAGGTTTTCTTTTTCTATTTCCACTGAACACAGACCAGTATAACACAACCACATGCCCTTTGGCCCATAATGTCTGTGCTGTGCCGAATGCTACTTGGATTTGATAGGGTATTAGCTACAGGGAGTGGTTGGACAAACTTGGAATGTTTTCTTTGGAATGCTGGAAATTGCGGGTGTACCTGATAGATTTATGCAAAATTATGAGAAGGTAGGGTAGACAGAACCTTTATCTCAGGGTGTAAGTATCAAAGACTAGAGGGTATCACTTTAAGGTAAGAGGGGAAAAATGTAAAGGGGTGTGTGGGGAGATTGTTTACAGAAGATGGTGGGTGTGTGGAACACACTGCCAAAGGTGGTGGTGGAGGCCGATACGATAGTGATGTTTAAGAAGCTTTAAGATAGGCACATGGATATGCAGGCAATGGAGGGAAATGGATCAGGTGCAGGCAGAGGAGATTAGTTTAATTTGGCATCATGTTCAGCACAGACATGGTGGGCCGAAGGGCCTGTTCCTGTGCTGTACTGTTCTATGTTCTATCGCTAACCCTCTTGAAATAAAGGCCAATATGTCACTTACCTTCTGAACCATTTGCTGCACCTGCCAACCTATCAACATTTAGAGTCAGAGTGTCACAGTCATACAGCGTGGAAACAGGCCCTTTGGCCCAACTTGCCCACACCGACAAACATGCCCCATCTACACTAATCCCGCCTGCCTGCATTTGGCCAATATCCCTCTAAAGCTATCCTATCCATGTACCTGTCTATTTGTTTCTTAAATATTGCAATAGTCCTTGCTTCAACTACCTCCTCTGGCAGCTCATTCCATACACCCTCCACCCTTTGTGTGAAAAATGTACCCTTCAGATTCCCTCACCTTAAACCTATGTCCTCTAGCTCAGGACAAGAGACTATGTGTTTCCCTACTCAGGACAAGAGACTATGTGTTTCTATCCATTCTATTCCTTTCATGATTTTATACACCTCCATAAGATCACCCCTCATCCTCCTGTGCTCCAAGGAATATGGACCCAGCCTTTTCAACCTCTCCCTGTAGCTCAGACACTCTAGTCCTGGCAGCATCCGCGTAAATCTGCTCCAGCTAGACAACATCTTTCCTATAACATGGTGCGCAGAACCGAACACAATACTCTAAATGCGGCCTCACCAACATCGTATATAACTGTAACATGACCTCCCAACTTCTATACTCAATACCCCTTTGTGATTCATGCAGGGGAGGAATTAGATCCCTCCATACCTCCCTCACTAGCAATTTCTCTCCATTTAGTTTTCCTTTTACACGCCTGGATGACTGGGTGTCACCTGAGAAACTGTTACTGAACTGTGCAGCCTCTGTTTGAGAAATACTGTTTTAAGAACTAAAACAGCATGGTGTGGCTCAGTGGTGCAATGGCTGCTTTACAGCGCCAGAGACCTGGGTTCGATCCTGACTACAGCTGCTGTCTGTACAGAGTTTGTACGATCTCCCCGTAACCTGCGTGAGTTTTCTGCGGGAGCTCCGGTTTCCTCCCACACTCCAAAGATGTGCAGGTTTGTATGCTAATTGGCTTGGTAAAATTGGAAATTGTCCCTAATGTGTGTGTAGGATAGCGTTAATGTGTGGGGATCACTGGTCAACGCGGACTCTGTGGACTGAAGGCCCTGTCTCCAAGCTGTATCTCTAAAACAAAACAATAGACAATAGACAATAGGTGCAGGAGTAGGCCATTCAGCCCTTCGAGCCAGCACCGCCATTCACTGTGATCATGGCTGATCATCCACATTCAGTACCCCGTTCCTGCCTTCTCCCCATATCCCCTGACTCCACCATTTTTAAGTGCTCTATCTAACTCTTTCTTGACTAAAGCACTAAAACTAATGTCACAACCAGGGACTACACTGAGCTGTGTGACTCTGTGACTCTGTCCCACCTTTTCCAGTTAAAGTTAATTGCATGAAGTAGGTGGCCTGAAGTAAACAAACTTTAAATGGAAACAGTGGGATAGGGTCATGGAGCCAGAGCATGGAAACAGACCCAACTCATCCATGTCCCATCTAAGCTAACTAGATTCACCTGTGTTTGGCCCATATTCTTCTCAACCTATCCTATCAAGTACCAATGATAAAGTGAATTGAAAACCTTGGCTGCACAGTGAATTTATGGCGTAAATTGGAAATGGTCTTGGGTATATTTTCGGGGGCGGTTGGTCACTATAGCAACAATTCAGGGAACGACTGTGTTCTTTTAATATTCATCCTCCTACTGAGACCATCTGGTCGAGGCCCATATCCAACATCTATGTACTCGCCAAAGTTGTTTCAGTGATATCAAACATGAATTGCATGCCTGGCCCTGATTCCTCCCCCATTTCGTACACACATCTCCCATCTCTGAGCACTCCATTTCATCCCCTCTTTCCCCTTTCTCCCGTCCCCCTCAATCTATATCCCTCCATCTAGCTTTATATTTCACTCCTCTGCTATCATTATCGGACACCCTTTTATCCTTTTCACCCCTCGATTTTATCACCAACTCCACCAATCTGCCAACCAACACTTCTCTCCCTTCACCTGCATCCACCTATCACTTGCCAGGCTTTCTCCTGCTCCCACCTCCTTTTACCAGCTTTCTTTCCACCTAACTCCCCCTGCCCCCCCCCCCCCATCCCAACTAGTCTGAAAAAGGGTCCAGACCCGAAACATTCCTTCCACAGATGCTGCCTGACCTGTTGAGTTCCTTCCGCATTTTGTGTTGTAATCAATATTTCAGTATTTGCAGTTTATTGTGTCTCGATGGATTACTTGGCAATGAACATTACAGCTTCCTGTTCAATTGCCTCTGTTTATGGATATGTGATGTACCAGTAATTGAATTTTATATTATGTTTAATGCGTCCAAGGATTACTGATGATAGATCCTGATAGCTTTTACAGTTTCATTCATTTGACTGGCATATATTTATATATAATGCACTCTGAAATTAAATTTTGATTCTCTATTTACTTTATCACAACTTTGTTTGCTTTCAATTACAACAATAATTTGTAATATTGGGTGTTGTGAGAAAGAAATATTAACTCATGGCATCAAAATCTAATAAATGAGAACTCAAGTAAATGGTAATGTACGTCAGGAAGAAACATAAACTTATTTTGAGGCTTTCAAACAAAGATTAGCATTATAAATCTATCTTCAACATCTTAGAAATCATCCGCATGTTTATAAGGATAAGAAGATTGACAGGAATATCAATATGGAGGTTCTATTAATTAGTATGTAACAGTGAAGGTAGACAAAAGTGCTAGAGAAACTCAGCGGGTGAGGCAGCATCTATGGAGTGAAGGAAATAGGCAACGTTTCGGGCTGAAATCCTTCTTCAGACTTCGATTTTCCAGCATCTGCAGTTCCTTCTTGAACACGTAACAGTGAAGATTGGTTCCTTCACTGTCGCAGGCAGATTTAAACAGAAGAAAAGCATTTTATCGGGATGTGTTACAGCAAGCTTTAGGAATCGCTCCATCCAAGACCACAATAAATTGCAGAGAAAGAGGCAACCCAGACCATCACACAAATCAACTCCCTTCCATTGACTCCATCCACATGTCACACTGCCTTGGCAAGGCCACCAGCAAAATCAAGGACAAGTCTCACCCCGGACACTCCCTCTTCTCCTCTCTCCCATCAAACACACCTCCAAATTCAGGGACGGTTTCTTCCAAGCTATTATCAGGTAACTGAACCATCCTATCATCAACTGGTGAGCGGTCCTGACCTATCATCTACCTCATTGGAAACCCTTGGACCATTTTTACTGGACTTTATCTTTCATCAGGCTTTACTTTACGGCTTCACCAACAGCTTGTGTAACTGCAACATAACGTCCCAATTTGTATACTCAATTCCCTAATTGATGAAGGCCAACATGCCAAAGGTCTTCTTCACCCACCTATCTACCTGGAGTTTGAATGTTGGTCACAGTGTGGAGTTTGCCTGTTCTTCCTGTGATCCATAAGGGTCTCCTCAAGAGCCGTAGATTTTCTCCCACGTCCCAAAGACATGCTGGTGCGTTAAATCAGGACTCTTACCATGTTACATCCCTGTTAATATTGGAGTTGCATATTTCTGTTATGACATTTAATGTATCTTTGTGTCGTACCACTGGATGTGAACAATTTTCAGGATGCATTTAGAGTTATTAAACACTTTATGCATTATATGTTTTCAATTAATATAAGGCATATGAAATATCACTATTTGGAACAGGTTCCGGATTATCCTTTAACTCTGGAGATCACGGAGCTAAGAATAGGGTAATAGCATATCTTCAATTGCCTTCTTAGAGATTTTGGGGCGGCGCAGTAGTAGAGTTGCAGCCTTAATGTGCCAGAGGCCAGAGTTCGATCCTGACCTCGGGTGCAGTCTGTTCGGAGTTTGCACATTCTCTCTGTGACCGCATGGCTTTTCCCCGGGTGCTACGGTTTCCTCTCACATTCCAAAGATGTGCGGGTTTGTGGTCTCTGCACCCTCACCAAAACCTCCACATCTTTCCTGCAACAGAGCAACCAGAACTACAGAAGTAAAAGGATTGGATATCCCTGCTGAAATGAGCCAATTGTGGCCATGCGTCTGGGAAGTATTAACTCTGGGAAGAAATCAGATGTTGATGTCGTTGGGAAGAGTGTGAAAGCAAGGGTGAGCGCTGGCAGACTGAAATCCTTACACACTGCTGCCAAAACTGGCCACACAGCGGCGCAGCTGGTCGAGCCACTGCCACACAGCGCCAGAGAACAGGTTTCGATCCTGACCTCGGGTGCTGTCTGTCAGTGTGTGGAGTTTGCACATTTTCCCTGTGACTACATGGGTTTCCTCCGGGTGCTCCGGTTTCCTCCCACATCCCAAAGAATTGCAGGGTTTATAGGTTAATTGGCCCCTGTAAAATTGTCCCTAGTGTGTAAGGAGAGGATGCGAACGTCAAATAACAGAACTGGTATGAATGGGTGATCGATGGTCGGTGTAGACTCGGAACCAGGAGGGAACCAATGGAGAAGTTGACGCTGGTCGGAGGGTGAACCGGGGTGATGCCTCCAGCACCTTCAAGGGCTGCTGTTGGACGGAACACAAAGATGGCCGGGCATGGAGAGGGCCGATTTGGGGGCCGATCCAGTTTGTGGGCCAATCCAGTTGAAGGTGACGGAGAAAGGCCCTGCAGGATCGGGAACAGCTCCTTTAGATAGCGAACGCCGACAGACGGGATTTTGGAAATGGCGCCAAAATGTGGCGGCACCTGTATGTGTAAATATACAAAAATAATTTCACTGTGCAGTTGGACATGTGACAAATAAAGCTCCTTTGAACCATTGAGTTTAAGATTATGATCATGCTGAATAATAAAACAGATATGAAGAGCCTTTGTTCCAATTTCTTATGTGTATGGGATTTAGTAAGGTGCACCCAACACATCTTTGCTTGAAAACATGTGCATAATATTTGGACATGTCATTAAATTGCAGTAAGTGCGTGAGGTAAAGGCAGAGGTAGCAGTAACTAATGTCATTATGCATGACTACCCTGACGTTAGCTGATAGCAGCTTCTGCGCCGGCATAATGTATTATCAATAGTAATTTTTCTGACATTTTATTTATGTCACATTAGACACAATTTCATCTCCTGTTGCTTGCAAAGTGTCTTTATGTGATTTTTATGAGGCAATGTCTTTAAATAAAGTTCACCAATGGTTAACCCAGAGGCTGAAAGATGGGAGGGTTGAGGGCAGTTTGGTCAATAGGGCGGCATAGTGGCACAGCGATCGAGTTGCTGCCTTACAGTGTTGGAGACCAGGGTTCTATCCTGACCATGGGTGCTATCTGTATTGAGTTTGACCATCTCCCCGTGACCTCATGGGTTTTCTCCGGTTGCTCCAGTTTCCTCCCACACCCCAAAGACGTACAGGTTTGTAAGCTAATTGGCTTCAGTAAAAATTGTAAATTGTCCCTAGTGTGTGGGATAGTGCCAGTGTACCGGGTGATCGCTGGTCAGCACAGACTAGGTAGGCCGAAGGGTCTGCAGCTCTGCCACTGTGCCGCACTATTTCAATAATGGTAGCTAATAATAGGCATGGTTTTGACAGTGGCCGATGACGCACGAGTGTGCAATTAACTTACGACAAAATCTTCAAATTAGCATTTTCTCAAAGTTGGCAGTCCTGACTACTCAGAAGAAAAATCACAATTGATTAAGTGATCAGGAGGAGATGTTACAATGGGAAGATAAAAGGAGTGGTGGTGGAAGCAGATAAGATAGTGGCTTTTAAGAGGCTTTTGCATAGGCACATGGATATGCAAGGAATGGAGGGATTTGGATCATGCATAGTCAGATGATATTAGTTTAGCTTGCCATCATGTTCAGCACAGACAGAGTCATAGTCAAACAGTGTGGAAACAGGCCCTTCGACTCAACTTGCCCACGCCAACAAGCATGTCCCATCTACATTAGTCTCACTGCCTGCATTTAACCCATATCCCTCTAAACCTGACCTATCCATGTACCTGTCTAAATGTTTCTCAAATATTGCGATAGCAGCAAATAATATTAAAATTACAAACTTCTTAGACAATTATAATCTTCCAAAACTCAACACGTTGGAACAAGAGGAATTAGGAGCTCAGATTACACTTAAGGAAATAGAAGAAACAATAAATTTGTTGAAGAATGGTAAAACGGCAGGACCAGATGGCTTTAGTAATGAATTCTATAAAAGATTCTACGAGATAATTTCACTACGCTTACAAAATTTATATATACATGCTTTTAAAGAAAATATACTACCAGAAACACTGAGTCAATTATTACACTTATACCTAAAAAGGATAAAGATTTAGAAGACCCAGGCTCATATAGAGCCATAGCACTCCTAAAAGATGCCCACAGGAGCTGTTGGAAGAGAAGGAGGGGGAGGAGTGACACCCGACCGGTAAGATTTAAAATCAAGCGCGGGGCTTGTTTTTCTCCGAGGCCCACAGGAGCCGTTCGAAGAGAAGGAGGGGGAGGAGCGACACCCGACCGGTAAGGTTTAAAATCAAGCGTGGGGCTTGTTTTTACCGAAATCCATAACATTCCATTCGGAGAAGTGTTTTTTTTTGAGGAAGCCGCTGATTGGTGGGAAGTGGACTAGGGTAAGCAGCTGATTGGTGGAAAGTGGACTAGGGTAAGCAGCTGATTGGCAGTCAGATTCCAGCAGTTTGTTGTGTACCTTGTATTGTGTTGATATTGTATCCTGTGTAAGGGGGGAGTATGAAGGCCAGGGCAGCTTACTGTTCTGGATGTCAGATGTGGGAGGTCAGGGAATCTGATAGCCCTCTAGACGTCCACATCTGCGCCAGGTGCGTCGAGATGGGGCTCCGAAAGGACTGTGTTCGGAACCTGGAGCAGCAGCTCGATGACCTCCGTCTGGTCAGAGAGAGTGAGGAGGTCATAGAGAGGAGCTACAGGGAGGTAGTCACTCCCAGACCACAGGAGGCAGACAAGTGGGTCACGGTTAGGAAGGGCAAGGGGCAGAGGCAGGGGCTAGAGAGTACCCCTGTGACTGTACACCTGGAAAATAGGTACTCGGGTTTGAGTATGATTGGAGGGGACAGCCTACCTGGGGACAGCAACAGCGGCCGGGTCTCCGGCACAGAGACCGGCTCTGATGCTCAGAAGGGTAGCAAAATGAGGAGGGCAATTGTAATAGGGGACTCTATAGTTAAGGGGTCGGATGGGCGATTCTGTGGACGCAGTCGGGAGACCCGGATAGTAGTTTGCCTCCCTGGTGCCAGGGACACGCATGTGTCGGAACGTGTCCAAAAGATTCTGAAAAGGGAGGGAGAGGAGCCTGATGTTGGGGTACACATAGGTACCAATGACATAGGCAGAAAAAGAGACGAGGTCCTGAAGGGAGAATTTAGGGAGTTGGGGGGAAAGTTAAGGAGAAGGACCAAAAGCGTAACGATTTCAGGATTACTGTGCCGCGTGACAGTGAGAGTAGGAATGGAATGAGGTGGAGGATAAATGCGTGGCTGAGGGACTGGTGCAGTGGGCAGGGATTCAAGTTTCTTGATCACTGGGACCTCTTTTGGGGAAGGCATGATCTGTACAAAAAGGACGGGTTGCACTTGAACCCGAGGGGGACCAATATCTTGGCAGGGAGATTTGCAAAGGCTACTGGGGAGACTTTAAACTAGATAGGCTGGGGGGAGGGACTCGGGTAGAGGGGGCTAGGGGACAGGGTGTGGGGCAAGAGGCAGAGAAGGGAAGCACTCGGACCCAAAATGTAGGCAAGAAAGAGGAAAAAGATAATAGACAGAGAATAAGATGGTGGGTTTCTAAAATGTGTATATTTTAATGCTAGGAGCATTGTAAGAAAGGTGGATGAACTTAGAGCCTGGATTGACACCTGGAAATATGATGTTGTAGCAATCAGTGAAACATGGTTGCAGGAGGGCTGTGATTGGAAACTAAATATTCCAGGATTTCGTTGCTTCCGGTGGTGATAGGGAGGACCAGAGGTGGAGGTGTTGCATTGCTTGTCAGAGAGGATATTAAAGCAGTGCTTTGGCAGGATAGATTAGAGGGCTCGTCTCGGGAGGCTATTTGGGTGGAACTGAGAAGTGGGAACGGTGTAGCAACATTTTTAGGGGTGTATTATAGACCGCCAAATGGGGAGCGAGAATTGGAAGAGCAAATATGTAAGGAGATAGCAGATATTAGTAGTAAGCACAAGGTAGTGATTGTGGGAGATTTCAATTTTCCAAAAATACACTGGGAAACACATTCTGTAAAATGGGCTGGATGGTTTGGAGTTTGTAAAATGTGTGCAGGATAGTTTTTTTCAGCAGTACATAGAGGTATCGACCAGAGAAGGGGCAGTGCTGGACCTCCTGTTAGGAAAAGAGGCAGGTCAGGTGACGGAGGTATGCGTTGGTGAGCACTTCATGGGACCAGTGATCACAATACCATTAGTTTCAATATAATTATGGAGAGAGTCAGAACTGGACCTAGGGAGGAGATTTTTGATTGGAGAAAGGCTAACTTTGAGGGAATGCGTAAGGATTTAAAAGGAGTGAATTGGGACACTTTGTTTTATGGGAAGGATGTAGAAGAGAAATGGAGGACATTTAAAGGGGAAATTGTAAGAGTACAGAATCTTTATGTCCCTGTTTGGTTGAAAGGAAATAGTAAAAATTGGAAAGAGCCATGGTTTTCAAGGGAAATTGGACACTTGTTTCGAAAAAAGAGAGATATCTACAATTTTTTTATAAGAGGCATGGAGTAAATGAGGTGCTAGAGGAGTATAAAGAATGTAAAAAGAATCTTAAGAAAGAAATTAGGAAGGCTAAAAGAAGATATGAGGTTGCTTTGGCAAGAAAGGTGAAAGTAAATCCAAAGGGTTTCTACAGCTATATTAATAGCAAAAGGATAACGAGGGATAAAATTGGACCATTAGAGAACCAGAATGGACAGCTATCTGCAGAGCCAAAAGAGATGGGGGAGATATTGAACAATTTCTTTTCTTCGGTATTCACCAAGGAGAAGGATATTGAACTCTGTGAGGTAAGGGAAAAAAGTAGAATAGCTATGGAAACTATGAGATTCAAAGAGGAGGAAGTACTGACACTTTTGAAAAATATAAAAGTGGATAAGTCTCCAGGTCCTGACAGGATATTCCCTAGGACATTGAGGGAAGTTAGTGTAGAAATAGCAGGAGCTATGACAGAAATATTTCAAATGTCATTAGAAACGGGAATAGTGCCGGAGGATTGGCTTACTGTGCATGTCGTTCCATTGTTTAAAACGGGTTCAAAGAATAAACCTAGCAATTATAGACCTGTTAGTTTGACGTCAGTGGTGGGCAAATTAATAGAAAGGATACGTAGAGATAATATATATAAGCATCTGGATAAACAGGGTCTGATCAGGAACAGTCAACATGGATTTGTGCCTGGAAGGTCATGTTTGACAAACCTTCTTGAATTTTTTAAAGCGGTTACTAGGGAAATTGATGAGGGTAAAGCAGTGGATGTTGTCTATATGGATTTCAGTAAGGCCTTTGACAAGGTTCCCCATGGAAGGTTGGTTAAGAAGGTTCAATCTTTGGGTGTTAATGGCAGAGTAGCAAGATGGATTCAACAGTGGCTGAATGGGAGATGTCAGAGAGTAATGGTGGATGGCTGTTTGTCAGGTTGGAAGCCGGTGACCAGTGGGGTGCCTCAGGGATCTGTGTTGGGTCCACTGTTGTTTGTCATTTACATCAATGATCTGGATGATGGGGTGGAAAATTGGATAAGTAAGTATGCAGATGATACTAAGATAGGTGGTGTTGTGGATAATGAAGTAGATTTTGAAAGTCTACAGAGAGATTTGGGCCATTTGGAAAAGTGGGCTGAAAGATGGCAGATGGAGTTTAATGCTGAGAAGTGCGAAGTGCTACATCTTGGCAGGACAAATCAAAATAGGACGTACATGGTAAATGGTAGGGAATTGAGGAATGCTGTGGAACAGAGAGATCTAGGAATAACTGTGCATAGTTCCCTGAAGGTGGAATGGCATGTAGATAGGGTGGTAAAGAAAGCCTTTGGTATGCTGGCCTTTATAAATCAGAGCATTGAATATAGGAGTAGGGAAGTAATGTTAAAATTGTACAAGGCATTGGTAAGACCAATTCTGGAGTATGGTGTACAATTTTGGTTGCCTAATTATAGAGAGAGTACAGAGGAGATTTACTAGAATGTTGCCTGGGTTCCAGCAACTATGTCACAGAGAAAGGTTGAACAAGTTAGGTCTTTATTCTTTGGAGCACAGAAGGTTAAGGGGGGACTTGATTGAGGTCTTTAAAATGATGAAAGGGATAAACAGAGTTGACGTGGATAAGCTTTTCCCATTGAGGGTAGGGAAGATTCAAACAAGAGGGCATGACATGAGAATTAAGGGACAGAAGTTTCGGGGTAACATGAGGGGGAACTTCTTTACTCAGAGGGTGGTGGCTGTGTGGAATGAGCTTCCAGCAGAAGTGGTGGAGGCAGGATCGATTTTAACATTTAAAGTGGATAGGTATATGGACGGGAAGGGAATGGAGGGGTATGATCTGAGTGCAGGTAGATGGGACTAGGGGAAAACAAATGGTCGGCACGGACTGGATGGGCTGAGAGGGTCTGTTTCCGTGTTGTAATTGATATATGGTAAATACAGATTAAAAAATATTAGCAAAGACCCTAGCGAGAAGATTGAGTAAATATGTTAGCAAAATAAATCTGGATCAAACGGGCTCATTCAACAATTTGAGATGGCTGTTTAATATAATGTACTCACATAAAACTGAAGAGGAAAACATCAATTATTTCACTGGATGCAGAAAAAGCATTTGATCAAGTATTATGGCAATATCTATTTAAAGTATTGCAAAAAAATTAATATGGGAGAGAATTTTATCTCATGGGTAAAATTATTATATGACAAGCCGATGGCTAGAATATTGACCAATAACATATTATCCCCAAAATTCCAATTATCAAGGGGCAATAGCATTATCGCCCCTACTATTTGCACTTGCGATAGAGCCTTTAGCAGAAAGTGTAAGAAGTCATCCGAATATTCCAGGATATAAAACCAAACACTCAAATAATAAAATGTCATTATATGCAGACGTATTATTATACATTACGACATTATATATTATACATTATGACATTATTATATTATTATACGACCTATTATTATACATTACAAATTCGCAAATTAGCATACCAAATATATTATATTTAATAGAGGAATTTGGTTCCTTTTTAGGATATAGAATAAATTGGAATAAAAGCGAAATTATGATGATAAAACCTCAGGAGCTGACGCATCTGTTGAAATTCCTTTTCAGAATTGCAACAGAAAAATTCAAGTATTTGGGTATCCAAATTACTAGAAAATATAAACCATTATTTAACGCAAACTACATGTCTTTATTAACTAAATTGAATGTGTTGATTAAATTCTGGAAAACATTGCCGATGTCCTTAATAGGCAGAATAAATGCTATAAAAATGATTGTTTTACCACAAATACTGTCCCTATTTCAATCATTACCAATATATTTACCAAAAAAAATCTTTAAAAAAATAGACTCTGATATTACAAATTTCATATGGGACTATAGATCACATAGAAGCCAAAGAAAACATCTGTGTAAACCTAAAATATTTGGGGGACTGACACTCCCCAATTTGTTGTACTACTATTGGGCAGTGAATATTAAAAATATAATTTACTGGTTGGACAGTTCTGCCCAACAAGTAGACTGGATAAGAATGGAGAAAGAGGATTGTTCCCCCTATAATTTAGGAGCGATTCTTCTTTCTCCGATGAAACCGAACAATATAATATATAATAAGAATCCAATTATTCACAGTATAATACGAATTTGGAAACAAATAAAATTAACTTTAAAATTAAGAAACTTATCACTTCTTTCCCCAATAGTTAACAATCCCTCATTCAAACCATCTATTATTGATAAAACGTTTATCCACTGGGATAGAATAGGAATTAAAATGATTGGAGATATGTATGAAATGGGAAAACTTCTATCATTCCAACAACTACAACTAAAATATAATCTGAAAAGTAATCAATATTTCAAATACCTTCAAATTCGAGATTATTTGAAAAAACACATACAAGGATATCAAACTCTAACTTCAGATTTATTAGGTGAAGGAATGAACAGAAAGGCAGAATCAAGCAATATCATATTTATATAATATAATTTTAAATATAGAAACACCAACGACAGAGGCAATTAGAAGGGACTGGGAACAAGAATTATTGATAAAAATTCCGAAAGACAGAAGGGAAAAAAACCTCTTATATGTACATAAATGTTCGATTAATGTAAGGCATAACTTAATTCAATTAAAAAATTTGCATAGATTATATTACTCGAAATATAGACTGAATAAAATATTTCCAAACGTTTTCCCCATTTGTCACAAATGTCTAACTCAAAATGCCACTATAGCACATTCCTTTGTCTCCTTCACAACTTCATAAATTTTGGAATGAAATCTTTGGAACTTTAACAAAACTATTTAACACAAAATTGAACCCCAATACAGAACTGATTAGTGTTAGACAACTTCAAGGTTGGAAAATAAAGAAAAAGCATTTGTCAAGCAAAACATGCACTGGTACTCCATAACTGACATTTTTTTTTGCTTGTGCATATGGAAATTTATGTCATATATAAAATAAGCACAAAGGAAAAAGAGCAAAAAAGTGCGGGCGCACTTTCAACCATCCGTATAAATTATTCTTTTTTGCAGTTTCTCATTCCCCACCCATTGCCCCTACAATAACCATATAACAATTACAGCATGGAAACAGGCCCTCTCGGCCCTTCCAGTCCATGCCGACCATTTATTTTCCCCTAGTCCCATCTACCTGCACTCAGACCATACCCCTCTATTCCCTTCCCATCCATATACCTATCCACTTGTCATGCCCTCTTGTTTGAATCTTCCCTACCCTCAATGGGAAAATCTTATCCACGTCAACTCTGTCTATCCCTTTCATCATTTTAAAGAAAAGGCATGAATGATAAATGTTATCATGAACTTAACGTAAGAAATAAGAGATGGGTCAGGTCTTGCAGTTCCTTGATCCCTATTTAGTATTCAGTTGGCTGGTGTCTTATCCCACATCTCCTCTCTTCTTTCTTACAGATTTCAATATCAATGGATTCCTGTGAATCTATTGATCTCAGCCCTGACTGCTATATGATTGGACACCTGCTACCCTCAAGAGCAGAGAATACCAAACTTTCATAGCACTCTGATCAATTATTATTCTCAGAGCATACTCACTTGCTCTAGCTCTACAATCTAGGTAAACAGTCTCTCAGTATCCACCTTGTTGAGCTCTCTCAAAACCTTACAGGCATAAGGTCACAAAGACGTACAGGTTTGCAGGTTAATTGGCTTTGATAAAATTGTAAATTGTTCTTAGTGTGTAGGATAGTGCTGGTGTATGGGCTGATCGCAGGTCGCCGGTGAGCCGAAGGGCCTGTTAACCGGTGGGCCAAAGGGCCTGTTTCCACATTGTATGTCTGTAGGTCTTTCGGTTTCAATCAAGTCACCTCATTCTTTTAAACTTCAGAGCATAGAATCTGTGGACAAAATAAAGGCACAAAGTGTTGGTGTAACTCACCGGGTCAGGCAGCATCTCTGGAGAAAAAAGATGGGTGACGTTCCGGGTCTGGACCCTTCTTCATTCTTTCAGGGTCATCCCAAGAAGCAATTTGCGGAACCTTTGTTGCAAAGTCTCAGGTGCGTAAATTCTTCTTTAGGTAGAGTAAACAAAATGGTGCAGATGGACCAGATGGTCTTGGATCCAGCCTGTTTTCTGGCACCATACTGTTCCAAATTCAGAGACCCAGTCACCTTCCACATCAGCGGCACAGTGGCACTGCAGTAGAGTTACAGTGCCAGAGACCCGGGTTCGATCAGACATTGTGGGCCCAAGGGCCTGTTCTTGTGCTGTCCTGTTCCATGTTTTATGTTCTGTCCATCTACCACCAGAATTGTTTCCACTAGTGGGAGAGTCTAGGACCAGAGGCCACAGCCTCAGAATAAAAGGATGCACCTTTAGAAGGGTGGTGACGGTGAATTACTTTAGTCAGAGGGTGGTGATTATGTAGAATTCATTGCCATAGAAGGCTATAGACAATGGATGCTCTTAAGGCCAAGATTAACAGATTCTTCATTAATAAGGGTATCAGGGGTAATGGGGAGAAGGCAGGAGAATAGGGTTGAGAGGAAAAGATGGATCAGCCCTGATTGAATGGTAGAGTAGACTTGATTGGTTGAATGGCCTAATTCTGCTCCTATAACTATGAACTTATGGTAATTACTTTTACCAGAATTTTGCAAATTTGCGGAACAACACCTCATAATCGGTTTGGGTAACTTACAATCCAATGGGATGAATATTGAACTCTCCAATTTTAGGTAACTCCTGCAACTCTCCCCTCCCCTTTCTTCCCCTCTCCTTTCTTTCCTTACTCCCCCACCCCACCCCACTCCCCCGGCCCTCTATATTTCTCCCATCCCCCTCCATCCACATTCCTTCCTCTGGCTTCGCAATTCGCAACACTTCAATCCTTTTGTCTACACAACTTGTGGCCTTTGTTCTAACCTTCTGCCTACCAACCACCCCCTTGCCCACTTGCCTGTGTCTGTTATTACCTGCCATACTTTGTGCTGCCTATCCAATCTCCTGACTTTCAATCAATCATGCCTCATTGTCACATGTGCACTGCATGGTGAAATTCCTTTTGCAAAGCTCACACATGCATGAACCACCATTATTTAGCGCCATTTACTAAAAGTCCAAACTCCAGTCTAGACCCTCGATGTACTGGAGTGGCTCCCGATCCAGGTAAGCCCAGGCTGCTGCAGGGCCTCCTCCGTCGCCCTCGACCGGCTCGGCCCACGAACCGACATCCCTCTCCTTGCCTGACTGCATCTGTATCAGGGGTGTCTCCTGCAGCCGACCTTGAAGGTGCTGGAGGTAACCCCCTGGTCCCTCTCCTACCGGCCCACTCCTCGTGTCCATAGTCACCAGCGGCTCTCTCCTCCTCGAATCTCTGGTCTTTAGGGGCCAAGATCATCTTCCGAGCTCCCCCCCTGCAGGCCGTGGCCCACCAGGTCTCCTGGACTCAGATCTGGCTCTTTCCCCTCATCCCGGTTCCTCCTACAATCAGTCTGAAGAATGGCCCCAACCCAAAACATAACCTATCCCTGGTCTCCAGGGATGCTGCCTGAGTTACTCCAGCACTTTGTGTCCTTTTTTTTGGAAACCAGCATCTGCGGTTCCTTGTTTTTACATTTCTCTAGTTGTCATTCATTGTTTACTAATTCAGAAGGTCGACACGTACTATTTAAGTACTTACTCAGCTCAATTCAATTCAGTCAAGTGATTCAGCAAAGAAGATGTATAGAATTAGCGAAGGTGTGTGACTAAATGTGGGATTTAAACACAGTTGTGTAGGTGTCCTTATTTATATTAGAATTCTCAGTTTCTCTATTAAGGTCAATCTCTGTTGCACTGGTGCTTGATTAAAAGCCTGCATATTTGTTGTTTGGAAAGTGATATAATTAATTTTGTAGTCAATAACTGTTTAACTCATTGCATTTGTTCATGTACTCCCACTCTATTTGACTCATTTGATGTACTGCTCATAAGAACATTATTCTCACATCCTGGAAGTTTAATGGGCATTTTTATTGCAATTTAAATATATTTTGAACTCATCTTTAGAGATGCCTCTGATCTTGTATTTCTACATATTCTACCTATGTGCCATGTTAGAGTGGAGAGTCATACTGTATGTGATGCTGAAGTTAGACACACAATGCTGGAGTAACTCAACGGGTCGGGCAGCATCTCTGGGAAAAGGTGTAGGCGCCAGCTCTTGGACACCTCTTCCTACTTACCCCTGGACCATGACTCCACAGATGAGGTGGGGTAGCTCTGTTGGTGAGGGATGAAATTTAGTCCCTTGCGAGGGGTGACATAGGGACTGACGATGTAGTTGCTGTGGATAGAATTGAGGAATTGTAAAGGTAAGAAGACACTAATGGGAGTTATCTACAGGCCCCCAAACATTAGCCTGGATATAGGGTGCAAGTTGCAGCAGGAGTTAAAACTGGCATGTAACAAAGGTAATGCTACTGTGGTTATGGGAGATTTCAATATGCAGGTAGTCAGGGAATATCAGGTTGGTTATGGACTCCAAGAAAGAGAGTTTGTAGAGTGCCTCTGAGATGGATTCTTAGAGCATCTTGTACTGGAGCCTACCAGAGAGAAGGCAATTCTGGATTTAGTGTTGTCTAATGAACCAGATTTAATAAGGGAACTCAAGGTAAGGGAACCGCAAGGAGGTAGTGACCATAATATGATAAGTTTTAATCTGCAATTTGAGGGGGAGAAGGTTAAATCAGAAATGTCAGTGTTGCAGTTAACCAAGGGGGACTATGAAGGCATGAGAGAGGAGCTGGCCAAGGTCGATTGGAAAAGGATCCTAACAGGAACGATGGTGGAACAGCAATGGCAGGAATTTCTGGGCATAATCTAGAAGATGCAGGGTCATTTCATTCCAAAGAGGAAGAAAGATTCGAAGGGGAGTAAGAGGGAACCATGGCCTCCAAAGAAAGTTAGGGATGGAATAAAACTTTTAATAAAAGGTGTGTAACATAGCAAAGACTAACAGGAAGCCAGATGATTGGGAAACTTTCAAAGGACAACGGAAGGTAACAAAAATGGCAATACGGGGTGAAAAGATGAAATACGAGAGTAAGTTGGTCAAGAATATAAAGAAGGATAGTAAAAGCTTATTTAGGTATATTAAGAGAAAAAGATTAGTAAAGAGGTCCTTCTGCAGTTGTACAGGGCCCTGGTGAGACCATATCTGGAGTATTGTGTGCAGTTTTGGTCTCCTAATTTGAGGAAGGGCATCCTTGCTATTGAGGCAGTGCAGCGTAGGTTCACGAGGTTAATCCCCGAGATGACGGGATTGTCATATGAGGGAAGATTGGAAAGACTGGGCTTGTATTCACTGGAATTTAGAAGGATGAGAGGAAATTTTATAGAAACATATAAAATTATAAAAGACTAGACAAGCTAGATGCAGGACAAATGTTTCCAATGTCCAGAACCAGGGGCCACAGTCTAAGAATAAAGGGGAGGCCATTTAAAACTGAGATGATAAAAAACGTTTTCACCCAGAGTTGGGAATTTGTGGAATCCTCTGCCACAGAAGGCAGTAGAGGCCAATTCATTGGATGAATTTAAAAGAGAGTTAGTTAGAGCTCTTGGGGCTAGCAGAATCAAGGAGCATGGGGAGAAGGCAGGCACGGGTTACTGATTGTGGATGATCAGCTATGATCACTATAAATGGTGGTGCTGGCTCGAAGGGCCAAATGGCCCCCTCCTGCACCTATTTTCTATGTTTCTACGTTTCTATGAACACTAGGCCATTATCTCTCAGACAATCTCTGATTTTATCACTTCCAGTTTAACACTTTGTTTCTTTCCAGATTCAGACGCGGAAATTTTATTCTGAGTCACGTGAGTGACTACGTGAAGAAGCCTGTCAGCCCGCATGCGCGTCAATACGTCTAACCATAATGCATGGTGCACGACTGGCTGGCAATCGCGTTGCTCCTCCTGGGTACGTTTCAAATCCTGCAGGTAAGTTTTCAATCTTATTTTTCAGGTTGTCCTTTGCAGGAATCTCTTTTGCAGAGTTTCCTGCTGGGTGTTTAGATATGGGGCGAAACCTGGACGGGCCGCGGGGAAACCGGTTAAGGACCGCGGGGATACCGGCTACAGGCCGCGGAAGTGCGGGTAGCCGGCGGCTGTCGGGTTCGCTACCTGAGTCGCTGACAGTGCGGTCAGTGACTTCTGAGGATTGAAATACAGGGCGATATCTGGACGGGCCGCGAGGAAACTACTGAACGCGGGGAAATCGGCTATGGACCGCGGAAGTGCGAGTAGCCGCCGGCCGTCGGGTTCGCTACCTGAGTCGCTGACAGGGCAGTCAGCGACTCCGACTTCCGCAGCCTCAAAAAGGTGGGCAGCTAAACGGAGTCGGAGAGGCATGGGCTGGGACGAGCCAGGCCAGGAGGGTTCCCCTCCGACATATATGGGTATGTCCTCGGACGTTTAACCCATCCTGATATGGTCCATGTAACAGGGCCATATCAGCGCAGGTCCTCGTGGGCCTATGGCAGCGCCTCTTTCAGGGCTGCTTACAAATCTCCTTCTATGTGGAGGGGAGTATGAGTGGTCAGTGAGTGACTGACTCCAAACCCGGAGGCACATACTGGTATTCATGAGTAAGGTTCCAGAATATCCGGGGGGGGGGGGGGGGGTGGGGGGGCAGAGTGGGGGGGCAGAGTCCTCCTCACGTTACAAGCCTTGTAAACATCAGCTACCTCACGTAACAATATTTCAGGAACAGGTGATGGAAAATACCATACACCTGTAAATTAAGCGCTATTTGGGAAGACTATAGATTCCAGCTGCCGAATCTTCTCTTTGGGGATGACCTATCCAACAGGTAAAGGACCAGGTATGAGGAAGCATAAGCTGTCGGACTATTCGAGGTACCAACGACGAGCATAGCTTCACCGTTTCGGCAATAACACTCCTACGCCTCCATTGGCAGTAAACGGTTCACTGAAGCTGGTGGCAGCTAGAAGCTGATTCTCTGGGCAGAGGTCTTCAGGCCTAGGCCTGGGCCCAAGACGACCCCCAGCAGTCCTACCCTCCAAATCAAGGACGGGAATAGAACCCACATTAGGAGACTTTGGGCCTACCATAAGACCACCGGTAACCATGCAGGTACGTGGGTCTGGTTCTTTCCGAAACAGGGGTTGTGTGGACCTGTTATAGTGTATTATTTTAATGTATGGTTATAATGGAGTGGGCATTTATTATAGTTACGTTTGTGACTATCATAACCAATACATCTTATGAGCTGCAAACTCCACACGAATATATCTATGGTCAAGATTTAAACCCATGTCCCTGGCATCAGCTCTACCAGCTGCATTATCATGCTAATTTAGTTTATGTTTTTATAGAGAGAAATTACAAGGAATATTATTATCACCTACACCAATAAAAGGTGTAGTGGAATCGGACCGGCCATGGCAGTCTAGAGCCCCTGGTTTGGGAAGCCTTATTTGAGCTGTGCCTATCAGTCACCTGTGGGAGCTACACATGGTGGCGTCATGGTATTCCGCTCATTAGAGGGGACGGTGGAAGATTCTTCCCAAAGACGTCATCTTTATTCATGTCAATAAAGTAATCAAATCTCTGATTTAATCGTGATGTTTGTTTTCATTCATGTAAACGTCATTGCCCATGGCTAATACCTGGCAGCTTTTCCCACGCTGTCTAGCATATGGGGGCCAGAGGCGCTCCAGTCCTTCCCTGCATATTGCATTGGCATCGGAAAGGAGCAGGAGTTGTAGTCACTAGCACGTGCAGCCTGTTTGGTAAATAAGGATGCCAACAGGGCTTGGATTTGCACAGCTAGTCCTGGCGGCTGCTGAAGGGAGCAACCTGACAACCCCAACTCGAGGCAAAGTGCCAAGTCTTGGGACACCTATGTCAGACAAGATTGGGACTTGTCTCAGTTACGAACACAAAGAACGCTCCGTCTTGAGGCATGTTAGGCAGCAGCTCCTGGTTCAGGGTTGCAAATTCCTTCCCACTCAAATAAGCGGAGTGGTGAAGATGGTGCTAAAGAAGTATGCACATATTCCTGAACCAGCGCCTGGTTCAGGGTTGCAATTCCTCCCACTCGGTGGCAAAAGTATATGCACACATGCCTGAGGCAGCTCCTGGTTTAGGTTGCATAAGTCCTCCCATTCGGATGTATGAAGGATGAAGATGGAGCCATATATATTATGCCCCGTATCACGGAAGCATACACAGGCAGTTCAAGTCATATGCCTGCAGCCCCCAAAAGATTGTGGGAGATGGTGTCGAAAAACATGCCCGGTACAGAAGCATGCACAGACAACTCGAGAGCAGAGGGTAACACCTGGTTCAGATGCAATTTACTCCCACTCTAAAAGAGTGTCAAAGGTTAGTATGGATTAACTCTAAACAGGGACCTGAATATGACTATGTGCCGGGATCCCATGCTTTGATGCATAATGTATGACAATCGCATGTGGGAAAGCGGTGTGCCTTGCCTCTAAAATTGCTGCTCCGTTGGAGGCAGACTAGCCACCACACGAGAAGTTGGCCAGCAGCATCAGCTATCTATAGAAATGACAAACATGATGGACATAGTCTGCAAATGAAACTTTGCTGAAGCCCCAGCAAAGGTAAGCGACCTGGAGCTAGAGACGCTGGTAGGTAGGTCTCATTATTTACCTCCATCAATTCCAGAAAGGTATGGAACACCGGATATTGATTTGTTCGCATCTCGACTTAATCACCGGTTACTAAAGTATGTTGCTTGACAACCAGATCCAGGGGCAGTAGCGGTAGATGCATTCTCGCTACACTAGGGAGGAATGTTCTTTTATACATTCCCTCCATTTTGCCTCATCAGGCGGTGCTTGCTAAAGATCCAGCAAGACTCCGCCTCAGGCATTTTGGTAATGCCTGATTGGCCTACACAGCCATGATTCCCACTCATATTGGGAATGATAACAGAGCCTTTTAGGGCTGTTCCCAAATGCAGAAATCTGCTGGTTCACCCCGTAACTGGAGACGACCATCCACTGCATGATCGAATCAAATCTTTAATTGCAGAGTCTGAGAAGACCTTAACTAGGGCTTGGACTGTCGGGACGTACGTTGGTCATGATAACTGTGGCCTGCAGAGATAGCACCAAGAAGTAGTACATCTCTTATATCAATAGTGGGAAGTGTTCTGTCGACAGTCCAACATATGTATGACATGGCACGTACAACAGATGTTTGGAATCCTATCTAACTAATGTTTGATGAGGGATAGAATTATAGTGCCATAATTTGTGCCAGAGTGCCTTGTCGTCATACTTGTTGCTGGTATCGGGACATCACTTTGTCAGATCTCACCCACTGATAGCCAGATTTATGAAGGGTATCTTCGGTTCAAAACCTCCCAGGGCCAGGTACTCAGAGATATGGGATGTTGACATTGTGCTGACACTGCTTCGCCGGTGGCCTCCAGCTACATCCCTTGGTTGAACTCACTTACAAGTGATTAGGCTCATGCCGCCAGTTTCAGTGTTATAGATCCAGTCGTTGCGTAAGCTGCAATTGGACAGGATGGTTACATCTGCAGGCAAAATAACATTTCATGTTTATGACTTAGTCAGGTAGAGCAGACCAGGGGCATCAGGTCTCAAACTAGATTTTTGGCATACCCCATGGACCTTTGGTTGTCTGTGGTCACACATCTACAACAGTATGTTAAGGTCACCTAGAGCCTTAAAGGCTCTGAACTAGCTATGTTTGTTAGTTACATGAAACCTCATAAAAAAGTATCAGTACAGACCATCTCCAGGTGGTTAAATCGGGTTCTGGCTTGTGCAGGAGTGAACACTGACAGTCTCAAATCTCACTCCACCAGAGCTGCAACAACATCAGCAGCAAGGGTTATGGTCGTTCCGCTGGACCACATCCTAGCGACTGCAGGATGGTCAAACGAACGAACCTTTCCAAACATTTTATAACAAACCCATTGCCAGACCAGGGGTATTTGCCAGCTCTATTTTAGATTCTGTTTTATAGTATCCTCCTGGAGGAGGGGGGTTACTATTATTATGTGTTCGTTTAAAAGCATCAGCATGTTTAAATCTATGTCATGTCTGAATGCATTAGTGGCGGCGCTGCGTGGCAGCTGCGGCTCACCTGCAGTCCGTCTGTTTTTTTTTTCTTTTTTTTCGTCCTTTTGTGTCTGTTTTTAGTTAGAATTTTGGTTTATTAGGCTGTGTTTGTGTGGGGGGGGGGGGGGGGGGGGGGGGAGGGTGGGAGAAACAAGGTTTTAGTCTCTCCCTTCGGGGGGATGCGACCTTTTCTTGTCGTGTCCCCTGTCACCGTCTCCGTCTGTGCTGAGGCCTAATGGCGGAGCTGGTGGCCTCGGAGCTGTGGCGAGCGTTCAGAGCTCCAGTGTTCCAGCGGCGGCGGCGGCCCGGCTTCGGGGCTTCGGCGCTCCAGCAGTTGCTCCAGCGGGTGCTCCAGCAGCGGCCCGGCATTGGCGCTCCGGCGGCTCTCCAGCGGGTGCTCCAGCGGCGGCCCGGCTTCGGCGCTCCGGCGGCTCTCCAGCGGCTCTCCAGCGGGTGCTCCAGCGGCGGCCCGGCTTCGGCGCTCCGGCGGCTCCGGCGGCTCCGGCGGCTCTCCAGCGGCTCTCCAGCGGGTGCTCCAGCGGCGGCCCGGCTTCGGCGCTCCGGCGGCTCTCCAGCGGCTCTCCAGCGGCTCTCCAGCAGGTGCTCCAGCGGCGGCCCGGCTTCGGCGCTCCGGCGGCTCCGGCGGCTCTCCAGCGGCTCTCCAGCGGGTGCTCCAGCGGTGGCCCGGCTTCGGCGCTCCGGCGGCTCCGGCGGCTCTCCAGCGGCTCTCCAGCGGGTGCTCCAGCGGCGGCCCGGCTTCGGCGCTCCGGCGGCTCCGGCGGCTCTCCAGCGGCTCTCCAGCGGGTGCTCCAGCGGCGGCCCGGCTTCGGCGCTCCGGCGGCTCCGGCGGCTCTCCAGCGGCTCTCCAGCGGGTGCTCCAGCGGCGGCCCGGCTTCAGAGCTCCGGCGGCTCCAGCGTTCCCGTGGTCGATCCTGGCTGGGGGCTGTGGTGGTGTTCCGGCGTTCCGGCGGCGGCGGCGGTGGCGGCCTGGCTTCGGAGGCTCGGCCGCGGGCCTGGTGGACGATGACATCGAAGGCCTGGATTGCCTCAGTACAGAGGGGGAACAAGTAGGGGAAAATGACAAAGACTTTAAGATTTTTGCCTTCCACCACAGTGAGGAGGTGCTTGGTGAACTCACTGTGGTGGATGTTAAATTATGTGTTTATTGTGTGTTTTTGTTTTAATGTATTACATGTTATGACTGCAAGGTAACAAATTTCGTTCAGACCGAAAGGTCTGAATGACAATAAAGGAATCTGAATCTGAATCTGAATTATTAATGTTCACTCATCTGTGGTCAACTGATGCAGTTGTGTTGTGTGGACTCAAGTTCACGGCATGAAATCATAAAGCTTTGAAATCTTCACGTAGTCACTCATGTGATTCCGAAGTAAAATAGGAAGATTAAATAAGAACTTACCAGTTTGAAGTTTGATCTTTATTTTATGAGGCGTTACGATGAGGGATTACATGCCCTCCGCTCCCAACCCTCTCTCATAAAGGTCAGTTGGTAGTTCTAGTCTCTCAAATCTTCCTATATTCAGTTCAACAACTGTTATCTGTGATTTCACACCGCTGCTTTGAACGTTGACGCGCATGCGGGCTGACGGGCTTCTTCACGTAATCCCTCATCGTAACTCCTCATAAAATAAAGATCAAACTTCAAACTGGTAAGTTCTCATTTAATCTTCCTATTTTTGCCTACAACAATATGAAGAGAAAAGCTCTGCAAGATAGTGATAGTGATGAGGATTTAAGCAACATAAAAGAAGTTCGGAGCACCAAGTTGGGTAGTGCCTCCAATCTTATAGTTCCCCCAGCTCTGCATGGCCCGCTTTTATCTTCTCCTGAAAACCCATAAGAAGAATTGTCTTGGCAGACCCATTGTGACTGCCTGTTCCTGCCCCACCAAAAGCATTTCCGCATACCTCAATTCCATACAATCCCCCCTGGTCCAATCCCTTCCCACCTATGTCCAAGGCACATTACCCAAGTGAAATATGAGGTGCTGTTCCTCCAATTTGTCTAAAATTAGAGGTCAACATTCATACCGCTGGGGTGCAAACTGGAGGAACAGCACCTCATATTTAGCTTGGGTAGTTTGCATCCCACAGGTATGAACGTTGACTTCTCTAATTTTAGATAGCCCTTGCTTTCTCCCCCCTTCCCCTCCCTCTTCCCAGTTCCCCCACAAGTCCTACTGCCTCCGCCTACTTCCTTTCTCTTTCCCGCCACCCCACCCTGAAGAAACGTCTCGACCAGAAACGTCGCCTATTCCTTCTCGCCATAGATGCTGCCTCACCTGGTGAGTTTCTCCAGCATTTTTTGTCTACCTTCGATTGTTCCAGCATCTGCAGTTCTTTCTTAAACATTTACAGTCTGAAGCAGCATTCTGACCAGAAGTGTCAACTATTCCTTTTTAAAATTTAGACTTTAGTCTTTTGACTTTAGAGTTACCGCGCGGAAACAGGCCCTTCGGCCCACCGAATCCGCAGCGACCAGTGATCTCCCCGTACACCAGCGCTATCCTACATACTAAGGACAAATTACAATTGTGCCAAAGCCAATTAACCTACAAACCTGCACGTATTTGGAATGCGGGAGGAAACCGGAGCACCCAGATAAAACACACATGGTCACTGGGAGAACGTACAAACACCGTACATACAACACCCGTTGTCATATTCGAACCTGGGTCTCTGGTGCTGTACGACAGAAACTCTACCATTGTGCCACTGTGCTTGGGTGCTGTATGTGTGGAGTTTGCACGTTCTCTCTGTAACTGTATGTGTTTCCTCTGGGTGTTCCCATTTTCTCCCATATCCCAAAGATGTGCAGGATTGTAGGTTAATTGGCCCTCTGTAAATTGCTCCTAACTGGTTAGGGAATGGATGGGAATGTGAGATAACATAGAACTTGTGTCAACAGGGTGATTGATGGTCAACATTGACTCGGTGGGCGGATGGGCATGTTTTCTCACTGTATCTCTAAACTAATCCAAAGTAATGCCTTTTACTATGCTATTCAAAGCCTGTCTCCAGCTGCTTATGCATGAATCCACATTATATTAAAAAAGTGTTTTAAGAACTTTAGGGCTATGCTGCTTTATGCAGTATCGTCATTGAAGCCCCAATGATAATTACTCTGCTAATTGAAGTATACAGTGTGGTTTCTTAAATAAAGATAATTTTTCACTATATATTTCCTGTTTTCTGCGTCGCCTGATCAAGTGTATGCTCGGAGGCAAATTCTTATGAATATTTCATTGAAATAATCAATAATACATATTATGAGAATGTTTTTCTAAGATTCACCCAAATTTACATAGAGTTACGTGCTTTCGATAAGCTGCAAGCCTTGTTCATTTCAGACTGTCATTTGTTGTGCACTGTAATAGATTTTGCTTCGAGGCTGTGATATCATATGAGTCATTAATTACTAAAATATTTAACACGTCGTCCAAGGTTTTTTTAAGGTAGGGAAGTTATGAATTTAGAATTTCTATCCTATGGCGTAAGGAATTTTATCAAAAGTCTAATCTCTAGAGGTGCTTGGGTCTGTCATGCATCAACTGTTGTGAAGAAACCCCCAGGTTTACAACACAGGCCTTACTTTCTCCGATGTGCCTAAGCATGAAAGCTACTAGGCATGTAACTTTTTATATTTTAGAGATACAGCGCGCAAACAGACCTGTCAGCCCGCCGTGTCCAGGCCGACCAGCGATCCCCGCACACCAAACACTATCCTACACACCAGGGACAATTTACAATTTTACCAAAGCCAATTATCCCACTTTCTCATCCACTAACTACACACTAGTGGCAATTTACAGAAGAAAATTAATCTGCAAACCTGTACGTCTTTGGAGTGTGGGAGGAAACCCGGAGCACCATAAGAAAACGCATGCACGCAGTCACAGGGAGAACATACAAACTCCGTATAGACAGCATCCGTAGTCAGGTTCAAACCCGGATCTATGGCGCTGTAAGGCAGCGATTGTACCGCTGCGCCACTGCGCCGCCCCATTTAAACTTGTTCACAGTTTTATTTTACTTAAAGGGCCAGGAGGCTTGGCACTATGAAAGGCTCAGCTGCTTTGCCATTTAGCCCATAGTTGTAAGACATAGGAGGAGAATTAGGGCCATTTGGCCCATCGTGTCCACTCTGTCATTCAATCATGGCTGATCTATTTTTTCCCCTCAATTCCATTCTCCTGCTTTCTCCCTGCAACCTTTGACATCCTTACTAATCAAGAACCTTTCAATCTCCTTGTTAATAATACCCAATAATTTGGTCGCCACAGTCCATCCGTGACTTTAGCTTGGAAGCTTGGAAAACTTTATTGTCATTCAGACCTTGCGGGCTGAACGAAATTTTGTTGCCTGCAGTCATACATATAGTTAATAACAAAAACACACAATAAGCACATATTTAACATCCACCACAGTGAGTTCACCAGACACCTCCTCACTGTGGTGGAAGGCAAAAATCTTGTCTTTGTCCCTTCTTCCTCTTCCTCTTCCTCTGCGCTGAGGCGACCCGGGCCTCCGATGTTGTGACTGCACAGGGTGATGTAAATAAGTCCCGCGGGTGAACCACGCTCCGCGAGCGGGCCGGTTCAACTCCACGGCCCGGGGCGGTCGAAGCTGCCGAAGCTGCCGCCCTCCAGTCCAGCGGACGCAGCTGTTGCCGCGGGAGCTCCGGAAAAACAGGTCACCAACCTGTGACCTGCGAGCTCCCGACGATGTCGTCCACTGGGCCCGCGGCCGGGCCTCCGAAGTCGCTGCCGCCGCCACCGCCACCGGAAAGCCGCCACAGCTCCGAGTCGGGCAGCCGGAACGCCTGAACCCGCCGCAGCCCCGAAGTCGGCCAGCCCCATGCTGGTAAGTCCTGGCTGGCTCTACCTCCGGAGCCTCGGGTCGGTCGCAGTTAAAGTTGGAGGCCGCCAGCTCCGCGATAGGCATCAGCTCAGACGGAGATGGAGACGGAGACGGGGGATACGACAAGAAAAGTCGCGTCCCCCCCAAAAGGAAGAGACTAAGAACGTCTCTCCCACCCCTCCCACACACATACACTACATAATAACTCAAACTAACGCTAAAAACAAGACAAGAAAACAACAAATAAAAAGAAAAACAGACGGACTGCAGGCGAGCCGCTGCTGCCAGGGCAACGCCGCCACTCCCAGTTACTTACTCGAGTACTTAATCTGTGACAATGAATTCCACAGATTCAACACCCTCTGACTAAAGAAATTACTCCTCATCTTCTTTTATTCTGGTACATCCTTTTATTCTGAGGTTGTGCCCTCTGGTCATAGACTCGCCCACATTTTGAAACATTCTCTCCACATACATTCTATCCAGTCTTTCATTATCCAGTAGGTTTCAATGTGATTTCCCCTTCATCCTTCTGAACTCAAGTGAGTACCGTCCCAGGGCCATCAAATGTTCATCAAACCTTAACCCAATCATCGCAGGGTCATTCCTAATTAAAGGACACTACTGATCCTGACAGATGTTGTCTAAGTAGAGATTGCATGTTCTCCTCATGACCGCGTGAGTTTCCTCCTGGTGCTCTGGTTCCCTCATACATCCCAGAAACGTGTGGGTTTGTAGGTCAATTATCCCCTGAAAATTGCCTCTAGTGTGTGGGGAGTGGATGAAACAGTGGGATAACACTGAATGAGTGCGAACTGATGATTGATGTCCGGCGTGGACTCGGTAGGCCGAAGGGTCTTTTGCCATGCCGTATCTTTCATTCAGTCTATCTGTAATTCTACCTGAGAGTATGTAGTGTTGATCTTTTCCTAGGTTGGTATCTTTAATTATTTCCTGTTGTTTATTAGCCCAATTCCATCCTCCTCCCACTGTCTTCAGACACACAGTGCACCTCTCCAGAGATATGCCCTACACTTCCCTGGCCTGACTTTCCAACTCTTTGGATCCTCCGACCATTACCCTGAATCTATCCTCTATATGCTCCCTCTATGCATTCCATTCTCCACAGCAGATTGTGGTGGAAAGCATTTGTGTGTTCAGGCTTATGTAGTGTGTGACCAAATATCATTCAATGGATGTCCCATTTGTGCTGAAGGCTCTTAACGGTCTCCTCCAGGGATCCTTGATTTTTTTAATTTATTAGTGGTACTGTAAGTTACATCAGTTGTATTGTATTACAGCCATTGTATTGTATTACAGTCATTGTATTGTATTACAGTCATTGTAGCCCTTACTTTTTTTAAAGGCTTTATTGTGTTGCATTGCTTGTCAGAGAGGATATTACAGCAGTGCTTTGGCAGGATAAATTAGAGGGCTCGTCTAGGGAGGCTATTTGGGACTGAGAAGTGGGAACGGTGTAGCAACACTTTTAGGGGTGTATTATAGACCGCCAAATGGGGAGCGAGAATTGGAAGAGCAAATATGTAAGGAGACAGCAGAAATCAGTAATGAGCACAAGGACAAGGACAAGCACAAGGGAGTGATTGTGGGAGATTTTAATTTTCCAAAAATACACTGGGAAACACAGGATAGTTTCTTGCAGCAGTACATAGAGGTATCGAACAGAGAAGGGACAGTGCTGGACCTCCTGTTAGGAAATGAGGCAGGTCAGGTGACGGAGGTATGCGTTGGTGAGCACTTCGGGACCAGTGATCACAATACCATTAGTTTCAATATAATTATGGAGAGAGTCAGAACTGGACCTAGGGTGGAGATTTTTGATTGGAGAAAGGCTAACTTTGAGGGAATGCATAAGGATTTAAAAGGAGTGAATTGGGACACTTTGTATTATGGGAAGAATGTAGAAGAGAAATGGAGGGCATTTAAAGGGGAAATTGTAAGAGTACAGAATCTTTATGTCCCTGTTCGGTTGAAAGGAAATAGTAAAAATTGGAAAGAGCCATGGTTTTCAAGGGAAATTGGACACTTGTTTTGAAAAAAGAGAGATATCTACAATATTTTTTATAGGAGGCATGGAGTAAATGAGGCGCTAGAGGATTATAAAGAATGTAAAAAGAATCTTAAGAAAGAAATTAGAAAGGCTAAAAGAAGATATGAGGTTGCTTTGGCAAGAAAGGTGAAAGTAAATCCAAAGGGTTTCTACAGCTATATTAATAGCAAAAGGATAACGAGGGATAAAATTGGACCATTAGAGAGCCAGAATGGACAGCTATCTGCAGAACCAAAAGAGATGGGGGAGATATTGAACAATTTCTTTTCTTCGGTATTCACCAAGGAGAAGGATATTGAACTCTGTGAGGTAAGGGAAAAAAGTAGAGTAGCTATGGAAATGATGAGATTCAAAGAGGAGGAAATACTGACACTCTTGAAAAATATAATAGTGGATAAGTCTCCAGGTCCTGACAGGATATTCCCTAGGCCATTGAGGGAAGTTAGTGTAGAAATAGCAGGAACTATGTCGGAAATATTTGAAATGTCATTAGAAACGGGAACAGTGCCGGAGGATTGGCTTACTGCGCATCTTGTTCCATTGTTTAAAAATGGTTCAAAGAATAAACCTAGCAATTATAGACCTGTTAGTTTGACGTCAGTGGTGGGCAAATTAATGGAAAGGATACTTAGAGATAATATATATAAGCATCTGGATAAACAGGGTCTGATCAGGAACAGTCAACATGGATTTGTGCCTGGAAGGTCATGTTTGACAAACCTTCTTGAATTTTTTGAAGCGGTTACTAGGGAAATTGATGAGGGTAAAGCAGTGGACGTCGTCTATATGGATTTCAGTAAGGCCTTTGACAAGGTTCCCCATGGAAGGTTGGTTAAGAAGGTTCAATCTTTGGTTGTTAATGGCGGAGTAGCAAGATGGATTCAACAGTGGCTGAATGGGAGATGTCAGAGAGTAATGGTGGATGGCTGTTTGTCAGGTTGGAAGCCGGTGACCAGTGGGGTGCCTCAGGGATCTGTGTTGGGTCCACTGTTGTTTGTCATGTACATCAATGATCTGGATGATGGGGTGGAAAATTAGATAAGTAAGTATGCAGATGATGCTAAGATAGATGGGGTTGTGGGTAATAAAGTAGATTTTCAACGTCTACAGAGAGATTTGGGCCATTTGGAAAAGTGGGCTGAAAGATGGCAGATGGAGTTTAATGCTGATAAGTGTGAAGTGTTACATCTTGGCAGGACAAATAAAAATAGGACGTACATGGTAAATGGTAGGGAATTGAGGAATGCTGTGGAACAGAGAGATCTAGGACTAACTGTGCATAGTTCCCTGAAGGTGGAATCACATGTAGATAGGGTGGTAAAGAAAGCCTTTGGTGTGCTGGCCTTTATAAATCAGAGCATTGAATATAGGAGTAGGGAAGTAATGTTAAAATTGTACAAGGCATTGGTAAGACCAATTCTGGAGTATTGTGTACAATTTTGGTTGCTTAATTATAGGAAGGATGTCAACAAAATAGAGAGAGTACAGAGGAGATTTACTAGAATGTTGCCTGGGTTCCAGCAACTATGTTACAGAGAAAGGTTGAACAAGTTAGGTCTTTATTCTTTGGAGCGCAGAAGGTTAAGGGGGGACTTGATTGAGGTCTTTAAAATGATGAAAGGGATAGACAGAGTTGACGTGGATAAGCTTTTCCCATTGAGGTTAGGGAAGATTCAAACAAGAGGGCATGACATGAGAATTAAGGGACAGAAGTTTAGGGGTAACGTGAGGGGGAACTTCTTTACTCAGAGGGTGGTGGCTGTGTGGCAGGATCGATTTTAACATTTTAAAGTAAAGTGGATAGGTATATGGACGGGAAGGGAATGGAAGGGTATGGTCTGAGTGCAGGTAGATGGGACTAGGGGAAAACAAATGGTCGGCACGGACTGGAAGGGCCGAGAGGGCCTGTTTCTGTGCTGTAATTGTTATATGGTTATATGGTTATAAAAGAGAGAAAAGAGAGAAAAATAGCAGCATAGAAAGTAGAAAAGTGAAAAAGAGATGTGAAAGTGCAAAAGCGTGACAGAGGGAAAGGAAACCCTTGAAGAGTTAGAAACCGGAATTAAGAGATAGATCCTGGAGAAAAAAAGAAAGAAAAAACGAAAAAATAGAGAAAGAAAGAAGAAAAGCCAATTACTTTATTATAAACATCTCGCAAAAGGAATCTACCAACTCAACAGTTTTTCTGCCCCCTTTACCAAGACCCGACACCGGTACTTTTTTGAGGTATTCTTGCACCTTATCCTTGTAATAGATTTATAAATGCAGACCACGTCTTATAGAAACTGATTTTCCTGCTAGTCGGAGTCTAATATCTTCCAAGTGTAGTGTTTCGAACATAGTTGAAATCCACATATTGACTGTGGGTACCGGAGAATTTTTCCAGAATTTTAAGATTAGCTTTTTTCCAGCTATTAAGCCATATTCAAATAGAGTCTTTTGAAACACATTTAATTCAGGGCAATCTTCCGATATCCCGAAGATTATGCAGTCTGCTTCCAGGGTCAGTTTTATTTTAAATATTTTTGTGAAAATTTTGAAAATTTCAGTCCAAAATGTTTGAATTTTTGTACAAAAGACAAATGAGTGTGCTATATTAGCTTCTTGACATTGATATTTATCACATATAGGTGAGATGTTGGGAAAAAGTTTACTTATTTTAGTTTTTGAATAGTATAATCTGTGTAAGATTTTAAATAGTATTAAGGTGTGTCTTACATTAATTGAACATTTATGCACGTTTAATAAATATTCTTCCACCTTTCTTTGGGAATTTTTATACTTAATTATTTTTCCCAGTCTCTCCTGATACCATCTGTTGTTGGTATTTCTGCATTTAAAATAATATTATATATATATATATATATATATATATATATATATATATATATGATATTAGGTTTGCTGATTCTGCCTTTGTATTCATTACTTCTTCCAGTAAGTCTGGAGGCATATTGTGATAATCTTGTGCGTATTTTTTCAGATAGTCACGGATTTGGAAATATTTAAAATACTGATTGTTTCCCAAATTGTATTTTAGTTGTATTTGTTTAAATGATAATAGTTTTCCCAATTCATACACATCTCCGAAGATTTTAATTCCAGCTCTTTCCCATTGTATAAATGCTTTATCTATAGTTTATGGTTTAAATGAGGGGTTTTTACCGATAGGAGATAAGAGAGATACATTTCTTAATTTTAGATTGTGTTTTATTTGTTTTCAAATTCTGATTGTACTGTATATAATTGAATTATTGTTGTAATTTATATTATTCATCGATATTGGAGAGAGAAGGATTGCACCAATATTATAAGGAGAGCAATCGTCTCTCTCCATAGTCGTCCAATCCGGTTGTTGGGGAGAGTTATCCAGCAATTGGATCATGCTTCTGATATTTACAGACCAGAAATAATACATAAAGTTGGGGAGTGCTAATCCCCTTACTACTTTGGGTTTATACAGATGAGCTCTTTGTATTCTGTGGGATTTATAATCCCAAATAAAATTTGTGATATCTGAGTCCAGTTTTTTTTTTTAACTTTTTGGGTAAATATATTGGGATAGATTGGAACAGGTATAAAATTTGTGGTAGAAAAATCATTTTTATGGCATTTATTCGGCCTATTAAGGACATCGGAAGCGTTTTCCAAAATTTAATCAAGTTACATAGTTTCTTAAGTAGAGGGTTATAATTTTTGTCAAACATATCTTGATATCGAACATCTGGTGGCGCTATGGAGGACTAAAAGGCAACGCCAGCCACCTCCGTGAAAAAACGAGGAAAAACCGGGGAGAAAACGGGGAGAAAACCTACCTGCTGCTGCTGCTGCTTCTGCATCTGCTGTTTCTGCACCGGCTGCCGTGAGTGACGTCATCAGGCGTGCGACCCGTAATGGCAACGCAGCGCAGCCCACCTGTGGATAAATCCAAATCCCGGTATACAAGAAAAATGGCTGAACAAGAACAAGGCCTGACTGAAGCCTCAGCCTCAGGCAGGACATTGTCCCTAGAAGATGTGTCAAAAAAATCAGAAAAAAAATCGGAAATGGAAGAACTCAAAATTTTTTTTGTACAAGAAATGGCAGAATTAAAAAAAGAAATGAATTTGGAATTGAAGATGGAACTGGAAAAAATGAATTTTAAGGAAGAAGATGGAGATGAAGGAGATAAAGTCTGAAATCAATCTTTCGACTACGGAATTATCAGACACGCTGCGAAAGAAAATTGCAGAAGTAGTGGCGGATAAATTTGCAAGTATAATGGAAGAGTTGAATGAAAAAATGGAAAACAAAGTGGAAATGGAAATGGAACCTGTGCTGGAGGAAATTAAGGAACAATCAACATCCATAAAAAACCTTGAAGAACTAGTCGAAATAAGTACTCAGACTACGAAAACACTCGTCAAAGAAAATCAACGATTATATGACTTACTGGGCAAAATTACTGATAAGTGTACTAAGTTGGAAGGACGCCAGAGAAGGCAGAACCTAAGGATCGTGGGTATTCAAGAAGGGAGAGAAAAGAATCAAGATACCCGAGAGTTTACTGCAAACTTATTACAAAAGGTTTTATCTCTGGAACAAAAGCCTTTGCTAGCCCGAGCACACAGAGTAATGAGACGTTACACAAAGCAAGATGCTGCTCCAAGACAAATGATGAAAAGTAAAAGTAAAAGTCCAGTATGATTACGTTTTGGAGGAATTGATGAATAAAATTGTAAAAAGTAGAAATCTTAAATATGAAGAAGATTCGATCAGCATTTACCGAGACTACCCAGCAGAGGTCTCCAAGAAACGAAATGCATTCAAGGAGACCAAAAGAATTTTGAGGGAAGTGAAGAATCTGAAGTACAGTCTGAGATACCCAGCCACACTGAGAGTCACCTACAACCAGGGAGAACATTATTTTAAAAATCCAGAGGACGCATTGAGCTTTGCCCAAGGGATTAAGGAGCGAGAGGTAGACTGAATGAAATCTTCAAAGATGAACTAAATGAACAATTAAACCGTACTTTCAAGATTGGTTGAAGATTGGAATAGACTGTGGACTTGTTTCATCTAAAGAAGATGGAGAAGGATGCGGATGGGAGACTCGAGGAGATACGGATCGAAGACTATTCCATGGATACTAATAATTAGAATACTAACACTACTAATATTAATAATTAATGTATATTAATATATAAAAACATATATTAAAATTAATACACTGGTATCATTATTAATTAGAGCTAATAACTACCAATTATTAATTAATAATTAATTATAGCTGATTAACCTAGAATTAAGAAAATAGTAAATATAAATACACAAAATATAAACTTTGACTTCATTTATCCCCTCTGGTACTTTTTATTTCTTTTTTCTTTTTTCTTTTTTCTATATATATTTTTTTTAATATATTCTTATTATTATAGTTTTTAATAAGTATTAAGTATATATATTAGTATATACTTGACTATGAACTTTGTACACATCATAGTTTAATACCACCGGTTTAAATATTTTTTATGGAATAATAATTTTATTGAATCATGGAGATGGATAAGTATGTAACATTGACTAAGGAAGTCTTTAGATTGCTAGCCATGATAGTATGGCTAACACTAACTACACCATTACTAGATGTAGTTTTTTCTTTCTTTGTGCACCCTACTAATCTCTTAATCTATCCCTTTTTAAATATTATTTCTTGTTAATATTATTTTACATTTGAGTGGAATTATAAATTAATGCAAAGGAGGTATATATGTGAGAGATACTCAAGGGCCTTGAAATTCATCTATTCGAAGTTCAGGTGTAAAGTCGGGTATGTCGAACTGAACCATTTGCTCTATTATATATCCCTTTAGATAAAAGATGCAAGACTTACATAGAAATATGGGGAATGGAGGAATAACGTTTTGTAGTTGGAATGTTAAAGGTATTAACGAACCAATTAAGAGAGGTAAAGTATTAGCACATTTAAGAGCACTTCCTGCAAAGTTTCTAGATGTGAGCATTTATCCAAGAGACACATTTAAAAAAAGAGGCAGAACATAGATTAAAGGCTAAATGGATTGATAAAGTCTATCATTCTTCTTTCACACACAAATCTAGAGGTGTAGCAATATTAATTCGTATAGGCACTGCATTTAAACATACTTCAACAATAACTGATAGTGACGGTAGATATATTATTGTAATAGGAGAATTACATACACAAAAAATGATTTTTGTCAATGTATATGGCCCAAATTTTGATAGCCCGCTGTTTTTAAAAAAAATATTTAATACCATCCCGGAATTATCACAACACAATCTAATAATTGGAGGAGATTTAAATTGCACACTAGATCCTTATTTGGATAGATCATCAAAACAATGGAAACTTAAATCGCATTCCAGTGAGTTAATACATGCAAATATAGATACTAGTAATATTAAAGATGTTTGGAGATTGCAAAACCCAACAGGACGAGAATACTCATTTTACTCACCTGTGCATAAAACTTATTCAAGAATAGATTATTTTCTGGTAGATTTAAAACTTATTCCATTTACGTATAATTCAAAATATCACAATATTATAATTTCAGATCATGCACCTTTAACTTTTATGATGAAAATAACTGGTAAAATGGAAAAACAAGGACAATGGAGATTTAACCCACAAATTTTAAAAGACAAAATAACTCAAGAATATATCACAACAGATCAAGATTTTCTTTGAAATAAACGATACGCCAGAAATATCTTCATCCCTATTATGGGAAACTTTTAAAGCGTATGTTCGGGGAATTATGATATCCTCTCAAGCATTTTATAATAAAGAGAATCGGAGGGTACAACAGGCATTGGAAAGGGAGATCAAACAATTAGATGCAGAGAACGCTGTTAATCCAACCATGATAAAACTTAATAAAATCTTTGCATTGAAATATAAATTAAATAAAATACAGTCAGACCAAGTTGTAAAACTATACCAATATACTAAACAAATACAATTTGAATTTGGAGACAAACCACATAAATTATTGGCTCATCAATTACGAAAATTGGAAGGAGAAAAATTAATCTGTAGGTTTAAATCAGATGAAGGGGAATTACTAGTACAAACTACAGATATAAACGAGAGATTTTTGCAATATTATAAAAATGTATATTCAGCCAAAACGAAAGAAAATCGGATAGGAGTAGAAGCATTCTTAAAAAATTGTAATTTAAAAGGACTGGATTTAGAAGATAGAGAATTATTAAACGTTGAAATAACTACTAAAGAAATTGAAGAAGCTATTAGATCATTAAAAAATGGTAAAACTCCAGGACCAGATGGTATTGGATCAGAATTTTATAAAATAGTTTATGATATGATAGCTCCACGTTTGAAGACACTATATGAACACATTTATGCACAACAGAAATTACCAGAAACATTAAATGAATCTATTATAACGCTCATACCTAAATTAGATAAAAAATCTGGATGATCCAGGGTCATATAGAGCTATATCTCTTTTAAATACTGATCAAAGAATATTAACCAAAATACTAGCACAAAGACTAAATACAATGATTAATAAACTAATTCATTCAGATCAAACAGGATTTATACCAGAACGATACTCCTCAAACAACCTGAGAAGATTATTTAATATTATATACTCGAAAAGAAACCTCAGGAAGGTTTGTCAAACATGACCTTCCAGGCACAAATCCATGTTGACTGCTCCTGATCAGACTCTGTTTATCCTGATGCTTATATATATTATCTCTAAGTATCCTTTCCATTAATTTGCCCACCACTGATGTCAAACTAACAGGTCTATAATTGCTAGGTTTATTCTTTGAACCCTTTTTAAACAATGGAACAACATGCGCAGCATGCCAATCCTCCGGCACTATTCCCGTTTCTAATGACATTTCAAATATTTCTGTCATAGCTCCTGCTATTTCTACATTAACTTCCCTCAATGTCCTAGGGAATATCCTGTCAGGACCTGGAGACTTATCCACTTTTATATTTTTCAAAAGTGTCAGTACTTCCTCCTCTTTGAATCTCATAGTTTCCATAGCTACTCTACTTTCATCCCTTACCTCACAGAGTTCAATATCCTTCTCCTTGGTGAATACCAAAGAAAAGAAATTGTTCAATATCTCCCCCATCTCTTTTGGCTCTGCAGATAGCTGTCCATTCTGGCTGTCTAATGGTCAATTTTATCCCTTGTTATCCTTTTGCTATTAATATAGCTGTAGAAACCCTTTGGATTTACTTTCACCTTTCTTGCCAAAGCAACCTCATATCTTCTTTTAGCCTTTCTAATTTATTTCTTAAGATTCTTTTTACATTCTTTATATTCCTCTAGCACCTCATTTACTCCATGCCTCCTATAAAAAATATTGTAGATATCTCTCTTTTTTCGAAACAAGTGTCCAATTTCCCTTGAAAACCATGGCTCTTTGCAATTTTTACTATTTCCTTTCAACCGAACAGGGACATAAAGATTCTGTACTCTTACAATTTCCCCTTTAAATGTCCTCCATTTCTCTTCTACATTCTTCCCATAAAACAAAATGTCCCAATTCACTCCTTTTAAATCCTTACGCATTCCCTCAAAGTTAGCCTTTCTCCAATCAAAAATCTCAACACTAGTTCCAGTTCTGACTCTCTCTATAATTATATTGAAACTAATGGTATTGTGATCACTGGTCCCGAAGTGCTCACCAACGCATACCTCCGTCACCTGACCTGCCTTATTTCCTAACAGGAAGTCCAGCACTGCCCCTTCTCTGGTCGATACCTCTATGTATTGCATCAAAAAACTATCCTGCATACATTTTACAAACTCCAAACCTGTCTTGTAATTTGTAATAATCTTATGACTTTCTCTGATAATAATTTATTTAATTTGAATTTCAATATTATTATTCTATTATGTTTATCCGTAGTGAGGTCTTTAGTGTTTTCTATGTCCAGTTGTCTAATTTGTTCTTCTAATTGTCTTTGTTCGTTCTTATTTTTCTTATTTTGAAAAGCTTGATATGAAATTATCACGCCTCGAATAAATGCTTTAAAAGATTCCCATAATAATGTTGGTGATATGTCAGTCGTGTCGTTTATTTTGAAGAAAAGGTTCATTTGCTCTTTTAAATATGTACTCCCTTGCGGGTCTTTTAAAATTTGTGGATTGTACCTCCAAAACGGTTTGTTCTTAGTCATTCCTTCCATTTTTAGAAAAAAAGTTATTGGGGAGTGATCTGAGATTGTATTTGTGTGGTATTTTGGTTTAGAAGTGTGCGGTATTAGTTTTGTATCCACCAAAAAATAATCTATTTGTGAATATGTCTTGTGTACCATAGAGTAGAATGAGTAATCCCTGCCGGTCGGATTTGCAATCCTCCAGACATCTGTTATGTTTGTGTTTTTTATGTTTGTGTTTAGAAGTTCGCTAGTTTTGGATTTCGTAACACCTCTTTGTTTTTGATTGGATCTAAGTAAGTGTCGAAGACACAGTTAAAGTCTCCGCCGATTATGACATTTTGGTAGTTATATTCTGCAATTATATTCAAGATTTTATTGAAAAAGTGCGTGTTGTCAAAGTTAGGCGCATATATGTTTACCAAGGTAATTGGGGCAGCATGGATCTTCACGGTAACTATCAAATATCTCCCGTCCTTATCTGTTAAGGTATTTTTGGGTTTAAATGGAATGCCTTTGCGAATAATAATAGACGTTCCTCTAGATTTTGACGTATATGACGAGTGAAAAGTTTGACCTATCCAGTTTGCCCTCAATCTAGCTTGGTCTTGAAGTTTAAGATGAGTCTCTTGTAAAAAGGCAATGTCTGTATTGAAAGCTTTCAGCTGAGCTAGAATCTTACCCCTTTTAATGCATTCGTTAACACCGCTAACGATCCAACTACAAAATGAGATTCCTCCCAGTTTTATTTGGTTATCGTCTTGCATTTTGAATAGATTTAATACCTATGTGTCTTGCGGTGCATTCGTACCTCAGGTCTTTGGATATAGGGGGATCATTCGTACCTCAGGTCTTTGGATATAGGGGGATCATTTACCCTACAATGTTCAGTTAGCAGATTCAATCTTACTATCATTTAATCTTACTATTAGCATTCATTACTGTTTCTATGTTAATATTTTATGTTAATATTGTGAAGGGAGTTAATGCTATACCATTTAGGTTATTCATTCAATCTCATATACAACAGTAATAGCTAAGCCTGGTCTGTTGATGAGTTCTGCTTTCGGTGATTATCTATTTCCAGCTTCTCTTGGAACAGAGTGTGTCCTTGAGTTAGCATTCCGCGATAAGGCGTCTAAACAAAGTTCCTTCTTTGGGCAGTGTGCCACCATTCTGGGTGCAATAATGAAGAGATAGAGTGTCAAAAATGTCCAACCTTTCCAGTTAGTCCTTCTGTTCCACGATGGTTAGAGCATATTTGTACGCCTCCTCGGGATTTGTGAACGATTTTTGCTGTTCTTTGTAGGAAATGCTCATTCTAGCTGGTTAGTAAACACCATATCTGACCTCCTTATATCCTTGGAGAGCCTGCTTTGCCTTAGAGAATTGATTTTGTTTTTGCATGATTTCATAAGGGTAATCTCTGAAGATTTTAAAAGTAGTTATACCATACATCAGAGGCACGCCATATTTGATATTCCTCATAACCTCTTCCACGTCAGCAGTGACCCGGAATTTCACAATAATCTGTCGTGTACATTCTGAGCCATCCTGAGATTTGTGTTTGAATACGGTGTGCTGCTTCAATTTTTGGTAGGTTAGGAAGCTTAAGAGCCTCTTTAATTAATCCCGCAACAAACTCACAAGTGTTATCTCTCTCGGCTCCCTCTGGTACACCAACTAATCTTAGGTTATGACGTCTCGAACGAGTCTCGAGGTCCAGACATTTGTCTGAAACTTTAGCCAGGTGAGTCGCCATCCGTCGTGTAGCAAGGTCTTGTTCTGACCTCACCTTCTTCATCTCCTCCACCATTCTTGCCATCTCATCCTCCATCTCGTGCATTGTTAACATACAGGTTGATACAGTGTCCAGCACAGCGCCAAACTTCTTCGTGGTGTCTTCTTCACCTTTATCAATTCTCTCCGATAGTTCATCTCTCACATCGTCAATTCGTTTATTAATAGTGCCAATCGCATCCTTCACAGACTCAATAACATTCTGATTACAAGAAGTCATATTTAGCGTCAGCTTTTCTATCTTTTCCATCATAACTCCCAACATGTGTTCCATCTTTTTTCCATCCACCTTTACATCTTTCAGTTCACTTACCGAAAGCTTTAATTCTTCAAATTCTTTGTCCTCTGCCAAGTCTGCTTTGAGTCTTGTAGCCATATTGAAAAACACCTTTTCTTAGGAAGCCACTTCAAAAATAAATCTGCAGGCTTCCTCTGGCTTCCCCAGGAGAGTTTTGTAACTGTCCTCTGAGTGCTCTTACCCAGGGAAGAATTTTTCATTTAAAGTGCTTTAAGCATCTGTTAAATTCACAGCTGTTACTGATGATGTTATCAGCAAGTCGAGCAGAGACTCCGATAAGTTTTTTTAATTGGTCCCGACCTGTTGATCTAGTTTTAACGCGTAAAATCGCGAATTTTATGGAGTGGAGCTATGTGCAGCGTCTGTTAAGATAACATGGCGCCACCGGATCCTTGATGAAGAACAGTTTACACCATTGAATTACAAGTCTCCAGACAATGACGCAGCAGGTAGAGTTCAATCCTGAACTCATGTGCTGTCTGTGTGGAGTTTGCACATTCTCCCTGGGTTTCCTCCAGGTGCTCTGGTTTTCTCCCACATCTCAAAGACGTGTGGGTTTCTGGATTAATTTGGCTCTGGAAAATTGTCCCTAGTGTGTTGGGAGTAGACGAGGAAGTGGAATAACATAGAACTACTCTTTATGGGTGACCGATGGTGACATGGACAATGTGGGCCAAAGGTAGACACAAAATGTTGGAGTAACTCAGCGGGAGAGGCAGCATCTCTGGAGAGAAGGAATGGGTGATGTTTCGGGTCAGTCTCACATTCCTTCTCTCCAGAGATGCTGCCTGTCCCGCTGAGTTACTCCAGCATTTTGTGTCTATCTTCGATATAAAACAGCATCTGCAGTTCCTTCCTACACATGTGGGCCGAAGGACCTGTTTCCATGCTGTAATGCCAAACTAAGCTAAACTAATGGAGAAATAATTGTATAATGGAGAAGAAAAGGCTTTGAACTCGTGCATATCTAATGCAAGTATTATAATCTCATGAGATTTATTCCAGGAGCAATTCAAATCAGTGACATACCAATGCGAAATTTTAACAAAAGAACCAGCACTCTCCATATTGGGAAGTGTTTATATTGCAAGTACACAGAACAGGCAGATCATGGTATTAATTAGCATCAACATTATTCCAATGCTGGTGCTGTCAAATTGAACCTCAAAACTGCAGCCAAGCATTGTGGTATAATTTAGACAGAGGATCAAGCATTTAGCAACAGGAAGGAACACCAATAAAGGGTTTTTAACGAGATCATCACTTCCACGCAGATTAATTGCTGATTGATTTATGAGTGAACTAAGTAATTGCTTGGAGATTCATTGAAGTCTGTGGGCTCCACAGAAAGTGGCGAGGTTAGCGTAAGGAGAAGAAAAATTTATGACTTCATAAAATATAATCATACCCACAGCTAAAAAGTCAGGACAAAAATATATCAAGAAAGACGTTACAAATATCAAACTTTAAGGCCTTGCAAAAATATTGTCTCATACCTGAACTGTTGCAAGAATTGTTGAAAATGAAAGGCCATATTCAGGCTTCAAGAGTTGTAGTTGAAAAATGATCAATTAGAGGATCAATGGTCAATAGTATACATCAATAAATAACCTAATCTAGAGAAAGTTTTAAGCTCTTTAAGGATATCTATACTGAGATTGTTAATTGGTCACTGTGTATTACTCCTGACTGTGCATACAGCACAGAAACAGGCCCTTCGGCCCACCGAGTCCACACTGACCATCGGTCACCCATTCACACTAGTTCTGTTATCACACTGATCATTTTTACAGAAGCCAATTAACCTGCAAACCTGCACTTCAAGGGACACGTGGGGAAATTTGTGCTTTTATTGTGTTTCACATGTTTCAATTCAAGCTTTCAAGAAAACACCATTCTTTCTGCAGGTGCATGGTTATTAATCTCCAAGGAGCGTAACATGATGGGGAAACAGGCGAGTTGCTGGAAAGAAGAGGGGACAAGGCCTTTCACTTGGAAGTTTTATCCATCGACTTCCAGGACACATTTCTACTTCAGAAATATACTTTAACTACGAAATTAGCAAAAATATTTTTTTAGAAGAGTACAATATATTGACCATAGGCCTATGGGATCTCCTGATTGCTTACCATTACAAATCCTCCTCCCATACCTTTCTATCCTGGGCATCTTTCATTGCAAGACAGAGGCCACATGCAATTTGGAGGAACAGCGATGCATATTTTGCTTGGGCCGCTTACGAATTAGCGGAATGAATATTGAATTCTTTAATTTTAAGTGACTTAATCTTGCACACCCCTCCTCTCCCCCTTGCTCCTTGCCCCCCTCCTTCTTCACTTAGTTTCTCTTAAGATCACACCTTCCTTAGCCAACAATGGACCTACCAGACAATACCCTGCCTGATGTCATTTGTGGCTGGCCCTGTTTGGTCCTGGTCTTTTCTTGCCTCCAGCTCTTCACCTCCCCCCCTCTTCCCTTCTCCCCCCCCTTACCCTCCTCATTACCCCCCCCCCCCCCCCCCCCCTCCCACCCCCCCCCCCCCCCCCCCCCCCCCCCCCCCCCCCCCACCCTTATTTTAATAGAATGGTTTATCAGCTTTGGAAAAGTAAACATTCACATTGTAGAAGCAAGGAATGGCAGGTGTTGGTTTACACAAAAGGATACAAGGTGCTGGAAAATTCAATGGACCAGGCAGCATCTCTGGAGAACAAGGATAGGTGATGTTTCAGGTCGGGATCTTCATTTCGTACATTTACTCAGTCCATGTTCCACAAAGCCATCTGTTTAGTTTAATTTGGTTTAGATTAGAGGTACAGCGTGGAAATAGGCCCTTTGGCCCACCGAGTCCACGCCGACAATTACAATTTACAGAAGCCAATTAACCTACAAACCTGTACGTCTTTGGAATCAGGGAGGAATCCACGGCACCTGGAGAAAACCCACGCAGTCACAGTGAGAACATACAAACTCTATACAGACAGCACCAATAGTCAGGATTGAACGTGGGTCTCTGGTGCTGTAAGGCAGCAACTCTACCACTATGCCACTGTGCCACCCTTATTATCTATTATCTATTATCCGTTTTTTATTATCTAGAACATTTTGGTGTTAGTGAAGAGGACACTGAGTGCTGGAGTGACTCTGTGGGTCAGGCAGCATCTCTGAAGAACATGGGTAGGTGTCATTTCCGGTTGGGTCCCTTCATCAGATGTCTTGGTATTGGTATTAGTTTATTATTGTCCAGTGTATCAAAATACAGCAAAATGCTTTTATTTGCACGCTATCCAGTCTAATCGTATTGTACTATACTCGAGTACAATCAACCCCTACTCAAGTACAACAAATAGTGTGAAGAGAAAAATACCAGTGTGCAGAATATGGTTTTTACAGGATTTCAGCGTTACAGTTACAGGGGAAAAGTTCAAGGTCCGCAATGAGGTAGGTTGGAAGACCATGACTACACCCTAGCTGTGGGATGACCATTTAGTAGTTTGTTAACAGTGGGAAACAAGCTGTTTATGAATCTGGTGGTACATGCTCTCAAACTTTTATATCTTTTGCTCTCATGTGTAGGGAGTTGATGCGAATGTGGGATAACAAAAAAAGTGGGATATCAAAGAAAGTGGGATTACAAAGAACAAAGAACAATGTGTGAATGGGTGGTCGATGGTCAGCATGGACTCGGTGGGCCGAAGGGCCTGTTTCCATGCTGCATCTCTAAACTAAACTAATCTAGATATTGTCTACGGATATAATTGATTTTGCTTTTTATTCTTCTTTATTTTTACAGAAGGCTCTATCTAACCTTCTCTGTAAACAAAATAAATATCAATATTCTGAAAGAAAATACAAAGCAGGAAGTAAAACTAATCGGGAGTGGGAGTCACTGTGGGGCAATTAATATTTGTGGAGCTCTGACACTAATCCTCCTCTATCACCCATCTATCATGGCAATCAGAGCTCTTTGACCTATTCCCCAAGTAGCTGAAACTAATCATTAACTAATTATTTCAACATAATGAGGTAAATTTCTCTCTTCTTGACATTTAATTCTGTCGTGGTAAAATGAAAGCAGCAATTCGCAGAGATCTGCTCAGTCTGAACTATTTCTATTAACTGCTAGGACAGAGCAGTGGCGCAGCGGGAGAGTTGCTGCCTCACAGCACCAGAGATCCGGTTTCAATCCTGACTTTGGGTGCTGTCAGCGTGGAGCTTGTACGTTTTCCCTGTGTCTGCATGGGTTTCCTCGAGGTCTTCCGGTTTCCTCCCACATGCCAATGGCCTGCAGATTTGTAGGCCTCTGTAAATTGCCCCTAGTGTGTAGGTCATGGATGCAAAATGGTGTAACATAGAACCTATGTAGCGGTGACTGATGGTTGGCATGGAGTCAGTGGGCCAAAGGGCCTGTTTCCATGCTGTATCTCTAAACTAAAGTAATGACTCTCAGATCATGGAACTCATGAGAATACAATGCTGGGGCTGAGAGCAATTAACAATCTGTTTCAGGAACTCAGCGGGACTGAATCCTACTGTGAGTTTTCAACCCAAAACATCAATCATTCCTTTCCCTGCAAGAGGATAGAGCTTTAAGAAGACAGGGGCAAAGTTCCATTGGTGATGTGCGGGGCAGGTTCCTTCATGCAGTGGGTGGTGTGTGCTGGAACGTGCTGCCAGGAGTGGTGGTGGAGGCAGATACGATAGTGGCGTTTCAAAAACGTTTAGATAGGCACATAATATGCAGGGAATGGAGGGATATGGATTATGTGCAGGCAGAGGAGATTATTTTAACATGGCATCTATTTTGGCACAGAGATTGAGGGCCGAAGTTACTGTTCCTGTGATGTACTGTTCTATGTTTTATGTTCTATGTTCTATGAGTAATGTTAATGCTCTTCAGAAATATAACGGTTACTGCAATTATTCCTCAAAACACTGATCATTGATTTGATTAAATGTGCACTAAATTAATCAATGGACACAGTGGCGCTAATACTCACAGGCCTGGGTTTGATCCTGACCTCAGGCACTGTCTATGTGGAGTTTGCATGTTCTCCCTGCGACAGCGTGGGTTTCCTCTGGGTGCTCCAGTTTTCTCCCACATCCCAAAGACGTGCTGGTTTGTAGTGAAATTGGTTTCTGTAAATGCCCCTAGTCTGTCTAGAGTGGATGCAAGAGTAAGTTAACATAGAACCAGTGTGAACGGGTGATCAATGATTGGCACTAACTCGGTGGGCCGAAGAGCCTGTTTCCAAGCTTTATCTCTTGACTAAACTAAACTATGAGAGCCTATGTGATTGCCTATCTAGCCCAATTCTAACCCTTGTTGGACGGTTTCTGATAAATGGCTGCATTTTATGGCTGTAGTTAGCAAGCTCTGCCCTCGAAGCTACTTGAAAAAATTGACCTTATGTCAAGCATGAACAGTTTAAAAATCAGTTCTAATATTTCAATTTATTAGTCTCCGATGATTCCATCACAGTCACTGTGTCAATTGATATTCCATCCTCAGTGGACTTGAGTTCAGTTTCAGTCCTCAGTTTATTATCACGTGTACTGAGGTACAGTGAAATACAGCCAATTACTGTCAAGACGTTTTCCCATCTTCCTTGCTGATCAAGAGTTCTCAGGAGCTTTATATTGCATCAATGTGGTTACAGGTGTGTTCACCGATATTCTTTAGTGTACGAGCAAATGTAAAGGCCACGCAGAGTTGGTGTTCGAAGTAACGGGTGATTCATTAAAACAGGTGCGCACCAGGAGACCAGTCAAAACTGATCTCCTGGGAGTGACATTGGTACAGCTTTTATATTCTCAGCTGATAAAATTATACACAAACTTGGTCAACAGTAAAACTAGGCCTAGATTAGAGAATGGAGGGAGAGATAGGTCAGCCATGGTTGGATAGTAGACTTGATGGGCTGAATAGCCTAATTCTGCTCCTATCACTTATGACCTTACAACCTTATGTTACAGAAAGACTTACTTAGATAGCAAACTTGGTCTTGATGACAGAATAAAATGATTATCCACAAGTCTAACGTAGATGACAGTGGATCCAATTTCCTGTTACAACGATGTGTGCGCGCTATAACATAATCAATGAAGTTCCAGAAACTTAGGTGTCGTCACTGCTGCATTCCGTGTCCCTACCATTAGGCTTTGTCTGCCGTTCCCTGTCGCCACATTAGCACAGTTCCAGAGCTCAGGCCGCAGGGGGCAAATTCAGCCCACCGATTGGCTGCGGAAGTCCCGATGAGCTTGAGATCAGCCACCTCACCTGGCCTGGGCGCCACATTTTCCGGGGGCCTTCGGGGGAGACGGCGGGTTTTGAGTGTGCTCTCGTAATTTTGTCTAGATTAAAGGAGGTGCCGGACCACCTGCGGCTGGAAAATCGGTGGTGAATTTGTATTAGGGCAGAAAATCTTGAACATTACTCGGTGCCAGAATGAATGCAGAAGCAATGTTAATGTTAGATGTGGCTGGTTCCTGATAGCAGTCGCTGGCATGAGGTGATCAGAACCACACGTATTTACCTGCTTACAGTGAAGTGACGTTGGTCCCAGTCTTTGACATATGCTCTTGTGAAATGCAGGAGTCCAGAACTTGCAGACAGATTCAGAAAGCTGGATCTGGTCATTTGCTCCACTGTTGATCTCAACATCGGTTAAACTGGTGGAACCCAATCTTATTTTTCATTTCGGAGAGAAATTGGCATCAAGTTCAGCATGGGCATTGTGGGCTGAAGGGCATGTGCTGTGCTGTCCCATGCTCCAGACTCAGAAAAAGGACGGCACAGTGGCACAATGGTAGAGCTGCTGCCTTACAGTGCCAGACATGGGTTCAACCCCAACCCCGGGTGCTGTCTACGTTCTCCTTGTGACCAGGTGGGTTTTCTCCGGATGCTCCAGTTTCCTGCCACACTACAAAGATGTACAAGTTTGTAGGTTAATTTGCTTCTGTAAATTGTCCTGAGCATGTAGGATAGAGCTAGTGTGCGGGTGATCATTTGTTGGCATAGACATGTCTCTAAAACTAAAGCTAAAATTAAATCTAAAAGGATACAAAGTGCTGGAGTAACTCAGCAGGTCTGGCAACATCTCTGGAGAACATGGATAGATGACATTTTGGCTCAGGACCCTTCTTCAGACTGATTGTAGGAGGTGAGGTGGGGAGGAAGCTGAGAGAGAGGAGCATAAACAGAGCAAACATGCTTAGAACAATGCTTGATTCTGAGTATGGTGTTGTCTGTGTGGAGTTCGTACGTTCTCCCTGTGACTGTGTGGGTTCCTTCAGGTGCTCCTGTTTCCTCCCACACTCCAAAGACAGACAAGAACCCACAAACCTGCACATCTTTGGAGTGGAAGGAAACCCGAGAACCCGGAGAAAACCCACATGGTCACAGGGAGAACATGCAAACTCCGTAGACAGCACATGTAGCCAGGATCATACCCGGGTCTCTAGGGCAGTAAGGGAGCAACACTACCGCTGCTTCACTGCGCTCTCTTTAATGTCAACTAAAATGAATGTGATTTAATTTCCTTGGAAAATCTCTAGGAAACTTAACTAGGAAAAGATGTTTCCAGTAATCACTTCATCTGTTCAAGAGAAAGTTGTGACAGAGCAATTTTTCTGATCATGCAAGTTAATGATTGATTGATTGACTGATTGAAAGATACAGCATGGAAACAGGACCAGCGATCACCCCACACTCTAGCTCTATCCTACACACTAGGGACAATTTACAATTTTACTGAACCGTATTAACCTACAAACCTGTAAGTCTATGGAATGTGTGAAGAAACCGGAGCACCCGGAGAAAACCCATGCAGTCACAGGGAGAATTTAGAAACTCCATACAGAATGTACCCATATTCAGGATCAAATCCGGGTGTTCGGCGCTGTAAGGGAGCAACTCTACCACTGCACCACTGTACCGTCCTCCTTTGGCAGCTCGTTTGATACACCCACTGCCCCCTGAATGAAAATGTTGCCCCTCAAGTTTGTGTTGAATTTTATCTCTCTCACGTCAAACCTATGCCCTCTTGTTTTTGATTCTCCTACCCTGCATAAAAGTATCTGTGTATTCAACCTATCTATTCCCCTCATGATTTTATAAGCCTCTATAATATTACCCCTCAGGTTCCTATTAAATATTTCCCCTCTCACATTAAACCTAGTTCTCAATTTCCCTACTTTGGGCAAGAGATTCTGTGCGCCTACCCGATCTATTCCTCTCATGATTTTGTACAGCTCTATAAGATCACCCCTCATCCATCTGAGCTCCAATGAATAAAGTCCTAGCCTGCCCAAACTCTCCTTATAGCCCACATCCTCTAATCCTGGCAACATCCTCATTATTCTTCTTGCGTATGGCGTGCACAGCCTAAAGTTGCAAGACAACTTGTTCTGTTTGATCTTCTGTTTGTGCACGCTAGGTTGATTGCAATCGTTGAAACAGGGTGGACCACGTGAAGGTTGCAATCTCCCACCCCTACATCCTCTTTAAGTTCTGATGAAGGGTCTTTGACCTGCTGAATGTTTCCTGCACTCTCTCCTCACGCTAGAAGTCATGGCTCTCAAATTCCAAGACGTGGCTTACCATAAAACATGAACCACCCTAAACTTGGGAACATAAACATAATGAAGAGATATTTAAACATAATGAAGAAATAAGTAATGAGAGGAATTAAAACCAATCCACATGACTGCGTGTAGAAAAAAAAACATTGCTTGTGATAAACCTTCCACTTTTTAATTCCAAAAAGGTTTCTAGTTTAACTCAGCGGGACAGGCAGCATCTCTCGAGAGAAGGAATGGGTGATGTTTCGGGTCGAGACTCTTCTCGAACCAAAACGTCACCCATTCCTTTTCTCCAGAGATGCTACTTGCCCCGCAGAGTTACTCCGGAACTTTGTGTCTATCTTCGGTTTAAACCAGCATCTGCAGTTCCTTCCTACAGGTGTCTAGTTTAGTTTAGTTTACTTTACTTTAGTTTATTGTCACATGTACCATGGTACAATGAAAAGCTTTTTGTTGTGTGCAATCCAGTCAGCAGGAAGACTATACTTGGTTAAAATCGAGCCGTCCACAGTGTACAGATACAGGATAAAAGGAATAACGTATAGTGGAAATTAGTCCAGTAAAGTCTGATTAAAGATACTCTGAGGGTCTCCAGTGATGTCGATATTAGCTCAGGACTGCTCTCCAGTTGTTCATAAGATGGTTCAGTTGCCTGATAACTGTCGGGAAGAAACTGTCCCTGATTCTGGAGGTGTGCGTTTTCATACTTCTGCACCTTTTGCCTGATGGGAGCGGGGAGAATAAGGAGTGACCAGAATGAGATTCGTCCTTGAGTGTGATGCTGACCTGGTCGAGGCAGCGTGAGGTATAAATGGAGTCAAAAGAAGGGAGGTTGGTTTGTGTGATGGTCTGGGCTGCGTCCACAATTCTCTGTAATTTCTTGCTGTCTTGGATGGATCAGTTCCAAAACCATGCTGTGGCTCATCCCAATAAAATGCTTTCTACAGCGCATCTAGAGAGGTTGGTGAGAGTTGCTGGGGACATGCCGAACCTCCTAAGCTCTCTAATGAAGTAGAGGCATTGGCATGCTTCCTTAGTCATTGCTTCTATATAGCTAGTCCAGGACAAGTTGCTGGTGATATTTAATCCCAGAAACTTGAAGCTTTCAACCATAATGTCATATGGTTCATGTGATAGGAGCAGAATTAGACCATTCGGCCCAACAAGTCAACTCCGCCATTCAATAATGGCTGATCTATCTCTCCCCACTAACCCCATTCTCCTGCCTTCTCCGCATGACCCATGGTACCCGCATTAATCAAGAATCTATCTATCTCTACTTTAAAAATATCCATTGATTTGGCCTCCAAACCTTGTGTGGAAAAGAATTCCACAGATTCACCACCCTCTGACTAAAAAATTCCACATCTCCTTCCTAAAGGAACATTCTTTAATTCTGAGGCTATGACTGCTAGTCTCTCCCACTAGTGGAAACATTGTCCCCACATCCACTCTATCCAAGCCTCTATCCTACCATCTCTACTTCAGCACCGTCAATGTATACCGGGATATGTGTACCGTTTCACTTACTGAAGTACCATAAGACATCCTTTTTTTTAAATATTGTTGTATGCTGAAGGGCAGAGTCTATTTAATTATTTTCATTATTTGTATTTATTGGATTTTAAACCTCATATGAGCATGTTTAATGAGGCCTATTCTCTTTCCTTGCTGCCTACACAACAGATGTCACATAATTGTTGGTGCATTGATTAATTTAGTTATATCTTTGTTGGATATTAGTTTTAATGTCTCACTTTGTGCAAGTCAATTTGGTTTTTTTTCAAATGTCAGGAATAATAAATTCTTAACAGCGTAACGTACAGTTTGAACATTTCGGGTTTCATTAATAATCTTGACACCAGATTCCTCTTCCTTTTCAGAATTGTAAAGCCAATGATCATTTTGTAGTCAATAAAGATGAAGAGGTTGTCAAGAAAATGTATATAACCATATAACCATATAACCATATAACAGTTACAGCACGGAAACAGGCCCTTTCGGCCCTTCCAGTCCGTGCCGACCATTTGTTGTCCCCTAGTCCCATCTACCTGCACTCAGACCATACCCTTCCATTCCCTTCCCGTCCATATACCTATCCACTTTACTTTAAAATGTTAAAATCGATCCTGCCTCCACCACTTCTGCTGGAAGCTCATTCCACATAGCCACCACCCTCTGAGTAAAGAAGTTCCCCCTCACGTTACCCATAAACTTCTGTCCCTTAATTCTCATGTCATGCCATCTTGTTTGAACCTTCCCTACCCTCAATGGGAAAAGCTTATCCACATCAACTCTGTCTATCCCTTTCATCATTTTAAAGACCTCAATCAAGTCCCCCCTTAACCTTCTGCGCCCCAAAGAATAAAGACCTAACTTGTTCAACCTTTCTCTGTAACATAGTTGCTGAACACCAGGCAACATTCTAGTAAATCTCCTCTGTACTCTCTATTTTGTTGACATCCTTCCTATAATTAGGCGACCAAAATTGTACACCATACTCCAGAATTGGTCTTACCAATGCCTTGTAAAATTTTAACATTACTTCCCTACTCTTATATTCAATGCTCTGATTTATAAAGGCCAGCACACCAAAGGCTTTCTTTACCACCCTATCTACATGCCATTCCACCTTCAGGGAACTATGCACAGTTATTCCTAGATCTCTCTGTTCCACAGCATTCCTCAATTCCCTACCATTTACCATGTATGTCCTATTTTGATTTGTCCTGCCAAGATGTAGCACTTCACACTTATCAGCATTAAACTCCATCTGCCATCTTTCAGCCCACTTTTCCATATGGCCCAAATCTCTCTGTAGACTTTGAAAATCGACTTCATTATCCACAACACCACCTATCTTAGTATCATCTGCATACTTACTTATCCAATTTTCCACCCCATCATCCAGATCATTGATGTACATGACAAACAACAGTGGACCCAACACAGATCCCTGAGGCACCCCACTGGTCAACGGCTTCCAACCTGAGCTTTATATCCACAAAGGCTGACGACAGTGCTTTAGGTCAATAAAGATTAGAAATTTTCAACCAGAGCTGAACACACTTCTCGGCATCAGCATACAATGGCGTCTTGCACTTTTTGCGCTTCTTGTGCACAGTGGTTGAAAAATTGGTGGAAACAGGGCCATGACGTGAACACTCTTTCCTTGTCCCCAATAGATAGAAATCCCTTGCATTGACGGTCCTCAATATGAAGGATTTTGGTTATTGCGGACCGAGGCGTGCGTTCATGTTGGAGCAGTAGAGCAGCTCTCTCGCTGCGCCACGATACCCTTTATCTTTATATTAAATAATCCCCATTCTTGATTAATTTATTGATTGGAAGACTCAGATCGCATTTTCTCATCCACTCCCTGCACAATAAGGGCAATTCTTGTAATTAACTTACAAACCCGCATGTCTTTGTGATATGGGAAGAAACTGGAGCACCCGGAGGAAACCCATGCGGGACTTTGGGAGGGCGTACAAACTCCACAAAGACAGCTCCTGAGGTCAGGATTGAACCTGGGTCTCATCTCATAAGATCATAAGTGATAGGAGCAGAATTAGGCCATTCGACCCATCAAGGCTACTCTGCCATTCAATCATGGCTGATCTATCACTCCCTCCTAACCCCATTCTCCTGCCTTTTCCCCATAACCTCTGACACCCATCTGCCTGCGTTTGGCCCATATCCCTCTAAACCTGCCATATCCATGCACCTGTCTAATTGCTTCTTAAATGTTGCAATAATCTCTGCCTCAACTACTTCCTCCGACAGCTTGTTCCATACACCCACTACCCTTTGTGTAAAAGTTATCCCTCAGATTCTGAATAAATCTTTCCCATTCACCTTAAACCTAGACTGTGCGTCTACCCAATCTATTCCTCTCATGACTTTACACATGACTATAAATTCACCCATCATCCTCCTGCACTCCAAGGAATCGAGTCCCAGCCTACTCAATCTCTCTGTAGCTCCGACCCTTGAGTACTGGCAACATCCTCGTAAATCCTCTCCATAACCTTTCCAACTTAACAACAGTTTTCCTGTAGCATGGTGTCCATAACTGAACGCAATACTCTAAATGTGGCCTCACCAATGTATTTTATAACTGCAACTTGACCTCCGAACTTCTATACTGAATACTCTTGACTGATGAAGACCCATATGCCAAAAGCTTTTTTGACCTCCCGATCTACCTGTGATAATGAGAGTTTACTGTTCTGTAGTCAGTAAATCTTGTCAATTAGTAATAAGGAGAATATTACGTTGTCTGAGAAGGCAGCAGTGCATGTTGAGTTAATACCTGTAATTTAGTTGTAACTCGCTAAAGCACAAGATAATTGTTAAGGCTACTCATGTTTATCTTTGTGTCATTAATTAATTGTGTCCTAGCTTGAACCCAATATTAAATTATTGACCAGCATTTCAACAGGAGGGTTAGAAAAGGTCCTATCATGGCTTATGAGTTTATTACAAATTGAAACACTGTTTCTGCTTTAACACCAAACATTAGGTAGATTGGATAAGCCAAGAGGCATTTAGCAATCTGGCCCTGGCTTAACAAGAAACTACGAAAAACAGATTTATTAACATCTGTTCAAAGCCACTGGCAATGCCCAGGAACATTCAATGCCTACCAGTTGGACTCCATGTCGTGTTTGCATTGCGAGCATTGTTTAAATGTGTGCATCACATGTATTTAAGCCAGCAATTAACAGCCGCTAATGAACCAAGGACACAAAATGCTGGAGTAACTCAGCGGGTCATGCAACATCTCTGGAGGACATGGATAGGTAACTTTTCAGCTCTTCAGGCTGATTGTAGGGGGTGGGAACAAACTGGATGAACAGCACCTCATGTTCTGCTTGTGTAGCTTACACAATGGTACGAGCGGTACCCATACGGGACGTCGAAGGACGAGAAGCCGAAGCCAAGAAGTGGGAGCTAAGATACCGAAGGTACATCACGCCGAAAAGCCAAGATACCGAAGGTACATCACGCCAAAAGGATACGAACCCGAATGGTCATCACGTCACTATAAAGACACAGAACGAACATGACATCGAAAAGCCGCCAAACGAATATGACGTCTCCGGGGATGGGATTGGTCCGACACCTTGTCAGTCATCGACAAAGGTCAACGATTGGTCCAGACCCCCGCGTCCATCACATCACTGACCGGGGGGAGACGGGAGGGTGGGCGGGAGCTTGAGCTTGCGTTTGTAAAATGGTGGCAGTGACTCCAAGCTGCTGCGATTGCCACAGGGGCTTTTTGACATCATGTTCGTTCCCCGTCAGATTTTAAGCCGAAAAACAATCTGACGCCGAACGCACATGAAGCCGAAATGATAAATAGGTATGGAACACTGAAACACTTTAAACAATCTATATTTGCTGCGAGAATTGTTGCACCTTGTTACATTTTTAAATAGTTAAATTGTTGTACCTGTTCGTCTCCGGGGACGGGATTGGTCCGACACCTTGTCAGTCATCGACAAAGGTCAGCGATTGATCCAGACCCTCGCGGCATCCATCACATCACTGCCTCTGTGGCAATCACAGCAGCTTGGAGTCACTGTCACCATTTTACAAACGCAAGCTCAACCCCCCCCCCCCCCCTTCCGTCTCCCCCCCCCCGGCCAGTGATGTGATGGACGCGGGGGTCTGGACCAATCGCTGACAAGGATTGTCATGACTAGGATAATTCCCGTCCCCGGAGACGTCATGTCCGATCGGCGGCTTTTCGGCGTCATGTTCGTTCTGCGTCTTGTCTTTGCGGCGTGGTGTCCTTTCGGGTTCGTATCCTTTCGGCGCGATGTACTTTCCGTATCTTGGCTTCCACGTCTTGGCTTCACCTTCTCATCCTTCGACGTTCCATCCACACACGGGTACAAACATTGAATTCTTCAATTTAAGGTTATTTCTCACTAACCCTCCTTTCTCCCTCACATCCATCTCCCCTCCCCTCCCCTCCCTTCCCCCACCTGGTCTCCCACCTATTTCTCCCTTCCTATCATCCCCCCCACACCCACCCCCCCGCAACTATCCTCCCTCTGGCTATACAATCTCTTCAAACCTGCCTCACACCTTCCTTTCTTATCTCTGGCTTTTGTTCCAACCATCTGCTTACAACCCCTTCCTCCCCTTGCCCATGTTGGCCCTGCCATGATTTGTCCCGCCCCTCCCCTTTTCCAGCTTTCTTCTTTCCTACATCAACAATCAGTCTGAAGAAGGGTCTCGACCCGAAACGTTACCTATTCATGTTCTCCAGAGATGCTGCCTGACTCACTGGGTTACTCCAGCACTTTGTGCCCTTTTGTGTATTAACCAGCATCTACAGTTCATTGTTTCTACGCTCACATATCCATCTGCGAGGAGAAAGATAATAAGAGCTTGGAATCGCCATGTGACGAGGGCAGAAAATGACGATGATTATCAGTCTCTCGGTCAGATTTAGTGCAGAAAGCTTATTCTCATTAATAAAACTGCTGAGGGAATCAAGGATGAAATTGCAGAGTATAACACACATTAAATAATAAGATAACCTTGGCAGTCAGTTCTTTGGACATTTTCAGAGTGTGTCTAACAGTCTGAAATGAACAGTCACTTCATTATGTGCAGAAAGGAACTGCAGATGCTGGTTTATACCGAAGATAGACACAAAGTCCTGGAGTAACTCAATGGATCAGGCAGCATTTCTGGAGAAACAGGTCATAAGTTCATAAGTGATATGAGCAGAATTGGGCCACACGAATGGGTGACTTTTCGGGTCGAGACCCTTCTTCAGACTGAACGTAGAGGTGAGGGAACTGGAAGTAGGAAAAGGCCAGAACAAAGCAGGGCTGCCAACAGATGACCAAGGAAGGGTGGAGCACATTATGGCTCATTGTTGGCTGAAGAAGAGTTGACAACAGAGGGATACAAGGATGCAAACTAGTAAGATGACTAGGGTAGGGGAGGGGGGAGGGCGGGAAGAGGGGATTACTTGGAAATTAGAGAGATCCATATTCATACCGCTGGGTTGTAAGCTGCCCAAGTGATATAAGAGGTGCTGTTCCTCCAATTTGCATGTGGCGTTACTCTGACTGTAGAGGAGACCCAGGACAGAAAGGTCAGTATGGGAATGGGAATGGGAAGTGGAGTTAAAATGTTTAGGAACCAGGAGATCCTGTAGGCCAAGATGGAATGAGATGTATTTCAATGAGGTTCAGGAAACCCCTGCTTTCCCTCTATCACTGCCCTTCTCCCATCCTAGTTGTCCTGCTGTTCCATTGTTCACTTCCATATATGCCTTTGTTATCACCTCTTCCACAGCCAGCAATGGACCATTGTGGGCTCCACCATTCCTTGGTCTTGCGTGCCGGCTATGATTTATTCTGAACCTTTTCATGCCCCTAGTTTCCCTTTCCCCTGACTCTCAGTCTGAAGAAGGGTCTCAACCCGAAACGTCACCTATTCCTTTTCTGCAGAGATGCTGCCTGACCCGTTGAGTTACTCCAGCATTTTGTGCCAATCTTTGGTGTAAACCAGCATCTGTAATACTGAATTCTGTTGCCTCTTTACATTGGAGAAAGCTGTGCTCTATTCCCGAGCCATATTGTCTGCAAGGTCATTGTGTAATGATTTTTTTAAATCTTTGTGTATTTAGCATTAGCGGTCCTTTAAGCAAATGTGCTGAAGTTCTCACTTGAATTAATTCAATTTAGCGGTAGAAACCATTCTTGAGGAAAGTACTCTTAAACTGTGTTGCTGGAGGGATTTACATGGTATACTGTCACATTAATTGTGGGGTATCATATTCCATCTTAATGCCGAAGCCTAAATTCGGTGCATCATCCTCCCTCTCATGCTCCAGTTTCTTTCTCACTTAAACATTCATTTTACTCCTAGTTGTCTCCTTCCTACTTCAACCAGCAATTTCAGTTTAGTTTAGAGATACATCTCGGAAACGGGCCCTTCGACCCACCGAATCTGTGTCGACCAGCGATCACCCCATACTCCAGCACTATACTACGCGCTGGGGACAATTTACAATAGTTACCGGAGGTAATTACTGTACCCTACGAACTGTACGTCTTTGGAGTGTGGGAAGAAACTGGATCACATTGAGAAAACCCATGCAGTCACAGGGGGAACAAACAAACTCCATACAGACAGCTTTGATCGTCAGGATTGATCCCGCATCACTGGCGCTGTAAGGCAGCAGCTCTACCATTGTGCCACAGTGCCACCCTATTACTCATCCCTTTGTGAGGGTGTATTTATGTGCTACAGGTCCTATCTTATAAATCTCTCAATACCATCCATTGGCTTATTATGAGGTACATAAAGAATATACATGATTAAAATAGAGCCGTCCACAGTGTACAGATACAGGATAAAGGGTATAACATTAAGGTCAAGATAAAGCCCGACTAAAGATAGTTTGAAGATCTCTTAGAGTCATAGATTCATAGTCATACAGCGTGGAAAAGGCCTTTTAGCACAACACCCACACTAACCAACAAGTCCTATCTATACTAGTCCACCTGCCTGCGTTTAGCCCATAGCCCTCTAGACCTGTCCTATTCATGTACTACCTGCCTCAACTACCTGCACTGGCAGCTTGTTCCATACACCCACCACCTTCCAATGAGGAAGATGGGAGGTTATAACCGCTCTCTATCTGGTAAGACAACGGCTCAGATGCCTGCTAGGTCTCTTCACTTGACTTGTAGGTATAGCAACAGGACCGCTGTCTCAGCCACTGGTTATATATCAGCCGCAGAGCAGACATGAACCCAGCAGTAAATTTGCTGTCATTCCGCTGCCACGACCTTGCCACAACTGGTAGAGCTGCTTCAGGCCTGTTGAAGAGGCTTGTAAACAGGCGAGTGGATATGCAGAGAATGGCAGGATGTAGATTGGGATCTTTGCAGGCAGATAGAAGAGAAAGAGAGTGAGAGTGAGAGAATGAGAGAAAGAGGGAGAGAGAGAGAGAGAGAGTGACAGAAAGACAGAGACAGACAGACAGACACACTGACACACAGACAAACAAACACAGAGTCTGCGACCTGAAATTGGAAAATTCCAAGTTCATGCCATTGAGTTTAGTTTAGTTTAGAGATGCAGCATGGAAACAGGCCATTTGGCCCACCGAGTCCACGTAGACCATTGATCACCGGTCTCACTACGATGTTATCCCACTTTTTCATCCACTCCGTACACACTGGGGGCAACTGAAAGAGACCAATGAACTTACGAACCCACGCGTCTTTGGAATGTGGGAGGAAACAGGAGCACCCAGAGGAAACCCACACGGTCACAGGGAGAATGTGCAAACTGCGTACATAGACCGCACCCGAGGTCAGGATCGAACCCGAGTCTCTGAGGCTGTGTGGCAGCGGCTCTACCCGTTGCACCACCGTCACCCTTAATATTCCAGTAATTAATATTAATCCAGTATTTAGAAAGGATCCAAGGTGCCAGATATTGCTGTTTAACAATAATAGATTGAATTATAGAGCACATAGTGGGTAAATAATTGTACTGTGCTGGGAGCCTGGGGTCAGTACAGCTTGAGTCACAGAATTTCAATGTAGCTGAAGTCTGTGACTGCATAATTCCTTCAAATGTTCGGGTAATTTCAGCCCCAGTGGGAATAGTTTGCGGATTATAAATGCAGCTGCTATTTTTTACTGTTTACCACATGATTTAGAAATATTGACCTACTATGCACAGGCATTCAGGAAAGATTTATGGACAAGTGGTTGTTCATATGAAAAATTGTGAAATATATTGCTTTATCACAGAATAGGAAATAACATAATAAGCATTTGTACTCGACGCTCATTGCTTGCAATGCCTTGCCGAGACTGATATAATTTGATCAAGAATGTATGACCATTTGTTGCTAGTGTTAAATTGTATGGAAAAGGACGAGTGGTTTTTAATGTTGAGTTTAAGATTGAATGTGGGACTAAGAGATCATTTAGACTTTGCATATTATGGTATTCAACTAATCTAATTCAGTGATGCTGATCTGTGATATCACTCCATATATATCTGCCTCTGGTCTATTTGGTCTGTCAATTAATACTTTTGATCAATCATTACATTTGCTCTCAGACTTAAAATAAATAATTGTCCTTGCAGAACAATTATTGGCTTGGTTGACTAGACTTTAGAGATACAGCTTGGAAACAGGCCCTTCGGCCCACCGAGTCCGCACCGACCAGTGATCAGCCCGTACACTAACACTGTTCAACAGCTAAGGACAAATCTTTTTTACAACCTACTGAAGGCAATTAACCTACGAACCTGTATGTTTTTGGCGTGTGGGGGGAAACCGGAGCACCAGGAGAATCCATGCGGTCACAAGAAGAACGTACAAACTCCGTACATACAGCACCCGCAGTCAGGATCGAACCCGGGTGTCTGGCGCTGTGAGGCAGCTACTCTAGTCCAGCTGGGCGTTAGTCTTTCTGGTTTTCACAGGGAGAATGTGCAAACTCCACACGGATGGCACCCGAGGTCCGGATTGACTCCAGGTTTCTGGTGCTGTGAGAAAGCAGCTCTCCACTGTGCCACCCTTAACATAACATAAGCCATCTTATTTTGCACCATCATATGTACCGAGATACAGTGAAAAGCTTTTTTGTTGTGTGTTATCCAGTCAGCCATAAAACTATACATGATTACAATTAAGCTGTCCACAGTGTACAGAATAAAGAGAATAACGTGCAAGATAACGTCCGATTAAAGGCAGTCCGGGGATCTTCTATGTGGTATGTGGTAGGTCCTGAACACTCTCTAGCTGGTGAGAAGATGATTCAGCCGCCTGTTGATAGCTGGGAAGAAACTGTCCCTGAATCTGGAGGTGTGTGTTTTCACACTTCTGTACTTCTTGCCTGATGGGAGAGGGGAGAAGTGGGAGTGATTGGGGTGAGACTGAACCTTGATTATGCTGGTGGCCTTGCTGAGAAACCAGCTATGGAAACAGATCTGCCGCCTCTGGCCCAGCCGGAATTCCAGAGCCCCGGCCGCAGGTGACATATCCGACCTGCTGATTAGCGTCAAAGTCCCGCTGAGGTCGAGATCAGCCGCCTCTCCGGGCCTAGGCACCACATTTTCAGGGGGACATCCAGGGGGATTTCAAGTGCGCTCTCATAATTTTGTCTGGATTAAAGGAGGTGCCGGACCACCAGTTGCTGGAAAATCAGTGGTGGACCTGTATTAAACAACTGTTACTTTAATGGCGCAGCAGTGGAGTTACTGCCTCACAGCGCCAGAGACCTGGGTTCAATCCTAACCATGGGAGCTGTCTGTGTGGAGTTTGCACATTCTCCCTATGACTGTGTGGGTTTCCTCCCACATCCCAAAGACATGCGGGTTTGTAGGTTAATTGGTCTCTGTAAATTGCCCCTAGTGTGTAGGGAGTGGATAAGAAAGTGGGATAATATTGAACTAGTTTGAGAGGCCATAAATGGTTGTCATGGACTCCGTGGGGCGAAGTGCCTGTTTCCATGCTGTATCTCTAAACTCAACAACTAAACTAAACCACATTTGATATAAATTAAACAATTGTATCTTTTAGAATGTTGATCAGAAATGGTGTCGTGCATTAATATCACTGTGATTGACTGTATGTTATGATATACATTGTTAGGGCAAGATACTCACAAAAAGCAGGAGGAACTCAGCGGGTCACGCAACATCACTGGAGAAAAGGAATAGGTGACATTTCGAGTTGAGTCCCTTCTTCTGGAAACAAGAGATATTGAAGGTACATAAGACACATGAATGAAAGATATGCAGAAAGCAACGATGATCAAGGAAAGGTGGAGCTCCAAATGGTCCATTGTTGGCTGTGGGGTTGGTGATAACGAGTTATAACGGCTTTGAAACTCAACAAGATGACAGTGAAACTAGTATGAGGACTAGGATGGGAGAGGAATGGAGAGAGAGGGGTTGCAAGGCTTATCTGAAGTTAGGAAATCAATATTCACCGCTGGGTTGTAAGCTGCCCAAGTGGAATATGAGGTGTTGTTCATACAATTTGCGTTTAACCTCACTATGACAGTGGAGGAGGCCCGGGACAGAAAGGTCAGTGTGGGAATGAGAAGTGGAGTTAAAGCAAGGAAGTTAAGGCAATGTAATTTCATGCAGCCTTTTGGTACATCATTGAGACGCTTAAAAACAAGTTAACATTCCTCTCATATAATCAAGCATCCTTACTTTTGTACAGGACTTCAGAAACCCATGCTGTTCCACCCGCTGATATAAAATAACTACTTTCACAGGGAATGGTAGATGTATGAATATACTTTGACCTCTTTAGCCTGCCAGTTGATCTAATCCTCATTTATTCCACAAAGGTGCATTTGATGTTAAATGATTGGCCTCAAATAAATATCACACAATTGGCCTCAAATAAATATCTTTCAGTGACCAAAGTTAACACAAAGTTTTTAATTCATATTCATGTGCATTATAGATGTATTTCTGAAATACTAACTTTTTAATGAGAATAATGTACATTTTGATTCCATTTATTGAATGTTTCTCTCAAAGTTAGTGTACAATCTTCGTCATCCTAATTAGTAGATTTGCAATGAAGACTCAACTGGATAGGTTTTGGAGCAGCATTTCAGATTGTGAAAGGACAGTAATTTTTTCTTCCCAAGAGCATATGTGATGTTTCCACCTGAGTCATTCCCTCTTTTTCCTGCTCCCATCAGGCAGAAGATACTAAAGCTTGAAAGCATGCTCCACCAGACTGAGGAACAGCATCTTCCCCTCTGTTATCAATGGTTCAATGGTTCCTTTGTCACTACGTGCATCAATGTGCGCATTTTATTTTTGCATAACAATCAGTAAGATTAGTGCCATATATATTGTAAGTACAATCCCCATTAGGTACAAAGTGCATTGAAACAGTCCACTAAGTCCATATGCAATAGTCCCCAGGATTTGGCACCATCGCACAGTCTTTAGACTTCAGAGATACTGCGCAGAAACAGCCCCTTCAGCCCACCGAGTCCACGGCAACCAACAATCACTCTGTACACTAGCACTACCCTATACACGAGGGACAATTTACAATTTTTTTACCAAAATCAATTAACCTACAAACCTGTTTAAGACGGAACTGCAGATGCTCGAAAATCGAAGGTAGACAAAAATACTGGAGAAACTCAGCGGGTGAGGCAGCATCTATGGAGCGAAGGAAATAGGCAACGTTTTGGTATGTCTTTGGAGTGGGAGGAAACCGGAACACCAGGAGAAAACCCATACTGTCACGAGGAGAACATACAGACAGCATTGTAGTCAGGATCAAATTCGAGTCTCTGGTGCTGTGAGGCAGCAACTTTAATACCACTGCTGGTAAGGCTTTCTCTATGTAATAAAAAGGAACTGCAGATGCTGGTTTATACCAAAGATAGACAAATTATGCTGGAGTAACTCAACAGGTCAGGCAGCATTTCTGGAGAAAATAAATAGATTACATTTCGGGTAGTGTCTGAAGAAGGATCCCGACCCAAAACATCACCTGTCCATGTTCTCCAGAGATGCTGCCTGACCCGCTGAGTTACTCCAGCCTCTTCTGTCTTCCTCTATGTAATCTCAACTGTTTTTCAGCACATTGCACAAAATATCTCCTTTGTCCCAGATCGGCTGGATACACTATGAAACGTTAAATACCATTGATAATTCAGGCATATTGTACATTGTCAAGAGCATAAAGTGATTACCCAGAGAGATATTTGTCTATTATGTGGTGTACACAGATCTATAGATAACTAGTGGAGAATGTAGTTGAATGTAGATCTGTGCAGAGTGGACAAATGCTGATGTTGCAGGCTGAGGCTCAACTGGATCGGGCTCAGCTCCAGGAGACCAACTGACCGGACGTGGCCTGGTGCGGTGGAGCAGCAGTGGAGGACACCTACAGCTTCGCTTGGCCAGGCCGACCCTGTAACATTGCCAGAGCAATGGGCTTTTATGGCCAGGTGCACTTAAAGCAACTTGCACTTTCAAAATGGCACCAAAATCTGGCAATTCTTGTACAGGTATATGGACTCAGTGGACACTAGGGACAATTAGCAATTTATTACCAAAACCAATTAACCTACAAACCTGTACGCCTTTCAAATGAAATGAATCTGGAGCACCAGGAGAAAACCCACGCGGTCACTGGGAGAAGTTGCAAACTCCGGACAGACAGCACCCGTGGTCAGGATCAAATGGTCTCTGGTACTGTGCTGTCCTGTACTTCAACTTTGTACACATTGTCCTTGATGTGGGTTTATGCGGTAATAATTTACTGCACTGTATACAATAAATGAATTTTATCGTAACCCAGTACCTGTGACAACAAAGAATTCATTAAACCATTGAATCTATTGGCCTTGACAGGACCCACAGAGTGGCCATCTGGTAAGTCATAAATCAAATTACATGTTTCCTCTGTTTACTAATTTGAGTGAAATGCTTACCTCAGCTAATTAAGTTTTTAAGTTCTTTTTAAAATTTTGCAAAGCTATGGAGAAGGGGTGAGGGGTTTGAACTAGTGGGTTGCCAAGCTGGATAGCTGGATAGCATAGTAAGCTGAATGTTCCCATTCTGTGCTGTAAGCATGCTCTGATGATATGCTAGCAAAGGGTAGTGCTAGAAAAAAAGTTTTCACCTGTCCATATGGATCAGGGATGATCGCCTTGTTTATCTTGAATTAATCCCACAAAGCTCTGTGACTGGATTAAGAAGTTATTGTATGTAATATAAATGAGCTGCAGATGCTGACTTATACCAAAGATAGACACAAAATGCTGGAGCAACTCAGCCTGTAAGGTGACATCTCTGGAGAAAATGGATTGGTGACGTTGTAGCGGCACCTAGTGGTGGGGCTGGGAAGTCAGAACCCTCGTCATTGGCCAGCATGGTCACATGACCGTGGGGGTTCCTTTGTGGGCTTTTTAGTCAGTTATCAGCGCTCCTCCAGCGACAGGAGCTGCGTTTGTAAGCTCAACTAGGCACGTGGTTTTTACGAGTTTTGGTTTCGTTTTCTGTGAATAAAAACTATTTGACTCAACCTGCCTGTTCTCGCTTCAACCTATTGGATGCGGACAGTGGAGAGGATCTTTTCAGTAATGGGAGAGTCTAGGACCAGAGGGCACAGCCTCAGAATAAAAGGATGTACCTTTCGAATGGAGATGAGGAAGAATTTCTTTAGGTGGTGAATCTGTGGAATTCATCGCCACAGATGGCTGTGGAGGCCAAGTCATTGGGTATTTTTTAAAGCAGATATTGACAGATTCTTGATTAGTAGGGGGTTCAAAGGACCTGGGGAGAAGGTAGGAGAATGGGGTTGAGAGGGGAAAATTAGAATAGCCATGATTGAATGGTGGAGCCATGATTTTACTTCGGAGTCACGTGAGTCATTAACGTCAGATGCACTGGCGCAGCGACTGCTTAGGAGGAGCAGCGCTCCTCCAGCGGTAAGTTTAAAAACCCCAAGGTAAGTGAAAGTTTGGTTGGAGGTCGCTTTTTTGTTCCAGGTTTGCGTTTCAGGTGCAAGTTTATACTAAAAAAATGCATTAGCTCCCTCTTGGAGGAGGAGAGCTTGACGGGTCAGGGTTATTCTGACGCCAAATCTGTGGGAGAACAGAACCCACGGGGTGAAGGGCGTGAGCCCATGATACCATGTCTAGCAGCAAGATTTGCTCTCCCCAGAGAGGCTGGGGAGCCGTTGGATGAGGAGTTGGCCACAGCTATAAATTATTTGCTCTCCCATCAGCTGCAAGAGCTGACCATGGACGAGACGGTGAAAAAATATGAGACCCCGGTTAATTGTCAACTACTGAAAGTACCGGCGGTTAACCATGTGATATGGGGCCATATGGGCAATGGTATTCAGGCACAAGAAATGAAGCTCCAGCGGGTGCTGACGTTGCTCGCTGCAGGCATTATGGCATTCGCCAGGTCGGTGGATGAGGGGCCGTCTGTATTACAGCAGGATGCCTTAGCCCTTCTGTGCCGTGCCCACTTTGAAATAAACTGTTTGCGCAAAAGCGCAATACGCCCTACGATACACCCTAAATTTGCGGCGCTCTGCAAGCCAAGTAATATTCAACCGCCAAATTTGTTATTTGGGGATGACCTCGCTAAGCGAGTGAAAGAGCTCGATGACGAGGCAAAGATGGTGGGGTTAATTAAAGCCCCAATGACCAGCAGAATGGTTCGGCACCTGCACCCCTACCGATGGGCTGCAGAGACCGAGGCCGGTCAAGGGACCAGCCGGGCATTTACGAATGTGCGCAGTTGGCGCACTGCTACTGGGGCACGAGCAAACGTGACTCCTCCCACCAGGAACCAGGGACAACAAATTCCACCAGTAACCACGGAGGTAGGTGGGTCTGATCCTGATAGCTACATATTAAGTGAAAGACACCTTACAAGTCGGGGGGCCATTACACGGGTTCCTAAAAGGATGGTCTGAGATAACATCAGATCCGTTTATACTGTGCAGCATAAAAGGTTTTCGAATTGAATTCTACCCCAATTTGAGTCCACCCACTCAGCATGTTCCAAGCCGGACACTCATTTTCTCACAGAATCATAGAATCATAGAAAATAGGTGCAGGAGTAGGCCATTCGGCCCTTCGAGCCTGCACCGCCATTCAATATGATCATGGCTGATCATCCAACTCAGCATCCTGTACTGCCTTCTCTCCATACCCCCTGATCCCTTTAGCCACAAGGGCCACATCTAACTCCCTCTTAAATATAGCCAATGAACTGGCCTCAACTACCTTCTGTGGCAGAGAATTCCACAGATTCACCACTGTGTGAAAAATGATTTTCTCATCTCAATCCTAAAGGTCTTCCCCCTTATCCTTAAACTGTGACCCCTTGTTCTGGAGTTCCCCAACATCGGGAACAATCTTCCTGCATCTAGCCTGTCCAACCCCTTAAGAATTTTGTAAGTCTCTATAAGATCCCCCCTCAATCTCCTAAATTCCAGCGAGTACAAGCCGAGTCTATCCAGTCTTTCTTCATATGGAAGTCCTGCCATCCTAGGAATCAGTGTGGTGAACCTTCTCTGTACTCCCTCTATGGCAAGAATGTCTTTCCTCAAATTAGGAGACCAAAACTGTACACAATACTCCAGGTGTGGCCTCACCAGAAAGAGAATATGGAGATTCAGGCAGAACTTGAAAAATTATGCAAAAAATAGGTAATTGAGAAATCGGTTCGCCAACTCCACCAATTTGTGTCAAATATTTTTCCTCTGTCAAAAAAGGATGGAGGATGTAGAATCATCCTCGACCTGACGAGTCTTACCCCCTTTGTACAGTATAAACATTTCAAAATGGAAACTTTTACTACTGCTTAACACCTGCTTTCCAGAAGATGTTATATGGCAAGCATTGACCTTAAAGATGCATATTACTCAGTGTCTGTTCACTACAATGATAGGAGATATTTGAAATTTAGCTGGATGAGTCAATTATGGCAATTCAAAGCACTTCCTAATGGATTAACCTCAGCTCCGAGATTGTTCACCAAATTGTTAAAACCAATACTGGGGCTACTTCGTGCTCAGGGTCATATTGTAATGGCCTATTTTGATGATATTTTTATTGTAGGTAAGACTCGGGACGCAGCTGTATCATCTGTTTCAGTTGTTAAGCTCATTTTTGAGAAATTGGGGTTTATCATTTATCCAGATGTCCAAATTAACACCAGTCAGAATTATTGATTATTTGGGTTTCACTATTAACACAGGTCACATGTCAGTAACTCTGCCTCGGGATGAAAGGCTGCAGTTAATTGAAGGCTGTATTAAGCTCATTGAAGCACAATTTCAATTAGACAGGTGGCCAGCTTGATTGGCAAATTAGTGGCTTCATTTCCAGCTGTACAGTTTGGACCTCTGCATTGCCAGCAATTACAATGAGTGAAGGAACAGGCACTGACGATGCATTCAGGTCATTATGACAGGCCCATGCAATTGCCAGCTGCGACCATTGCTGAAGTACAATGGTGGATTATGAATGTCTCAAGTTCTTCCAGCCAAATTCTGGTTGAACCATCTTCTATTGTCTTACAGACTGATGTCAGTGCGCTAGGTTTGGGCGCTACTGATACTATTTCCAGCTGTGGAGGCAGATGGAATATGCATGAGGCACCTCTTCTGCAATCACGAGGAATTAATTATTTAGAGCTTTTGGGAACATTTTATGGGCTTAAAGCTTATTGTTCTACTAAATGTCACTTGCATGTTCAAGTTCAAATTAACAACACTACGGCAGTGGCGTTTGTTAATCATATGGTGAAATCAAGTTGAAATCTAGTGATAGATTGTCAAATCTGATTTGGGACTGGTGTATTTCCAGAGACATTTGGCTTTCAGCTATCTACCTACCAGGTAGATTCAATATCGTGGCAGACACAAGGTCTCGCAAATTCAATGATAACACAGAATGGATGTTGAATCAATACATATTTAACAATGTTGTTGCTTGGTATGGGATGCCAAATATCGATTTGTTTGCATTCAGACTAAACCACCAGATGCCTAAATATGTTTCATGGGAACCAGATCCTGGGGCAGCAGCGGTGGATGCATTCTCGCTGCATTGGGGTGGAATATTTGTGTATGCATTTCCTCCTTTCTGCCTCATCAGTCGGTGTCTGCAAAAAATTAAGCAGGACTCCGTCTCAGGAGTATTGGTGGTACCTGACTGGCCTACTCAGCCATGGTTCCCTCTCTTTTTGCAGATAAATATTCAGCCACATGACTGTTCCCAAACATTGAAACCTCCTGGTACACCCTGTATCTGGTGGTCAACACCCTTTATATGATCGTACCAATCTGTTGATTTGCAGATCTAAGAAGGCCATACCTTGGAAGAGGACTATCCAATCACACTGTAGATGTTCTTACTGCGGCCTGGAGAGATAGTACCCAGAAGCAGTACATCTCTTATATAAGGAAATGGGAGGTGTTCAGCTTCCGGTGAAATATTTCATATTACATTGCAGGCATCTCCGACGTACTAGAGTTCCTGTCAACCCTCTTTTTTGATTAAAGATTAAGCTATAGTGCAATCAACACATCCAGAAGTGCCCTGTCTTCATATTTATGGATGGGATCAGAACGATATCCTGTGTGGTCACACCCTCTCATCTCTAGATTTATGTAGGGAATTTTTAATTCCAAACCTCCCAGGGCCAGGTATTCGACAATCTGGGATGTTAGCAAAGTATTTATGCTCCTTTGTCAATGGACTCCTATCACAGCCCTGCCTTTGGCCAAATTCTCCATGAGGGTAGTCATGCTCATGGCACTGGTTTCGGTGCAACGGGTGCAGACATGATGGAAGTATCTGCAGATGCCATTACGTTTTCCATCTACGATCTACTCAAACAGAGCAGACCGGGGGTGACAGGGTTTAGGATTACCTTTTCGGCTATGTGTGGTGTCACACATATTATGTTACATCAAGGCCACCAGTGCCCTAAGAGGTGCAGATTCAGCATTATTGATTAGCCACAGAAAACCGCATAGTAAGGTGTCGGTTCAGACTATTTCAAGGTGGCTAAAGCAGGTTCTGGTTTATGCAGGTATTGACACTGACATTTTTAAATCTCATTCCACCAGGGCGGCATCAACGTCAGCGGCCAGGGCAATAGACGTTCCCATAGACCATATCCTCGCGGCCGCAGGGTGGTCAAGTGAGCGAATGTTTCAGCAATATTATCATAAACCACTTGCTGAACCAGGGGTATTTGCCCGTTCTGTTCTAAGTTCAGTTTTATAGCTTCCCCCTGGGACAGAGGGGTTGCTATTGTTTTCTTTAAAAAAATTAAACCGTTATTACATTTAAAATCAATGTCATGGTTTAATGCATTATTGATTCTTTTCTCATTCTGCGTCAATCGATGCAGTGAGATGCCTGGATTTGAATCTATGGCATGAAATTACAGAGCTTTGAAATCTTCACATAGAGACTCACGTGACTCCGAAGTAAATTAGTAAGATTAAATGAGAACTTACCAGTTTGAAGTTTGATCTTTATTTTATGAGGAGTTACTTTGGTGATTACGTGCCCTCCACGCCCAACCCTCTCTCACAAAGGTCATCTGGTAGTTCTAGGTTTCTGCTCTTACTATTATATTTAAATTACTGTTACCTGTGATTTCATACCACTGCTTTGAAGATTGACGCGCATGCGGCCTGATGGGGTCTTCTTCACGTAATCACCAACGTAACTCCTCATAAAATAAAGATCAAACCTCAAACTGGTAAGTTCTCATTTAATCTTACTATTCTGCTCCTATGTCTTATGATCTTATGATGCCAGGTTAAACTAATCTCCTCTGCCTACATGTGAACCATATCCCTCCATTCCCAGGATATCTATGCACCCACCCAGAAGCCTTTCAATTGCCACTATCGTATCTGCCTCCACCACCAGCCCTGGCAGCACGTTCCACGCACCCACCACTCTCAACATACAAACATGATTAGGAATAGTTTTTGGAGAATGGGTTCAAGATTCATGTGAGAAAGTGATCATTTAATTAAAAAATGTGTAGCTGTTATCACAAATAAGGGACACTCATTTTGGACCTTTAATTTTGTTTGTGTTGATCCATTGTTATTAGTTTCTTCCCAGCTGTTCGCAGGCAACTGAACCATCCTATCACCATCTAGAGAGTGGTCCCGTTCTCACATCTACCTCATTGGAGACCCTCAGACTATCTTTAATTGGACATATCTGGACTTTATCGTTCACTAAACGTGATTCGCTTCATCTTGTATCTGTACAAGATAACATTGTACATTTGTACTCATGATTGATTATAATCATGTATAGGCCTTCTGCTGACTCGATAGCATGCAACAAAAGGGTTTTCACTGTGCCTTGGTAAACGGGGCAATAAACTAAACTAAACAAAACTAAATTTAATCTGTTGTTTAATTGCTTAATTTAATTTTATCTTAGTATTATCTTTGTGAGTAATTTTGGGCATCATCTCTGAGGAAGGATGTGCTGGCTCTGGAGAGGGTCCAGAGGAGGTTTACAAGAATGATCTTGGGAATGAGTAGGTTAACCTATGATGAGCATTTGTCGGCACTGAACCTGTACTTGCTAGAGTTTAGAAGAATGAGGGGGGACCTCATTGAAACATACAGAATAGTGAAAGGCTTGGTTGGAGTGGATGTGGAGAGGATGTTTCCAATAGTGGGAGAGGCTAGGCCCAGAGTTCATAGCCTCAGAGTTAAAGGACGTTCTTTTAGGAAGGATATGAGCAGAAATTTATTTAGTCAGAGGGTGGTGAATCTGTGGAAATCTTTGCCACAGAAGGCTATGTCAGCCGTCAGTGGATATTTTTAAGGCAGAGATAGATTCTTGATTAGTACAGGTGTGAGAGGTTATGGGGAGAAGGCAGGAGAATGGGGTTCGGAGGGAGAGATAGATCAGCCATGATTGAATGGCGGAGTAGACTTGATGGGCCGAATGGCCTGATTCTACTCCTATCACATGACCTATTCATCTTAAAAGTATCATTACTCCATAATTTTAACTCCTATATCAGTTATAGGAGCACAGATATCAGGAACATTGCATACTGTCCCCATTTATGCAAAATCTCTAAATATTGCAAGATATGTTGATATGGAAGCATTTTATTGAAAATATTGTATGATTTCCCATTCTAGCTGTAATATTCGGTGTCAGCCTATTCCTGGAGGCAGTGCAATAAAATGTAATGGAGAATTAAGATGTAAGATGGTGAATGGAAGGTACTGGTTCCCATGGTATTTTGGACTAGAATTGTTTGTCACAGAATGTGACTTAAATGAATTTCATATAAAATTTTAGTATCTATTTCAGTCCCAATATGTGTACGATGTGAATACTCAATAAAATCCACAGTGTACAGGTACAGGGTAAAGGGAATAATATATAGTGCAAGATAAAGTCTAATTAAAGATAGCCCTCGGGTCTACAATGAGGTAGATGGTAGCTCTGGACTGCTCTCTAGTTGTTGATAGTATGGTTCAGTTGCCTGAGAACAGATGGGAAGAAACTGTCCCTGAATGTGGAGGTGTGCGTTTTCACACTTCTGTAACTATTGCCTGATGGGAGGGGAGAAGAGAGAGTGACCGGGATGAGACTAATCCTTGATTATGCTGTTGGCCTTGCCGAGGCAGCGTGAAGTATAGATGGAGTCAATCGAAGGGAGAATAGATCTTTAATTTAATACATTCACTCACATGCACCCAGCAGAACCCTTGCTTCACAGCATGTCAATGTTTGTGTTGCTTTGCAATTTGTTAAGATTTGAGTTTAATTATCAGTTACATGTACTTTTGTATAATTTTCCTGGCTCTGATCTCTTTTGTTCTATTTTTGCATGCTTCACTTTGAAGACCCAATTGTCTTGCTAACAGTTAATTATTTTTTAAAAAGTTAACAATTTCACAAGACATATATTTACTGTTTAATTACAAATATTGAGAAATTTCACGAACTAAAGATGTTTTTAGAATAAGCCACAAGACAAAACATCAAGCTTTGTGTAGGAAGTATAACCTGCAGATGCCGGTTTATACCAAAGATAGACACAAAGTGCTGGGGTAACTCTGCGGGCCTGGCAGCATCTCCGGAGAAAATGGGCTGGTGATGTTCCGGGTTGGGATCCTTCTTGAGACTGAAAGTAGAGGGGAGGGAACTGGATGGAAGAAAAGGCCAGAACAAAGCAGGGCTGGCAACAGATGACCAAGAAAGGGTGGAGCCCACAATAGTCCATTGTTGGCTGGGGGAGAGGTGATAATGAAGGGATACAAGGATGCAAACAGTGGAACTAGTAGGACTAGTAGGTGCTGTTTCTCCAATGGTTATTTGTATAAGGCACATGTTGTCTAAAATCAATACCTACAGTGCATTCAGAAAGTATTCAGACCCCTTCACTTTTTCCACATTTTGTTACGTTACAACCTTATTTTTAAATAGATTAAATTCATTTTTTCAATCATCAATCTACACACAATACCCCAGAAGAAGTGAAAACAGATGTTTGGACATTTTTGCAAAGTCATTAAAAAAACCCCTGAAATATTACATTTACATAAGTATTCAGACCCTTTGCTATGACACTCAAAATTGAGCTTAGGTTCATCCTGTTTCCATTGATTATCCTTGAGATGTTTCTACAGCTTGATTGGAGTCCACCAGTGGTAAATTAAATTGATTGGACATGATTTGGAAAGGCACACACCTGTCTATATAAGGTCCCACAGTGGATAGTGCATGTCATAGCAAAAACCAAGCCATGAAGGCAAAGGAATTGTCCGTAGACCTCCGAGACAGGATTGTGTCGAGACACTGATCTGGGGAAGGGTATAAAACAATTTCTGCAGCATTGCAGGTCCCGAACAGCACAGTGGCCTCCGTCATTCTTAAATGGAAGAACTTTGGAACCACCAGGACTCTTCATAGAGCTGGCCACCCGGCCAAACTGAGCAGTCGGGGGAGAAGGGCCTTGGTCAGGGAGATGACCAATAATCCGATGGTCACTCTGACAGAGCTCCAGAGTTCCTCTGTGGAGATGGGAGAACCTTCCAGGACAACTATATCTGCAGCACTCCACCAATCAGGCCTTTATGGTAGAGTGGCCGTTCGGAAGCCACTCTTCAGTAAAAGGCACGTGACAGCCCACTTAGAGTTTGCCAAAAGGCATGAGAAACAAGCTTCTCTGGTCTGATGAAACCAATCTTTGGCCTGAATGCTAAGCGTCATGTCTGGAGGAAACCTGGCCATTACCATACCTACGATGAAGCATGGTGGTGGCAGCATCATGCTGTGGGGATGTTTTTCTGCGGCAGGAACTGGGAGACTAGTCAGGATCGAGGGAAAGATGAACAGAGCAAAGTACAGAGAGATCCTTGATGAAAACCTGTTCCAGAGCATTCTGGACCTCAGACTGGGGTGAAGGTTCACCTTCCAACAGGAAAACGATCGTAAGCACACAGCCAAGACAACGCAGGAGTGGCTTCGTGACACGTTTATGAATGTCCTTGCGTGGCCCAGCCAGCGCCCAGACTTGAATCTGATCGAATATCTCTGGAGGGACCTGAAAATAGCCGTGCATCGACACTCCCCATCCAACCTGACAGAGCTCGAGAGGATCTGCAGAGAAGCATGGGAGAAATTACCCAAATACAGGTGTGCCAAGCTTGTAGCGTCATACCCAAGAAGACTTGAGACTGTAATCGCTGCCAAATGTGCCTCAACAAAGTACTGAGTAAAGGGTGTGAATACTTATGTAAATGTGTCCACAGAGGCCCAGGAGCCGTTGTAGCAAGAGGAGGAGTCTCCGGGCGGTGAGTTTAAAAATCAAGCGTGGGGCTTTGCTCCACAGAGGCCCGGGAGCCGTTGGAGCAAGAGGAGGAGTACCCAAGTGTTCTGGTGGAAGCGGACTGGAGGAAGCAGCTGATTGGGTGCAACCCCTGGTTTGCATTAAAGGTACAGTGAGCAAAGGGTTGAGTGAGCTAAGGGTTCAGTGCTTTTTAGTAAAGGTTAGTTTAAAGTATTAAGATTTTTATAGTGTGAGTGAGTTGATTTAATTTGGGGGCAAGCCATGTCATTTGAGATCGGCCCCATGGTTTGCTCATCCTGCAACATGTGGGAGATCAGGGATATGGTCGGTATCCCTGGTGACTACGTTTGCAGGAAGTGTGTCCAGCTGCAGCTCCTGGCAGACCACATTGAAAGATTGGAGCTGCGGTTGGATTCATACTGGAGCATCCACGATGCTGAGAAACTCGTGAATAGCACGTACAGTGAGTTGGTCACACCGCAGGTAAAAGTTAAGCGGACAGAAAGGGAACGGGTGGCCATTAGCCAGTGTAGCAGTAGGCAGGTAGTGCAGGAGTCCCCTGCGGTCATCTCCCTCCTAAACAGATATACCATTTTGGATACTGTTGGGGGAGATGGCTCATCAGGGGAAGGCAGCAGCAGCCAAGTTCATGGCACCATGGGTGGCTCTGCAGCACAGGAGGGGAGAAAAAAGAGTGGAAGAGCTATAGTGATAGGGGATTTAATCGTAAGGGGGATAGATAGGCATTTCTGTGGCTGCAAATGAGACTCCAGGATGGTATGTTGCTTCCCTGGTGCAAGGGTCAGGGATGTCACTGAATGGCTGCAGAACATTCTGGAGGGGGAGGGTGAACAGCCAGCTGTCATGGTGCACATTGGCACCAACGATATAATTAAAAAACGGGATGAGGTCCTACAAGGCGAATTTAGGGAGCTGGGAGAAAACTTAAAAGTAGGACCTCAAAGGTAATAATCTCTGGATTACTACCAGTGCCACATGCTAGTCGGAGTAGAAATAGGAGGATATTGCAGATGAATACGTGGCTTGAAAAATGGTGCAAGGGGGAGGGATTCAAATTTCTCGGGCATTGGAACCAGTTCTGGGGGAGGTGGGACCAGTACAAACAGGACGGTCTGCACCTGGGCTGGAAGGGAACCCAATGTCCTTGGGGGAGTGTTTGCTAGTGCTGTCAGGGAGGATTTAAACTAATGTGGCAGGGGGATGGGAGCATGAGCAGAGAGACAGAGGGATGTAAAATGAGGGTAGAAGCAATAGGTAGCAAGGTGAAAAGTAAAAGTGGCAGGCAGAAAAATCCAGGGCAAAAATCAAAAAGGGCCACTTTTCAACATAATTGTATAATGGGTAAGAGTGTTGTAAAAACAAGGCTGAAGGCTTTGTCTCAATGCAAGGAGCATTCGTAATAAGTTAAATGAATATGATACAGTTGGGATCACGGAGACATGGCTTCAGGGTGACCAAGGCTGGGAGCTGAACATCCAGGGATATTCAATATTCAGGAGGGATAGTCAGAAAGGAAAAGGAGGTTGCAGGTTAGAGAGGAGATTAACACAATAGAAAGGAAGAACATTAGCTTGGAGGATGTGGAATTGATATGGGTAGAGCTGCGAAACACTAAGGGGCAGAAAACGCTAGTGGGAGTTGTGTACAGGCCACGTAACAGTAGTAGTGGAGTTGGGGATGGCATCAAACATGAAATTAGAAATGCGTGCAACAAAGGTAAAACAGTTATAATGGGTGACTTCAATCTACATATAGTTTGGCGAATCAAATTGGCAGGGGTGCTGAGGAAGAGGATTTCTTGGAATGTATGCGGGATAGTTTTTCTAAACCAACATGTAGAGGAATCAATGAGAGAGCAGGCTATTCTAGACTGGGTATTGAGTAATGAGGAAGGGTTAGTTAGCAGTTTTGTTGTGCGTGGCCCCTTGGGCAAGAGTGACCATAATATGGTTGAGTTCTTCATTAGGATGGAGAGTGACGTTGTTAATTCAGAAACAAGGGTTCTGAACTTAAAGAAAGGTAACTTTGAGGGTATGAGATGTGAATTGGCCAAGATAGACTGGCAAGTGATTCTTAAAGGGTTGACTGTGGATATGCAATGGAAGGCATTTAAAGACTGCATGGATGAACTACAACAATTGTTCATCCCAGTTTGGCAAAATAATAAATCAGGGAAGGTAGTGCATCCGTGGATAACAAGGGAAATCAGGGATAGTATCAAAACTAAAGATGAAGCATACAAATTAGCCAGAAAAAGCAGCCTACCGGAGGACTGGGAGAAATTCAGAGTCCAGCAGAGGAGGACAAAGGGCTTAATTAGGAAAGGGAAAATAGATTATGAAAGAAAACTGGCAGGGAACATAAAAACTGGCTGCAAACGTTTTTATAGATATGTGAAGAGAAAAAGGTTAGTTAAAACAAATGTAGGTCCCTTGCAGTCAGAAACTGGTGAATTGATCATGGGGAACAAGGACATGGCAGACCAATTGAATAACTACTTTGGTTCTGTCTTCACTAATGAAGACATAAATAATCTGCCGGAAATAGCAGGGGACCGGGGGTCAAATGAGATGGAGGAACTGAGTGAAATCCAGGTTAGCTGGGAAGTGGTGTTAGGTAAATTGAATGGATTAAAGGCCGATAAATCCCCAGGGCCAGATAGGATGCATCCCAGAGTACTTAAGGAAGTAGCCCCAGAAATAATGGATGCATTAGTGATAATTTTTCATAACTCTTTAAATTCTGGAGTAGTTACCTGAGGATTGGAGTGTAGCTAATGTAACCCCACTTTTTAAAAGGGAGGGAGAGAGAAAACGGGGATTTACAGACCAGTTAGTCTAACATCGGTAGTGGGGAAAATGCTAGAGTCAGTTATTAAAGATGGGATAGCAGCACATTTGGAAAGTGGTGAAATCGTTGGACAAAGTCAGCATGGATTTAGGAAAGGTAAATCATGTCTGACAAATCTTATAGAATTTTTCGAGGATATAACTAGTAGAGTGGATAAGGGAGAACCTGTGGATGTGTTATATCAGGACTTTCAGAAGGCTTTCGACAAGGTCCCACATAAGAGATTAGCATTCAAACGTAAAGCACACAGGTATTGGGGGTTCAGTATTGATGTGGATAGAGAACTGGCTGGCAGACAGGAAGCAAAGAGGTAGGAGTAAACGGGTCCTTTTCAGAATGGCAGACAGTGACTAGTGGGGTACCACAAGGCTCAGTGCTGGGACCCCAGCTATTTACAATATATATTAATGATCTGGATGAGGGAATTGAATGCAACATCTCCAAGTTTGCAGATGACACTGAAGCTGGGGGGCAGTGTTAGCTGTGAGAAGGATGCTAGGAGGCTGTAAGGTGACTTGGATAGATTGGGTGAGTGGGCAGATGCAGTATAATGTGGATAAATGTGAGGTTATGCACTTTGGTGGCAAAAACAGGAGGGTAGACTATTATCTGAATGGTGGCCGATTAGGAAAAGGGGAGATGCAACGAGACCTGGGTGTCATGGTACACCAGTCATTGAAAGTAGGCATGCAGGTGCAGCAGGGTGTGAGGAGAGCGAATGGTATGTTGGCATTCATAGCAAAAGGAATTCAGTATAAGAGCAGGGAGGTTCTACTGCAGTTGTACAGGGTCTTGGTGAGGCCACACCTGGAGTATTGCATACAGTTTTGGTCTCCTAATCTGAGGAAAGACATTCTTGCAATAGAGGGAGTACATAGAAGTTCACCAGACTGATTCCTGGGATGGCAGGACTTCCATATGAAGAAAGACTGTACTCGCTGGAATTTGGAAGATTGAGGGGGATCTTATAGAGACTTACAAAATTCTTAAGGGGTTGGACAGGCTAGATGCAGGAAGATTGTTCCTGATGTTGGAGAACTCCAGAACAAGGGGTCACAGTCTAAGGATAAGGGGGAAGTCTTTTAGGACTGTGATGAGAAAATCATTTTTCACAGAGTGGTGAATCTGTGGAATTCTCTGCCACAGAAGGTAGTTGAGGCCCGTTCATTGGCTATATTTAAGAGGGAGTTAGATGTGGCCCTTGTGGCTAAAGGGATCAGGGGGTATGGAGAGAAGGCAGGTACAGGATACTGAGTTGGATGATCAGCCATGATCATATTGAATGGCGGTGCAGGCTCAAAGGGCCGAATGGCATACTCCAGCACCTATTTTCTATGTTTCTATGATATTTCTGTTTTTTCTTTTTAATTACTTTATGAAATTTTCTAAACACCTGTTTTCTCTTTTTTAATATGGGGTATTGTGTGTAGATTGATGATTTAAAACAAAAATAATTTAATCAGTTTTAGAATAAGGCTGTAACGCAACAAAATGTGGAAAAAAGTGAAAGGGTCTGTATACCTTCTGAATGCACTGTAAATATTTACAGTTAAATCTTTAAGAAGGAACTGCAGATGCTGGAAAAATTGAAGGTAGACAAAATGCTGGAGAAACTCAGTGGGTGAGGCAGCATCTATGGAGCAAAGGAATAGGTGACGTTTCACGTCGAGACCCTCTTCAGACTGATATGTAGGTGGGGGGGGGGGGGGGGGGGGGGGGAGGGAGGGAGGAAGGAAGAGGCGGCGAGTGGGCTGAGGGAGAGCTGGGAAGGAGGGAGAAAGCAAGGACTACCTGAAATTGGTGAAGTCAATGTTCATACCACTGGGGTGTAAACTGCCCAAGCAAAATATGAGGTGCTGTTCCTCCAATTTGCGGTGAGACTCATTCTGGCCACAGAGGAGGCCCAGGACAGAAAAGTCGGATTTGGAATGAGAGGGTGAGTTGAAGTGCTGAGCCACCGGGAGATCAGGTTGGTTAGTACGAACCGAGACGGGCCACAATGCACAAGTCGGCAGACAAAGGGGGTAAAAGCTTTGTGTGTGGCTGCATTAGGTGGAGCGTAGAGCCAAGGCACGTGGGCACCAAGTGTCACTACCTGCTGTGGTTCTACCTGTCCTCGGCGTTGCGAAGGATGGGTCTGGCGCAGATGCCACGCAATGCCAGTCTGCTGGACATTGCCGCAATGTGCCATCTGTCGTTCGTGGAAAGGTTCTTCCGGACCAACACCTTTGCCACAAGTCCATTGGGCAGTGGTCAGCACGGAACGTTCTGCAGGCGCTGCAGGAAAATTACTCCATGGATCCTGTGGCATGGTTCCCAGAGCAAACTGCCCAGCTTGTCTGGCAAAATGCCTCATCACCAGAACTCAAAAACAAGCACCAAGACCTGGCTTGGTTGGCGGTGAGGGGAGCCCTCCCAGTCACATCCTTCCTGCACCGTTGGAACCTCACTACCAACGCACACTGCCCTCGGGATGGCTGCTATGGAGAGGAGATGGTTGCCCACCTCTTCGCAGAGAATGGATTCGCAAAGATAATCTGGAGAGGTCTGCAAGGGTCCCTGTCATAGTTTATTCCGAACAGCTCTGTCACAGAGGGATCTGTGATTTATGGACTGTTCCCAGGGATGCATTCAGAGACTGACATCGAGTGCAGCTGGAGGGTCATCAACTCGGTGAAAGACGCTCTTTGGTCTGCCCGAGCTTTGTTCACCATCCAGCGAGATGTCCATTGGGGAATGTTGCCGACTGGCCCGCTGCAGACTGCAAGAGTATGTGCTGAGGGACGCACTGAAGATTGGTGCAGCCAACACAAGGCTCGGTGAGGGAGGACCACAGTCTAAGGTCTTTCCGCTGCTGCACATGGGGGGCAGGGGTTGGTGGAGATGCCCCTCAAAATAAGGGAAGGGATTCCATGCTAGTGGGCCACATGAGTGGCAAGGTGGGGGATAAATTTGGGACATTTGAGCAATGTATGTGGACTGAATTGAATATTTTGTATAGCCTCCGAAAATGTCGAATGAATTATTTGCATGGGTCGTGTATTGTATATATTTATTACCTAAATAAAGTCTATTTTGAAAAAAACGATCCGAGCAGAGGTGTTGGGCGAAGCGATCACCAAGCCTATGCTTGGTCTCACCGATGTAGAGCAGCTGACACCTAGAGCAGTGGATGCAATAGATGAGGTTGGAGGAGGTGCAGGTGAACCTCTGCCTCACCTGGAAAGACTACTTGGGTCCTTGGATGGACTCGAGGGGGGAGGTAAAGCGACAAGTGAAGCATTTCCTGCGGTTGCAAGGGGAAGTACCAGGGGAGGGGGTGGTTTGGGTGGGAAGGAACAAATTGACCAGGGAGCTATGGAGGGAGTGGTCTCTGCGGAAAGCCAAAAGGGGAGGAGATGGGAAGATGTGGCCAGTGGTGGGATCCCGTTGGAGATTGCGAAAATGTTGGAGGATTATCTGTTGTATGTGACGGCTGGTGGGGTGGAAGGTGAGGACAAGGGGGATTCTGTCCTTGCTACGAGTGGAGGGATGGGGAGTGAGAGCGGAGCTATGGGAAAGAGAGGAGACTCTCACTTCTGGAACATAGAACAGTACAGCACAAGAGGTCCTTTGGCCCACAATGTCAGTGTTGAACATGATGCCTAGACCATCTCTTATCTACCTGCACATAATCCATATCCCTCCACTCCCTGCATATCCATGTATTTATTGAAAAGCCACAAACAGCATTATCGTATCTACCTCCATCAACACCCCTGGCTGCGCGTTCCATGTAGTCACCAATCTCAGTGTAACATCTCCTTTAAAATCTCTCACCTTAAACCTATGCCCTCAGGCAACTGAATCATCCTACCTCAAGTAGAGAGAAGTCCTGATCTATTATCTACCTCCTTGGAAACCCTCGGACAATCTTTGATTTGACTTTAATCACCATATCTTGCACTAAATGTTTTTCACGTTATTCCCTCTATCCTGTATCTGTACACTGTGGATGGCACGATTGTAATCATGTATGTCTTTCTGCTGGCTGGTTAGCACGCAACAAAGGCTTTTCACTGTACCTCTGTACACATGACAATAAACTAAACTCAACTCTCGTGTTTGACGATTATTTTACCATTCTGGAAAGAAAGTTCTGACTGTGTGTCCTTATTATGCCTCTCATACTTTTATATACTTCTGTCAGGTCTCCCGATAACCTCCGGCGTTCGAGAGAAATCTTCTTGTACTGATTTTGTGTCACTGTTTCTCACAGCTCTGATGAATGTTTCAGATATTGACTTTTTCAATAATTCAACAGGAGGGTGTTCAGATGTTTCATTATTGATTGAGAACGTAAGGAATTAAGGGCAGTGGTTGGTTACCAGCTCCCTCGTTTAGTACAAGGTAAAATCCAATAAAGTCCGATGAAAGTTAGTCTGAGTGCTTTTAATTTCTATGTTATCCCATGGTCATAGCCACTCCCAACACTGTGGGTGCAATTTACAGAGGTCAATTAACTTCCAAATCCTCATGTAGTCACAGGGAGAATGTGAAAACTCCACTCAGACAGCACCTGAGGTCAGGATCGAACTTCTCTAGCTCTGTGAGGCAGCGGCTCTACCAGCTGTGCCACTGTGCCGCCCACCCTTATCCTTCCCTTCTTTATTTGCTCAAATTGCCATTTGCAACTATATCAAGAAACATTGTAGAAGCAACATGTTTTTAATAGACTTACTTAATGGAGTGAGATGTTAACACGTTTTGCTTTCAGTCCCATGGTGCTATTTACATATATAAGCACAAATGATAAATTATGGTCTCTACATCTGCCATCTCCTCTACGATAACCTATAATAGCCCAGTCACCACACCGTCACGCCTCATTAACTCACTGTCCTTGAATTCTCTGCAATGTTACACAATAATTTCCATTCCTACAGCTACCTCTAATAATTTTCCCACTTCCTTTAACAATACATTTCCATGTTGTATGAACCTTTACGTAGATTTTCATTTCCCTTTATTAAATGGACATTCATCTTTGATTTAATATGTGTAGGACGGAACTGCAGGTGCTGGTTTACATCGAAGATTGACACAAAATGCTGGAGTAACTCAGCCGGTCAGGCAGCATCTCTGGAGAAAAGCAATAGGTGAGTTCTTAAGTGATAGGAGCAGAATTAAGCCATTCAGCCCATCAAGTCTACTCCGTTGGTAGACAAAAGTACTGGAGAAATTCAGCGGGTGAGGCAGCATCTATGCTGCCATTCAGCTTCTTCAGGGTTTCGGCCCGAAACGTTGCCTATTTCCTTCGCTCCATAGATGCTGCCTCACCCGCTGAGTTTCTCCAGCACTTCTGTCTACCTTCGATTTTCTGGCATCTGCAGTTCCTTCTTGAACATTAAGTCTACTCCGTCGTTCAATCATGGCTGATCTATCTCACCCTCACAACCCCGTTCTCCTGCCTTCTCCTCATAATCCCCTGACACCCTTACTATTCAAGAATCTATCAATCTCTGCCTTAAAAATAGGACATGAAAAAACCCACATGGTCACAGGGAGAACAAGCAAACGCTACAGACAGCACCCACAGTCAGAATCAGAATCACTGTGAGGCAGCAACTGTACCACTGTGCCATCATGCTGCCCCAAATATAAATATTAATTAATAAATATTTATTGGAATATAAATAAAATCTAATTAAATATATTAAGTTTGTGTACATCACCATAGTAGATGATTAGACAGTCTCTTATTTTTAATTTTCCATTCAAATACATTGCTTAACAAACTGCCTTTATGAAAGAATAATGCTGTAACTCCAATTATCTGTGGCATTTTCTCCAAGGTCTCCCATTCAAAATCAAGATGAAAACATCCTCCATGTCAAAGCTCCTGGCAACAGGATTCTATTGTCCAGTTGAGAGATTGGAAAAGCAGCAGCAATAATAGAATAATTGAAATGATTAGTCTAGTCAAAGAAGCTGCAAGCATCGCAATGTCAAGTCGAAGAAATGAAAACGAACAGGGGGCTTTCAATTTATCTTCAAGTAAAGATGTCAAGGGAGGCATTCAAATACCATGTTATGATGAATAGGGCTTTTTTTTATTAAGATAGTTGATAAAGTTTCCCGAAAAGTTCTCATTGGGTGATAAAGGAGTAATGATTGGTTTAGAGATAAAGCATGGAAACAGGCCCTTCGGCACTGAGTCGACACTGAGCATTGATCACCCATTCATACTAGTTCTATGTTATCACAGTGACAGTGGCTCCACATTGTTTTGAAGCTGTCGCGACTCCCACAGCCTAACCAAAAAACAGTCAGGTCTGAATCTGTAGCTCAAAATGGGGAAGACACTTTACTTGCATGTAATTTAGAGATACAGCATGGAAACGGGCCCTTCAGTCCATTGTGCCAAGGATGATCATCGATCACCCGTTCACTAGTTGAGGGCTGAAGGGCCTTTCCTTGTGCTGTACTCGTCCATTTTCAATGTTCCATATATTTTAGCACATCAGGAGTCATAAGCAATTTTTTGACATCATGTGCAGCATGGACATTGTAGGCCAAATTTTTAGCTTTAGAGTCACAGAGTCACAGAGTGAAGGCAGGAGAATGCAGTTGAGAGGGAAAGATAGATCATCCATGATTGAATGGCGGAGTATGAACTTAAGAACTATCCATGTACCTATACCTATACCTATTTAGATTTATGTTTATTATTGTCATGTGTACAGTGGTATGCTGAAAAGGTTTGTTTCGCATGTTATCAAATTAATTCAGATAATACTATAAAAAATACAACCAAACTTCAAGTACAATAGGTGGAGCAAAGGGAATATACAGAGTGCAGAATATAGCATCTCAGCATTGTAGCGCAACGGTACTCTAGCTTATGGAAGTACCGTTCAGAAGCCTGATAACAGAGTGGAAGAGGCAGAGTGGAAGAAGCTGTTCCTGAGCCTGGTGGGGCACACTTTCAAGCTTCTGTACCTTATGCCGGATGGGAGCAGGCAAAGAAGGAGTGACTGGAGTGGGACAAGTCTTTGATTATGTTGCGTGCTTTTCCGAGGCAGCATGAAGTGTGGATGGAGTCAATGGGGGGATATCTGGTCAGTGTGATGGACACTGCTACATCTACACCTCTTCACAATTTATTGCGATCTTGCGCAGAGCTGTTCCCAAACCAAGCTGCGATGCAACCTGACGGTATGCTTCCTATGGTGCATCTGAGGAAGCTTGGAGGAGTCAAGTATTGAAAGGAACTTGTTCCTGTGCTGCAATATTCTGTGTTTTACGATTTGAGAGGGAGAAGGGAAAATCGGAAGTGTCATTATTACAGTTGAGCAAAGGGGACTTTGGAGGCATGAGGGAGGAGCTGGCCAAAGTTGACTGGAAAGAGGCCCTAGCAGGGAAGACAGTGGAACAACAATGGCAGGTATTTCTGGGAATAATACAGAAGGTGCAGGATCAGTTCATTCCAAAGAGGAAGTAAGATTCTAAGGTGAGTAAGAGGCTACCGTGGCTGACAAGGGAAGTCAAGGACAGTATAAAAATCAAAACAAAGAAGTATAACATAGAAAGATAACTAAAAAGGCAAATAGGGGCGAAAAGATCAGGTACGAAGGTAAGCTAGCCAAGAATATAAAGGATAGTAAGAGCTTATTTAGGTATGTGAAGAGGAAAAAATTAGATAAGACAAATGCTGGTCCCTTGAAGACGGAAACAGGTGAATTTATTATGGTAACAAGGAAATGGCAGAGGAGTTAAATAGGTACTTTTGGATCTGTCTTCACTAAGGAAGGCAAACAACCTCCCAGATGTACTAGTGGCCAGAGGACCTAGGATGACGGAGGAACTGAAGGAAATTCACATTAGTCAGGAAATGTTGGGTAGACTGATGGGACTGAAGGCTGTTAAATCCCCAGGGCATGATGGTCTGGACCCCAGAGGACTTAAGGTGGCTCTAGAAATTGTGGACGCATTGGTGATTATTTTCCAATGTTCTATAGATTCAGGATTAGTTTCTGTGGATTGGAGGGTAGCTAATGCTATACCATATTTTAAGAAAGGAGGGAGAGAGAAAACGGAATTTTACTTCGGAGTCACGTGAGTGACTAAGTGAAGAAGGCCGTCAGCCCGCATGCGCGTCATTACGTGTAACGCATTGCGCAACGACTGACTGGCAGGCGCATTGCTCCTTCCAGCGGTAAGTTTAAACCTGCAGGTAAGTTTTGAACTTATTCCCAGGTTCTGCTTTTCTTTTTCCTCGCAGGAATCTCTGTTACAGAGATTTTCCTGCTGGATTTAATTTTGGGGCGAAGTCCGGACGGCCGAGGGGAAACTGGTTAAGGACCGCGGGGAATCCTGGTCTTGGACCACGGGGAAAGCAGGACCACGGGGAAACCAGGACCACGGGGAACCGGCTACACGGACCGCGGAGGTGCAGGTAGCTGGCGGCCGTCGGGTTCGCTACCCAAGTCACTGACAGTGCAGTCAGTGGCTTCCAGACCGCTGTGGTTCTCCTGAAAGGGGATAAAACCAACAGTAAGTCGGTTAGGCCTGTGGAAGTCAGGCCAGGAGGGACCCCTCTGACATTCAGTGGTCAGCTGCTTCCAGACCGCTGTGGTTCCCCAGAAAGGGGGTAAAACCAAGAGTAAGTCGGTTAGGCCTGTGGACTCGGATGAGTCAGGCCAGGAGGGTTCCCCTCCGACATTCATGGGTATGTCCTTGGACGTTTAAACCCAGATGGAGCATGGATAGCGCCCTCAGGCATTTATCCCACAAATATGATGCTCCATCTTGATATAGGTCCGTAGAAGGGGCCATATCAGCGCAGGTATCCTCAGGGGCCTGCGGCAGCACCTGTTTCAGGGCTGCTTACAAATCTCCCTCTCTGTGGAGGGGAGTGCGAGGGGTCAGTGTGTAACTGACTCCAAAGTCGGAAGTATGTCCGTGGAACATACTGGAGTACATGCGTATGGCTCAAGGGTTGCGATATCCTCGCAAACAAAGGAGTTGCTGCAGGAAGAGTTGGCTTCCAGCCATTGGCATAAAACCCAGAGAGGGCCAGAGTTACAGGAACAGGTGATGGTTGTAAGATAACATGCACCTGTAAATTGTTCCTGAAAGTGCCGGCAGTGAACAACGCTATCTGGGGTGACATTGGAGAGGGCATGAAAGTCCAGGAAATGAAACCAGCCGCCGAATCTCCTCCTCAGGTAAGACGTATCCAACAGGTAAGACCTGGATGAGGAAGCAAAAGCTGTCGGACTAATCAAGCTCAGCGACAACACACCCACTGCCTCCATCGGCAGTAAGCGGTTCACTGAAGCTGGTGGCAGCTTGAAAGCTGGGCAGAGGTCTTTCAGGCCAAGGCCCAAGTTGGTCTCAGGAAAAATATGGAATCCATGCACCCCACTAGTACTATTCTCCAAATCAAGGATGGAAATAGAACCCGCATCTGGGGCCTTTTGGCTTACCATAAGACCACCGGTAACCATGGAGATAGATGGGTCTGGTTCTTACCGAAACACGGGGTATGTGGACCATTTACAAGTTGGTAATATATACACTTGTTTTTGTACATATGACACTAAATGATAAACATGAGATTGGGTTATACTGCACAGTATACAAGGGTTCCAAGCAGGCTTGGAATTATGGCCAGAGTTGTCTTTCGAGGCAGGATCAGTATTATCGCCAGGATTGCCTTTCGAGACAGGCTCGGAAATCTGGCAAGTGTTGTCATTCGAGGCAGGCTCGGAATTATGGCAGGCATGGCCTGTTCATTGTGAAAGATGGAAGATGGCGGTTCATCCTTGATTTAACTCACATGTGCAGTTTAGACATTTCAGCAAAGGAAACTGTGTTACTGTCTAACAACTGATTTCCATAGGATCTTTATGGCATGCATCGATCTCAAAGATGCATACTATTCGGTTCCCATTCACAGGGATCACCGGAGATATTTGAAATTTATCTGGATGGGGCAATGATAACAGTTAAAGCGTTGCAAAATGAGCTAACTTCAGCTCCCAGGTTATTTACCAAATTACTAAAACAGCTTGGGCTGCTCAGAGCTCAAAAACATTTGTTATGGCCTATCTGGATGATATTTTAAATGCAAAAAACTAATTTTGCTAAAATTAACTGTTGCAGCCGCAAACTATATTTGAAAAATTGGGGTTTCTCATCCATCCAGTTAAATTTAAGTTGATACCAACTAGAGTTATTGATTATTGGGATTTACCTTTTACTATTAATTTGTCTGTGTCTCCGCCCTGGGGCAAGAGATTGGAATTAATAGAAGCATGTAAAAACCTTGTTGTTATGAAGCAGCTTTCTATTCATCAAGTATAATTGGCAATATAGTGGCTGTGTTTCAGCTGTGCAATTTGGGCCTTTGCATTATCAGAACTTACAACGTGCAATGGAGTAACCTCTCAAGTACCATATAGGTAATTATTAATAGACCTATGCTATTACCAGCTGAGGCTACTAAAGTCACAATGGTGGACGAACAGAATTCAGCAATGCTCCAGTAATTTTTTGGTCATAATCTTCAGTTATATTACAAACTGATGCTAGTGCTCAAAGATGGAAAATGACGAATGCCATCTCTAGTTACGGTGGCGGATGCGTTTTGCATGAGTTACCAACTCTTCAGTTATTGGTATCAACTACCTATAAACACTAGGTGCATTCTTTGGGTTAAAGGTTATTGTGCGAATATGCATAATCTGCAAGCTCAACTCCCAGTTGATAAACTATGGTGGTGGCATATGTTAGTCACATGGGTGCAATCAAGTCAAAGTATCCTGTGATCATTTACCTAACCTCATTTGGCACAGTTGTATCATCATGTGAAATCAATGACAACACAGAATGGATGTTGGATCACAAAGTATTTAATGACATTGTGGCTCAATGGAACACCGAATATCGATATGTTTGCATCCAGGCTCATTCACCAGTTGCAAAAATATGTGGCATAACAGTAGCGAGAGATACATTTTCGCTATACTGGGAAGGAATGTTCTTTTGTGTCTTTCCTCCATTCTGCCTCATCAGTCGGGTCTTGCAATAAATCCAGCAAGATCCCACTTCAGGCTTTTCGTACTGCCTGACTGGCCTATACAGCCATGGTTCCCGCTAATGTTGGGAATAATAATAGAACCTTATGTGGTTATTCTAAACATAAAACTTTGCTGGTTCAGCTGGTGACTCGGGAAACCAGCCTCCGCATGATAAAATCAATTCATTGACCTGCAGACTCTGAGAAGACTGTTCCTGTGGCTCGGGTTGTCAGACCAATCCATGTATGTGCTCACTGCAGAGTGCAGGGATAGCACCAAAAAAACAGTACATTTCCTCTTCAGAAGATGGGAAGCGTTTTTGTTTAAATGCACATGTTACATATAATACAGCACGGATAACTGACGTCTTGGAGTTCATTTTCAAATGGGTCTTTGACAATAAATTAAGTTATAGTGCCATTAACTGTGCCAAACGGGCCTTCTCATCATATTTGCAGCAGCGAGTGGGACCCATTCTGTCGGGTCTCACCCTCTGATATCCAGATTTATAAAGGGTATCTTTAACACAAGTTCTCCCAGGCCCAGGTACATGGAAGTATGGGATATTGACGTTGTGTTAACACTACTTCACCAGGGGGCTCCAGCTACATCCTTATCTTTAGCCCGGCTCTCATAAAGTAGTTATCCTCATGGTGCTGGTCTCAGCGCAATGGGTCCAGTCACTACATAAATAGCGACTGGACAGGTTGGTTACATCTGCAAATAATATAAAATTTAATGTTTATGATTTAGTTAAGCAGAGCAAACCAGGGGCGTCAGGTGTCAAACTAGTTTTCATGGCATACCCCATGGACCTTCAGTTATGTGTGGTCACACATTTACAACAATACACCAAGAGCCGTAGAGGCTCTAAACTAGCAATGTTTGTTAGTTACAAAAAAACCTCATAGAAGGTATTAGTTCAGACCATCTCCAGATGGTTAAAACGGGCTTTTGGCTTATGCAGGAGTAGATACTAATATTTTCAACTCTCACTCCACCAGGGCTGCTACTACATCAGCAGCAAGGGTTATATACTTTCCACTGGACCACATCCTAGCTGCTGCAGGATGGTCAAACGGACATACTTTCCATAAATTTTATAATAACCCATTGCCAGACCGGGGGTATTTGCCGACTCTATTTTAGATTCTGTTTTATAGTTTCCCCCTGGATGAGAGGGGTCACTATTATTTTCATTTGCTCATTAAAGCATCAGCATGTTTACATTTATGTAATGTCTGAATGCATTATTTATATTTCACTCATCCATGGTCAACTGATCAGTGTGTGACGCATGGACTCGTATCCACGGCATGAAATCACAGAGCTTTAAAATCTTCACGTAGTCACTCACGTGACTCCGGAGCAAAATAGTAAGATTAAAGGAGAACCCTTGTATCATAAAGGTCATCTGGTAGTTCTAGTCTTCTCTAATCTCACAATGTTCAGTTCAACAACAGTTATCTGTGATTTCACACCGCTGCTTTGAAGATTGACACGCATGCGGGCTGATGGCCTTCTTCACGTAATCGCTCATCATAACTCCTCATAAAATAAAGATCAAACTTCAAACTGGTAAGTTCTCATTTAATCTTACTATTATAGACCAGTTAGCCTGACATCGATGGTGGGGAAGATGCTGGAGTCAATTATAAAAGATGAAATAATGGGACATTTGGATAGCAGTAATAGGATCGGTCTGAGTCAGCATGGATTTACGAAGGGGAAATCATGCTTGACTAATCTTCTGGAATTTTTTGAGGATGTAACTAGGAAAATGGAGACCCAGTGGATGTAGTGTACCTGGACTTTCAGAAAGCCTTTAAGGTTAGTGGGCAAAATTAGAGCCCACAATGGTATTGGGGGTAAAACTGTAAAATGGCCCTAGAGTGTAGGATAATGTTAGTGTATGGGGATCAATATTCAGCCCCCTCCCCCTCCTTCTCCCCCAGAGATGCTGCCTGACCCCTTGAGTTACTCCAGCACTTTGAGTCTACCTATGGCTCTATGAAGCAGCCTCGTTTGCCTTACACAATATTTAGACACAGATCTAATTTGACTCAGGGCACAGTCAAGGGAAAAGTATTTAGATTCTGGAATTCTAATAAGATGGAGTGGGGGTGGGGGTGCATAAAGTTCATGAATTCCCTAATTGAATGCAAGGAACAGGAGAAAGGAAATCATCTATCGCATTTCACCATCAGTCCATTGCTGTATATTAGGATAATAGCTTCTTCCCCCCCTCCGGCTCCCCTGGTCTGTCACTAATTAAGTTGCTCTTTCTACTTTTGGATGCTGAGCACGAACGGAGATAAAAAAAATAAACTGCTTCAACAAAAGAAGAGTTTATTTTTTCATCTAAAATGGTGAACCTTGACGTGGAACAATTTCCTTGCAAAATTTCACCTTCAAAGCACCTTAAGGGCCTGTCCCACCAGCATGCGATTGCATGCGTCTAGCGTGACCAAACGTGGTCGCTTGTGGCATATGGCCGCGCAGGGCCGGATCCACTTCGAACTGCGGAGGCGTATGGAGTTGTGCGGGGCTGGTCCCGACATCATACTCACCAATCAGCTGGGCAGGAGGTGGGCCGACTGAATTTGGACGTCGCACGGCGTTGGGCGGTGACGTCATCATGCAACGGCACGCCGGGCGGTGATATCATTGCGCAATGCCACGCGCGAGGCGTACGCCGTCAAGACACTGCGTATGCCGTCAAGACGTTGTGTACGCTCTCAATGCGCCTGCGGGCCGTCAAGCCATTGGCGCACGGAATTTTTGAACAGGGCAGGATTTTCGGAGCCCGGCGCGATGTCGGGACCAGTCCCGCACAACTCCATATGCCGCCGCGGTTCGAAGTGGGACAGGCCCCGCGCGGCCGTACGCCTTAAGCAACCACGTTTGGTCGCGCTAGATGCATGCAATCGCATGCTGGTGGGACAGGCCCTTTAAAATCTTTAGTGCCAACTTTCAAGAATTTCTAGGGGTTCATTCTGATTACAATTAAAACACTTAAAAGTATTTGTGCTATAACACTAGGATAAGTGCTCAACGAAGAAAACCAAGCTCAAAGCCAAAGCACTATCTAAACTGAATATACCAACTTATGCTAAGGACAATAACTAACTCCATATGCAATAAACAGCTACCTACGTGTTTACAAGCTCATTTTTAAAAATAACTGATCGTATAGATGCAAGGATATCCTCCTTCACTGCTGTTTCATTGAGTTTGGACCACGACACCTCGGGAAGGCTCATGAGTTACTTCTGGCATCCCAGAACAACCCCCCCCCCCCCCCCCCCCCCCCCCCCCCCCCCCCCCCTCCCCCCTCAATAACCTGCTCTCACCACAATAAAGAGTATTGAATCAGGCACTCATTAGTTAATAGTTCAATGGTTTCTTAATTGTCATGCGTACCAGATACAGTGAAATAAATGTTTGTGCATACAGCTCAGCAAGACTATCCCTGTACATAAGCACAATAGTACAGAATGTACAGAACAGCCCACTGAGTCCATATGCAAGAGTCACCATTTTGGCGCCATTTTACCTGTCCCGGCTGCAGTTGGCCACAAAAGCCCGTTGCAGCCGTCGCCTCTGTTCCGTTTGCCTCGTGAACAGTCGCCCTTCTCCACAGACCTTACACGGATATTACAAACCTTTTACAAGGAATGAACATCGAAAGCGAGGCATAAACATCAATTATTCTAGTCATGAGTCAAGAACAATGAAATTCTTACTTTCAGCAGCACAACAGATATGTAAATATCGTACTCTGTAAACGCCATAATAAACAACAGCGAAAAGGTTCAGTATATATAAAATAACAGACAAATTAATAGACAATAGGAATGCAAAGTGAAAAAATAATGTTCCCCTGTCTAAGTAGTTCAGAGCTTAATTGAAGGTTGTAGTGTTTAATAACCTGATGCTTGTAGGGAAGAAGCTGCTCCTGAACCTGGACGTTACAGTTTACAAGCTCCTATACCTTCTTCCCAATGGCAGGAATGAAATGAGAGTGTAGTCAGGGTGGTGTGTGTCCACAGGTGGTGGTTTGAGCAGCGACTCTTGTGCATCCCTTCCATGGTGGGGAGGTCAGTACCCGTGATGGTCTGGGCAGTGTTCAACACAATCTAATCGCACATGAGTCAACATTACTACAATTTCTTATTCTTTATAACTTACTCTGGAAGAAATAGAGTCATAGAGTCATGCAGTGTGGAAACAGGTCTTTTGGCCGAATTTGCCTACACTGATAAACAAGTCCCATCTACACTAGTCCCTCCTGCCTGCGTTTGGCTCATAACTTGACTGAGTGTTTTATGTCCCAGATAGAACAATGAAATTCTTACTTGCAGCAGCACAACAGAATATGTAAACAAAGTACACTGTAAACAATATAATAAACGAGAATAAAAAAAAGTTCAGTGTCTGTATATGTACACATATTCACAAATACATATATGTATATACACACACAAAACACACACGCACACACACACAAAAAATAATAGCGCAATAATAACAATAATAGTCTATGTAGTTCAGAGCTTATTTGAGGTTGTAATGTTTAATAGCCGAATCGCTAATTCCCCCTATCCTATCCTGTCCAAATCAGCTAAACCTGTCCTATCCATGTACCTGTCTAATTGTTTCTTGCGATAGTCCCAGCCTCAACTACCTCCTCCGGCTGCTCGTTCCATTTCACATACATGTGAAAATGTTACCCCTCAGGTTCCTATTAAATCTTTCCCCCTTTGCCTTAAATCTATGTCCTCTGGTTCTCGATTCAACTGCTCTGGGCAAGAAACTTTATGTGTCTACCCAATCTATTCCTCTCATGATTTGGTACACCTCTATAAGATCACCCCTCAGGTGAGAAATAAATCTGCTTGTATTTGAAGCATTGAAATCTCCGATGTTAGAATCTTAAATACTTGCCCTCTGTGAAATCTTCTGCAGGCAGCATTTTGCTGAAAAGTTAAATAGTTATTTAAGGGAACATTAGAAACATAGAAAATAGGTGCAGGAGGAGGCCATTTGGCCCTTCGAGCCAACATCATAATTCATTGTGTTCATCCACAATCAGTAACCCGTGCCTGCCTTTTCCCCATATCCCTTGATTCTGCTAGCTCCTCGAACTCTATCTAACTCTCTTGAAAATCCATCCAGTGAATTGGCCTCTCCTGCCTTCTGTGGCAGAGAATTCCACAAATTCTCTGGGTGAAAAAGTTTTTTCTCATCTTAGTTTTAAATGGACTCCCCTTTATTCTTAGGCTGTGTCCCCTGGTTCTGGACTTCCCTCAACATTGGGAACATTTTTCCTGCATCTAGCTTGTCTAGTCCTTTTATAATTCTATATGTTTCTATAAGATCCCATCACATCCTTCTAAATTCCAGTGAATACAAGCCCAGTCTTTCCAATCTTTCCTCATATGACAGTCCCGCCATCCCGAGGATTAACCTCGTGAACCTACGCTGCACTGCCTCAATAGCAAGGATGTCCTTCCTCAAATTAGGTAGTATTATTCATTGTAAAAATGTGGTTCTTCAGCAAAAAAAAAGTCAAGGTTTGTGATTTCCTTGACACCCTGGAGTCTTTTGAATGTACTCCACAGTAATAAGAGAATGTAATTGCTACGCTGAAGAAACCTAATCTGAGTGATTGCTATGGAGTCAGTAAAATACTAAATACCCACAGTTTATTTAACAGCAATTGATGGTGCAGTCTGAATGGAAATTTGAGTCCAAGAAATGAGTACCCAAAATGTGAATAGTTTGCAGATAGTCCAGATCAAGCAGAGATGCTGCCTGACCCATTGAATTACTCCAGCTATAACCTCAACCCAATTATTCTTCACCTAGAATATAGAGCTCTGTGACCAAGAATTCTCCCTGAGAAAATACTGAATATATATTGTTATGAAACTGGGCATGATACAAGTCATGATGATGAAGAACAAGGAGTGTAGACACAGAAACAGGCCCTTTGGTCCAACTCGTCCATGATGACCAAGATGCCTCATCTCAGCTAATCCCATTTGCCCATGCTTGGTCCATATCCCTCTAAACCTTTTAAGTTAAGATTTAAGTAAAATAAGGAACAAGGTCAGTGGAGAACTAGGGGCCAGAGCACCGTCACAATGGTTTGGGTGAGGTGCATTTAGGTTTATTTCCTCAGAGGGTGTAAAACTGGCACAATGTCAAAATAGAGATGTTTGGAGACACTCAAGGAACTGCAGATGTTGGAATCTTGAGCAAAACACAAAGTTCTGGAGTAACTCAGCAAGTCAGATAGCATCTGGGGAGGGAATTAGACAGGCCGATCCCTGTTCTTCAAAGATGCCAGCTGAGTTACTCCATATATTGTCAAATGCTTGCGAGTTTTCGATGAAGCCTTGAGTTAGATGTAATCACTCCCAATAGCCTTCCATAACATCATATTCTGTTGATTGAATAATACAGCATGGAAACAGACCCTTTGGTTCACCATGTCCACACTGGCCATCGATCACCCTTTCGCACTACATCTATGTTATCCCACTTTCTCATCCATTCCCTGCACACCTGGGACAATTTAATGTGGGCCAATTAATCTGCAAGCCCGCATGTCTTTGGGATGTGAAAAGAAACCAGAGCTCACGGAATAAACTGAGCCGGTAACAGGGAGAACGTGCAAACTCCACACACAGACAGCACACGAGGTCAGGATCAAACCCAGGTCTCCGCTACCATGAGGCAGCAGCTCTACTAGCACAAAAGAGAAGAATCTGTGCATATGTGTCTGGTGCAAGATGTAGAGAGCTAGTGAGTAGAACTAACTAGGGCAGCACAGTTGAGCAGTGCCAGAGTTGCTGCCTCACAACACCAGAGACCCGGGTTCGATCCTGACTACAGATCCTGTCCGTACGCAGTTTGCACGTTCTCCCTGTGACCACATGGGTTTCCTCCAGGTGTTCCGGTTTCCTCCCACATCCCAAAGTTGGGCGGGTTTTTAGATTAATTGGCTTCTATAAATTGTCCCTGGTGTGTAGGGTAGAACAAGTGTACGGGGTGGTTGATGGTTGGCCTGGACTCGGTGGTCTGAAGGACATGTTTCCGCGCTGTATTTCTAAACTAAAAATAGGAATTTATTGCAATTAATACAATTTTTAATTAAATGGACGAGCAATAGTACTTGGATGTGCAGGCAAGTTGTTAAATTTGGCAACACAAACATAAGATTATAAGAAAAGAATGTAAATTCTGTAGCTGAAGGCATAGAGTACATATGGAGGCAGGATTCTACGAGTTCCAAGACTTTAATTTGGCTGCAGTTCGAGCACATTGTGTGCGGATTTGGAGACCCCATTGTCAAAAAGATGCAAAATGATCAGAAAAATAGCAGCACAGATTCCCTCTGATGTTACCAGGGCTACAGTTACCAATAGAAACGAGAGAGGATGAAGCATTTCGCCAGAACAGGGAATGTTAAACTGTTAAACTGTAATCTGTAATCTGATATGTTAATATAAATAATATTAAATAATGCATTTCTATCATCCAGTACTCTAGCAATAGTGAGGCGCAAATTAAATGTGATTGCAAAAACAATTAGAGAGGAACATAGAATTAAGTCCATTATTTGGACTTATTAGATGGATATGGATCATTAGATGGACATGTCAGGAATCTCCCATTCTGTTAGATCATAAAACATAGAACATTACAGCACAATGCCTGTGCCAAACATAATGCACAGACCATCTCTCATCTGCCTGCACATGATCCAACCCATATCTCTCCAATCCATGCTGTCCCAGTTGGGTGACCTAATTGGCGAGTTTAGAAGAGTTTAGGAGAGGTTGAAAAAATGACATGTTGTAGACCTCCTTCGACTATGTAGAAGACTAGCTTTGGTTAACTTCAGGAAAATTGGACACCGAATAGTGGAGAGTGAAGACGACCTCCTTCGATCTCCCTTTGACCTCCCTTCGACTATGATGAAGACTATCTATGAATACCTTCGACTACCTTTGATTACCTTCGACTACTCTTGATTACCTATGACTAACATGCCGACCTACTACGACCTTCTACGACTAAACCTACGAGTAAAAAAGTATCGATTTTTTCCATGGCGACCTTTTTTTACTTGCGTGCATTTTTCAACATGCAACCTAGCTGAGGCCTCGAGTACACGGGAACTACTCTCGAGCATGAAGGAGAGTTACAAAGACCTCCTAGGACCTCGTGTCTACCATGCTGCAAGTATGAGTCGAGGGCAAACTCGCCAGAACTCGCGTATTAGGTCACCCAAGTGGGACAGCCCCTTAAATTATCTATGCCTCTCATAGTTTTATATACTTCTACCAGGTTTCCCCCACAACCTCCGGCATTTCAGAGAAAACAAACCAAGACTGTCCAACCTCTCCCTGCAGTGAATACCCCCTAATCCAGGCACCATTCTGGTTAGTATCAGAACTGGCCAATTTTTCTAATTATCTCTAATATTAACTCAGTTTATTTCTCTTCATAAATTGTTACCTGATCTGCAGGATATTTCCGATTATCGATTTTTTAAGTTCAGTTTGTCAAAAAGTCAAAAACTGGTTAATTGGCCTGTTGAGATAACAATCATGTATCCATTCTATACCAGATTGCTGCCAGTCCGAGAGGGTATTAGTTAATAGGGGTTGGGTAAACTTGGATTGTTTTCTCAGGACGTCAAAGGCTAAGGGAAGACCTGATATATGTATATAAAATTATGAGAGACATAAAACAGTCGGAACCTTTTCCCCTGGATGGAAATGTCAAAGACAAGAGAGCGTAGCTTTAAGGTGAGAGGGGCAAAGTTTAAAGGCGATGTGCGGGGCAAGATTTTACACAAGGGCCTGGAACACCATGCCAGGGGTGGTGGTGGAGGCAGATACAATATGGGCATTTAAGAGGCTTTCACATAGGCACATGGATATGCAGGGAATGGAAGGATATGGACCATGTGCATGGGGACTATTTTGGCTTGACAAAATATTTGGCACAGACATTGTGGACTAAAGGGCCTGTTTCTGTGCTGTACTGTTCTGCATTGTATGTTTAAGAGGCTTTTGGGTTGTCATATGGATATGCAAGGAATGGAGGGATATGGATTATATGAGGCAGAGGAGTTTAGTTTAACGGCATCAAGTTCGGCAAGGACAATGTGGGCTGAAGGCCCGTTCCTCTACTGGGGTATTCTATGTTCTTTCTTTCGCAATAATCCCTATTTCCTTTGTTCTACCCAAAATCCTTCTCACTCCGTCCCTCCCTCACCTTAGTTGTCCAGTTAGTTCCACTGTTCCCATCCACAGCTCTTTGTTATCACCTCTTTCACAGCAAACAATGGACCATTGTGGGCTCCACCTTTGCTTACTCATGCCCCTCGGCCCACTGAGTCCACTCCTTAAATCTATCTCCTTTGCATGGAAACAGGCCCTTCGGCCCAACAAATCCACGGCGAGCATTGATCACCCGTTCACAACTAGTTCAATGTTATCCCACTTTCTCATCCACTCCCTACACATATGGGGCAATTCACAGAGGGCCAATTAACCTACAAACCCCGCACGTCTTTGGACTGTGGGAGGAACCGGAGCACCTGGAGGAAGCCCACGCGGTCACAGGGAGAACATGCAAATTCCACACACGCAGACAGCTCCATAGATAGACACAGAGAGCTGGAGTAACTCTGCAGGTCAGGCAGCATCTCTAGAGAAAAGGTATAGATGACCTTTTGGGTTGAGACCCTTCTTCGGTTGTGACAGGAAATATCAGCCATTTCTTTCTCCAGAGATGCTGCCTGACCCGCCAAGATACTCCAGTTTTTTGTGTCTAGCTTCAGTTTACAGATCCGTCCTGCACCTTACAAATGAATCAAATGGGCCATAAAGTTCCTTCCACACAAATTTGGTGACCTGGATTTGAACACAACCCCCAGTGCCGTCTGGGGTAGCATTGCCTCCCACGTCTCCTGGACATGAGGTTTGGCAGGGTCATTATTCTCTGTAGGTTGTCCCAGTGTGCAGGTGAATGATAAAAGCAGGGGGAAGGTGGGATTTGAAGGAAGAAACTGCTGATGTTGGTTTACACCGAAAATAGACTTAAAGTGCTGGAGTAACTCAGTGGGTCAGGCAACATCTCTGGAGAGAAGGAATAGGTAATGTTTCAGGTTGAGATCCTTCTTCAGACTGAGAGCCAGGGGAGAGGGAAACTAGAGGTATGAAAAGATTCAGAACAAATCAGAGCTGTATCACTAAACTAAACAAAAACTAATAAATTAACTGCAGGCTTCCCTTTGAGCAACATCCTTCCATAAATCTAAACTGAGTTGAATTCAAGGACTATCATGTTCAAATATCTGCAAAATTAATTGAGATAGATTTCCAGCCTAGGTAAAACTTAATGTGCTTAAAACAACAAAATTATGCTTTAAAGCGTTTCTACCAATAAATTCCCGTGGTTCTGCAAGAATGCAAATAGTATGATAATAGATCTACTTTGCAGTGTTAAATAATGATAGGGAGTTAGCTGAATTATGCAAAGAAGTTATTTGGATTTGAACGATTTGAACATAAATTGCATGTTGTATCAACAATTGATGTCATATACTTTTCAAAATAATCTTGTATATTGTTGCACAAGATGAGTGCGCAGTTGAATACCTGCAGGTATCAGTTCAATAATCACATGAGGATAGATTACAGGGTGTAAGATATTATGGCTTCAGCATGTAGATAGAAACAAGCATAGGTTTTCAGTACACGCCGTTGCCAGTGTGGGCCTTCTTTATTTTACAAAAGTACACGGCGCATACTCACACATATTCACGACACTGATAAGATATTGTATATATCACATGACACAAATCATGCCATTCTAGTACTCAGTTCTTAAAGTTACAGTTAGCATTAGAACTCTCCCCTTAGAAAGTAAAATAACTTGTAAAGAGCCTGTCCCACTTAGGCGAATTTTTAGGCGACTGCTGGCGACTGTCATGTCGTAGCAGGTCGCCAAAAAAACGGCGACTGGACCCCCCTACGACAATGTCTATGACAAGCTACAACAACCTACCACCTCGTCGACGTCAAGCTATGGCAATCTACCAACAACCGGCGACCCTTTAGGACGTCCACCTTCGACCACTCCTACGACAACCTACAACAACCAAAGTCAATCTACGTCCACCCGCAACAAGCTACGACAAGCTACGACCCTGTCGGCGACAAATGAAGACAACTGCAGACAATTTAGTCACCGGTACCTGTCGCCGGTTGACGTAGGTAGTCGCCAATGGAATTCACCTAAGTCAGCACCGGCGACAGCCTACGGCACCTGGCGACAACCTACGACAGCACCTACATTAGGAGAAGTCAAGCTATGCTCATTGGCGTCAACCCACTGTCTCCTAAATTTTTTGACCATGTTGAAAATCCAGCGGTGAACAGAAAGACGCTACGACTCTTTGGGCGACTGAGGAGACTACTCAAGGCCATACAGGCGACACCCCGGTGAACATGTGGCGACAGCCTAGTCCCCTGTAGCCGCCCAAAAAATAACCTGTGGGTGTGAGACAGGCCCTTAAATTAGACAAACAAGAATAATTTTATAAATGTAATCTGACGACTGGTTTACACACTCTTTCTGATCTCCTGAGTGGTTTAGGAGGAATGTCAGGTTGTAGTTCTAAAGGAGAGTCAAGTTCAGGATCATTTACCTTTGTCTCGACTTTCTTTGGAGATTCTGATTTTACATCTGAACTTGGAATAATACCAAAGTCTGACAGATCTGCTTCTTCGTCTATGCTTTGCTCTTGCACCCGTTCATCCCTTGCTGGGATCATATGGTTTATGTACACACTTCTAACACATCCTCCAATTTCTATCAAGTACCTCCTGGTACCACACACTTCAACCACTGTTCCCACCTCCCATTTGTTTGCTTTATAAGGGGGCTGAGAACATGAATCTGTTTTGAACCTACGTTCTTTTTGACTTCCACAGTAATGGCGTTTCTGATCAGATTGTTTGCATTCAACCTTAAGAGATAGATTAGGTAGAACCAAACTCAGTTTAGTTCTGAACTTTCTTTTCATGAGAAGTTCAGCTGGCATATACACTGCGGTAGATTGTGGCATGGTACGATATTTCAGTAAGATACTAGCTAGCCGCTGTGACATGCGGAATTCTGAATTCCCTTCAAGAACTTGTTTCTTGAGAGCTCCTTTGACTATCCTGACTGACCTTTCAGCTGGGTCGTTAGATGCCGGAGGGTAAGTTGGCACTAAGGTATGCTTGATATCACGATTATGAATCAGGAAAAATGGGCCAAGGACGTTAAGCCCTGAGATCTGTACTGCTTTTTCAAGAATTAAGCCAGAAAAATTGGAATGCAGGATGAACCAACAGGAAGGCACCAGCAAGTCCACTCAAGAGAATGTACAGAGAACATCCCTGTGGGCGATACTAAGACTAGCCCCTGGCCGTGTGTGCGTCCTTATAAATTGCTTCAATCTTCTGTGGTCACCATCTTGTTATCGATTGTGAGACAAGAAATAGTCCATTTGTTTTCTACTTTGGTAATTTATTGGGTGAACTGATTTGTGTGCATGTTTAGTTTGGAACAGTGCAGCACGAAATTGGGGGCCGTTGTCAGAGACAAGCTCTTCAGGTAATCCATGACACGCCAAGATAGACCGCAATGCATTTATTGTTCTTTCTGTTGTTGTGTCTGTACCATGTACCACCTCAATTCACTTTGAGTGGCTATCTACCAAAACAAGACAATTATTATTCCCGTGTTCACAAAAATCCACATGAACCCTCCGAAAAGGTCTAGTAGGGCAAGACCATGCATGCAAAGGGGTTTGGGCAGGCCTACTTCTACACCTCTGACAGGTACTACATTTGCTTGCCATTGCTTCTATGTCATTGTCCAATCCTGGCCAATACATGCAACCTCTGGCTGTAGACCCCTCATTCCCACAATACCTATGTGTTCACTATGGAGTTCTTTAAGTAATCTTTGTCTTAAAGAATTGGGCACTACTATTCTGTGACCCTATTTAATACACCCTTGCTCACATGACAATTCATGTTGTCTATTGTGATAAGGTTTTAGTTCATTAGTACATGGTTTTATTTCTGACCGTCCACACAAAGTTTGTTCATATACTTGTTTTCGCACTGTGTCCTTTTGAGTTTCAGCAGCAATTTCAGCTGCTGTAACTGGAGCACAGGTCTGGCTCCCCCCCCCCCCCCCCCCCCCCGCCTTGGGGACCATGTAATACCCGTGCTACCTGCTCCATGGTCGGATAGTCGGCGACTAAAACGTCTCCCCCACCTAGTTTACCAGGTGAGGAGGGGGCTGTGGACCCCCAGCAGGACCAAAAACAAGACCTGTCAAAGGGTGGATGAGCTCCTAGCGAGCCAATGGCCATCCACACTTCAGTAGAAAGTTGTGATCACTGTTATACATAGCATTGTAGGGCACCGTGCCCAATGATGTTTTCAACAATGATGATGATGATGATCCACTGCTTCTGTGATGTAGATAGCATCTTCAGTGCCCACATCTGAATCTTCATGAGAGCAAATGCGACGATGCATCAGCGATAGCATTTTCTTTCGAGCTGCGGTACTCAATGCTGTAGTCATACTGTGACAGGAGAACTGCCCAGCGCTGCATCCTCAAGGCTGTCATTGTAAGTATTGATGAACGAGGACCAACAATAGTGAGAAGTGGCTTATGATTAGTAACCATGGTGAATTTCCTACACAACAGATACTGATGACACCACAACTAGACGCATCACAAGCTAACTTCAACTCGCAATTTGTATCGTAGTGAACAAGTAATGCATCACTGGTCAAGCTCTTACATGGACCATAAGCATCTTGCTGCTCTTTGGACCATTCCCATTTTTAATCTTTTTTCAACAACTTGTGACGAGGAGCTAGCTTTGTTGCTAACTCGGGTAAGCAGCGTGAGTAATACTGTACCATACCCAGGAAGGAGCGGAGTTGAGACACGTTCTGTGGTGTTGGTGCGTTTGCTACAGCTTCAATCTTTTCCTTCAATGGTTGTAGTCCATGTTGATCCATTATCAAATCAAGATACTACTTCAGTCTGTAAGAATGCACATTTGCTTCATTTCAACTTTATAGTGTGATCATCAAGCAATTTCCACACTTCACTGAGTATCTCCAGATTCTCCTCCTCAGTACAGTCGCAATCAGCAAGTCATCTTGATTGCTCAAACAATGTGATTGCGACAATATCCATGTAATTTATGCATATGAGCTGTACTCATTCTCGCACGTGTTCACACTCGCGCATATAAGTATGTAAATTAGTCAGTGACTTTTACCTTGGAAATAAATAGTCCCTGCTTTTGATCCCAACACGAGTGTGTGTGGAGCCATCTTTCTCCATCAAATATGTGCTAGTTTTACCTATTTCATAAGTAGACACATATCAAAACATGGTGGCAGTGGTAAAAGTGAAGATTTGTGGATCAAATGGATGTTATGATGATTAGCAAAAATGCTATGAAAAGCTTTCAGGAATCAGTGTTTCAACACTCAGCAACCTGACTAGCTGCATGCATGAGTGGAATGGTATGCAGGTCAGTAAGCACACAAAGATAAGACGCAGTGTGTAAATCAGTGCTGTGGGGGTCGAGGATTGAAACTACGTGCTGTGGGAGACTGCTTAAAGATAACATAAGCTATTAAGAGCGAGGGGATATGCTGATACTACAAAATGGAGCTGACCAGTCCATCTTTCCACGTGGCTCCACCACCCAATCTAAAGCTCAAAGAGAACCGGGTGGAATCGTGGAAAATGTTTAAACAAACGTACAAAAATTATGCAGTGATAGCAGAACTGGAAAAGAAGGAGAAACAGTATCAAAAAGCAGAAGGTAGATAAAAATGCTGGAGAAACTCAGCGGGTGAGGCAGCATCTATGGAGCGAAGGAAAAGGTGGCGAAGGAAAAGGTGATCAAAAAGCAGTGTTCCTGCATACTGTTGAACCAGAAGGATTGCGAATCTTCAATACCCTGACATCAGAAACGGTAGCAGATGAGACGGATGTGAAAGTCACCATCGACAAGATGTTTACCATCATCATAGAAGAGACAAATGAAACGTATGAAAGATTAATTTTCAATAAACAAGATCAAAAACCAACATTGAATCGTATGTTGCAGAGCTGAAGGAGCTTGCTAAGACATGCAATTTCTGTGATTGCTTGAAAGATAGCCTCATTCCAGATCTCTTGGTACAATTAAAAAAAATGCACAATACACAATAAAAATGTAACACAAACATCCACCACAGCATTCATCACTGTGGTGGAAGGTACAAAATGTGGCCAGTCCTCCTCCATTTTCTCAATTTTCTCCATTTTCCCGCATGGTCAGGACCTCAAGCCTCCGCAGTCGCCGCTGCGGGCGTCCTGATGTTCAGACAAGGCAAGTCCAGGTAAGTCCTGGATCGGTGCCTTCTCACCAGAGACCGCAGCTTCAGGTTGGTGTAGGCCGCGGGCTGGCGGCCGAAGATCTAAAGTCCCCGCCGCGCCACAGCCAATAAGCACTACAGACTGCAGGACTGGCGGTCGCAGCTCCTCTCCTGGGATCCCCGGCGAGGGACCGCGCTCCGGATGGTAAGTCACGGCCGCGTCCGCGGTAGAAGTAGGCCGCGGGCCGGTGGTCGGAGCTCTTCTCCTCCTGAGACCCCATCTCAGTGGAGGAAGCGACCAAAAGCATTTCCCCATTCCCCCCCCCCCCCCCCCCCCCCCCACACAAGACACACAAAGAGACATTAAAAACACATATTAAGACGCACACAAAAAAATAGAAAAAACTAACACGCTGCTGGCTGGGCTGCCGGCTCGCGGCGCCCCCACCAACCTCTTTGGTATTGGTATTGCAGACCAGTCAACGAGGAAGACACTTCTTCAGAATGGGAATCTGACACTGCAAGAGACTGTGGACATATGTAGATCCTTGGATGTAACAGCGACAAGAATGCAGGTCATCGGCGAAGAGCCGACAATACACAAGATGGAACGGTTCAAACCGAGGGAAAAGGTGGTTGATTTTCCTTTGCAGAGGAAGAATCAGGGACCAGTCAAGTGCAGGTTCGGTGCAAGGATGCACAAGCGCAGGAAGGAGGAATGCCCAGTGTATGGGAAGGACTGCAAAACCACTTTGCCTGCTGCTGCAAGCAGAGGAAGGAGAGTATGCAGAAACGGGGTCTGCACATGGTTGTAGTCATCTGACACACCGTCCATTTCCGATGCAGAGTCTGTGAGTTGCATTGAGGTCAACGCAGACAGAAACAATTCCTATTCAGGCCTATTCGCTGAGATGCAGGTCGGCACAGAAGCCATCAAGTTTCAGATTGACTCTGGTGCCAGTGTTAATGTGATTCCCAAGCATCTTGTACCCAACAAAGAGGACATTAGATGAGAGAAAATTGTCTTTAAGATGTACAACGGATCCAACCTGCTGGCAGAAGGTAGGGTGAAAGTCGTACTCCAGAACAGGATGAACGACAAGAAGTACCGAGTTCACTTCATAGTGGTAGAGGAAGCCTGGCTCACTCCGTTCCTGAGCAGCAAAGCTGCACAACGGATGAAACTCATCACGGTTCACTACGAGAACTTCAAGAGCCTGAATGCTGTTAACGAGGCTGGCTCAGTACTCAAGTGCTACAAAGATGTCTTTGACGACGAAAGACCGGGGAGACTGCCTGGCAAGGTCCAGTTGGTAACGCAGACAGAGGGTGTGACCCCACCACAGTGTTCTGCAAAGTCGGTACCTGTAGCCAAGAAAGAGAAGGTCAAGAATGGTCTCATGAAGCTGGTCGAGCAGGACATCTTGACTAAAGTCGAAGAACCAACTGTGTGGTGTAGCAGGTTGGTCGTTATGGAGAAAAAGGACAGCACAGAGTTGGGGTTCTGCATAAATCCTAGACCCCTCAGCAAAGTCCTCAAAAGGGAGATCCACAGACTACCAGTCATAGAGGACGTACTCCCTGAGCTGGCCAAGGCGAACATTTTCTCCAAATTCGATCTGAAGTCAGGATACCTCCACTGCGAACTAGATGATGAGAGCAGTTTCCTAACAACCATGAACACCCCTTTTGGGAGATATCGCTGGAAGAGGTTCCCATTTGGACTGAACGTAAGTGCAGAGATCTTCCAGAAGAAGCTGCAACAAGCACTAGGATTAAAGGGAGTGGAATGTGATGCAGATGACATCATCCTATTCGGGGTAGGGGACACCAGAGAAGATGCAGAAAGGAATCACAATGCAAGACGGCAAGATCTTCTTCAGCGATGCAGAGATAAAGGCATCAAGCTGAACCGGAAGAAGTCGGCAGTGAAAACTACTTGTATCACATATCTAGAACATGTAGTTACAGATCATGTCCTGAAACCGGATCCAAAGAAGACCCAGGCTATCCTAGAGATGCCCAATCCAACCAATCCAACAGAAATCCAAAGATTACAAGGCAGTGTAAACTACTTGGCAAGATTCCTGCCAATGTATTCAGACACATTCAAGCCTTTGAGGAGATTGACCCACAAGGATGCTAAGTGGGAATGGTCATCAGAACATGACACGGCATTGTCAAATATCAAGGAGCTGTTGACAACAGCACTTATCGTGGTGTACTACATACCAGATGAACAGCTGACCACTGTCCTCTGTGAGTCGAGCATTGACGCCAAGATTGAGAAGTAGGCACTAGCAATAGTGTATGCCTTTGAGCGCTTCCATCAGTACACCTAGGAAACAGAGAGTGATCATTGAAAGTGACCATAAGCCATTGGAAGTCATCGTTAAAAAGCCTCTGCATAGAGCACCAAGATTTCTTCAGGGCATGATGATGAGGATGCTACACTATGACAATGAGATCAAATGAGTAAAGGGAAAAGACATGCTCTCCCGAGCATACCTCTTGTACACCACAGGATCGACCAGATTCACTGATGTCAACGTAGTTGAGTCCTTGAGCATAGGAGAGCACAAGGTCAAATGCATCCAAGCCCATACAAGGGAAGACGAAACACTACAGATCGTTAAGAAAGTAATCCAAAATGGATGGCCAGATCACAAAGCAGAAGTCCCAGAGGCAGCACAACCGTACTTCAACATCAGAGACGAGTTGTGTGTGCAAGACGACCTAGTATTCAGAGGAGAGAGAGTTGTAATCCCTATCACTCTACGCAAAGATATGAAGGAGTCACTCCATACCTCAGATGTGCTAGAGAATGCATTTTCTGGCCCGGAATGAACCCCAATGTGAAGCAGTTCATTTCAAACTGTGAAGGCTGCAGAACGTATGAATAACAGAATCAGAAAGAAACTCTGATGCCCCATGACCTCCCAGATCGCCCATGGGAGAAAGTGGGAACCGATCTGATCAAACTGTGGGCAAACATTATTTAATTACATTTGACTATCTATCTAATCCATCAGGACAATCATTGTGAAGCTCAAGAACCACTTCGCAAGATACGGAATTCCCAGCACTGTGGTAAGCGACAACGGGACACAATTCTCATCAGAGGAATTTGCCAAATTTGCCAGGAAATGGGAATTTGACCACTACACAATTTCTCCAAGACATAGCCAAGCTAACGGTAAGGTGGAATCGGCAGTCAAGGCAGCTAAATGAGTGCTGAAGAAAACCACATCATTCCAAGACAGATGTCTACTTGGCTATAATAGAATTGTGCAACACTCCTGCGCAAGGAGTGAACAGTGGTCCTGCACAAAGACTACATGGAAGGAGAACAAGAACGACACTTCCAACTACATCAAACCTCTCAAACCATGTAGGGCTGAGATACTCACAGAAGAGAGGAAAAAGATAAAGGATTTGCAAGGAAAACAGTCATAGATCTACAACCAACATGCCAAGGATCTGCCAATCCTGGAAGAAGGTGATGTCGTAAGACTCAAGCCCGATAAACTAGGAGATAACAACTGGCAGAGAACAACAGTTCAGAATTGACTGGATGGGAGATCATACAAAGTCGAGACAGAGTCAGGCTACTAATCCGACGTAATGGAGTGGATCTGATGAAGACCGGAGAACTACGCCCACAGATAACTCCAGAGAAACCTCCAGATGCAGATAAGACTGAGAACCCTTTGCAACCTCAGCTGATACAGGAAAAACCAACACAACATGCATCACCAGAAAAAGATGCAACTTGTGAAACTCATAACACAGAGAAACCTAAACAAAACAAAGTGACACAAGAGAAGAAACTAGAAGTGATGCACAGAATGTACACACTGAAAAGAAAGACACTTCTGAAAGAAACACGATCGTAAAGGTTAGGGCAGGAAGAGTTGTCAGACAGCCGTAAAGATACGGCGAGTATGTCAAGAAGTAAGATGTTTTGTTGTGATGTACCTACATGCTTATGAGAAGAAAGCATGTGAATATTAATTTGTGTTATTGAAACAAGTCACAAGTGTGGCTATGGTTGAAACTGTGAAATAAGACTGAACAGTTGTTTTATTCAGTTAGGTTAAACCATATTACTAAACGTGTAATATTATGAAAAGTGTTTAGGTTTGCTTTGTTTTAGATCATTGGAAATGTAATCCTAAAATGTCAAAAAGGAAAGGATGTGACAATATCCATGTAATTTATGCATATGAGTTGTACACATTCTCGCACATGCTCAGACTCGTGCATATGATTATGTAAATTAGTCAGTGACCTTTAACTTGGAAATAAATCATTCCGGCTTTTGCTCCCTACACGAGTCATCTTTCTCCATCTAATATGTGCTAGTTTTACCTATATCGTAAGTAGACACATATCAAAACAGTGATGTTCCTTACAGAATCTTGTCCATTGTAGCTTGAAGGTTTTTGGTGCTGACTTCACAACCTAGGGTAGATTTGTTTAGGAATAGAGCCGTGTGTGTTTATTGTTAGGTACTGCTGGCTCTTACGATCAACATTTAGCTGAGCATATGCATGTGATAGATCTAGCTTAGAGAATATCTTGGAATCAGCAAGTTCAGCGTATAAATCTTGTGAGGTTGGTAGTGGATACTGTTTATCATCTAATTATCTGTTTATCAGCCTGGTTAATGGTTACTTAGTATTTTCCACACAATCTCACTCAGTTGTCCGCTTTTGGAACCACTACTATTGGAGTAGCCCAATTGCTGTAATCTGTTTTAACCAGTACACTGGTACTTTTCCAACTGTTCCAACTTTATGATTTCGGCTTCCACTTTACCTTTCAGCGAATATGGCACTGGTCACGGTCTACTGTAGAATGATTCCACATCGAGTCGAATCCTGATGTTTGCTTGCTCACCCTTTATGCCACTGTAGCTGTCAATGAACATAGCATGATGTTTCTGCAACAACTGATCCAGTTGCGTTTGCACTTCAACTTGAATACAGATTTCCAATCCAGTTTCAGTAAGCGGAGCCAATTTTTGCCCATCAACATTGGCCTATTGACATAACTCGCAACAACTATTGGCAACTTCAGAGTCTTGCCTTTGTGTTGTACATCGCAAGCTATCTCTCCACATGTCTCCAAGACTTCTCCAGAGTATGTTTTCAGCTGAACGTTTGTTGCTGTGACAGGCATGTTGCTAAACTTGGATTCATAGGTGTCTTGCTTATAATTGTGCAATCAGCAGCAGTATCAATACACATAGTATTGTGTTGATTGTTCATTTTGACCCTTGTCTGAAAGTCTTCCTTTCCAGACCCACTGTTCGTAGTATAGATGCCGTACAGTCCAAGTTCATTGCTCTCTGACTGTTCTTCAAGGTTGTGAATCCCACACATTTGGTTTTGTCGAGGCTTTTGATTTGCTTTGTCCTGTGATGGCGCAGCAGGACCTCAACATCACGGTCCCAGAGCTTCAGCGGCAGCACAGCAGGGACTTTTAACATCGTGGATCCCCTTGCCGGGGGTCGCTGGAGAAGCGCTCCGACCGCTGGCCTGCGGCCTACAACATTCTGGAGCCTCGGCCTGTGGAGCTTCTGACGGCAGACATAGAGTGGACCTTCCATCGTGGAGTGGGCGATCCCGCGTCAGGGATCACTGGAGAAGAGCTCCGACTTCCGGCCTGCGGCCTACAATATCTTGAAACCGCGGTCTCCGGTAAGGTGGTGGCCAATTTGGGAGCTCCGTGCCGCAGGGTGTGCTCGACCTGTCCCGACATCGGCGTGCCGACCATCCCGACCAGAGGGCTTGAGCATCGGGTCGTCCGTAGCAGCAACTACGGAGGGTCAGGGCCCGGACCTCACGGGTGAATAAGGGATGAGCAGGAGGACCATCTGAACTGTATTGCCTTCCACCCCAGTGAAGAATACTGTGGTGGATGTCTGTGTTGAATTTTACTTTGGTGTCACGTGAGTGACTACGTGAAGAGCCCGCCAGCCTGCATGTGCGTCATTATGGCATGGCGCAACGACTGGCTGGGAGGCGCGCTGCTCCTCCAGTGGTAAGTTTGAAATGGCCCTATAGGTAAGTTTCACTTATTCTGAGGTCGTATTTGTTCAGAAGTTTGCTTACAGAACGGCGAATTCCCAAACTTGATGGAAAAGACCAGGTCAAAGTCCAAACAGGCCGCGGGGAAACCGGCTACAGAGGACCGCGGGAGTGCGGTTAGCCGGCAGCGGTCAATATCACCACCCGAATCGCTGACAGTGCGGTCAGCGGCTTCCGACCTAATGCCTCTTGAACCCGCTGTGGTTCCCCAGAAAGGGGGTAAAGCCAAAAGTAAGTCGGACAGGCCTGTGGACTCGGATGAGGCAGGCCGGGAGGACTCGTCTCCTTCAGTGGATAGCATCCTCGGATGTTTATCCTGGATGGAGCATTTAATGGAAAAGATGCTCCATCATGATATGCTCCAACAAACGGAGTTATATCAGCGCCGGTCTCCTTGTAGGCTCGCAGCAGCACCTGGTTCAGGGCTGCACAATGTCTCCCTCCCGAGGAGGGGAGCGTACGGAGTCAGTATTGGGCTGACTCCGAATTCAGTGGAATGGCTGAAGAACATACCAGTATGCATGGGGGGCATGAAGCACAGGATTTGCCTGCCGTAGTTTCCAAATTTGCAATACCCTTGCAAACAGGGAAGCTGTTACAGGAGGAGCTGGCTTCAAGTATTAACTACCTCACCTCCCACCAGCTGCAGGAGCAGGTGATGCCAAATACAAGGCACCTGCGAACTGTGCTTCGTTAAGTGCACCGGCTGTGAACAACTCGATTTGGGAATATATTGGGGGGGGGGGGGGGGGGGGGGGGGGGGGGGGGGGGGGCATCAGGGCCCAAGAAGTAAAACTCCAGAAAATCCTCAAATTGCTGGCTTCGGGCATAACGGCGTTTGCCAGGTCCGTGGATGGAGGGCCATTGTTGGATGAGCAACAGGATGCCCTGGCACTGATGTGCAATGCACATTTTGAAATTAATTGCTTCAGCAAAAGTGTCATCCGATCTGCCCTAAACCCCAAATTTGCAGGGTTGTGCAGAGCCAGCAACGTACAGCCACCGAATTTCCTCTTCGGAGAAAACCTACCAAAACAGGTCAAGGACCTTAATGAAGAGGCGAAGGCTGCCGGGCTGATGAAGGCGCCGTCAACCAGCAAAACCTCTCAATTCCGGCGGCAACATCAACCAGCAGAAAACAGTTTCCTGAAGCTGGTGAAAGCTCGAAGGCCGTATATTCTGGGCAGAGGTCTTTTTTAGGCCAAGGCCAAGGCCCAGGCCGGCCTTCTTGGAAGATGCGTCATTCACACACTCCAGCACCTCTACCCCCCAAAACTCGGGGATGGAAGTAATAACCACAAAACCACTGGTAACCATGGAGGTAGGTGGGTCTGGTTCCTTCCGGAACATGGGGTGTGTGGACCATTTACAAGTTGGTGAGAGATTACACTTGTTTTTTAATGCATGGAGTTCAATAACATCAGATCCGTTTATACTGCACAGTATACAGGGGTTCCAAATTGAGTTCCTTCCCAATTGATTACCACCCACACAGCATGCACCAAACTGGACGTTCGTTCTTTCACAGCAGGAAGGTTTGGATGTGCAAGCAGAATTACAGAAGTTACATTCAAAAGGGGGTAATTGAGAGGTCGAGGCATGAACCTCACGAATTTGTCTCTAATATATTTACAAGGAAAAAGAAAGATGGAGGATGTTGTATTATCCTTGATTTGACTCATCTTAAAGCTTTTGTACAGTATAAACATTTTTAAATGGAAAGCTTCGTTACTGCCAAACAACTGATTTCCAAAGGATGCTTTATGGCATGCATCGATCTCAAAGATGCATACTATTCGGTCCTCATTCACAGGGATCACCGGAGGTATTTGAAGTTTAACTGGATGGGGTAACTGTGGCAGTTTAAAGCATTGCCTAATGGGTTAACATCAGCTCCCAGATTATTTACCAAATTATTAAAACTGGCACTTGCGCTTCTCAGAGCACAAAAATATATTGTTATAGCATACTTGGATGATATCCTAATCATAGGGAGAACTGAAATTAGCTAAATTAGCTGTTTCAGCCACTAAACTCTTGTTTGAGAGATTGGGGTTTCTCATCCACCCAGATAAATCTAAGTTGATACCAGCCACAATTATTGATTATTTAAGGTTTACTATTAACTGTTCACATGTCTGTGGCTCTGCTCTGGGGCAAGAGATTAGAATTAATAGAAGCCTATAGCAACCTTGTTGTTGAGCAACCGTCTATTCGACAAGTGGCCATGGTAATTGGCAAATTAGTGGCTGCATTTCCAGCTGCACAGTTTGGACCTTTGCGTTATCAGAATTTACAATGTGCAAAGGAGCAAGCACTCAAAGATCATGCAGGTCATTTTAACAGACCTATGCAATTACCAGCCGATGCTATTTCTGAATTACAATGGTGGACGACCAACATTCGGCATTGATCCAATACCATTTTAGTCAGCAGACCTTCAGTTATATTACAAACTGATGCTAGCGCTCAAGGTTGGGGTGCTACTAATACCATTTGTAGTTGCGGTGGCAGATGGGATGTGCATGAGTCTTCATTGCTTCAGTCACGTGGTATTAATTATTTGGAGATGTTGGGTACATTCTACGGGCTGAGGGCTTATTGTGCAAATATGCATCATCTGCATTTTCAACTTCAGATTGGCAACACCACAGTGGTGGCATATATTAATCACATGGGTGGAATCAAGTCAGTATCCTGTGATAATTTGGCTAACTTTATTTGGCATAATTTGGTATTGTAAGAAGCATTTGGATTTCAGCTACCTATCTATCAAATAGGCTCAGTACAGTGGCGGACACCAGGTCACGGAAATTTAATGACAACGCCGAATGGATGTTGGACCACAAAGTGTTCACCGACATTGTTGCTCGGTATGGAACGCCGGATATCGATTTATTCGCATCCAGGCTTAATCACAATTGCCAAAGTATGTTGCATGGGAGCCAGACCCAGGGGCAGTGGCAATGGATGCTTTCTCGCTATGCTGGGGAGGAATGTTCTTCTATGCATTCCCCCCATTTTGCCTCATCAGTCGGGTCTTGCAAAAGATCCAACAAGACTCCGCGTCAGGCATTTTGGTAGTACCTGACTGGCCTACACATCTATGGTTCCCATTGATTCTGGGAATTATATCAGAGCCTTGTATGACCATTTCCAAATGCAGTAATCTGCTGGTTCATCCCGTAACAGGGGAGAGCCACCCATTACATGACCGAATAAATTTATTGATTTGCAGACTCTGAGGAGACCTTTTCTGTGGCTCGGACTGTTGGAACGAACTTTGGACATGATCACTGCAGCTTGGAGAGATACCACTAAAAAGCAATACATTTCCTATATTAAGAAATGGGAAACATTCTGCTTGCAGTCCTACGTCACGTATGACACAACACGTGTTACAGATGTTTTGGAATTTCTGTCCAGTCTATTTTTTGATGAAAGACTGAGTTACAGTGCCATCAATTGTGCTAGGAGTAAGACACACTTTAATACAATTTAAAATTGTAAGATTAAACGAGAACTTACCAGTTCGAAGTTTGATCTTTATTTTATGAGGAGTAACGATGAGGGATTACGTGTCCTCCACTCCACACCCTCATAAAATAAATGATCATCTGGTAGTTCTAAATCTATGATGAGCCTTACTATCTTACTCCGGCTATTGTGTTCTGTGTTTTTCATTCCGCTGCTTTGAAGTATGCCGTTCCAGCGCCAGGCGGGGCTTCTTCACGTAATCCCTCATTGTTACTCCTCATAAAATAAAGATCAAACTTCGAACTGGTAAGTTCTCGTTTAATCTTACTATTTTACTTCGGAGTCACGTGAGTGACTACGTGAAGATTTTGAAGCTTCTGTGTTTTTCATGTCATAGAATTCTTCCATACGACAGTCCGGCTAGGTCAACACATACATGAGAAAACCAGACAAGTTTTAGTTCTTTCCATAAATCTTTTAATGATAAAAGAACATATAATAACCCTCTTTTATACCTGAGGCAACCATTACAAAGTGATAAAAGATATAAGTGATAACATAATTGATAATATCAATCAATAGTGAAACAAAGCAGGTGATTATAGTGAACCCAACACCGCGTGTCCAAAGTCTGTCATTGTGTGAACAGGTTTATTGTAGAACTTTGAAAAAGTTTCTTCTTTACACCACCCTGCGGGTTTCTAAAAATATGTTCGAGTGGTATGTCCTGTAACTTCGCCGCGGATGTAGCTGCTGCCCTGGTGGAGTGAGATTTTAACCCATCAGTGTCTACTCCTGCTAAAAGTAACACCTGTTTTAACCACCTTGAGATTGTTTGCACTGAAGCTTTTGTGTGTGGTTTCTTATGCGTAATCATTAATGTTTTTTCATCTCCTCGAAGAGTTTTGGTAACTTTTACATAATGATTCAAACTACACACAACGTTGGATCAATGGGATAAGCTTGAAACATTACCTTCGCTCCAGTTCTCCCTGGTCTGCTTTGTTTGATCAGATCACAAACATAGAACACAATGTTATCTGCAGTCACATGCATACAGTCTAAACGTAACATTTGTAATGTTTGCACCCTTTGAGCTGAAACCAATGCCATTAACATTACTAATTTAAATGTTAACCTTTCCAATGACAAAACTTCGATTGGAGTCCATTGCTTAAGTAAGGTAAGTACAATGCTAACATCCCAAATTTCTGTATATCTTGGTTTGGGTGGATTTTTGTTAAAGATTCCTTTCATAAATCTGGATATTAATGGATGTGATCCAATTGATTTCTGGTCAGAGATTTGTCCTAAATAAGATGATAAGGCACTACGTGCACTATTAATGGCACTGTAACTTAAGTGTTGTTCAAAATGCAACTCGGCAAGGAACTCCAATATGTTTGCAATGTTCACAGTATGATAGGATATATTTGACTGTCTGAAAAAATTTTCTTTATATGTGTCATATATTGTCTCTGAGTGCTAGCTCGCCATGATGCGACTATAATATCCATAGTTCTATCCGACAATCCAAGCTCCTGTAGTGGTCTGGTCAAAACCTGCAGATTAACAAATTCATATAAGCATGTAATGGATGAATTTCTTTGGTTACTGGTTTTATCAATAAATCACTGCTGCTAGGAATTGACATATAAGGTTCTTTAATCATGTTTAACATCAATGGGAACCATGGTTGTGTCGGCCAATTTGGAATTACCAATAATCCTGTGGCAGAATCTTGTTCTATTTTCTTCAGACATTGCTGAACCAGAGCAAATGGCAGAAAAGCATAAAAGAACATATTCCCCCAGTTTAGTGAAAAAGCATCTACTGCTACTGCGTCTGGATCTGGTTCCCAAGACACATATTTAGGCAATTGATGATTTAGTCTTGATGCAAACAGATCAATGTCTGGTAACCCATATTGAGTCACAATTTTACTGAAAATTACTGGGTTCAACATCCATTCTGTGTTATCTTTAAACATCCTTGATCTATTGTCTGCCACCGCATTGTCTTTACCTGGGATGTAATTTGCCAAAATCCAAATTTGGTGGTTAATACACCATTGCCATATCTGATTGACCAAACAATCACATGATACCGGTCTGACTCCACCCATGTGATTAATATATGCAACAGCTGTTTTATTGTCTAATTGTATCAGTACATGCAGATTCTTTTTTGTAGAACAATATGCCTTCAACCCATAAAATGCACCCAATAATTCTAAATAGTTAATACCATATGTTTGGAGAAACATTTCCTCTTGGACAGTCCATCTGCCCCCACAGCTGGTGAATTAATCTGTCGCCCCCCATCCGAGAGCACTAGCATCTGTTTGTAAAATTACTTCAGGCTGTTGTATCAGAATGTTTTTAGCAGCTTGTGGGACATTTTCAATCCACCATTGTCATTCCAATAAAGCTTCTTTTGTTAATTGCATGGGCCTATCAAAATGGCCTGCTCCCTTTTTTAGGGCTCTTATTTTGTCCCTTTGAAGGTTTTGGTAATGTAATGGACCAAATTCTACTGCAGGAAATGCTGCTACTAGTTTACCAATAACCTTTGCTACTTCTCGGATGGAGGGATAAGGTTTGTGAATGAGACCCCTACAGGTCACCAAAATATCATCAATCTTATCTGTTGGCAAAGTTACTAACATAGTAACTGAGTTAATTACAAACCCCAAACAGTTAATTGACTGTGCTGGCTGCAGCTGGGACTTAATTGGGTGAATCAAGAAACCTAACTTCTCAAATAAAGTTTTAGTTGCTGAAACTGATTTTTCAGCTGATTCCTGATTACTATTGATGATTAAAATGTCATCCAGATAAGCCATAATGATGTGCTTTTGTGCTCTTAATTGTGCTAAAGCTGGTTTCAACAGCTTTGTAAAGAGCCTGGGAGCTGAAAACCCATTTGGTAAAGCTTTGAATTGCCACAGCTGTCCCAGCCAATTAAATTTTAAATACCTTCGAAAGAACTGATGTATTGGTACTGAATAGTACGCATCCTTTAAATCAATTGTAGCCATATAACAACCTGCTGATATCAGATGTCTTGCAGTGTTAAATGTTTCCATTTTAAAATGTTTATATTCGACAAATTTATTAAGATTTGTAAGGTCCAGAATAATTCTGCAACCACCATCTTTTTTATTTCTTGGAAATATATTTGACACAAATTGATGCTCATATTCAACAGTTTTTTCAATAACACCTTTTTTAAACAATTTGTCAATTTCCACATTTATTTCTGCCTCTTCAATTGCAGAAAACATGAAACCATAAGCAGGTTTATTTTGTACCGGAGAATTAACACCTTCTTTAAATGTAATAGTAGCTCCTGAAACTGTTTGTAAAATAAACCGATCAGATGTGATGGCAAGCCATTCATCATAAAACATTTGTAATCTCGTTCCAACTGGAGATTTGTCCACAGTTTCTTTAAGCATAGAATAAATTTTTTGTACCTCTCCATATGAACGTGGTGGTCTCCTTCTCCCCGTATACGGGTGAACATTAGGCTGTGTCGGATGATAATATTTTCTTATCACACTCCTGCCTCTGTTTCCAAAATCAAATCCCCTTCTTGACGAAAAATACCTTTTTTGTCCAAAGACGAAAGGTCTCATGTGGCTAATAGATTTAGCCTCTTCATCCATTTCTCTTATTTGTTTAGGCAGGTTTTCTCCAAATAGATAACCAGGAGCTTGAACACCACTTGATCGACACAGACCTGCAAACCATGGATGAAATATGGGCCGAATCGCAATTTTCCTCATACAATTAATTTCATAGAAGGAATTGCATAATAAGCCCAAAGTATCTTTTTGAATTTTATCCATCTCCAACCCCTCCATTTGCCTTCCAAAATAAGTAATGGCAGCAGAAATCAATTTGAGGATTCTTTGAAATCTTATTTCTTGTCCTCTCATGCCTGGAGTCATAGGCGTCCATATAGACGGATTAACCGTAGGTACCTTCAATGAGGTGCAATTTTCCAGTGTTTTATATAATTCTGCTGTTTCAATCATCACAGAATCTTGAAGTTGGTGAGATACCATATAATTAATACTGGCAGCTAGGTTTTCCTCCATAGCCTCACCACTTCCTTCAGGTATAGCAAAATCTTTTGCCATCTCAGGCACATCTGACCTTCTCTTTTTTATTCATGGTGTGCACTCATAATCCACATCACCACTTGCAGGGTCTGTCTTTTGCAGCCCTGATACACTTGTAATTATATCCAATGAGACTTCCTCCGCCCTTAATCCTGGGTCCGGAGTTTCAAATTCCCAATTTGGCACATAGCCATATTCTGTATATTCAAACCCCTCAGGGTCATTTTGGAAAACTTCTGGGTATTGTGAGCCTTGTCTCATTATATTTTGGAGCACTTTCTCCATATGTTCCATTTTTAGCCATATAGCTTTATTATCCGGAGGACTTTCATTATCAGAGTCATTATCAGAAACCACGGGCCTCACGGATTTCTTTTTACATTTTCTAGGAACATTTTTCTCCGTGGTTTGTATTTCTGGAGAAAGTATAGTCTCATTAACGGGTGAATCAGCGGCCACCGGTATCGGAACCGGATCCGCACTAAACTCTTGTCCCGTATCTTTAGCTTCACCCCAGGACGATCTTTTTACCCGCGAAATTTTCCTTTGAGACTTCTCCATTTTCCGTTCCATTTATCTGGCTAAATCAGTACGCCAGCGTGACTCTGATTTTAACTTTTACTTTCTCTTTTGCTGGTTTTACCAGCGTAACGTCTTTTTTAGAACGTCCCCACTTTTCCTTACACTTACCTGCGGGTCCGTTCCGGCCGCTGCGAGGAGCTGCGCTCTGCAACTCTTGCTTCTGCCGTCAGCGTCGACGTATTGCCGTTCCAGCGCCAGGTGGGGCTTCTTCACGTAGTCACTTACGTGACTCCGAAGTAAAATTATACATAGATTATACTACTCAAAAACTAAATTAAATAAATTTTTCCCTAACGTTTCACCAATTTGTGATAAATGCCACTGTCAAGAAGCTACAATAGCGCACTCCTTCATCTTTTGTGCAAAAATTCAAAGGGATTTTGGATACATGAACTTGACTGAGGCCTGAATATTCTGAATGGATGAAGAAATAATATAATAAACCATGAATGTATCTCCAAAATGGATTATTTAGTAATATTTTAATCTCCATCAAACTTTTCTTTTCTTTCTTCTATTTTCTACTCTCTTTTAATATTCTTTAACTAGGGAAATATAAGAAAACATTATTATATATATTCTTAATATTAGTATGAATACACCTAATTAGTTGTATGATTATAGATGTCTTAAATTTGTACATTTTCAACCAAACAGAAAGATTGGGTATTATGTAGTTATATTAGGGGGGATTTGTATTTGGTAATTAGAAGAATATCTGTGATGAGAAGTGTGAGTATATTGCTTATTTTAGAAGGAAATGTATAATGGATAACATTACAATTTAACACAAACAGTATCAATTGATAATCAATATTATATAATTTTGTATATTATATAATTTTCACTGCCATATAAGAGTGTACTCGGTATATATTGTTTCTACAATAAAAAAAAATAAAAAAATAAAAATAAAAAAAAATTCAAAGGTTTTGGATTGAACTCTTTGAATTTTCACAAAAGTGTTTAAAATAAAATGACACCAAAGCCAGAATTTATTATTTTCGGAATAGATTACGGCTTAATAATAGGAAAAAAACTAATCTTAAAATTCTGGAAAAATGCTCCTATACCAACATTAAATATGTGGATTTCAACTATGTTTGAAACACTACATCTGGAAGATATGAGTCTCCGCCTGGAAGGAAAATCAGAACGCTTCTTTCAGACGTGGTCTGCATTTATAGAACTGCTACAAAGATAGGGTGCAGGAGTACCTCGGGCCTTGGTAGGGGGGGATGAAAAACTATGGAGTTTGTGGATTCCTTTTGCGAGATATATATAACAGAGTAACTGGCTTTTTGTTTTTCCTTTTCCTTTTAGGGTCTATCTCTTAACCCCCTTTCTAATTCTTTGACCAAGGGTTTCTTCTCCCTTTTGGCACACTCTTTCACTATCACAACTCTTTTCACCTATTTCACTCTCTTTCTTTCTATTCTTTTTCTTTAAAAGCCATAAACCTGTGGGGTACAATGAGTGTAACAAGATATATGTGAAGTACATTGATGTATTTACCTCTAATAAATAAAATATTAAAAAAAAAAAAAAAAATTGTGCTAGGAGTGCACTATCGTCATACTTATTGCTGGGGTCGGGACGCCACGCTGTCGGGTCTCACCCACTGATATCCCGGTTCATGAAGGGTATATTCAACACCAATCCCCCCCAGGTCAAGGTACTCGGAGATATGGGATGTGAACATTGTACTGATGCTGCTTCGGCGGTGGGCTCCAGCTACATCCTTGTCACTGGTCAAACTAACTTTTAAAGTAGTTATGCTCATGGCGCTGGTTTCAGCGCAACGAGTCCAGTCGTTGCATAAACTGCGACTGGATACAATGGTAACATCTACCATTTAAAATAACTTTCTATGTGCATGACTTAGTCAAGCAGAGCAGACCAGGGGCATCAGGTCTCAAGTTGTACTTTATAGCATACCCTGTGGACCTTCGGTTGTGTGTAGTCACACATTTACTACAATATATCAAGGTCACAAAAAGCCTCAGAGGCACTGAACTAGCAGTTTTGTTAGTCATAAAAAACTTCACAAGAGGGTATCAGTGCAGACCATCTCGAGGTGGTTAAGACATGTTTTGGCTTGTGCAGGTGTGGACACTGATATTTTAAAATCTCACTCCACCAGGGCTGCAACAACATCAGCATCGAGGGTTTTGGAGGTTCCACTGGCAGCAGGATGGTCAAATGCGAGAACTTTTCAAACATTCTATAACAAACCCATTGCCAGGCTGGAGGTGTTTGCTAATTAAATTTTAAATTCTGTCTTATAATTTACCCTGGATGTGAGGGGTCATTATTATTATTTCATATGTACCATTTTTATTTAATAAAAGCATCAGCATGCTTTAAATCCATGTCATGTCTGAATGCATTATAATTTCACTCCTCCTTGGTCAATTACCGCAGTATGTGACACATGGACTCGTTTCCACGGCATGAAATCACAGAGCCTTGAAATCTTCACATAGTCACTCACGTGACTCCGAAGTAAAATAGTAAGATTAAACGAGAACTTACCAGTTTGAAGTTTGATCTTTATTTTATGAGGAGTTACGATGAGGGATTACGTGCCCTCCGCTCCCAACCCCTTGTCATAAAGGTTAGCTGGTAGTTCTAGTTTATTGAATCTTACTATATTGAGTTCAACAACTGTTACCTGTGATTTCGCACTGCTGCTTTGAACATTGATGCGCATGCGGGCTGGCGGGCTCTTCACGTAATCCCTCATCGCAACTCCTCATAAAATAAAGATCAAACTTCAAACTGGTAAGTTCTCATTTAATCTTACTATTATATTGTGTATTGTAAACTTTTTTAATTGTAACGCTGCATGGTAAATTCATTTCACTGCACGTGGTGCATGTGACAAATACATTTGAACTTTGAACTTTGAACTTTGCTCTGCATGCTGATGCACTATGGCCTTTCTTTTGACAGTTGTAGCACGTACAGTCCTTGAACTGGCACTCATTTGCTTTGTGTTGACCATTGCATGAATAGTACATATTTGCGCTTTTCCCAAAACTTTGCTGTGAAGGCCTTTTCCCTGTCTTGTCATGCTTGTGTTTTGGAACTGCCTTTTGACTATTGAATGTGCCAGCATGTGTTGGACAAACCCCATGTGCAATTTGACATGCCATCTCAATGGGCAAAGCAGTTTTGCGTGCCAAATCAAAGGTTAGGGCTGGTGTGTTCAGTAATTTTGATTGGATTCGCTCATCCAGCATTACACATACAAATCTATCACGCAAAGCTCTATCCAGAAATGTCGCAAAATTGCAGTGTAGAGACAACTGCAATGAGATAATGTACTTGCCCACAGTCTCACCAAACTTCTGGTTTCTTGTGTGAAATTGTGTAACTTTCTGCAATCCCTATTGGCTTCGGGTTGAAGTGAGCATGAAGTTTTAAAAGAACAGTCTCAAATGAAACATTCCTTGCTTTCCCTGGGGCTAGGATGTTGGTGAGAGTTCCATAAACTTCAGAACCAATTTCAGTTAATAGAATGGCTTTCTTTCGTTCATGGATGACCTTGTTTCGTGCTCTTGCCTGCACTTGATCATCATCCTGTTTCTTCAGCTTTAATCATTTGCAATAAAAAATATTTCCATTCGCTCACATTACGAGGTAAAGGTTTCACAGTTCTTTTCGAAAGTCCCTTGTCGGCCTATGTATCCCAAGGACGCCACCTTGCCCCCTAGATACAACACAAAGATAGCCTGACAAACTCAAGACGCTTTGTACAGCAGCTGTTTTAAACTAGTCCCAAGCATAGAAGGATCTGCGGCCTATCATGTCCAGATAGCAAACCACTGTGACACAGATTTGTATTTGATGTTTAAAATGTTAAACAATACTGCACATTGCAAAACAGTCCTGCACTGTATTTAAAGGTTGAGTTTACAAACTTTATCCGATCCTTGTCCACATTGTAAGATATTGTAAAACATCGAATACCCATTCACACTGGGTCTATTATCCCGCCTTCGCATCCGACACACATGACGTAATTTACAGAGACCATCGGACTATCTTTAATCGGACTTTACTGGACATTATCTTGCACTAAACATTATTTCCTTTATCCTCTATCTGTAAACTGTGACAGCTCGATTATAATAACGTATAGTCTTTCCACTGATTGTTTAGCACACAACAAAAGCTTTTCACTGTGACGATGAACTAAACTAAACTAAACTAACTAAAACTAAACTGCAAACCTGCATGCCTTTGGGACGTGGGAGGAAACCAGAGGAATCCCACGGACGTGCAATCTCTGCACAGTCAGCACCCATAATCAGGAGCAAACCCGGGTCCCTGGCACTGTGAAGCAGAAGCTGTGATTTAGAATCCTCCACTTTCAAGATACAATAGTGCTGTATAAGATGGCTTTAAGATAGGCACATGGAAGTGCAAGAAATAGAGGGATATGGATCATGTACAGACAGATGAGATCAGTTTACGACAATAAGTTCCGGAGTAACTCAGGTCAGGCAGCAGGTCCAGTGAACATGAATAGGTGATGTTCCAGGTCAAGATCGGATCCAGAGATGCTGCCTGACCTGCTGAGTTACTCCAGCATTTAGTCATAGAGTTGTACAGCATGTAAACAGGCACTTTGGCCCAACGTACCCACACAGACTAACAAACCCCATCTATTCTAGTCCCACCTGCCTGCATTTGGCCCTTATCCTTCTAAACACCATTCCATGTAGGTGTTCAAATGCCTTTGAAATGCAGTGATAGTACTTGTGTCCTTTTGTGTATTAACCAGCATCTGCACTTCCTTATTTCTGCATTGATATCAGTTGAACTTGGCATCATGTCCGGCACAAACATTATGGGCCGAAGGGCCTGTTCCTGAGCTGTACTGTTCTATGTTCTATGTTCACTGGAAGGATAAGTGAGGCAAGTCAGTTTGGCATCCCACACTTATTTGGCTTTGGAGGATTTTATTACAGGCATGCAGAAAATATAACATTAAAATTTGACATTGGTGCTATTGAGGAACTTCTGTGGAGCTCAAACACCTAAAAGGCACCACTTCTGATGTGTATCATAAAGAAATAGTATGTAAGGATGGAAAAGCAATGCAGAGTACAGCTCTTATAGGTTGTCTGATCTTATAGAGCTGTGTAAAATCATGAGGGGAAGAGATCGGGTTGATGCACAGTCTCTTGCCCACACTAGGGGAATTGTGAACCAGAGGGCATAGGTTAAAGGTGAAGGGGGTAGGTGTATGGAATGATCTGCCAGAGGAAGTAGTTGAGGCAGGTACTAGCGCAATGTTTAAGAAGCAATTAAACAGGTACATGGATAAGACAGATTTGGAGGGATATGCAGGCAATTGGGACTAGTGTCCATGGGACACGTTGGTCGGTGTGGGCAGGTTGGGCCGAAGGCCCTGTTTCCAGACTGTACCACTCTATGACTCTATGACAGCGAATCCATTCTCCAAATTTGTATTGTGAGTCGAGGAGGATCATTGAACCTACTCAGGCACCAGAGTGTGCAGATAAAAGAAACCACAGGAAACTTTATGCATGATTTATACAGTAAAAGGCTATAAGACATCAGAGGATTCCTCTGGTATCTTGAATAACTTCATCCTTTGCATCACATAAATTTAAATTTAATTTCCCAAAGACATAGAATTATATAACCACACATGCTACATAAATAGAACGTTTCAACAAGTAATATGGAAAAAAAATCGAATCGCAGGAGCTGATGGGGGTTTGAATCCCTTTGGAAAGCTGAACAGAGTTCTCTTGCTGAAGCTAAAAACTGATCTTCTACACTGCTGGTCATTCAGCTGGTTTCTTAGCAACAAAATCTTTTCTTACTGTGCCTCTACATTTCCAGAGCCTCTTAAGTAACCTGCCCTGCAACGATTAGGTAAGATGTTATAAAAGATTTATATTGCAGCTAGAAGCGGGCAACTGAAGTAGAAATTCTTTAAACTGTCTTCAGAAAGCAATTAATATGATGCAAGAACAACTAAGTTTTGATAACTGGTTTTATTCACAAAACAGCTATTTATCTTGCAGGCCCTTACAACACACCTGACCACAACGGTGGTCAGCACTCAACTGCCGCGCGAAAACAAAACCATGCGAAAACATGCAGCCCCTCCCGAGTCACTTGACCGCGGCTTCCGAACGCCTGCTTCGATACCTGCGTGCGCCAGCAGGCGGCGCTACATGCCCCCCCCAGAATCCGCGGTACGGGAACGCACGGGTAACCGGACAGTTCGACCAGAACGCGTAGTCCGAGGTCGCGGGATGAGCGTAACAGTAGGGGCCGGCAAAACAGAACCGGAAGGACGCAACAAACACGAATGAGGGACGGGTGTAACAGAGGGGACAGGTGAAACATAACCGGGGGTAACAGGTGCAGAGGGCGGCAAAACGGCCAGTGGACGTCCTCTACGCCGCGAGTGGCCACAGTCACCGGGCTATCCTCGTCGACGTGTGCTGGCTTAAGGCGGCTCACAGAAACGAACTCCTAATTGCCACCCAAGTCCAACGTTAACGTCGAGGTACCAGTCCTCAGCACCCTGTACGGACCTTCATGCACCCGCTGTAATGGCGAGCGCTAAGCATCCCTACGAAGGAAAACATAAGCACAATCCCTTAACATAGTAGGCACCACATGCACCACAGACGATCCGTGTTGAGAAGTGGGGACCGGGACCAAACGCGCGCCCACTCGCAAAGATCAGCTAACAAAACCGGTCAGGGCCTCCTGATCCTGGGGGACGGGTAGAAAATAGCCCGGGCACCCGCAAAACCAAACCGTAAACCAGATCAACTGAGGCGGCATTGAGGTCCCCCTTTGGCGTGGTTCTGATACCTAGGAGAACCCAGGGCCTGTGAGCTGCTGGCCATCAGGATATCATCGAGGCAGATAAATATAAACGGCAAACCCTGACCGACCTGATCCATTAGCCTTAGCAGCGTTCTTCAGGCCAAAAGGCATTCTTAGCCATTCGAAAAGGCCGAAAGGGTTGATGGTGGCAGTCTTAGGGACGTTCTCCGGATGTACCGGAATTTGATTATACCTGCAAATGAGGTCGACCTTTGAAAAAAAGGTTGCACCCTCCAGATGAGCTGAGAAATCTTGGATGTTCGGGACTGGGTACCGATCTGCCGTGGTTACGGCGTTAAGATGCCTGTAATCACCGCAGGGTCTCCAACCCCTGGACGCTTTGGGTACCATGTGCAGCGGGGAAGCCCAAGGGCTGTCCAACCACCATGTCCTCCATAAGCTGGAACTCGTCTCGTGCGATGCGCAGTTCATCGGGCGGAAGGCGGCGCGCGCGGGCGTGAACCGGTGGGCCCTCGGTGGGAATGTGGTGGTCCACGCCATGACGGGGCATGTCCCCGTCGAACCGGGGCATGAGCAACCCAGGGAAATCGGCGAGCAGGGCTGCGAAAGGTTGCTGGATCTCAGTTACCGCATCGAGTTGCTGTAGGGGCGTTGACGGATTATGCGGCTTGGTAGGGCACAGGTCCGACACAGGGACCATGCGTCCGTCTCGCACATCGACTAATAAGGAGAACGCGCGCAAGAAATCGGCCCCAAGGATCGGTTGGGCGACGTCAGCAACTGTGAATTTCCACCTATACGGGTGGGAGTCGAAATTTAAGTCCAGCGTCCGCGTACCATAAGTGCGAATGTAGCTCCCATTAACAGCTGAGAGGATGGGTCCTACCTTACTGACGCGGGTATCTCGGGCGCTCGGAGGCAGGATGCTGGCTATGGCACTGGAGTCCACCAGGAAACGGTGGCCGGAATGGCGATCACTTAGAGGCATTCATTTGGGCCGATCGCGTTCGCGTCTATGGACGACTGGCCGAGGTATTTCCATGATAAGAGCAGGGTCTTCGGCATCTATGGGCTTCAGGGCTGTAGTGCTGATGGTATTAGCACCAACGGCGTCTGCTGTATACCATTGGAAGCAGGAACTCCTGTTTGAAAAGCAGACATGAGTGGTGCCCGTCCATCAGGGCTAGCATCTTTGCCATGATGGTGGATGGCCATCGATCGCCGATGCTGTCCATGTGCAATATCTACGCTGCCCTGTCTCTGCGACTGAGACCGAAGGTGTGGAGCAGGAGGGCTTTCAGCCTCGCACTTGGCAATCGTCGGCGGGTCCCTGATGTAAGGCAACAGCCTCGAGGCACAGTCCTGCGGCAAAGCTCCCACCACATGGAAATACATCCTATCATCCACAATTATGCGGTGCAGATGAAGCTGTGCCTCAACGTGGGCGATCTTCACCCGAGGTTGATCGGGCCAAAACAATGGCAATTTGAAGCCCAGTGGCCCTGCCACGTGCCGGCCAATTCTGCGGGAACGTAGTCTTCCTGCATGATCTATTTGTCTAATGATGGCTAGACAGGTCGGGGTCACCAATTTGGCGGTCGCAAGAACGACAACTAAGTTTTGATAACTGGTTTTATTCTCAAAACAGCTATTTAGCTTGCAGGTCCTTACAACACGTCTGACCACAACGTTGGTCAGCACTCAACTGCCGCGCGAAAGCGAAACCGCACAAAAACATGCAGCCCCTCCCGAGTCACGTGACCGCGGCTTCTAAACACCAGGTTTGATACCTGCATGCGCCAGCAGGCGCCGCTACAATGTCCTTGAAGGGACACGTATGTTTGGTTCTTAACTTGCAATAAATATATCAATACTAAAAACAGGAATCCATGAGGAGAGGGTTACTTTAGGATAAGTTAATCTTGGGGTAAGAAGAAGAGGGCGGCACAGTGGCACAGAGGTAGATTACTGCCTTAACGTGCCAGTAATCCTGACTACAGATGCTGTCCGTATGGAGTTTGTACTTTCTCCCTGTGACCACGTGGGTTTTCTCCGGGTGCTCCGCTTTCTGCCCACATTCAAAAGGCGTGCAGGTTTGAAGGTTATGTGGCTTCTGTAAATTGTCCCTAGTGTGTAGGATAGTACAAGCATGCGGGTGATAGGTGATCGGTGTCGACTCAGTCAACTGAAGGGCCTGTTTCCATGCTTTATCTCTGAAGCCCAAAGTCTAAAGGAATTTGCAAAATGTAACTTAAAACGAAATGTAAGTAAATAAAATTAATATTTTGCCCTTCAAAGTACATATTAAAAACGTGGGCCATTAAAGGGCATACTGTAGCTTTAAGAAGAGAGGGTGAAAATGTAAAGCGGACTAGACTAAGTGGGACCCGTTGGGTCCCGTTCTCACATGAGAGGGCTGGTCCCCCAATGCAATATTCCACCTCTCCACCAATTCCAATATTGGTGGCAAGTGGGGGGGGGGCGCTTTTTGGAGCACCAGCATGGGAGTTTTGGGCCGAAGGGACAGGTTTCCAGAGGGCTAGTATGGACATTGTGGCCCGAATGGATTCTTGGACTCACAGTTCAGTCAGTCACAGCTGGTGGACTCACAGTTCAGTCAGTCACTGCTGGTGGACTCACAGTTCAGTTAGTCACTGCTGGCGGACTCACAGTTCTCTCAGTCACAGCTGGTGGACTTGCAGTTCAGTCACTCACTGCTGGTGGGCTTGCAGTTCAGTCAGTCACGACTGGTGGGCTCGCAGTTCACGCACTCATGGCTGGTGGGCTTGCAGTTCAGTCACTCACGGCTGGTGGGCTCGCAGTTCACTCACTCGCGGCTGGTGGGCTCGCTGTTCACTCACTCACGGCTGGTGGGCTCACACACACACTACACACACCCTCCATCACACACGCGCGCACACACACAGACACTCTCCATCTCACACACACCCCCTCCATCTCTCTCTCACACACACACACACACACACACACACCCTCCATCTCACACACACACACACCCCCTCCATCTCACACACACACACACTCCATCTCTCACACATACACACGCTCCATCTCTCACACACACCCTCCATCTCTCACACACACCCTCCATCTCTCTCACACACCCTCCATCTCTCTCACACACACACACCCTCCATCTCACAGACACCCTCCATCTCACACACACACCCTCCCCTCCATTCACACACACACACACACTCCATCACACACACACCCTCCATATCTCTCACACACACCCTCCATCACACACACACACTTCATCTCTCACACACACACCCTCCCTCACACACACAACACTCTCCATCACACACTCACACCCACAGACACACGCACAGATACACACACACACACAAACAACCTCCATCACACACTCACACCCACAGACACACATGCACGCACACACACACACCCTCCATCTCACACCTTCCTTCACACACACACATCTGGGACATATGACTGAGCGCGACCTCTGGACTGAGAGGGACATCCGGAATGAGCGCAACCTCTGGACTGAGTGTGACTTCTGGAGTGAGCGCGTGTTCTGGAGTAAGCGTGACCTCTGGACTGAGCCACGGCTGGTGGGCTCACAGTTCACTCAGCACGGCGTAGACTCACAGTTCAGTCAGCACGGCGCAGACTCACAGCGCACTCAGCACAGCATAGACTCACAGTTCATTCAGCACGGCGTAGACTCACAGTTCAGTCAGCATGGCGTAGACTCACAGTGCACTCAGCACAGCATAGACTCAGTTCATTCAGCACGGCGTAGACTCACAGTTCAGTCAGCATGGCGTAGACTCACAGTTCTGGACTCAACTCTCACTCACAGCATCCTGGCTTCCAGGCTGACTGGCCTCCGGGGCTTTATTCTCCTGGCCCCTGGATGGGGTGTTTCCTTCATGGTAACGGACAGTTGAGAAAACCAATCTGCTGATCTCATGATTTTTTAAACCTACATAAGTTTTCTATTATTTTACCGATTGGAACAAAACCTGGGGTGCTTGGAGCAGAGGAGAACGGTGAGTAAGATGGCGAAAAAAATCACAGCGATATAGGGTAGCGTTTTTGTACAAATTTATTTACAACGTAGACCGGAGGTGGTCAAGATGAGAGTTTTAGTAATAGTATGGATAGATGTGCAGGACAAGTGTTTATAATAGAGTTTGGTGAGTGCCAAGAATGTGCTGCCAGGGGTAATGGTGGAGGTGGATACAATAGTGAGATTTAACAGACTTTTGGACAGGCATGTGGATATTCAGAGATTGAAGGGATATAGATTATGTGCAGGCATATGTGTTAGTCTTGGCAGCATGTTCGACATAATGTGGGTCAAAGGGCCTGTTCCTGCGTTTAGACTTTAGACTTTAGAGAAAGCGCAGAAACAAGCCCTTCGGCCCACCAAATCTTTGCCGATCAGCGATCACCCCGTACACTAGCACTGTTCTACATATTAGGGATAATAAAAAATTTCCAGAAGTCAATTAACCTACTAACCTGTAATTCTTTGGAGGCTGGGAGGAAACAGGAGCACCCGGAGAAAACCCACGTGGTCACAGGGAGAACGTGCAAACTCTGTACAGACAGCACCGTAGTCAAGATGGAACTCGGGTCTCTGGTGCTGTAAGGCAGCAACTCTACAGTTGTGCCACTTTGCCACCCTCTGTGCCAACACAACTGTGCTGTACCATTCTGTCTTCTACCGACCAGTTTTTCAAAGCACTTTGTGTTTGTGCTTGTCTGCCTGTCAAGGATAGGCCTAGTCAGCCACAGATGGAAATGCAACCACAGATGAAACAATGCCCTCTCCAAGCAGGACAACATCAAACCTACACCATCAATTAAACTAAATACTCAAAGACTGCCTCAACACCTATCTGTGGCAATGAATTACAGATTCACCAGGGCTTGTAAGTTAATAGACCTCTGTAATTTCCCCTAGTGAATAGGAGTAGAATTAGGCCATTCGGCCCATCAAGTCTACTCCGCCATTCAATCGTGGCTGATCCATCTCTCTCTCCTAACCCCATTCTCCTGCCTTCTCCCCATAACCTCTGACACCTATACTAATCAAGAATGTACGAGAAAGTGGGATAACATTGAACTGGTGTGTGAACTGGTGACCGATGGTCAGTGTGGAATCCTTAAAAAAACTAAAAACAAAGAATGGGTATGACTTTTAGGTAAATATGTAATCATGAGAGGGATATTCTCAGAATAAAGAGCAGAGCTTCACATGTGCAAAGTGAACGGAACCAAGTTCAAATTGTACTGCACTTGAACATTGGAATATTTGATTATTGTATGATTCGCAGTGTTCAGGAATTGCAAATTAAATGTTATTGTTTCTGATTTCAGAAGGTAATGTTGGGTTGAACAGAAGCACATTCTACTTTCTATTTATAACTTTACCAAAACTTGAGGCTCATAATTTTTTAATGTTTCCCAACAAAGTTCCATTTCTAATTATTCGAGTCATTTATTTCATTTTAAACTTTAGAAATAAAGCGTGGAGTTAGGCCCTTCGGCCCACTAAGTGTGCACCGACCATTGATCACCCCATACACAAGCACTGTCCTACACACTAGGGACAATTTGCAATTTTAATGAAGCCAATAAACCTACAAACTTGTACGTCAATGAAGTGTGGGAGGAAACCGGAGCATGCGGAGAAAACCCACACATCACAGGGAGAACATATAAACTCCGTACATCATCATCGTTGAAAACATCAACGGGCACAGTGCCTTACAATGCTAGGTACGACAGTCATTGCAACTTCTACTGAAGTGTGGATGGCCGTTGACTCGCTAACTCCATACAGACAGCATCCATAGTCAGGATTGAACCCGGGTCTCTGTAAGGCGGAAACACTACCACGATGCCACTGTGCTGCCCTAATTAGCACAGTGAGGTACAGCTATACTGAAAAATATTGCTAGCAACTGCATCACCGGCACCTAGACTCAGACAAGCACACAAAAACATAAATCATACATAAATTATACCTAACATTATACCTAACATTCATAATCTGGAATAGGTGCACTTGGAATGGATAGGGTGAATGCACAGTCTTTTACCCAGAGTTGTCTGAAGAAGGGTCTCGACCCAAAACATCGCCTATTCCCTCTCTCCAGAGATGCTTTCTGTCCTGCTAAGTTACTCCAGCATTTTGTGTCTACCTTGGGGAATCAAGAACCAGAGGACATATGTTTAAGGTGAGAGGGGAAATAATTAATATGAACCATTTTCACACAGAGCATGGTGGGTGTATGGAACGAGCTGCCGGAGGAGGTAATTGAGGCAGGTACTATCACAACATTTAAAAGACATTTGGGCAGGTACATAGACAGGAAAGGTTTAGAGGGATATGGGCCAAATGCACATGTAGACTGGTCTGGATGGGGCATCATGGTCAGCATGGGCAAGTTGGGCCAAAGGGCCTCTTTCCTCACTGTGTGACTTTATTACTCTATAAATAGTTATGATTATCCAATGAATAAAATATATCAACCACTGACTAAGTCATCGGTTGAGGAAAATCTTTTATTTGTCCTTTCCTGGAAAAGTAACACATTATATGCATGGTAAGTAATAATTAATCCCTGCAACAACTTATTCTTCATCGGACCCACAGACTGTGAAAAACCCAGTAACAACGTGAGCTAGAGAGGATAAATATATTTCTGAATCATTTATACATATTGTCTGCTCTTGTGGAAGCATCTGCATCCTTAAAAGGGAGATAGTGATTAAGTGCTCTCTGTACATTCCGTAGAGTCTGTAGTGCTTCATCTTTGAACATGTTTCGCTCATTTACATCCTCTCATGTTCATCATGCATATTAGAAATCCATGCCTCTGACACCAGTTAATAAATACTATGGCACAGTCATGGAAACCGGCAAGAGGCTGAGGAATTTAATGTCGCCAGAGTTCTTTCCACTTGTGTAGGAAGAGAAGTTTTGTTTGGTTTGGGCGCCGCTCTAAGAGGCCGAGTGCGTGGATCGGACACGGCCTGCAGCAACACGGAGCGGTGGAACAGCGGTGCTGGGCACAGACGACATTGCCAGGCCAGGCTGACCCCTGCAACTCCCAATCAGTGCCGCCGCCATAACAACGGGCTTTTATGGCCAAGTTAAGACTAACATTTTTTTAACAACAAGATGGTGCCGGAGATGTGGTGACTCACTTTCAATGTTTTGGATGAGAATGTACAAGGCATTATTAGTAAATTTGCAGATTATACTAAAGTGGGCGGTATCATACATAGCGAAAATGGTTATCAAAAATTACAGCAGGATTGTGATCAGTTGGGCAATTGGGCTGAGGAATGGTTAATGGAGTTTAGTGCAGATGAACCCGAGATGTTGCATTTTGGGAAGTCAAACCCAGACAGGATGTTCACAGCAAATTTCAGGGACCTGGGGAGTGTTGTAAAGCAGAGGGATCTTGGAATGCAGGCACATAGTTCATTGAAAATGGCTTCACAGGTGGATAGGATGGTCACAAAGGATTTCCGTACATATGGTTTCATCTGTCAGGATATTCACGTTTGGTCACATTCAATAGGAATGATGCTGCTAAGCCAGAAGTGTACAGATTTACGAATATGTTGCCAGGACTCGAGGGACTGAGCTATAGGGAGAGGTTGGGCCGGCTAGGACGTTATTCCTTGGAGCGCAGAAGGATGTGGAGGTGCGTAAGATTATGAAGGGAATAGATTGGGTGAACGCACAATCTTTTACCAAGAGTAGGGGAATTAAGAACCAGAGGACATAGGTTTATGGTGAGAGGGATAAATTTAATAGGAATCTGATGGAAAACTTTCCCATACAGGGGTGATGGGTATATGGAACGAGCTGCCAGTGGATGTGGTTTAGGTGTTGACTACAACAACATTTAATAGACATTTGGATAGGTACATGGAAAGAAAAAGTTTAGAGGGATATAGGCTAAACATGGACAGGTGGAACTAGCGTAGATGGGGCACCATGGTCAGGTTGGGCTGAAGGACCTGTTTCCATGCTGTAAACATGACTCTATGGTTATCTATGACTCATTGTAGTACTCTATGAACAGTCCCCTCTGTAAAAAATAATTTGATTCAGGAGTACACTTATTGTAAATAGTTCATACAGAGGCATCCAGCATTATCACTGATTCAGGGAAAATTCAGGATGAGTTTCTATTTAGCAAAGGGTTCAGATTTTGCTGACAGAGACTATTTCGTTTTGAATCTGCAATGAGTCTCACAGAAAAACAGCCGAGGCAAAAAAATAGTTTGGTTTGAAACCGCAGCTCAATATGGGGATGGCATTTTACTTGCATGTAGGTTTGAGATACAGATTGGAGATACAGCATCGAAGCAGGCCCTTCGGCCCGCTGAGTCCACATTGACCATCGAAAGATGGATCAGCCATGATTGAATGGCGGAGTAGATATGATGGGCCGAATGGCATCATTTTTGCTCCAAGAACCTATGAACATGAACTTCTATCATCTCATGGGATGGGAGTGGGTGGGAGGGAGGGAGGGATGAAGAGGAAAGGTGAGTGGGATAATGCAAGAAAGGGGGGTGTATCTCTGATTTAAGCCTGACTTACACTATATTAGGTATTGGTCTGAACTCGATATGCCATATTAATAATCGGGACAGTGCTGTATTAAATTAAATTAATACAAAATTAACCAAGGCAATGTACACAAAGTGATCCGTACTGTATGTCATCGAGATAATTTGCAGAATAGCTAAACCTGGCCCAATTCCAACCTATTTCATCAGTAATAAAGCATTGATGTTTGCGGATAATCCACCCGGGGATTCAAGCAGTTTGCAGCCAAATCAATTCCCTATTTTGCAAAAAGCATTTGCTAGTAAATGAGAAATAACGCAACAATACAATTATCCATTCCTGGACTGTGCAAATGCATGGATAGCTGTCATTAGTCTGACATGTCAGATAATTTTAATCATATTTATATTTCTGTGATGATAGTCCTCCAATATTGACATTAAAAATCTGTGAAATCTGTATTTTGAGCCAAGCATCAGAGTAAAATATTCTTGGAATTTACCACAGTCATTCTTCTAAGGCATATTCTGATGTTGCTGTTTGCAATTGAGGTTAAGATTCTACTTATCACCCACTTCACAACATTTCCTTGACCATTGTTGCTGGCTTTGATTTGTTCTTTTCATACCTTTCATTCGTTTGTTCTTTGTACCTTTTCATATCTTTAGTTTTCCTCTCATAGAGTGATACAGTGTGTAAACTTCCCCACACCGGCCAACATGTCCCAGCTAGTCCCACCTGCCTGCGCTTGGCCATATTCCTCCAAACCTATCCTATCCATGTACCTGTCTAACTGTTTCTTAAATGTTGGGATAGTCCCAGCCTCAACTACCGCCTCTGGCAGTTTGTTTCATACACCCACCACCTTTTGTGTGAAAATGTTACCCCTCACATTCCTATTAAATCTTTTCCCCTTCATCTTAAATCTATATCCCCAATTTACCTACTCTTGGCAAGAGAATATGTGCATCAAATGGTGTTATTAATTGGATCATATCTATAGCGTCCCAAGCCTCACAGAAGAAGGTGCATCTCCTTTTCCCACCCTTGCTGAATGAGACATTCATTCAGAACTGCTCCAGATAGTCAAGAGTCTGTGCTCCGATTATGCTATGTTCTGCATGGCTGCCAACAACTATCTTATTTGGACTTTAGACCTTAGAGATACAGCACGGAAACAGGCCCTTCGGCCCACCGAGTCCGCGCCGACCAATGATCACCCCTTACATTAACACTATCCTACACACTTGGGATGATTTACAATTTTACCAAAGCCAATTAAACTCCAACCTGTAGTGTGGGAGGAAACCGGAGCCCCCAGAGAAAACCCATGCAGTCATACAAAGAACATACAATATCTGTACAGACAGCACTCATGGTCAGGAGCAAACCCGGGTCTCTGCCATTGTTAGGCAGCAATTTTACCACTGTGCTGCCGTGCCACCCACATTTAGGGATGTCTTCCACCACAGTGGTGGGGAAATGGTTTGAACTGACTTAAATAGTAGCCACTTATATCATTTATACCACATGGATAAGTGTTATTCGAAGACTGTATGTACACACAGGATTAGGAATCCAGGTGTCCTGCACAAAATCAAAGGATCTAGGTTTTGGCTTATTAAACAAAGAATTGCAGATGCTGATTAATATACAAAAGGACACAAAGGACACAAAGGATTGGAGTAACTCAACAGGTCTGGCAGCATCACCGGAGGACGTGGATAGGTGATGTCTCAGGTCAGGACCCTTCTTCGGACTGGAAGGATCCTGACCTGAAACATCACCCCAATCCACGTTCTCCAGAGATGCTGCCGGACCTGCTGAGTTACTCCTTAAGTTCATGTCATAGGAGCAAAATAAAGCCATTTGGCCCAAGGAGTCTATCCCACCATTCATTCATGGCTGATCCATCTTCCCTGCTTAACCCCATTCTCCCCATAACCCTTGACTCCAGGGAGGCACGGCGGCGCAGCGATAGAGTTGCTGCCTTACAGCGCCAGAGATTAGAGTTCGATCCTGACTACGGGTGCTGTCTGTACGGAGCTTTGTACATTCTCCCCTTGACCTGCATGGGTTTTATCTGAAATCTTCTGTTTCCTCCCACACTCCAAAGACGTACAGGCTTGTAGTCTAATTGGCTTTGTATAAAAAATGTACATTGTCCCTTGTGTGCGTAGGATAGTGTTAATGTCCGAGGATCGCTGGTCAGTGCGGACTCAGTGGGCCGAAGGGCCTGTTTCCACGCTGTATCTCTAAACTAAGCTAATCTAATGGGTGAATCAGACAGTACCCTAGCTTATGGATGGATCGTTCAGAAGCCTGGTAATAGAGGGGAAGGTGTGTCACCATGCACTGACAAGTCAGCGCACGTACTCTTATTTATTCTCGTTGTGCAGTTTATATTTATCCTTTGTTTTCTGGATCATTATCATCTCTTGTTCTCTCCAGGTGTGCGGTTTTGTTCTTTATCCTTTAGTCTTCTTCCAGCAGCTTTGACACCTTTGCTTCTTGTCACAATCTGCCCTGGCCTTTGTACTCCCTGGTTTTGTTCTCTGGTGTAATTGTACGTGAAGAGGAGGAAGTGTGGAGTCAAAACAACTTGGGGAGCAAGCTGCAACATGAACTGAGGAATCAGTCGCTTTTAGTTATAGCACCATTAATTGTCCTGGTGCTGCCATTGCCCTGTGGAATGGCGAGAGATTCAGAACTCCAGAAATTGTTCATCACTGTCTGGCGAAAAAATAAAACGGGGAAGGCGGCTCGTCCATGTTGACGAGGGAGGTCAAGGATAGATTTAAAGCCATGGAAGAGGAATATGAATTGGCCTGAGGAAGCAGCAAACCAGAGGACTGGGAGGAATATAAAACTCAAAAGAGGAGGACAAAGAGGTTAATTAAGAGGGGGAAAAAAAGAGCATGAAAGAAAGCTTGCAGGGAACAAAAAAAACTGACTGTAAAGGTTTGTACAGGTATGTAAAAAGGAAAAGATTAGTGAAGACAAATATAGGTCCCTTACAATCAGAGACAGGTGAATTTATAATGAGGAACAAGGAAATAGCAGAGCAGTTAAACAAGTAAACAAGTCTGAAGAAGGGTCTCGACCCGAAACGTCGCCTATCTCCTTCGCTCCTTAGATGCTGCTGCACCCGCTGAGTTTCTCCAGCTTTTTGTGTACCCTCGATTCTCCAGCATCTGCAGTTCCTTCTTTAAAACAAGTACTTTGGTTCTGTCTTCACTAAGGAAGACACAAACAATCTCTCGGAAATACTAGGGAACTGAGGATCTAGTGGGAGGGAGGAACTGAAGGGAATCCACATTAGTCAGAAAATGGTGCTAGGTAAACTGTTGGGACTGAAGGCAGATAACTCCCCAGGGCCTGATGGTCAGCATCCCAGAGTACTCAAGGAGGTGGCCCTAGAAATCGTGGATGCATTGGTGATCATTCCCCAATGTTCTCTTGACTCTGGACTCCACTTTTTAAGAAAGGAGGGCGAGAGAAAACGGGGAATTATGGGCCAGTTAGCCTTACATCAGTAGTGGGTAAGATGCTGGAGTCGATTATTAAAGTTGTTATAACAGTGCATTTAAAAAGCTGTGACTGGATCGGTCAAAGTCAGCACGGATTTATGAAGGGGAAATCATGCTTGACTAATCTTATGGAATTTTTGAGGATGTAACAAGTAGAATGGATAGGGGAGAGCCAGTGGATGTGGTGTGTCTGGACTATCAAAAAGCCTTTGAGATGGTCCCACACAAGACAATAGACAATATATAATAGCTGCAGTAGTAGGGCATACCGCTCTTCAAGCCAGCACCGCCATTCATTGTGACCATGGCTGATCATCCACAATCAGTTCCTGCCTTCTCCCCGTATCCCCTGACTCCACTATCTTCAAGAGCTCTATCTAGCTCTCTCTTGAAAGTATCCAGAGAATTGGCCTCCACTGCCCTCCGAGGCAGAGAATCCCAGACTCACAACTCTCTGTGGGAAAAAGTGTTTCCTCATCTCCATTCTAAATGGCTTACCCCTTATTCTTAATTAGATTAGGGTGCAAAATTAGAGCACAGGGTATTGGGGGGTAGGGTTTTGACATGGATAGAGAACTAGTTGGCAGACAGGAAGCAAAGAGTAGGAATTAACGGGTCCTTTACAGAATGGCAGGCAGTGACCAGTGGGTGTCGCAAAGCTTGGTGCTGGTACCCCAGTTGTGCTGTGAGGAGGATGACGATGAGGCAGTAGGGTGACTTGGATAGGTTGGGTGAGTGGGCAGAAGCATGGCAGATGAGTATAATGTAGATAAATGTGAGGCTATCCACTTTGGTGGCAAGAACAGGAAGGCAGATTACCTGAATGGCGACAGATTAGGAGAAGGGGAGGTGCAACGAGACCTGGGTGTACATCAGTTATTGAAAGTAAGCAGGCAGTGAAGAAAGCCCATGGCATGTTGGCCTACATTGCGAGAGGATTTGAGTTTAGGAGTAAAGGGGTCCCACTGCAGTTGTACAGGGGCCCTGGTAAGACCGTACCTGGAATATTGTGTGCGGTTTTGGTCTCTTAATTTGAGGAAGGACATTATTGCTATTGAGGGAGTGCAGCGTAGGTTCACCAGGTTAATTCCTTGGATGGCGGACTGACATATGATGAAAGAATGGGTCGACTGTGCTTGTATTCGCTGGAATTTAGAAGGATAAGAGGGGATCTTATAGAAACATATTAAATTCTTAGAGGGTTGAACAGGGTAGATGCAGTAAAAATGCTCCAGATGTTGAGGGAGTCCAGAACCAGGGTTCACAGTTTGAGAATAAGGGGAGGCCATTTAGGACTGAGATGAAGAAAAACTTTTTCACCAAGGGAGCTGTGAATCTGTGGAATTCTCTGCCACAAAAGGCAATGGAGGCCATTTCACTGGATGTTTTCAAGAAAGAGTTAGATTTAGCTCTTAAGGCTAAGGGAATCGAGGGATATGGGGGAAAAGCCGGAACTGGGTACTGATTGTGGATGATCAGCCATGGTCATTTCGAATGGTGGTGCTGGCTCAAAGGACCGAATAGCCTCCTCCTACACCTATTTCCTATGTTTCTATTCAGAGGCCTGTTGTCTGAACCATTTATTGCCACTGCAAAAATAGACACTGCAAATTTTAAGACCTGGATAGGCTGCCAAACATTTCATCTCCCATTCCCATACTGACCTTTCTGCATGAAGAAGGGTCTCGACCCGAAATGTCACCCAAGAGATTGTGCACTGAATTACTCCAACTTTGTGTCTATCTGATCTTTCTGTCCTGGGCCTCCTCCACTGTCAGAGTGAAGCCGAACACAAATGGAAGGACCCGCACCTCATATTTCCCTTGCTTGCATTCCCTCTATTTCCATCCCCCTCCCCCACCGTAGTCATCCTTCTAGTTCCATGTTTGTATTTCTTCATTATCATCACCTCCTCCTCAGCCAAAATTGACTGTGGGTCACTTTGTGTCAGGACTCTACTTATATTTGCCAGAATAATGCCTGGAGTTAAGGTTATCAGCTGTAAGGACATACTTGGATTATTTTCTCTGGAACTTAGGGAATTGAGGAGAGACGTCACAGAAGTACATATTCTGAATTTTTTTAACAAAGTGAAAATGCCAAATACTGGAAGGCATAACCTTAAAGTGAGAGGGACAAAGGTTAAAGGAGATGTGTAGGCGAGTTGGGTACTCGCTGCCAGGGACACAGATATGATTATGGATTTTAAAAGACTTTTCGATAGGCACGTGGATATGCAGGGAATGGAGGAATGTGGATCATGTGCAGTCAGAAGAGATTAATTTAACTTTAGTTACATGTACCATGGTATAGTGAAAAGCATTTGTCACGTGCTATCGTGTCAGTGGGAAGACAATATGTGATTACAATCGATCTATTCTCCGTTTACAAATACATGATAAAGGGAACAACGTGTAGTGCAAGATAAAGTTCAGAAAAGTCAGATCAAAGACAGTTGAGGCAGATAGTACTCAGGACTGCTCTCTAGTTGTTGGTAGGAGGTTCAGTTGCCTGATAACAGCTGGGAAGAAGCTATCCCTGAATTTGGTGATCGTTTCACACTTCTGTACTTAGAAACATAGAAACATAGAAAATAGGTGCAGGAGGAGGCCATTCGGCCCTTCGAGCCAGCACCGTCATTCATGGTGATCATGGCTGATCGTCCCCAATCAATAACTCGCGCCTGCCTTCTCCCCATATCTCTTCTTGCCTTTTGAGATATGGGAGGTGAGGGAGAGACAAGGGTGCGACTTGTCCTTGATTATGCTAGTGGCCTTGTGAGGTGTAAAATGAGTCAATGAAGGGAGGTTGGTTTGAGTGAAGGTCTGGGCAACATCCACAATTCTCTGCAATTTCTTGCGCTCTTGGATGGAGCTGTTCCCAAACCATGCTGTGATGCATCCCGATAAAATGCTTTCTACATGGCATCATATTCAGCATGGACAATATGGGCCAAAAGGCCTGACATGTGCTGTACACTGTGTTTTATGTTCTCTGTTCTCGACTTGCAAAGAAGTAGGACGTTTACATGGATTTAAATATTTGGAAATGATCAAAATATTCAAGTTGTATAACATAATGTTCTTGAGTGTAATTTAAACTGTGCCATTATTTCAATGGAAAGAAGAATTGGAAGATATGTAAAATGGTCCATTGATCTATTATCATTTTCTTTGCACCATAACCCATTGGTAATATTAATCTCAATGTACGTAAAGATAAATGATGAGCTGTCAGCGATGAAAGTGTTTGCCATAATTTTTGTTAAAACGTCATAAAATTCTTAGCAATTCTCGAATGATAAGCCACAGGATAATTAATCTTGTAAAGAAGGAAGCACTAGACAAAGATTAAAACTTGTCAGATCATCTTGATCTGATCAGGAGTAGGCCTGGTGACTATGGAACTAATGGGCGCATTACGGTGACGCAGCGGTAGAGTTGTTGCCTTGCAACGCCGGACACCCGGGTTCGATTCCAACTACGGGTGCTGTTTGTACGGAGTTTGTATGTTCTCTCCGTGACCGCGGTATGGCCCCGTATCTCCTCTCTCCCATCAGGCAAGAGGTGCAGAAGTGTGAAAACAAAATCTTCTATTTCCCCCCACATTCCAAAGATGTACAGGTTGGAGGTTAAATGGCTTCATATACGTGTAACTTGTCCCTAATGTATGTAGGATGGTGTTAAAGTGCGGGGATTGCTGGTCGGTGTGGGCTCGGTGGGCGGAAGGGGGCCTGTTTTCACACTGTTCTATAAATCCATCTCGGAGGCACTCTACAAACTCCCTTTTTTGCGGTCCAACCTGATTTTTCGAGTCCACTTGCATATTGAAATCTCCCATAACCACAGTGTTGTTCTTCCAATTAGCATGTGGCCTCACTCTGACAATAGAGGCGGCCCAGGACAGGAGGGTCAGTATGGGGATGGGAAGGTAACTTAAATTGGTGAGTAACAGGGAGATCCAGAGTGATTGTTATGTCACCTGTCCATGTTCTCCAGAGATGCTGCCTGACTTGTTGAGTTACTCCAGCACATTGTGTCCTTTTTTTGTAAACCATCATCTGCAGTTCCTTGTTTTCTTCAAAACTGCAGAACTACTTAGCAACAAAATTACATCAGCTACATTCTAAATGTTGTCTAATTAAATGGATAAGAAAGGTTTGGTCCAAATGTGGATAAATGGGACTAGCTTAGATGGGCCATCTTAGATGGAAGGCACGAACCCACGCCTTCCATGGGCTTAGACATCCTAGTGGCACAAACAGCTGCAGACGAAACTCTACAATCGCTGGCCACTGTCATCCGCCGCGGCTGGCCAATCAAACAGCACCACCAGCCGCAAGCTATCCGCCCATTCTACCCTGTCCGCGACGAACTGGTAATTCAAGACGGCATTATAATGAAAGGACATAAGGCAGCCATCCCGACGTCTCTTCACAGCAAGTACTTCGATATTGTCCATGGAGCCATCCTGCTGCAGAAATAACCCTCCAACATGCAAAAGGTATGCTATTCTGGCCTGACATGGCTGACTACATTCTCGAGAAAGTTGCTGCCTGTCTGATTTGCAATAGCCTGACCCCGCAACAACAGAAACAGCCACTTCTCCCACACCCCACACCGGACTTACCCTGGTCCACAGTAGCAGCCGACATCTTTGAGTGGCACGGCGAACAATACCTGGTTCCAGTCGATTCCTTCTCAGGATGATTCTAAATCGACCTGCTCAGTAGCCCGACCTCAGTCATGGTCATTCAAAAACACACTTGCCACTTCTCTGTCCACGGAGCACCCCTCAAGCTACTCTCAGACAATGGAACTCAATTCTCCATTCAGCTCTTCAGGGATTTTGTGAAATGCTCGGATTTTCACCACATCACCAGCAGCCCCGAATACCCGCAGTCCAACGGCCTGGCCGAGCGTGCGGTAAGAAGTGCAAAAGAACTAATGGAACGCTCACACGGAGCCGGCTCTGATGTCTATCTCGATTTACTCAACCTACGGAACATCGTCCGCGACCCTCTCCTGGGATCTACAGCCGAGCGGCTTATGTCACGGCGAACCTGCTTCACCCTGCCTATGGCCAAGCAACTGCTAGAACCACAAGTTCGTGCACCATCAGTGATCCAATCCCAGCTCCAACAACGCCGCCACATACAAAGAAAATACAACGATAAAACCAGTTCTACGCTTCAACCGCTCAACAAGGGACAGGTTATCTGCTTACGGTCACTCCAAGGTTACGACCGCCTCGGAGTCATTCTGGGGTCAATCGCAGAGCCACGCTCTTACTTGGTCAGTATTGACAACGGCATCTATCGACGCACCTGCCAACACCTCCTCCTGGTTAATAAAACCGGCACCTCCATGTCCTTACCAGCCTGTCAGTCTTCCCTCATGCTCCGCGAATACAACTCCAGCGATTCTTCTGCCGGTGCCAGCACCATCCCTGCCTTCCCCGGCACCTCCATCTCCACCAGTGTCTTCTCCTACGTGTTCACCCGATAAGGGACTAGCTCCCTCAGAGAAGGATGAGATGCACACGAGGGGTACTACCGTACACGTGCAGGTCATGTCTGCAAGCCAAACCCGCTGATTGGAAAGTTCACCGGCCACACTTGCACTGTGCATGACCCGTCTTGTTTTACAAGCATGTACATGTAAATAATAAATGCCGCACTTTATACTGGTGTTTTACAATATGCTCCACTGACCACTCTATATATGCTTTGCTTCTTTAAGAGGAAGGATGTAGATTGACCCTTATTAATCCATGCCATTTTTAATTTCCACTACACATGGACACAGCTTTACACTAGCAAGGCGCGCGCTCTCTCTCTCTCCCCCCTCCCTCCCCCCTCTCTCTCCTCCCTCCCCCTCCCCCTTGGTCTATAGGGAATGGGGCTGAGGAGCAGGCAAGTCGATCCAATAACAGGTCATTGGACACGACTGTTTCTCCTTAGACTGTGTCCTCAGCTCAGTGAAAATCTTTGTCCAGGGTACAGATGTTTGTGCTGCTGATCACGGCTCTGGAGTTGTCCTTGTGCAAGGATTTGTCATCACAAGGCTGAGTTATTTTGAGCATCTATTAAATAAAAGCAGAAGCTCAAGCTACTAACTTGCAAAATATTTGTATTTGATGTCATCCAAGTGGAAAGGGTGTAGAGAAGATTTGCGAGGGTGTTGCCAGGACACTAGCACCTGACCTATCAGGAGAGGTTGGGCAGACTCAGAACTATTCCGTGGAGCACAGGAGGCTGAGTGGTGAGGCATAGAAAATAATGAGAGGTATAGATCGGTAAATCGAGTCTCTTGCCCAGTGCTTACTCTCTTGGCTTGTGTGGGCAAGTTTCCACACTGTTTCACACCTCCAAGCTTTGTCCTAGTCCGCTCTCTTCCAGCTGTCACCCCCACCTCTCACCACAATCAGTCTGAAGAAGAGTACCGACCACGAAACATCACCTATCCATGTTCTCCAGAATGCTACCTGACCCACTGAGTGACTCTAGCACTTTACCTTTATTTTGTTAACCATCATCTGATCTTTCTTATGTCTAACATAATTCCTACGTTGTCCTTCCATAAGATAACCAATGCAGAACGCATTCATTATTACAACAGAAAACCCATTTAAAATTCCAACCAAATATGTGAGACAAAACATTTCTCTTTTATAAATTCCTGAAAGATTATCCTATTCACTTAAACTGTTTAAAAGTTTTGAAATACACATGATCAATTTCTTGCTGAATTGTTTCCTTGAGTATGAAAAGTTGGATGAATTCCAAAAAAAGGTGAATGATAAAGATGACAATCTTCAAGTTGGAGATGAAAGCAAAGCAAAGAGTGTAGGAGTCGATTCCAGTGCACGTACATTCTCGGGTTAGGGGGATGGATTTTATTTTGGTTTTTGACAGAAGATTTAAAATGCACCCTTGGAGAATCGGAATAATTGCTATTATTAAGTATGTTAAAAACCTCGGATCGCAGGATGAATATACATCTGCTGTCAAACATTTGGAAATGTACACAGAAAGAGAAAACAAAAATCTCACTGCATATTTGCGGTCAAAGTTTGAACATAGCAAAAGGCTGCAGAATATGATTCGATTATTATTTTTGAGAGTAATAATAAATATGAAATTCTTACGTCAAGTTCTTAGTAATGTTGCTCCAAGAAAGGTTGGGATTTTTTGCATCTTGTCTCATGGTTACCACATTGCTGCCTCACAGCACCAGTAGCCCAGGGTTCAATCCTAACCTCCAAGCATCGTCAAGGGTCAAGAGTATTTCATTGTTGTACTCACTAACAATGAAACAATGTATTTCTTACTTGCAGCAGCATAACAGGCCTGTAAACATGAAACATAATAAATGTCATAAAAAATGTAATACATTAATAACTCTAATACAACTGTTCGAAAAGCCCAAAGTATTTAGATTAACCAAAGACAGTCCATGGTTCATAGGTAAGTGCTCATAGGTAAGTGCTGTGTCGTGTTCAAGAGTCTGAAGGTTGTTGGGGAGAAGGTATTCTTGAACCTGGTGGTCACGGTTTTCAGACTCCTATACCTTCTTCCTGATGGCAGAGGTGAAGTGAGAGTGTAGCCAAGGTAATGTTGGTCTTTGATGATGCTGGCTGCTTTTTGAGGCAGCATCTCACACAGATCATTTCAATGGTGTGCATCAGTGTGCATCAGTAGCACGATGGACTGGGCAGTGTTCAGCACTTTTTGTAATCACCTTTGTTTCTGGGCATTCCAGTTGCTGAACCAGGCTGTAATGCCACCAGTCAATATGCTCTCTACCGTACACCTGCAGAGGTTCAATGGTCAATGGTCAATGCTTTCTTTATTGTCATGTGTACCAGGTACAGTGAAATACATTTCAAGAGAGTATTGGTTGACATAACAAATCTCCTTAATCTTTAGTTTAGTTTGGTTTTAGTTTAGTTTATTGTCACGTGTACTGAGCTACAGTGAAAAACCTTCCTGTGTGCTAACCAGTCAGTGGCGAGATTATACCTGTCCACAGTTCACAGATACAGGATAAAGGGAATAACACATAGTGCAATATAAAGTGCAGTAAAGTCCGATTAAAGATAGTCCGAGGGTCACCAGAGGTAGATGCTAGCTCAGGAAGTAGCGACGTTGATGGGCTTCCTTTATGATTGCAACAATGTGCTGGGACCAGGACAGACCTTCAGAGATGTGCACATCCAGGGATTTGATGTTGTTGACTCTCTCCACCAGCGACCCATTGATGAAGACAGGTTGGTGGATCTTCGGATTTCCCCTTCTAAAGTTAATTAATTATTTGGTCTTGCTCTCACTGAGACCAAGGTTATTGTACTGGCATCATTCTATCAGATCAAGAAGTCTGAAGAAGGGTTTCGGCCCGAAACATTGCATATCTCCTCGCTCCATAGATGCTGCTGCACCCGCTGAGTTTCTCCAACATTGTGTACAATCAGATTTTCATAAGCTCGGATTCTTGATTATCTATTGTTCATCAAACAACGGTCCACTATTGTATGTGAGGAGTTAGCACGTTCTCCCTATGACTAATGGAGAGGGTTGGTAGGTTAATTAATCACAGTAAATTGTCCCTAATGTGTGGATGAGTGGCAGAATCTAGGTGGTGTTGATGTGCCTTGGGGAGATCAAATCTGGGTTGGTGTAGGATCAATGTAAAGGGTGCTTGGTGGTCAGCATGGATTCAATGGGGCGAAGAGCCTGTCTCCATGCAGAATGTTTCTCTGCCTTTATGACTCCTTGACCCAACTCCAGATGAAAATTCCACAGAGGTCAGATACAATGTATTTTCCTAAACCACCTTCCTTTCTTGACCCTAAACTTTACATAGACACAAACTCATAAGCTGTGATAGTAGGTGTCAAAGGTTAGGGATTTCAAGTACATCTTGTTAATGCAGGTTAACGTCGACAATAACTTGGACAGACTACCACCTTCACATCATGAAAGTGATGTTCAAACTAAAAAACAGTATTTAAATATGATATACCCCCTAAAAACTTCTTGATGTTCAACTTTATAAATGGAGTCAGACACAGCATTAAAGTGAGGGAGATAGCAAAGAGAGAGAGTAGAAAGAAAGAACTGCAGATGCTGGTTAATACACAGGAGGGCACAAAGTGTTGGATGAACTCAGCAGGTCAGGCAGCATTTCTGGAGAACATGGGTAGGTCATGGGTAGAAAGGAACTGGAGATGCTGGTTTATAGTCAAGATAGGCACAAAGTGCTGGAGTAACTGAACGGGCTAGGCAGCATCTTCAGAGAAAAAGGATGATCGACGTTTCAGGTTGGAACGTGGCTCCAATCCCCCCCCCCCTCTGGTTTCAGTCGGAAGAAGTAAGTAAGTAAGTTTATTGGCCAAGTATTTACATACAAGGAATTTGCCTTGGTGCTCCACCCACAAGTAACAACATGACATAGTGACAGTTACGAATGACTCAGAAAACACTAAACATTAATAATAATAAAACATTCATGATAAAACACCATTGATTGAGCATGTGAACCAACAAAATAGTAAGATTAAATGAGAACTTACCAGTTTGCAGTTTGATCTTTATTTTATGAGGCATTACGATGAGGGATTACGTGAAGACCCCGCCAGCACGCATGCGCGACATTCTTCAAAGCAGCGGTGTGAAATCACAGATAGTAGAGTTGACTTAAAGATAGTAAGATAAGAGAAACTAAAATACCAGTTGACCTTTATAATAGAGGGTTGGGAGCGGAGGGCATGTAATCCCTCATCGTAACTCCTCATAAAATAAATATCATACTTCAAACTGGTAAGTTCTCATTTAATCTTACTATTTTACTTCAGAGTCACGTGAGTGACTACGTGAAGATTTCAAAGCTGTGTGATTTCATGCCATGGAAACGAGTCCATGCTCACACACTGCCATAATAACCAATGGAGGAAGAATGTTAACATATTTAAGACATGAATTGGTTGCTGAAAAACATTGATGTATTTATTAACAAATAATAATAATAACCCCTAACTTCAGGGAAAATTATAATACAGAACTCAAAATAGTGTCTGCAAATGTCTCAGGCGTGGCAACGGGTTTATTATAAAACCGCTGGAAGGTTCTTTCATTAGACCATCCCGCCGTTGCAAGGATGTGGTCCATAGGAACTTCCATCATCCTTGCTGCTGATGTAGCTGCAGCCCTGGTGGAATAAGGTTTAAAAACATCAGTGTCCACCCCCGCTGCACCTAATACCACCCTAAGCCATCTTGAGATGGTCTGCACAGTTACTCTTTGATGAGGACGTTTTTGACATCAATAAAGCCATTTCCGTGCCCCTGAGACTTTTGGTGGCCTCCAGGTAATGTAGAAGGTGGGTCACTATACATAGGCGAATATCTACGGGGTAAGCCAGGAACTCCAATTTGAGGCCAGATGATCCAGGCCTGTTCTGTTTAAGTAACTCATATATGTGAAAATGTATCTTATTTTGGATGTTACCATGGCGTCCAGTCTTAGTTTGTGCAGAGACTGGACCCGCTGTGCCGTTACGAGAGCCATCAGCATCACCATTTTATATGTCAGTTTTGTTAGTGAAAGGGACGTAGCTGGAGCCCAATCTCTGAGCAGGGTTAAGACAATGCCTATATCCCAGGTCTGGGAATACCTAGGCCTGGAGGGGATTAGAGTTGAAAATACCCCTCATAAGTTTCGACACCAGAGGGTGAGATCCGACCCCATGGTGTTCTAACCCCTGTACCAGGTATGATGATAGGGCACTCCTAGCACAGTTGATGGCACTGTAGCTCAAGCCTTCATCGAAATGTAGGCTCGCCAAGAATTCCAGCACATCTGTAATGGTGGCTGTATTGTAAGTGGTGTTTGCCCTGGTACAGAATACCTCACATTTTCTGATATAGGTGAGGTACTGTTTCCTGGTGGACTCCCTGCATGATGCCGTGATGATGTTCATAGTTCGGTCCGACAGTCCAAATTCCAGGAGTGGTCTTTTCAATGTCAGTAAATACCTAGTGGTCCAACATCCATTCAGTTTTGTCATTGAATTTGCATGGCCTGGTGTCCGCCACTGTATTGAGCTTACCCGGAAGGTAAGTAGCTGATATCCAAATGTTTCTTTCTATGCATCAATGCCAGATTGTATTGACCAATTCATCACAAGATATCGACAATTCCACCCATATGATTAATGTATGCCACCACGGTGGTGTTATCAATTTGTAGGCGAACATGCAGATGGTGCATGTCTGAACAGTAAGCCCGAAGCCCCGTGGAACGCTCCCAACATCTCTAGATGATTGATACCCAGTGCCTGAAGTAAAGTTAACTCATGTGCATTCCATCTACCACCGCAACTGGAGGTGGTATTGGTTGCTCCCCAGCCATGAGTGCTGGCGTCAGTTTGTAACACAACCGAAGGGTTTGTGACTATGATGGGATTAGAGCAATGTCGAGCATTGTTAATCCACCATTGTAATTCCAATTTTGCTTTGGCTGGTAACTGCATTGGCCTGTCAAAGTGGCCAGCATGGTGTTTGAGTGCTGCAATTTTGGCTCTGTAAATTTTGGTAATGTAAGGGTCCAAATTGTGTGGCTGGGAAGGCTTCCCAATTACCCTGGCTACTTGCCGAATAGATGGTTTACTGACGCAAACAAGGCTGTTGCATGCCTCTATCAAGTCTGTTGCTTTGTCCTTTGGTAAAGTGACAGATATGTGAACAGAGTCAATTGTGAACCCCCAAATAGTCCATAGTCATAGAAGGCATTAACTTGGATTTATCTGGATGGATGATAAACCCCAACTTTTGAAATAGGAGCTTGGTGTCTGAGACAGCCAATTTGGCCAACTCCAGGGTTTTCCCCACAATTAAGTCATCCAGATATGCCATGACAATATGTTTTTGTTTCCGGAGAAACACCAAGGCTGGTTTCAATATTTTAGTAAACAGTCTGGGGGCTGATGTTAATCCATTAGGTTGTGCTTTATACTGCCAGAGCTGCCCCATCCAGATAAATTTCAGATATCTGCGGTGATCTTTCTCTATTGGTACTGAATAGTGTGCATCTTTTAAGTCGATGCAAGCCATGAAGTATCTCTTGGATACTAGTTGTTTGGCAGTAACAAAAGTTTCCATTTTGAAGTGGGTATATTGCACAAAAGTATTCAGTTGTGTCAAATCAATATTGATGGGGCATCCGCCATCATTTTTGTTTTTTGTGTGAAGATGTTTGACAGAAACTCAAGAGATTCGTGTTTGGTTTCAATTACTCCTTTTGTATGTAGTCTTAACAGTTCCGCATGACCTTCCAATTTTTCTTTTTGTGAAAGCACAAACTTTCAGCTAGGTGCATGCTGAACCAGAAGGAGGAGTTTTCAACAAATTCAATGTAGTATCCCTGAATACTTTGCAGTATGAAAGGATCAGAAGTTATAGAACTCCATGCATTCCTAAACAAGTGTAACTTTCCCCCAATATGTGAAGAAGTTACACGTGCTATGTTCCGGAAGCAACCAGACACACTTACCTCCATGGTTACCGGTGGTGCTGTGTTGGTTTCTTCCATCCTTGCTTCTTGGGAGTTGGAGGCACTGTGGTGTGGGGATGGCGCATTTTCCAAGAAGGGCGTTCTGGGCCATGGTCTAAAAAAGACCTTTGTCCTGGTTGTACGGCCTTCGAGCTTTCACCCGCTGTTGCTCTTTCGCTGTGGTAACGCGGTCTGCTGGTGGATGCGTAGGGGTGCTGCCGCCGAGGATACGAGGACGGCACTTTCATTATGCCGACGGCCTTTGCATCCTCATCGAGGTCTTTAACCTGTCCCCAAACAGTAAAGTAGGTGGCTGCGCGCTGCTGGTTTTGCACAAACCCCGCAAACTTGGGGTTTAGTGCAGGTCGGATGACACTCTTCCTAAAACAGTAAATCTCGAACTGTACATTACAGAAGAGTGACAGGGCGTCTTGTTGCTCCTCCGACAGATCCTTCCCATCCACTGACCTGGCAAATGTTGTAATTCCAGAGGCCAGTAGTTTCAGGATTTCTTGCATCTTTACTTCTTGGTTCCTGATGCCAGCACTGATGTTTCCCCAGATGGGGTAATTCACTGCAGGCACGTTGAGTGAGACACAGTTCTCCGGAGCTAAATATTTAGCAGCCGTGTTGTTCATGGCCTGTTCCTGTAGTTGGTTGGTGGTGAGGTAATTAACGCTGGCTGCCAGCTGCAGCTGCAACGGCAGTCCCTTTTGCGAAGGCATCGCGAACTTGGACACCATGCTGAGTAGCTCTTGTTCTTGCACCCCTAGCATGCTGGACGATTCTTCAGCCAAATCCCCCTGTTCAGAATCAGCCCAGATCTGACTCCTTACGCTGCCCCTCCGAGGAGGGAGAGACATTTGGCAGCCCTGTAAAAGGTGCTGCCGTGGGTGTCCTAGGAGACCCACGGTGACCAGGCTCCTGCTGGAGTAGGTCACGTTGGAGCAATTGCTCCACCAACTGCTCCATGTGGGATAAATGACCGCTGTCACTTCCCGCAGGCGGTGTGTCTTCCAGCCCAGACCCTGTCGAGTCTACGGGCTTGCCCGACTTTTGGGTGGCTTTACCGCCAGTCCGAGGTACACCTATGGGCTGTAGCTGTGCCAAGTCGGGGGCTGCAGGTTGAACGACTAGCAGCTCTGGTGAAGTCGGCGGCTGCTGACTGCCCGCATTCCCGCAGTCCTCTGCAGTCAGTCTAGTTGCAGTCTGTTTGGACTTAGTCCTTGACTTGTCCATGATGGGTGTTGCTCTGTAAGAAAAAACACACAGAGCGCCTACAAAACGACCTCAGGATAGTGAGGACCTGCAGGTCCGTTTTAAACTTACCGCTGGAGGAGCGACGCTCCTCCTGCCTGTCGCTTCGCAATGCGTTGGACGATATGCCGCGCATGTGTGCTGGCGGGGTTTTCACATAGTCACTCACGTGACTCCAAAGTAAAATACCAGATCAAAGGGAGGCTACAGATTTTTGGCTGTTGAGTAGACCAACTACTCGTGGATAAAAACCGTTTTTATGTCTGGCTGTGGCAGCTTTGACAATCCGGAGTCGCCTTCCAGAGGGAAGTGATTCAAAGAGTTTGTGGCCAGGGTGAGAGGGGTCAGAGATGATCTTGCCCGCTCGCTTCCTGGCCCTTGCAGTGTACAGTTCATCAATGGAGGGAAGGTTGCAGCCAATAACCTTCTCTGCTGATCGAACGATTCGCTGCAGCCTCCAGGTGTCGTGCTTGGTGGCTGAGCCAAACCAGACCATGATGGGGAAGATGAGAACAGACTCTACGATGGCCGTGTAGAATTGGACCATCATTGCCTGTGGCAGATTGTGCTTCCTCAGCTACCGTAGGAAGTACATCCTCTTGAAGAAGAGTTCTGACCCAAAACGTCGCCCATCCCTTTTCCCCATGGATAGGTGATGTTTTGCGTGGAGAATCTTCGTCAGGCTGGAAAAACTGTGCAAAATGCTGTCCAAGTGTAAACATCTTAATAAGGATGGAGTAATTAGAACAGTGGGCGGCACAGTGGTGCCACGGCAGAGTTGCTGCCTTATAGCGCCAGAGACCTGATCCTAACTATGGGTGCTCTCTGTACTGAGTTTGTACATTCTCCCAGTGACCACATGGATTTTCTCCGGGTGTTCCGGTTCCCTCCCACATTCAAAAGATGTGCACGTTTGTAGGTTAATTGGTTTCTGTAAATTGTCCCTGGTGTAGGATATAATTAGCATACACGAGATTGCTGGTTGGCATGGACTCAATGTGCTGAAGGCCCTGCTACAACACTATATCTCTAAACTAAACTAACCACAGATATAAGCAAAGGGACAGTCATCATGCATTTAATGGACCAAAATGCTTCCTCCCATAATGCAACCATATTGTGAGTTTGTAAATATTTTAAGTTTTTCTTTCCATGTATTTTTAACAAGAGGAAAATACAAAGTTTGTATGTAAAGCACCCAAAATTAATTCCTTTTATTTCCAACCAAATCACACACAGTATTATTTCAATGCAGGTATTAGAACATAAAACAGTACAGCACAGGAACAGGCCCTTCGGCCCACAATGCCTGTGCTGAACATGATGCCAAGACAAACTTAACTTCCTGCAAATGTTCCATATAATCCATTCCCCACATCAAGTCAAGTCAGGTTTATGCGTCACATAAGCATACGGGACGTGCAGTGAAATGAAAAGTGGCAATGCTTGCGGATTGTGCAAGAAGACTACAAAACAGAATGGAATTACATATTTGTGGGAAAGAAAAAAAGAAACAGCAATTTAAAAAGACACCACACAACAGTAAATTGGCACAGTGAAGCTAGTCCCTGGTGAGATATGAGTTTACAGTCCTAATGGCGTCTGGGAAGAAACTCCTTCTCAACCTCTCCATTCTCACAGCATGGCAAAGGAGGTGTTTGCCTGACCGTAGCAGCTGGAACAGTCTGTTGCTGGGATGGAAGAGACCCCCCCATAATCTTGTTGTCTCTTGATTTGCACCTTCTGATGTATAGTTCTTGCAGGGGGGTGCGAGTGTAGTTCCCATAGTGCGTTCGGCCAAACACACTACTCTCTGCAGAGCCTTCTTGTCATGGGCAGAGCAGTTCCCAAACCAAATCGTGATCTTTCCAGACATGATGCTTTCGACAGCCGCTGAGTAGAAGCACTGGAGGATCCTCAGAGACACTCTGAATTTCCTCAATTGCCTGAGGTGGTAAAGGCGCTGCCTTGCATTACTCACCAGTGCGGCAGCAGTGATGTCCATGTCAGATCTTCTGAGATGTGCATATCTATATGCTTATCCACAAGCTTCGTATGCCCCTGTCCCACTTAGGAAACCTGAACAGAAACATCTGGAGACTTTGCGCCCCACCCAAAGTTTCCGTGCGGTTCCCGGTGGTTCTAGGAGGTTTTTGTCAGTCTCCCTAATGGTCGAAAGTGGTTTCCATTTTAAAAATCGGTAATTTTTCAGTCGAAGCCGGTTGCGATGCTAGTTGAAGGTGGTTGCCGGAGGAAAAAAAACCTCCGGGAACCGCACGGAAACCTTGAGTGGGGCACAAAGTCTCCAGAGGTTTCCCTTCAGGTTTCCTAAGTGGAACGGGGTATTAAACACCACCGTCGTATCTGCCTCAACCACAACCCCTCCAGTGCATTGCAGGCACTCAACACCCTCTGTGTAAATAAGGTGCCCCACACATCTCCTTTAAACTTTACCCCTCTCAACTTAAAGCTATGACCTTTAGTATTTGATTTTTCCATACTGGGAAAAAAGTCCTGACTGTCTATCATATCTATGTCTCTCATGGTTTCTTATACTTCTACTAGGTTTCCCCTCAACCTCCAATGTTCCAGAGAAAACTATACAAACTCTCCCTGTACCTAATACCTAATCCAGGCATTGTTCTGGTAAACATCCTCTGCCCTCTTTCCAAAGCCTCCACATCCTTCTTGCACCTCGGCAACCAGAATATTCCAAAGAGCAATACTCCAAACGCAGCCTAACCAAAGTCCTATAAAACAGCATTCTGACTTCTTGAGTCTTATACTCAATGTCTCAACCAATGAAGACAAGCATACCTATTTTTTTTAACCACTCTAAATTGTAGGTGGCACTGCTGTAAAGTTGCTGCCTTACGGCGCCAGAGACCCAGGTTCGATTCTGACTGCGGGTGCTGTCTGTACGGAGTTTATACATTCTCCCTGTGACCATGTGGATTTTCTCCGGGTACTCAGGTTTACTCCCACACCTCAAAGACATACAGGTTTGTAGATCAATTGGCTTTGGTAAGTTGGAAAATTGTCACGTGTATAGGATAGCCCAGTTGGTCTTATTTTCCATGTCCTATTTGCATTATTATTTAATATTCAAAAGCAAACACAATCAAGGACCACTCACACCGGTCACTCCCTCTTGTCTGCTCTCCCATCAGGCAAGAGGCACAGAAGTGTGAAAACGCACCCGTCCAGATTCAGTGACAGTTTCTTCCCAGCTGTTATCAGGCAACTGGACCATCCCATCAACAACAGTCCTGGGCTACTATTTACCCCACTGGAGACCCTTGGACTACCTCTAATCAGACCTAATAAACCTCATCTTGCACTAAACGCTATTCCTTATACACTGGGGACTGCTCAATTGTAATCATGTAAAATCTTTCCACTGACTGGTAGGCTTGCATAAAAGGTTTACACTGTACCTCAGTACACGTGACAGTAAACTAAACTAAACATTTTGTAAATAATCATCTGTAAGGTTTATGAATTACAATCATTTATGGAACTAAAACAATAGATTTTGGCTTTGAATGCAAGGGAAGAGTAAACATGTATTTTAGAAGGTAAAAAGCAACTGAACATTTGAGGCATTTTGAAAAACTGTGGGGTGCATTTAATCCTTGGGGGAACTACAGAATGGCTGGTGTATCATGTGCTCACATTACACTGCATTCAATTTACTTTTTCATCAAATAAGCTGTTCTGTAATGCTGATTTCTGATTTGAACACCAATTGCACTAATGCTAAAGGCTAACTTCACTGCATTATCTTACAAGTCATCTCCCACTACACAATTCTTTTCTGCAAAAAGGAATGTCACTGTGCAGCTGCACATGGAACCTTTCAAAGTCTGCAGAATTCAAATGGAATGAACATGCTTCGTCAATAGCAGGCAAAACAGAGCCAAAATACCACTAGATGACTAAAACTGAGGGATGAAATTAAGTCAACAGGTTTGGTGTGAGAGCAGACACATAATGACTATTTATAAGTTTATACGTTCGTAAAGGGCCTGTCCCACTTTCACAACATAATTCACAACCTTTTTTAGTCGTGGACATTTTTCATTAGGCTAGAAAAACGCCCTGACCTACTTGATGCCACGAGTTCCTACGACTAGCATCACGACCTGCCTACAACCTACCTACGGCCTCGTGACGACCATGCTGCGAGTACGAGTCAAGGGCAAACTCGGCAGAGGTCGTAAATTAGGTCATGAAAGTGGGACAGGCCCTCAAGTCATACAAGCAGAATTCAGTGCATTGAGTTGACCGCCATTCAATAATAGATAATCTATCTTTCCCTCTCGACCCCTTCCTAATCAAGAACTTGTCACTCTCCGCTTTAAAAAACACCTAATGGCTTGGCCTCCACAGGCATCTCTGGCAATTAATTGCATAGATTCACAATTTTCTGGCTAAACAAATTCCTCCACATCTCCTTTTCGTAAAGCCAACAAAATGATTTCATAATTTCAACAAAATCATTTATTGGGTAGTGGGCAACCCGATGGTATGAACACTGAATTGACAACATTAGGTAACCACGAGCAACCCCTCTCCTCTCAATTCTCCCTCCCCCCCCCCCCCCCATGCACTAGCATCTATTTCTCCCCCTACATTCTCCTCTCTGGCTTCATAATTTGTACCCCTTCAATCCTTCTGTTCCATATCTTTTGTTTTAATCTGTGGGCCTATCACCCAATTATAGATGCCTTAGTAGTTTAGTTTAGTTTAGAGATACAGTGTGGAAACAGGCCCTTCAGGCCACTGAGTCCGTGCCAATCAACAATAACCCTGTACCATAGTTCCATCCTACACACTAGGGATAATTTACGGAAGATAATTATCCTACAAATCTGCCAGTCTTTGGAATGTAGACACAAAATACTGCTGTAACTCAGCAGAACAGGCAGCACCTCTGGATAGAAGGAATTGGAGATGTTTTGGGTCGAGATCCTTCTTCAGACTGAGTCAAGGGAGAGGGAGACACAGATCAGGAAGTGTAAGGTGTGAAAACGAGACGTCAAGGGATGCAGAACAAATGTAGAATAGGACATTGTTAACTAGAAGGTGACAACGAAGCATGAAGAGATAACACTTCGTCGGGGAGTCAGGGGTCTTTGGAATGTGCCACCCTATGTTGAAAATTAATTACATTCTTAATGCTACTTGCGTGAAATGATGTTCAAACTGCTGTGCTGCAGAATATGTTATTGAACATTGCTTTATGCTTGACTTTAGAGATAGAGCGGAAACAGGCCATTGGGCTAGTTCTATCCTATACACTAGAGACAATTTACAAAGCCAATTAACCTACAAACCTGCACATTTTTGGAATGTGGGAGGAAACCGGAGCAGCCGGAGAAAACCCATGTGGTCACAGGGAGAACGTACAAAATCCATGTAGTCAGGATCAAACCCGCTTCTCTGGCACTGTTATGGCAGCAACTCTACCACCGCGCCACCATGTTGCCCCACAGTGAATAGTTCCAACTACAACGGATTCATTGTTACCCTGAAGAAATCTTGCTAGTTTGATGAATTACTCAAACAGTTGCTGAGAAATCTTAAAATGCTGGTGTTTGTGGTCCGCTATTGCAAAGCTTAGAACATTCTACGTGTATCACTTAGCATGAATGTTACCATGGTAACAATGCTAATAGGTACCATAAGCATACAAGCAGCAAACTGGATGTAGTTAGTCATGGTTGCTACACATGAAGTGAGATAATTTTACTCTTTTATTGGTTTTGGAATAATGCCTCATATCCGTCTGCCATATTAAAAAGATGCATCAAGCATATTGTAAGTTTAACATTGGGGGGAAATATTTAATAGGAAGCTGAGGGGGAACGTTTTTTACACAAAGGTGGTAGGTATGTGGAACGAGCGGTCAGAGGAGGTAGTTAAGGCAGGTTGAACAGGTACATTGTAGGATAGGTTGAGAGGGATTTGGGCCAAATGCAAGCCAGTGAGACTAGTATAGATGGGGCTTGTTGGTTGGCATGGGCAAGTTGGGCTAAAGGGCCTCTCTCCACACTTAATGACTATAACATATATTGGAATGCAACATGACAAAAAAGACATAGCGGTAATTAATTAATGTAGTATAAAATGGCAGGAATGTGTTAAATACCAAATGAGCTTGCATAGTTCCTTTCATCCGGTAATCATGTCCCACATGCAAAGAAAATGTCAAAAATAGATACAAAGTCCTGGAGTAACTCAGCCGCTCAGGCAGCATCTCTGGAGAATATAGATAGGTGGCGTTTCAGATCAGGTATTCCTTGGGTATTCAAAACAAAGAATCTCACTGTGACATGTCACTGTGATAATAACATTTAAAATATCATTCAAAGCACCATACCTTTAAAATCTAAGGATGAGCCCTGCAGTTGACTTGGCAGTGGCCTTCTGTCAGTTAGAGTGGTGGTTTCCCAGCATTAAGACACTGCTTCACGGCTTAAGACAGTGGTTTCTCACTATGATTCGGGCACTGTTATTCTTTCCTCTTTAAGGCCTGACAGGGGGGGTCCGTTAATCCCTGGCATCACCAAACAAGACAAACATGGACAGGGCAAAGAAAACTCCGGAAAAGGGTGTCAGGAGCGGGATGACTATTTGGGTCTGAGTTTGTCACCATTCAAATAGACCAGTGCATCAATATTCAAGAACAACCCTGGAACTGTGACCTCTATTAATTAAATGTTACATGCAGGAACATACTAATTAAATTGGCACCCAATTCTTACCATTAGCAATGTAAAAGTGTCAGAACTGAACGAGGAGGACACAAATGCAGGCTCAGAAATAGGGCAGATCCGTATTCAGAGTTTAATCGGTCCAAGTCAGTACACTGGTAAGCAAACACTGAAGCAACAGTAATCTAGGAGCAGGCAAAAACAGTGGTAAAAAAAAAACAAAGTCACAATATTTCTAGAGCTGGAACGCAGTGATACCAGGTAGCATACACAACAAACTGGCAAAGAAACCTAAAACACAAAGGGCTTAAATACAGACTTAACAGGGGATAACGAGACACAGGTGAAACACATCAGGGCGGGGTCAACAATCACATGAGGGTAAACGACCTTACAGGAAATGGCACCTGAAACAAGAGGAGATGTGAGGCACCAAAATAAACAAGAATGCAAACTCAAATACTTAAAACCAATAAGGAACAGAAACTAGATTAAACGCGAGACCTGACAAAAAGTCTGACTATGAGCTACCTCAGCACCTAAAATATTTATAAATAATCCTGGATTTTGCTGATTGTTGTTCATCCACCTCAAGTTTGTGCATTCAAGGTTGGTTGAACACCAGGACTAAGATTGGTAGCATTGCATTGCAATGCTGAGCTGGGAAAATAAGTAAATTGACAAATGTAAATTATTGATCCTTATGTACAAAACAAATACAGTTCCTTACAACATTCCTTTCAATTTGGGGCAGCAAAGTGGTGCAGTGGTAGAGTTGCTGTCTTTTACTACGCCAGAGACCCGGGTTCAATCCTGCCTACGGGTGCTGTCTGTTCAGAGTTTGTATGTTCTCCTTGTGACCTGCGTGGGTTTTCTCCGGGAGCTCTGGGTTCCTCCCACATTCAAAAGACGTACAGGTTTGCCGGTTTACTGGCACCCCCCCCCCCACCTTGACAACAAGAAGCACGTTTTATTTATTATTGTCTGGTTGTCTGCGTAATGCACACAACAAGCTCCCATGCACAAAACACTAGATAATCTGTAAACTGTGTTAACCAAAGATGGTCACTAAAAGCTGGAGTAACTCAGCGGAACAGGCAGGGAACAAGGAATGGGTGCCTTTTTGGGTCAAGACCCTTCTTCAGACCTGAAGATTGAGTCTGAAGGCTCTCGACCCGTAACACCACTAATTCCTTCTCTCCAGAGATGCTGCCTGTCCCACTGAGTCACTCCAGTATTTTATGTCTATCTTTGGTGTGGCAGTTGTCTCATTTCATCGGCTTCATGTATTGCGCGCATGGAAGAGACGCTAGACGTTTCCATGCCGCTTGCATCTATTCATCCAAGTGTGATCTTAATGAAATCTCACATCTTTGCGAGGGAGGAATGAAATGGATGTAACCACCGGCGAAAGCAAAGGTATAGTTAGGACAGGGAAATAATCCCACCACTTAATTAACCAGGTTCCTGAATGTAGGAACTATTTATACATGTAACATTTTTGTTTTTAAATCAGTAACTCATTTTTGAGTTTTAAAGCCGTGTGGGAAGGGCTTGCGGCAGCTGGTTTCATAGTGCCTTCATTGTTGGTAGGTGCTGATCTTTCACACGGACCGCTGTCTGTTCCAGTTCTCCCAACTTCCATAGCCGCTCTGCATTAGTGGAGTCAGACGTGAATCTGTTCTATGATCTTTGGCAGTGACTCGTCCGTGCTCTTCATCGGCCAGTGATATGATGGACGCGGGGGTCTGGACCAATCCCTGACAAGCTCCCCCCCTCTCCGGCGACGTCATGTCCGTTATTTGACTTTTCGGCAGAGCGGCCATTCGGTGAGTTGGCTTGGAGGCGACGCACCCTTTTGGTGAGTCGGCGTTTCGACAGAACGGCCTTTCGGTGAGTTTGCTTTTAGGCGTCCCACCCTTTCGGTGAGTTTGCTTTTAGGCGTCCCACCCTTTTGGTGAGTTTGCTTTTAGGCGTCCCACCCTTTTGGTTAGTTGGCGTTTCGGCTTCATTCGCTTTCGGTTATTTGCAGTTTCGGCTACTTTTCCATTCGGTTATTTGGCTTCCATTTCTTTGCTTCATCTTCTCGTTCTTCGATGCCACGTCTGCACACGATCTATGGCAATGGATTCCACAGATTCACCACCCACTGACATAAGAAATTCCTCTTCATCTCCTTTTATTCTGAGATTACGCCCTCTGGTCTTCGACTTTCCCACGAGTGGAAACATCCTCTCCACTTACACTCTATCCAGGCCTTTCACTATTCCATGAGTTTCAATGGGGTTCCCCCTCATCCTTCTAAACTCCATTGAGTACAGGCCAAGTGCTGACAAAGGCTCATTGTACATTAATCCAATCATCTACGGGATCATTCTCATTTCCTCAAAACAAAATTCATAGGTTCCTGTCTTTCTTTGTAAACCAGCATATGCATTCCCTCGTGTCTACTTATTGTTTGTTCACACTTTGTGATAAACTTCATCAACGTAAACTTTCAAGCTATGCACTTCGACAGAAACAGTGCAGCTTTTTGGGAGCTTTAACTCAAATATTGCTATTTCAGGTGTATTAGCATGCTTTATTTGCACCTATCCTATTTTAACAAAGTAATTAATTAAGTGCGATAACATAGGATGCTTTCTGTGAAATTGTGACAAGATGACTTTTCACTGCAGTGTTTGTTGAATCATAAGATATGTTGTACAAAGAATCAAATAGTTTATCCTCCTCCTGTTCAAGGTCAAGGCTGTGGTCACTTTTGCATGCTAAGCTTTTGTGACGAGAGAGAGGGACAGAGAGACAGACAGACAGAGAGACAGAGAGAAAGAGGCTGAGGGATGTATTTATGTAGGGCAATAATCTTACTGATCTCTATGTGAATAAAGAACATGACTGTATCGGTACACGTGATCATAAAGAACCATTGTACCATTGGGCTCCTGTACCTTCTGTACCACACTCATTTTGCTCCTATAATCGGGAAGAAGGTACAAGAGCCTAAAAACCGTGATCTCCTTATTGAAGGACAGCTTCTGAAACTCAGCAACTGTGATCTTCTGTGTACTCTAACTTTAGTTGCATTATGGTTGTGCACTATTATGGTAACTTAATGTTCCAGTTATTAATTTGTTGTATTTTTGTAAATTGTCCCTAGTGTGTAGGATAATGCTAGTAGTGTACAGGTGATTGATGGTCGTTGCAGACTCATTGGGCCAAAGGGCCTGTTTCCACTCTATATTGCTAAAGTCTAAAATCTAAACTAACTAATGAGTACTGTGGTTACAAAGCTGTTGTGCTGCTGCAAGTAAGAATGTCATTGTTCTGTTTCAGGACATCAGTCTCATTAGGATCATTACCAATTCCTCCTTTTAGACCTATTATCATTACCTCTACCTTATTACCACTACATCAATCCCTCCACATTCAATAAAGAACCCAAAAGTACCCAACAATGGAAAGTACATGCTCTGTGTTCTTGCTCTATTTTCCCCTGTCTGTGGATTATTTCATTTTGTTCAGAGATACTGTACAGTGTGGAAACGGGCCCTTCGCCTGAACACTAGTTCTATCCTACACTATTGTAATAGGGACAATTTACCTACAGACCTGCACGTCTTTGGAATGTGGAAGGAACCTGAAGTATCGGGATAAAACCCACATGGTCGCAGGGAGAATGTGCAAACTCCGTACAGATAGCACCCATAGTCAGGATCGAACCAGGGTCCTGGCGCTGTAAGGCAGCAACTGTGCCGCACTCAAATTCTGAAAACTAGCCAGTCTGTAGGCTTTACACCCGCGCATGATAGCAATCAGCACCGCTCCCTAATTATCAAAGATGAGTCAAGAAATTTTTAGACACCTTCCCGTTACTTTTCAATGTTTATAATATGGTGCTTCATCTAATATGTGTGGGGTATTGATCAAACTTCCTACAAATAAGAACAGAACATGTTTTTAAATAAACAATTGGGAACTGTGAACTGAAATGTCAGCACTTTAATTACAATGCATTTCTAGCCCAGGCAACTGTTTATTCAAAGTGCCAAGCGTAGAGTTGCAGCCAGATATTTGAAGCCAATTAATATAAACTGATAGCACCACAGTGATATGAGAGAAAAATAATAAATAACCTGTCGTCCTTCACTTGATGAGGGATGTTTCATTCTTAATGTGAGTCTCAAGACTAGTTTGAGTTGGTAATCTTCAATAGCCTGATGGTTTCATCTTTAGTGTGAGTCTCAAGTCCCACATTAAAGATGAAACCATCAGGCTATTGAAGACTACCAACTCAAACTACAAACACCGAAATATGAACCACAAACTACTTCCAAACTGCAAACTGTCTTGGTTGTGCTAGGGACTTGTTTTGATTTGCACTATAATGGGTTTTTGTTTGTTTGTTTAGAATGTAACTCCCCAGACACTTCCTCTTCTCTCTCCCATCGGGCAGAAGGTACAGAAATGTGAAAATGCACACCATCAGATTCAGGGATTGTTTCTTCCCAGCTGTTATCAGGCAACTGAACCATCCTATCACCAACTAGGGAATGGTCCTGTGCGACCATCTACCTCATTGGAGACCCTCTGACTAATTTTTATCGGACTTTACTGGCTTGCAACAAAGAGCTTTTTCACTATACCTCGGGACATGTGACAAAACTAAACCGAACTGAACTAACTATTGAGTGCTGTGTTTACAGACCAGTTATGCTGCTGCAAGTAAGAATTTCATGCTTCCTTCACAGTACATATGACAATTAAATACTCTTGACTCTCAAAGAGTCCTGATTATTAGCAAGATAATTTAGTGCAGATAAGTTAATTTTTCCCTGAATGTACCAATAATTTTCCATTTGCCGTCAATCATTCCTGTTCGGTTCTGAGAGCTGACAAGAGTCATTGAGTCATAGTCATTAAATCGTCTTGCAGTTGTTCTCAGTAGGAACCCTCACAGCAGCACTTGGAACCCTGACTGGTTCAACACTTTATGAAATGTAGGCTTAGACCTTATTTCATCAAATCAATTTATTTAAGAAAAGGCATGGTAGCTAAAGAGTATTCCAACATAGTAAGCATCTACTTTTTGATTATCTAAATTGTCAAAACAAAGAGGTTGCTCAGATGTGAACTCACAATACCCATTGATTCTTGAAACCCAGTCACTGCATTCTGAACAGCACGCCACTGAGCTATTGATCGATGTCTATTTTTTGCTGGCTTCAGTCTGATTCCAATATGAGTCTACAAATGGGCACCACAGGCACTAGAACTGTCAATTAAAGGGACGACAAAGAATTATTGATCCCGTCTTGCACAGAGGCTACAGTCATGGCTTTACCTCATGTGCAATTGTCGATCACCACCACGCGTGAATATCAATTATCTCAGATATCTTTCGTTGTGAATGCTTGATTAGAGTCCTAGAGTCATACAGCATACAAACAGGCTCTTCGGCCCAAATTGCGCACGTAGACCAACATGTCACATATACTTTAGTCCCACCTGCCTGCTTTTGGCTCATATCCCTCTAATTCAACCCCATCCATGTACCTGTCTAAATGTTTATCTGATAGAACACACTACAGCACAAGAACAGGCCTTTTGGCCCACAATGTCTGTGCTGAACATATCAATAAAACCATCTCTTATCTACCTGCACATGATCCATCCCTCCATTCTCTATCCATGTGCCTATCCAAACCCTTTCAAATGGCACTATCATGTCTGCCTCAACCAGCACCCCTGGCAGATTGTCCAGGCACTCACCACCCTCCATGTAAAATAAATTGCTCATCTCCATTATATCATAGCACGCCTTCATTAAACTTTGTCCAACTCACCTAAAAACTATAGTATTTAGTGTTCGATATTTCCATCCTGGGAAAAAAGTTCTGACTGTCTATCCTATCATAATTTTATCTACTTCTATCTGATCACATCTCAACCTCCGGTGCTCCAGAGAAAACAATCCATATCTGTCCAACTTATCTAACTTCAAGTAGCCCCTGCTTTCCCTCTCTCTCAATCCCGTCCCCCTTCCCAGGTCTCCGACCAGTCTTACAGTCTCTGACTCCATTTTATCTCCGTACCACCCACTCCCCTGACAATAGTCTGAAGAAGGGTCTCGACCCGAAACGTCACCCATTCCTTCTCTCCAGGAATGCTACCTGTCCTGCTGAGTTACTCCAACATTTTGTGTCTAGATTCGATTTAAACCAGCATCTGCAGTTCATTCCGACACCATATCTGTCCAACCTTTCCTTGTAGCTCAAAAGAACACAAAGCGCTGGAAAAACTCTGCGAGTCAGGCAGAATCTCTGGAAAACATGGATAGTTGACATTTTGGTTAAGGTCCCTTGTTCAGACTCATAAACTCTCCTTATATCTTATAGCCTCTAATCCAGGCATCATTCTGGCACATCTCCTCTGCACTCTTTCCAAAGGCTCCACATTCTTCCTGTAATGGGATGACCAGAACTGCACGCAATGCCCCAAATGCAACCTAACCAAAGTCATCTGTGCAGAATGTCAAGGTCAGTCATGACAATATTAGTCTGATAGCAGGAGGATAATCTAGAGTAATGATTACCTTAATTCTGAGTTTGCATGACAATTAAAGACAAAACAAATAAAACTGAAGATAAACACAAAGTGCTGCAATAAGTCAGCGGGTCAGGCAGCATCTAAGGAGAAAAAGGATGGGTGACGTTTTGGGTCGGAACTATTCTTCAGCCCTGAAGAACTCTTTCAAGAGAGAGTTAGATTTAGCTCTGAAGGCTAAAGGAATCAAGGGATATGGGGGAAAAAGCAGGAACGGGTTCCTGATTTCAGATGATCAGCCATGATCGTATTGAATGGCAGTGCTGGTTCGAAGGGCCGAATGGCCTACTCCTGCACCTATTTTTCTGTTTCTATGTTTTTAAGTCTTCTTCAGTCTGAAGAAAGGTCTTGACCTGAAACATCACCCAAATGTCACAATTTTACCAAAGCCAATTAGCCTACAAACCTTTATGTCTTTGGAGTGTGGGAGAAAACCGGAGCACCCGGAGAAAACCCACGCAGGTCACTGGGAGAAGGTACAAAATCTGTACAGAGAGTACCTGTGGTCAGAATTGAACTCGGGTCTTTGGCGCTGTAAGGCAGCAATTCTAACTAATATGCCGTGACTGCCAATACTTCAGAATTAAATCAATATGCTGATGTACTCTAGCACCAAGTGTCCAAGACTGGAAATATGTCATTCAAAAGCTTTTATAGGACTTCCCCATCTGCTTTCTGTTTAATCCCATCACTGCATAGATCAGGAATATGCACAAAGCATCCATCGCAAATAAGCTTATGATACAGGATGCAAACTAGAGGATGAAGGAAACATTTACATAACTTCCAAATGCAAGCACGATCTTCTAATCTCTCAAACAAAAACTTTGCTTCTAGGCGAAAGACCACCTCAAACAATTTATATTTCTGTGATGCATCAATAAATTAATGGAAGTGGGAGCACATAGAAACATAGAAACATAGAAATTAGGTGCAGGAGTAGGCCATTTAGCCCTTCGAGCCTGCACCGCCATTCAATATGATCATGGCTGATCATCCAACTCAGTATCCCGTACCAGCCTTCTCTCCATACCCTCTGATCCCCTTAGCCACAAGGGCCACATCTAACTCCCTCTTAAATATAGCCAATGAACTGGCCTCAACTACCCTCTGTGGCAGAGAGTTCCAGAGACTCACCACTTAGATGCAGAAGCTAACCACTTTGTCACAGTTCAGCTTGACGGAACAGCACTACAGTCAGGAGTGCCTAGTAGTGATAAAAAAAAAGCTTGTACAATTAACCAAAGGAATTCAATGAGAAAGCAGAGCTGTCAAGAAATCTTCAGTCAGGTCAAATCAACAGGAATCACATTGCCGATAAAAACATCATGGAATTATATCGTATTGATTTCATAAGGTGTATACTATACAGGTTCCCACATGGTCCAGCCTGCTTTCTTAATCTACCTATATATTAGGATGTGAAAATCACAGATCAGAAATGCACTGATTTTTCTTACTTAGGATTCAAACAATCATTTCTATTGCTCAGAATTAGTGCCTGTGTCAGATGTTGTCTGACCCTGTAATAGATATAGTTTTCAATTTAGAGATGCAGCACGGAAACAGGCCCTTTGGCCCACTGACTCCACGCTGAGCAGTGATCTTCACGGACTAATATGAATCCTACACGCCAGGGACAATTTATCATTTACAATTTTGCCAAACTAATTAACCTATGAACCCGAATGGCGTTTCCAATGAAATAATCATCAAAGCCCCTGGTTTATTTTTGAACTCAACATTTATTAACATAACAAAATACACATACAGACAAAACAAAGAAAAACGCAAAAGACAATAGCAAAATGACAAAATACAGATCACCTACCCTCTATTGGCATTGCATTAAGTCCTCTTAACATTCTATCATAGAAGCATCTTATTCACAGGCACCAGAGCAAGCTCATCCAATCATATCCTTAATCAATTTTGGCATTTGTAATAGTACCGGTTTCCATATAATATTAAATGCATCAGTCCTCAACTGGAGTTTAGCAGTTATACATTCCATCAAGTATACATTTTTCAATCTTTCCCTCCACAGTTGAACATTTGGTGGCATTTCCTTTCTCCATGGCACTGTTATCATCTTTTTAGCAATCAACAGCATCACCCCAAGCAAATATTTCTGATGTTGAACATCTGTCACTGTTGGAGTATCTCCCAATATGAAACAAGCCGGTTCCAAAGGTAGATCCACTCCCAGAATTAATTTAATCTCTACCTGGATGTCTCTCCAGTATTAGTACAATTTGGGACAATCCCAAAAAATATGTGTGATCACCGATCTTCCCACATTGTCTCCAGCATAGATTTGAGTGTTACTGTATCTTGCCAACACTAGAGGGGTCCTAAATACTCTCATTTTAATTTTCCAATCGCACTCCATCCAAGAGGGGCTGCTTGGCAGCGTATGGCCCAAGAGACATGTCCTTTGCCATATTTCATCTGTAATAATAATGGTAATTTCCAATTCCCATTTCAGTTTTATTACTATAGTATTTCCTTTTATATAGTCTTGAAGTCCTTGATATAAATGGGATATCAAATTATTTTTTAACACTCCCTCTATAGTCATCAATAAAATATTTTTCAAATTTGAAGGTAGTCTACATATCTGCTCCCAATCTACATGTGTCTGTAAGTAGTGCCGTATTTGGAGGAACCCAAAGAAACCCGACAGTCCAAATTCATTCTTCAGGTGCTCATAAGATTTCAAGACTCCCCCATAAAAAAAGCTGATCCACAGTAATAAGCCCTTTATCTGCCCAGTTTCTGAATCCCTTATCAATTTTGCTGGGTATAAAATTGGGACTAGCAGCTATCTTCATTGCTCTAGATATCGAATTAAAATGATTTAATTGCTTTCTGATAGCTAACCATGTTTTCATCGTGAATTTAATCCAATCGTTATCTACTTTTAATTTCTTCCGATTTACTTGAGTTAGAAATGGGAGCCCAGCCAGGGCAATACTAGGACATGCATTTTGTTCTATTTTTACAGCCATCCCGTTTCCTCATCGTTCATTAACCATGCTATCAAGGTTCTCAGCTGCGCTGCCCAATAATATTATTTAATGTTGGGCCTATTTAAGCCCCCTTTTTGTTTTGAGAACAACAGTGTCTTAAGTCTGACTCTGGGTCTCTTATTTTGCCACACAAATCTTGTTAACTCTTTGTCTAACGCCTTAAATGCCGCGCCAGGGACCCCTACTGGTAAAGATTGAAATAAGAAAAGCAGTCGGGGCAGATAGCCACTCCTCTCCTTTTCCCATAGGAGGCACTAAATGCCTCACCAACCCACTCTCTTCTAAGCTTTTTATGTTCAGTTTCCACCAGATGCGTTTCCTGAATCAATGCAACTCCACATCCTAAATTTTTGAGTTGGCTCAGAATTTTTCTCCTCTTTATGGGGTGATTTAAACCGTGGACGTTATAACCTACTATCTTTAAAAACTGGTTTTATTGATTTTACAATGTTGAGATACAGTATGTACATAAATACCTTTGCTTGTAGATTGTGAATCTATTACAATCCCTTATTGAATCTATTACAATCACTACAATCAGTGATTAAAATTGATTGTTAAACAGTGTGCTCCTCATGAATTTGCAACAAACTGATAATCAATTGGTGAAATAAATCTATTTTAACTGCAGCAAAAGCAATGCTATATAGAATACACATGAACATTTACTGCAAATATTCATGCATTCTAACTTTGTTTGGGTGTTCTACCCTTATTATGATGTTACTATATTTGTCAATGTTACAATACTTGATCTGTAATTGAGAGCACAAAGTACTCGTGTTATTATAAAACTTTGAAGTGTTGGGCTGTAGTTGCTTTAGGCTATATGAACAGGTGGTGGCTGATGAGGGGGTACCTCATTGAAACTTACCGAATAGTGAAAGGCCTGGATAGAGTGAATGTGAAGAGGATGTTTCCACTAGTGGGAGAGTCTAGGACCAGAGGACATAGCCTCAGAATAAAAAGGAGACTATTATTCTGAGAAAGGAGATGAGGAGAAATGTATTTAGTCAGAGGGTGGTGAATCTATGGAATTCATTGCAACAGACCGCTGTGGAGGCCATGTTAATGGATATTTTTAAGGCTGAGATTGACAGATTCCTGATTAGTGAGGATGTCAGGGGTTACGTGGAGAAAGCAGGAGAATCGGGTTGAGAGGGAAAGATAGATCAGCCATGATTGAACGGCGGAGTAGATTCGCTGGGCTGAATGGCCGAATTATGCTCCTAAAACTTATGAACTTATGTAACCTTTAATGTTTCAGCCACTAATGTGTAGGTTTAAAGATTTCTAAATATAGACAAGATAAATCAATACCATTTGCTAAATTCATATTCATTAATGTCATGATTGTAAAGCTATCTCCATTATCCTTGGACAAATCTATAATGAACACATTTCTCATATTTAGTGAAATAGATCTCTCAATATGTACACATGAGCTTGTGTACTCTTTCACAAGGCATTATTCCACTGGACCCTAGTCAAGTAGTATTGTATTACATTTTTTTTTTTTAATTTATATTTTTTAATATTTTTTTATTAGAAGTAAATACATAATAAAAAGCATTTTGTTGTTATAGTCATACGTTATTAATATTATTTATCTTAACAATTGTATCATAATTGTACTTCTATATAATTTTTTAAATTTTTATCTAGATAGAAAATAGTAGGAAAAACAAAAAAACAAAAGAGGAATGGAGTACTCAACTGATTATGCATCATTGGAGCTATATCTGTGGATTATAAAATATAATTCTTCATCTATTCCTTAATTCAGGTTTCAGTCAGGTTCTCGTGCCAAACCAATTTGCCCCTTCAAATATTCAATAAATGGGGACCATATTCTTATGAATAGTTCTTGTTTGTCCATTAAGATAAATCTTAATCTTTCCAAATGTAGGGTCTCTGACATTTCCATAGTCCACATTTTAATTGTGGGGGTTATAGGGCCTTTCCAGACTTTTAATATTAATTTTTTTCCCCAATTATTAAACTATAATCGATAAAAGTTCTTTGGTTTGTTGTGAATAATTGATTTGGTTCTAGTATTCCTAATATTATTAATTTTGAATCAGGGACCAAATTGGTATTGACAACTTCTGAAATTATCTTAAAAATTTCCGTCCAAAAATTATTACTTTTTATACAGCTTACAAATGTGTGCGTAAGATTAGCCATGTATTAAATTTCTGAAATAAAATCAGGAAATGTTGGAAACACTCACTAAGTCAAATATCAGATGCAGGTCAATCATACTACATCAAGAATTAGATATCCAAAACATTGAATATAGTCATACAGCAGGGACACAGGCCCTTCTGCCCAACTTGAACTTGCCGAACAAGATGCCCCATCTACACTAGTCCCACCTGACTGCATTTGGCTCATATTCTTCTAAATCTTTCCTATCCATGTAGCTGTCCAAATCACTTTTAAATGTTATTATAATACCTGCCTCAACTATCTCCACTAGCAACTTGTTCCACTTTCCCATCACCCTTTGTGCAAAGACGTAGCCCCACAGGTTCCTATTAAATCTTTCCCTTCTCATCTTAAACCTTTGGCCTCGGGTTCTTGGTACCCCTACTCTGTGTAAACTACTTTGTGCATTGACCTTCTTGAATCCCTTCATGATCTTATACACTTCTATAATTATATTTTTATTTAAACCTTCATCCTCCTGTGCTCCAAGGAATAAAGTCCTAGCCTGCCCAACCACTCCATTTAACTTGGACTCTTGAGACCTGGCAACATCTTCATAAATCTTTTCCGCTGCCTTTCCAACTTGACAACATCCTTCCTACAGCAAGATGACCAAAACTGAACACAATAATCAAAATAAGGCCTCACCAACGTCTCGTACAACTGGAACACAGCATCCTAACTTTGATACTCAAGATCCATGACATTTTACTCTTCCAAGTAGACCCAACTTTGGTCGGTACGATTACTGTTCACTTTAGTTCTTAGTTTTAGTTTTAGAGATACAGCACAGCAACAGGCCCTTGTGCCCACCAAGTCCACGCCGACCAGCGAACCACGTACACTAGCACTATCCTACACTCTAGGGACAATTTACAGTGAAATTAACCTATAAACCTATATGTCTTTGGAGTGTGGGTGGAAACTGGACCAGCCGCAGAAAACCCGGGCAGGTCACGGGGAAAACTCTGCACAGACAGCACCCATGATCAGGATCGAACCGTGGTTTCTGGCGCTGTAAGGCAGCAACTCCAGTGCTGCACCAATGTGCTGCCCCTGGATCCTTGATGATGCTGGCTGCCTTTTTGAGACAGCATTTCCTATAGATCCCTCTGATGGTGGGGAGGTCAGTACCCATGATGGTGTCCACCACTTTTTGTAATCTCCTTCGTTCTTGGGCAAAGACTGGTTTATGTGATAGCGGGGATGGGTAGAAGAACATCTAACTGGCAGGTCTGGCTAAACAGCAAGGACACAGGCCCTTCAGCCCAACTTGAAAATGCCGACCAAGATGCCCCATCTACACTAGTCCCACCTGACTGCATTTGGCTCATATCCTTCTAAATCTTTCATATCCATGTAGCTGTCCAAATCTCTTTTAAATGTTATTATAATATCTGTCTCAACTATCTCCACTAGCAACTTGTTCCACTTTCCCATCACCCTCTGTGCGAAAACGTTGCCCCACAGGTTCCTATTAAATCTTTCCCTTCTCATCTTAAACCTTTGGCCTCGGGTTCTTGGTACCCCTACTCTGTGTAAACTACTCTGTGCATTGACCTTACTGAATCCTTTTATGATCTTATATACACTTCTATAATTATATTTGTATTTAAACCCTTCATCCTCCTGTGCTCCAAGGAATAAAGTCCTAGCCTGCCCAACCACTCCATTTAACTCGGACTCTCGAGTCCTGGCAACATCCTCATAAATCTTTTCTGCAGCCTTTCCAACTTGACAACATCCTTCCTGCAGCAGGATGACCAAAACTGAACACAATAATCAAAATAAGGCCTCACCAATGTCTCGTACAACTGGAACACAACATCCCAACTTTGATACTCAATACCCTGACTGATGAAGACCAAATGTAGCAAAAGCTTTATTGGTAATTCTATCTCCTTGCACCCAACATAGAATCATAGAATCATTGAAAATAGGTGCAGGAGTAAGCCATTCGGCCCTTCGAGCCCGCATCGCCATTCAATATGATCATGGCTGATCATCCAACTCAGTATCCTGTACCTGCCTTCTCTCCATACCGCCTGATCCCTTTAGCCACAAGGGCCACATCTAACTCCCTCTTAAATATAGCCAATGAACTGTCCTCAACTACCTTCTGTGGCAGAGAATTCCACAGACTCACCACGCTCTGTGTGAAAAAAGATCTTCTCATCTCGGTCCTAAAAGACTTCCCCCTTATCCTTAAATTGTGACCCCTTGTTCTGGAGTTCCCCAACATTAGGAACAATCTTCCTGCATCTAGCCTGTCCAACCCCCCAAGAATTTTGTAAGCCTCTATAATATCCCCCCTCAATCTCCTAAATTCCAGTGAGTACAAGCCAAGTCTATCCAGTCTTTCTTCATATGGAATTCGTGCCATTCCAGGAATCAGTCTGGTGAACCTTCATGTGGAATGATACAGAGCACTCATACTGAAGGAATGACGGATGATTGCTTCACACTAGTTGCAGATTGCTAGACCTCACCGAGTCCACTCGGAGAAGATTCATGACATCTTACTCTTCCAGGTAGACCCAACTTTGGTCGGTACGATTACTGTTCACTTTAGTTCTTAGTTTTAGTTTTAGAGATACAGCGCAGCAACAGGCCCTTGTGCCCACCAAGTCCACGCCGACCAGCGAACCACGTACACTAGCATTATCCTACACTCTAGGGACAATTTACAATTGTACCGTAGTGAAATTAACCTACAAACCTGTACGTCTTTGGAGTGTGGGTGGAAACTCTGTACAGACAGCACCCGTGATCAGGATCGAACCGTGGTTTCTGGCGCTGTAAGGCAGCAACTCCACCGCTGCACCAATGTGGCGCCCCTGGGTCCTTGATGATGCTGGCTGCCTTTTTGAGACAGCATTTCCTATAGATCCCTTTTGATGGTGGGGAGGTCAGTACCCATGATGGTGTCCACCACTTTTTGTAATCTCCTCCTCCTGGGCAGACTGGTTTATGTGATAGCGGGGATGGGTAGAAGAACATTTAACTGGCAGGTCTGGCTAAACATGACAGTGAAGGTTTTAACCTTACCATTCCCAGGCTGTGTCCGACTATTGTTAAGGATCAGGATGTTCTTGGTGACTCCTCCTCTCATTAAGAGTTTAATTGTTCACCACCATACACGACTGGATGTGGTAGGACTACAGCTTCTTTGATCGGATCCATTGGTCTGGAGACCATTTGTTTGGGGGCAGCTGGTAGAGCCACTGCCTTACAGCACCAGAGACCCAGGTTTGATCCCGACCTCAGGTACTGACTGAGTGGAGTTTGCACGTTCTATGTGGTTTCCTCCACGTGCAGCAGAATGTTGAAAACGGCACCAAAGCATGGTGACTTTTGCATGTGGTGATTTCTATGCACTTTGTACTAATCTGGGGTTGTGCTTATGTATGGCAATATTTTACTGAACTGTATGCAAAAAAATAATTTCACTGGATGTTTGTACATGTGATAATAAATAACCATTGAACCACTGGTTTCCTCCCACATCCCAAGACGTGCGGGTTTGTAGGTTAATTGGCCCTCTGGGAATTAATGCAAAAGTGGGATAACAGAGAACTAGTGTGAACGGGTGATCAATGGTCATCGCGGACTCTTAAACGTTTCTGTCTGTGGCCTGTTTCTGTCTCTATCTTTCCACAAGCAATCAATCACTATGACTTTGAACTTTAGAGACCCTTCGGCCGACCAAGTCCATGCCAACAAGCAACCATGGATACACTAACACTCTCCTACACCAACGTACAATTTTACTGAAGACGATTAACCTACGAACCTACACGTCTTGTCAGTGTGGGAGGTAACCAGAGCACCCGGAGAAAACCCACGTACAAACATAGATAGACATAGACACAGTGCAGACATAGTCAGGATCGAACCCGGGTCTCTGGCGCTGTAAGGCAGCAACTCTACCACTGCGCCACTGTGCCGCTCTTGGAAGCTCTATCCATTCCTCACCATCTCTTCTGCTTAACATGCACATGTACTATACTTCAGTGCCACAAATTTAACACCTTATTTTAGGTACACAAGAGGCTGCCCCTGGAGAAAAACCACAGGTAGAGTCTGCAAAATTGAGGATTATGTTAATCTCCCAGATGGCACACTTCCTACCAATTGGTGTTTTCAAGATGCATATGCTTCCTTAGTATTCTGTGCACTCTATGCATCTCTCTCTCTCTTGCCCTCTCCTTTTATTGCACTTACTCTAACCTCCTGCTAGCAACCTGCTGGTGTTTTTCTGAAACCTTCCCACAGCCCAGATTAGGTGTCGAGCACCAGAGGACATAGGTTTAAGGTGAAGGGGAAAAGATTTAATAGGAATCTGAGGGATAACCTTTTCACACAAAGGGTGGTGAGTGTATGGAACAAGCTGCCAGAGGAAGTAGTTGGGGCTGGGACCATCCCAAATGTTTAAGAAGCAGTTAGACAGTTACATGGATGGAACAGGTTATGAACCAAACGCAGGCAGGTGGGATTAGTGTAGCTGGGACATGTTGGCCCCTGTGGGCAAGTTGGGCCTGAAGGCCTGTTTCCACACTATGACTATGACTGCTGCAAATTCCCCTTCTTTGAGAGAATGAAGAATCAAGAGCAGGAAACTCACTGAAATGCCTCACTATGAAAAATAACTATATTTTAGACTTTAGACTTAAGTGGGTGGAAACAGCCCCTTTCGGTCCACCGGTTCCACGCCGACCAACGATCACCCCGTACACTAGCACCATCCTACACACTAGGGGCAATATACAATTTACAGAAGCCAATTAACCTACAAACCTATACGTTTTTTGGAGGGCCCATCCCGAAACACCGTTTGTCCATTGCTTCCACAGATGCTGCCTGACCCGCTGAGTTCTTCCAGCACTTTGTGTTCTGCTCAAGATTCCAGCATCCGCATTTCTTTGTGGCTCCAAAACTATTCCCATTCCTTGTGCTATAAATTTATAGTTTTGAAGAATGGTCTGACCTGAAACGTCGCCTGTCCATTCCCTCCACTGATGATGCCTGACCCAATGAGTTCCTCCAACAGTTTGCTTTTTATTATAAATTTATAGATTATCATAGAAAATGGAAATCCACAGTATAGAAGGTGATTATTAAGTCTATTGGCCAAAATGAGTGATTTCACAAATTTCAATCTCCCATTCTGGCCCTGTAATTTAAAGAACATTCAATAGACGATAGGCAACAGGTGCAGGAGTAGGCCATTCAGCTCTTTGAGCCAGCACCGCCATTCACTGTGATCATGGCTGATCATCTACAATCAGTACCCTGTTGCTGCCTTCTCCCCATATCCCCTGACTCCGCTATCTTTAAAGAGCTCTATCTGACTCTCTCTTGAAAGCATCTAGAGAATTGGCCTCCACTGCCTTCTGAAGCAGAGAATTCCACAGATTCACAACCCTCTGTGTGAAAAGGTTTTTCCTCATCTCTGTTCTAAATGGCTTACCCCTTATTCTTAAACTGTGGCCCCTGGTTCTGGACCTGCCCAACATCGGGAACATACTTCCTGCCTCTAGCATGTCCAAACCCTTAATAATTTTATGTTTCAATAATATCCCCTTTCATCCTTCTAAATTCCAGAGTAGAAATCCCAGAGCCCATCTACGTGGGCAGCACAATGGCGCAGCGGTAGAGTTGCTGCCTTACAGCGCCAGAGACCTGGGTTTGATCCTGACTACTGGTGCTGTCTGTAGGAAGTTTGTACGTTCTTTCTGTGGCCATGTGGGTTTTTTCCCCAGGGTTCTGGTTTGTTCCCACACTCTAAAGACGTACAGGTTTGTAGGTTGATTGGCTTTGGTAAGTAAAAATGTCCCTATTGTGTGGGAGAGTTAGTGTACAGGGTGATCGGTGGTCGGTGCAGTATCGGTTGGCTGAAGGACCTGTTTCCGCGCTGTATCTCTAAAGTCTAAAGTCCAAAGGTAATATTTCAGTGTTGTAAGCTTTTCAGTAGTTATCATCCTTTCAGGCATATTCAAGAAAATAATCAGCCTAATTTCTCTCCAATTGATTTTATTCATTACTGTACAAAACCCTCTGGTTATTGACTTCTCTGTTGAGATAAATAGGTTCTGCCTAATCAGCCAATCCAAGACTAATAATGTATGCACCTGTATTAAATCTCTCCTGCTCCAAAGAAAACAATCGTGCTCGGCAATCTTTTCTCATAACAATATGTGTCTGACTTGGTGACAGTGTGATAAATCTCCTCTGTAACCTCCTTTATGCTGCGACAATCTTTCTTTAATTTGATGAGCAGCACATAACTGTACATGGAACTGTAGCTGGGTATTAACCGCCGTTTTAACAAGTTTGCAGCGTTCTAGTTTCCAGCAATAACCAAAATCTTTCTCTTTTGCAAGAAGCAGGGCAAAGTTGGACTAAAAGAGTTTAAGTTAGGAATTGTACAGGAAATATTTTCTCTGTGACCACGTGGGTTTCTCCGGGTGCTCCAGTTTCCTCCCGCACTCCAATGACGTGCAGGTTTGCAGATTAATTGGCTTTGGTAAAAATGGTGAATTGCCCCTAATGTGTGGGATAGTGCCGTTGTGCGGGGTGATCGCTGGTCGGGGCGGACTTGGTGCTTCCGCGCTGTATCTCTGAAGTAAAGTAAAGTAAGTAATGATTCAAAAAATATACATTTCTTCGTTCTGTGTGTTTTTGAACTGTGCCGTGGAAGTTGTTGAATCTTATTTTTACAAGCAAGGGACATGACCTACATTCAGAGTAAAACCAGGATGATTCTGACATACATTGAAGTGGAAATGTCTGCTTTTACAATGATTTCCAGTCTGAAGATAACTCCTGCAGGAAACATCACTGGCATTTTGGACAATGGTATACAGTGATGGCTTCTGTGGTGATTTTGGAAGGCAGATCTATAATAAACCTGCAACCTTTTTGTTCTTCTTACTTCTCCGGTGTCTGTTTTATATGTGGCTGGCACTTTATAAATAGTCAATAGATTTTGATTGAGCGTGAAGGAAAGACTGAACACCTCAATAGAAGGTAAGCAGAAATATCCTTGGTAGGATGATTAAAAATGCTCTTTCAAACATTGATTCAACAGAAAGAAAAATAACTCTTGTTAGATTTGTATTGCTGCTGGTTTCAATTTTTTCTTTGTCTAGTTTAGTTTAGTTTAGAGACACCGCAAGAAAACAGGCTCTTCGGCCCACTGAGTCCAGTGATCCCCGTACATTGGCACTATCCTACACATGAGGGACAATTTACTTATATTTTTACCAAAGCCAATTAACCTAAAAACCTGTACACCTTTGGAGTGTGGGAGTAAACTAGAGCACCCAGGAAAAATGCACGTGGTCACAGGGACAACGTACAAACTCTGTACAGACAACACCCTTAGTCAGGATCAAACCCCGGTCTCTGGCGCTGTAAGGCAGCAACTCTACCAATGCACCATTGTGCTGCCCCTTTTTTCTTGAGTATTATTAGTTAATTTAGTTTATTGCAGTGAAAAGCTATTTTGTTGTGTACTACAGGGCTGCCAACATTGGGTGAGAGTTGGGAGTGAGGAATTGCGAGAGACCCAGCCCGAGGGAACATAGCGCCTGAGGGAGGGGGTGGGGAGGGAGTGGGAGGGGGGACATTGGTCCCATTGGTACTGGAGCTTTTGCATTTTTTCAGCTTGAAATTGTGCAATCTGGTGCATACTGTAGCTAGTCATTTAACTTACACTTGAATGCAATTTTTATGCTTTAAATTGGATTAGCTATGAATAAGGTTAGGCTAAATTACATTCATAATTACATTCCACAGTAGAGCCAGACTCTGATCAACAGGTGCAGCACATGAATGATCTTTGTGTATTCATGTATGGAAATCAGATTATATTCAAACACTTGGCCCATGTTGACCAACCTGGGTCTCACTGCACACCTGGTACTACACCTGACCCTGACTCCAGTTGCATACCTTCTCTCATTCCTGACCCTGAGGCCAGCCTTACACCTGGCCTCCTATTCTACTCTGATCATAGCTGCTTACCTGCTTAGGTTCCCAGTGCTGAACACTCCCATTGGCCCAGCTTTGACTGCACACCTAGTACTATTCCAGACCTTGGCTCTGGATGCACACTTGGCCTTGCTCCTAGCCCCTCTGCACTGACAATATATCTGCCCCACAAATAAAGCCCATATCTGACCCCCTGAACTTAACCTATTACGTTGAAGTCCACAGGTGCTTATCTAATGTGGTAATCTTTTATGGGGCACTTCACGGACCAAATTTTGTAAAATAAAATTTGCTACATCCTTTGGCTTCCTTGTTATCTAACATGCTAGTTACTTTGTCAAAGAAGTCATCAATTGGTTGAACACAATTTCTCATCCATAAAATTATACCCACTCAGCTGTATAGTATTCTGTTACCAGAAGTCATTTTCACCCCCAATATTTTCAATATGTTACTGTCCTCCTCTCAGCTGGGACTTTTCCAAAATGCAAAGTCCAATAACTATATATTTAAGCAATAATATTCTAATTAATGTGATCTTGAGAGGACATAATATTTTCTGTGGTATTCATAACACAACAATGATAAAAAATATCTTTGTTTTGATTGCACCTACCAACATGCATACATTATTATATTACAGTTAATATGTAACAAGGGCACATTTTTGTTCCAATGCTCCCCATTCCTTATTACTTTTACATTTAAGTGATCCAAGTAAAGTTTAAATGGCATCAGAAAAATACAACCTCTGGAATGGATGAAATTCATTACGTGGTTGGTTGAAGCCAGTGTCAGCACAATTATTATATTAAACTTTGAATCTTCAGATGTCCTGGTTCAAGCTAAAACTAAAGACAAATAATAACCTCCTCACATGTTCCCCTGCAAGTATCTCTGTCACTCCTTTAAAATATGCTCCTTCTTTGAACAAGCTCTTAAACATCGCATCTGATTCCGTTTCCATCTGATTACACTCCTTGAGGATGTTCATCTACGTGTTCACTTAATAAAATAATGAGATTGGGGACATTTCTATTCAATCTGTCAAAGGAATTTTGGGGTGGGGGGTTAGAAATAGTCAGTGAGGTAAACAAACATAATAATTGAGTGGCAAATGACAATAGTGCTACCTTCCCAATATTCAACTGAAGGAAATAATGGGTTATCAGGGCTGTATGTTGAGACAGACAGCCTGACACCTTGCATGTCATTTTAATATTACACTTATCCCATCCGGGTGGATATTCCAGATTAATAAATTCGGGTTTTGTCAACTAATTACATATCAGGCTAATTACTAATCAATAACATTAGCCAACTCCGAAACACGCTGAGCATGTTCCTTCAGATTCCTATTAAATCTTTTCTGTTCACCTTCAACCTATGTCCTCTGGCCTTTGATTCCCATACTCTGGGCAAGAGATTCTGTGCATCTACCCAAACTATTCCTCTAGATTTTATACACTTGGGTGCTCTGTCTGTGGAGTTTGCAAGTTCTCCCTGTGACCGTGTGGGTTTTCCTCCGGCTGCTCCGATTTCTTCCCGCACCCCACAGATGTGTCAGTTTATAGATTGATTGGTCTCTGTAAATTGTCCCCTAGTCTATATGGAGTGGTTGAGAACATGGGATAACATAGAACTATGTTATCAATGGTCAGCCTCGACTCAGTGGGCTGAAGGGCCTGTTGCCATGCTGTGTCTCTAAAATTAAAAAAATCAATACAGAAGTAACGCAACATAGCAGACAATGAATAAATTAGAAAGAGTAGGAAAGACACAAAATATTGCAGATGCTGGAATCTTGAGCAAAACACAAAGTTATTGGGAAAGTTATTATCGAAATATTCGATAAGGCAATTTCAGACTCCAAGGGAAAGGACTCTACAAGAATATGTAAAAATATTACCGTCAGGATGTCGTTTTTTAGAGCAGATGTGATTATACATACACTCACAAACATATCCAAGATCAGAGTTTTAATAGTTACTAGACAAAGTGGGTCGCGTCCCCTCAACGCCCGGTTGCGGGGACAGGGGGCGGCTTGTGGCATCACACACATTAACCAACCCCCACACACACTAACCACCTCCACACACACACTAACCACCTCCACACACACACTAACCATCACCATTGATATTATATTAATATTATTCATTCACTCCTTTTACCCCATCCCCCGCCCTATCCACTCGCATAGCCCCCAACTCGCAGGCGCGGCTAGAGAGGGAGGGGGTAGAGAGAGAGGGTCACCGAGGCAAAGAGAGGGACACAGAGGCACAGAGAGGGACACAGAGGCACAGATAGGGACACAGAGGCACAGAGAGGGACACAGAGAGGGAAACAGTGGCACAGAGGGGGACACAGAGGCACAGAGATGGACACAGAGAAGGACACAGAGGCACAGAGAGGGATACAGAGGCATAGAGAGGGAGAATGAAGCGGGCGGACGTGGACTCGAGGGAGGCCGCGGGCGGGCGGTCATGGACCCGAGAACTCCGAGCGTGGGGAGGGCGGCTGGCCGATCAGGGCCACGGAGAGCGGGCGGGGTCACTGTAAGTGGGCGGGGCCACAGCAGGCAGGCGGGGCCATGGCGGGTGGGGGGCGATAAAGGGACTGCGAGTCGAGGGGGAGGTGGCGTCACTCGCAGCGCATGGAAAACAGACCCATTATGACGTCATCAGCTCCTTTATTTTCAAAGATATTTCAGATTTATAAACATTTTCAGAAATAACTCGAGAAATAAAGCATGAATTTTTCAGATGAGGTGATTTCTGAATCCACGGGATAAAACTCTACAGGAAGATGTAAAAATGGTACCGTTAGAGCGTCGTTTTTTTGAACACACACACACACACACACACGCACACACACACGCACACGCACACACACACGCACACACACACACACGCACACACACACACACACACACACACACACACACACACACACACACACACACACACACGCACACACACACACACACACACACACACCCAAGATCAGAGTTTTAAGTATATAGGATATAAGATGTGCAGGGCATGTATTTTTACACAGAGAATAGTGGGTGCCTGGAACATGCTGCCAGGGGTGGTGGTATAGCAGATACGATAGTGGTGTTTAAGAGACTTTTACATAGGCATGTCAATATGCAAGGGATGGGGGAATATGGAACATGTGCAGTCAGAGGAGATTAGTTTAACCGAGCATCATGCTCAGCATGGTATTGTGGGCCGAAGTTGAACTGTTCTGTTCTGTTCCTTACTTCATGAATCTTCATTTGCTATTGGCATCAAGCCAATATGAGAGGATGTATTTGTTTAGAGATACAGCATGGAAACAGGCCCTTCGGCCCAACAGGCCAGTGCCAACCACCGATCACCCCGTATATTAGTACTATTCTACACGTGAGGGACAAATTACAATTTACAGAAGCCAATTAATCTACAAACCTGTACATCTTTGGAGTTTGGGAGGAAACCAGAGCACCCAGAGAAAACCCACGCAGTCACAGGGAAATGTGCAAACTCCGTACAGAGAGCACCTGAGGACAAGATCGAACCAGGGTCTCTTGCGCTGTAAGGCAACAACTTTACCGCTGCACCACTGTACCCCACAGTTCCACAGTTCCACAGACAAAGACCAATGTCCGCATTGGGGTAGAGGTGAATCGGACAGTACTCTAGCTTATGGATGGACTGTTCAGAAGCCTGATAACAGAGGGGAAGAAGCTGTTCCTAAGTCATGTGGTGCACACCTCCTTGGTCACTCACACTTCAGGGGCTCCCGTATGCCAGATAGTTTAATTTTCACCTGGTTTCAGCCCAAATAAGCAAGAGCAGATGGCAAAATCAAGGACAGCTAGGAAGTGCCAGCTTTCGAGAGGACAGGATATTTCAAGCTCTGCACAGGTGGATGCTGCTGTCATCTCCTTCGGCTTTCCATGAAGCAGACACTTCCTGAGCAGCAACAAATGTCCATTTCATCCAGATACTCAGTGCAAGCTGGCAGAGTCCTCCTCAATCATGCGCTCATGTTGTTTTAGGAGAGAAATCCAACAACCTAGAAATGCATTAAAAGTTGACATCCGAGGATTCAATCATTTAACATTCACTGGGCTCTCGCTATCACCGATATATCCTTTCTTAGGTAGGGACTATACCTTTACAAATTATCCCAAATGGTGACTCACCAGACATCCACGGAATTGAAGCAAAGTGGCTCCACTGTTGCATTTAAATACTTTCGCCATGAATTGCCACAGCTGATAGAACCGCTGCCTCATAGCAGCTGAGACCCGGGTTCGATCCTCACCACAGGTGCTGTTTGTATGAATCTGTATGTTCTCCTTGAGAACACTTGGGTTTTCTCTGGGTGCTACGGTTTCCTTCGACATTCCAAAGAGGTGCGGGTTTGTAGGTTAGTTGGCTTTGGTAAAAATTATAAATTGTTCCTGATGTGTAGGATGGTGCTAGTGTAGGGGGTGATCGCTGGTCGGCGCGTACTCAGCGAGCCAAAGGGCCTGTTTCCGTGCTGTGTCTCTAAAGTTGAGTAGAGTAAAGACAGACATGCATCAAAGTCGCTTCAACCAACGATGCAATGGCTGGACTATCTCTATCACCGATGTTCACAGGTAGGGAGACCATCATTCCTATGGATAGGACAGATTTGGAGGGATATGGGCCAAACACAGTGATGGGGGAGGAAAGAAGGGTATATGAAAGACCTTACCAAGCTGGAAAAGGTACAAAGAAAATTTTGAGGAAGTTGCCAGGACTCCAGGACCTGAACTATAGGGGGAGGTTGTGCAGGCTAGGACTTTATTCCCTTGGACATAGAAACATAGAAACATAGAAATTAGGTGCAGGAGTAGGCCATTTGGCCCTTCGAGCTTGCACTGCCATTCAATATGATCATGGCTGATCATCCAACTCAGTATCCCGTACCTGCCTTCTCTCCATACCCCCTGATCCCCTTAGCCACAAGGGCCACATCTAACTCCCTCTTAAATATAGCCAATGAACTGGCCTCATCTACCCTCAGTGGCAGAGAGTTCCAGAGACTCACCATTCTCTGTGTGAAAAAAGTCCTTCTCATCTCAGTGTTAAAGGATTTCCCCCTTATGCTTAAGCTGTGACCCCTTGTCCTGGACTTCCCCAACATTGGGAACAATCTTCCTGCATCTAGCCTGTCCAACCCCTTAAGAATTTTGTAAGTTTCTACAAGGTCGCCTCTCAATCTCCTATATTCTAGAGAGTATAAACCGAGTCTATCCAGTCTTTCTTCATGAGACAGTCCTGACATCCCGGGAATCAGTCTGGTAAACCTTCTCTGCACTCCCTCTATGGCAATAATGTCCTTCCTCAGATTTGGAGACCAGAACTGTACGCAATACTCCAGGTGTGGTCTCACCAAGACCCTATTCAACTGAAGTAGAACCTCCCTGCTCCTATACTCAAATCCTTTTGCTATGAAAGCTAACATACCATTCGCTTTCTTCACTGCCTGCTGCACCTGCATGCCTACTTTCAATGACAGGTGTACCATGACACCAAGGTCTCGCTGCATCTCCCCTTTTCCTAATCGGCCACCATTTAGATCATAGTCTGCTTTCCTGGTTTTGCCACCAAAGTGGATAACCTCCCATTTATCCACATTATACTGCATCTGCCATGCATTTGCCCACTCACCCAACCTATCCAAATCACCTTGCAGTCTCCTAGCATCCTCCTCACAGCTAACACTGCCCCCCAGCTTAGTGTCATCCGCAAACTTGGAGATATTGCCTTCAATTCCCTCAACGCAGGAGGATGAGGGGTGATCTTACGGAGACGTACTCTCTCCTCTCCTCTACTCTCTCTATGCCAACAACTGCACCTCCACAGACACCTCTGTCAAGCTTCTCAAGTTTGCGGATGACACAACCCTGATTGGACTGATCCACGATGGGGAGGAATCTGCCTACAGACAGGAAATGTCACAGCTGGCATCCTGGTGCCACAGCAACAACCTAGAGCTCAATGCTCTTAAATCAGTGGAATTGATTGTAGACTTTAGGAGGGCTCCCCCTCCCCTCACCCCACCTCACCCCACTCACCATCAACAACACCACAGTCACATCTGTAGAGTCTTTTAAGTTCCTGGGAACCATCATCTCCAAGAACCTTAAGTGGGGGGCTACCATCGACTCCACAGTCAAAAAGACACAACAGAGGATGTACTTCCTGCGGCAGCTGAGGAAGCACAAACTGCCACAGGCAATGATGGTCCAATTCTACACGGCCATCGTAGAGTCTGTTCTCACCTTCTCCATCATGGTCTGGTTTGGCTCAGCCACCAAGCACGAAACCTGGAGGCTGCAGCGAATCGTCCGATCAGCAGAGAAGATTATTGGCTGCAACCTTCCCTCCATTGATGAACTGTATATTGCAAAGGCCAGGAAGCAAGCGGGCAAGATCATCTCTGACCCCTCTCACCCTGGCCACAGACACTTTGAATCACATCCCTCTGGAAGGTGACTCTGGACTGCCAAAGCTGCCAGAGCCAGACATAAGAACAGTTTTTATCCACGAGTAGTTGCTCTAACAGCCAAAAATATGTAGCCTCCCTTTGATCTGGTATTTTGTTGGTTCACATGCTTGATCAATGGTGTTTTATCATTAATGTTTTATTATTATTAATGTTTAGTGTTTTCTGAGTAATTCATAAATGTCACTGTATGTCATGTTGTTACTTGTGGACGGAGCACCAAGGCAAATTCCTTGTATGTGAATACTTGGCCAATAAACTTACTTACTTACTTACTTACTTAAGATCATAAGAGGAAAAGATAGGGTAAATGCACCAAGTCTTTTACCCAGAGTAGTGGAATCAAGAACCAGAGGACATAGGTTTAATGTGAGGGGGAAAGATTTAATAGGAACCTGAGGGGTAACTTTTTTATAGAAAGGATGCTAGGTGTAAGGAGCGAGATTCCAGAGGAGGTAGTTGAGGCAGGTACTATCACAACATTTAAACATGTTGGCATATTGGTTGGTGTGGGCAAGTTGGCCAGAAGGGCCTGTTTCCACATTGTATGATTATGACTCTTTCGCACAAGCTGCCAAACGAGGTGGTAGAGCTAGGTACAATTACAACATTGAAAAGGGTTATGGACAAGGACGTGGATTGGAAAGGCAAGGAGTGATATGGGCTCAATGCAGGAAGAAGAGGTGGCAAATATAGATCTCACAGCTGGGATGGATAATGTTGGCTGCAATGGCTTTTTTCAGTGCTGTAAAAGCTTTGAGTGTTTCTGGAGCAGAACGCACAGTGCTAGAAAATCCCAACAAATCAGGCAGCAACTGTGGGGGTAATTGGATAGGTGACGTTTCTGATCAGGCCCATTTTTTCAGAACTGATTGAGTTTGGCTTTCTCGCTACTCTGTAGCAGCTTTCGCTCCCCATTCCATGTTTGAAGAAGTGTCCCCGACCCTCAATGTCATCGGTCCATTTCCCTCCACAGATGCTGCCTGATCCTTTGAGTTCCTCCAGCCATCAGCTCAGCTATCAATAACATGTAAGACAGCAGATGAGTATTCAATATTTATATTTAACCTCCCATCCATTGACTCTATCTACACTTCACAATGCCTCTGTAAGGCCATCACCATAATCAAGGACCAGTATTACCCCAGTCACACTCTCTTCTCCCCTCTCCCATCAGGCAAGCGGTACAGAAATGTGAAAACACATACCTCCAGATTCAGGGACAGTACTGGACTTTATCTTGCACTAAACATTATTCCTTTTATCCTGTATCTGTACACTGTGGAAGGCTTGATTGTAATCCTGTATCGTCTTTCCGCTGACTGGATAGCTCACAACCAACACTGTACCTCGGTTCACGTGACAATAAACTGAACTAAATTAAACTAATTTCTTCCCTGCTGTTATCAGGCAACTGAATCATCTGGCTAGTGTGCAGTGCAGACCTCCCATCCACCTTATTGGAGACCTTTGAACTATGTTTACTCTGACTTTATCTTGCACGATATGTTGTACCCTTTATCCTGTATCTGTACACTGTGGACAGTTTGATTGTAATCATGTATAGTCATTTCTTTGACTGGATAGAACGCAAACAAAAGATTTTCACTATACCTTGGAAAACCTGACAATGACAACCTAAACTAAACTATTTATTGTGCTTTTTCCAAATCATTGCCTCATCTCCCAGAGTAGACGTTGATTTCTTGCTATGCTTTTCTTGACATGTTGTTGCATGCCTGGGTAAAACTTGAAGCCATATTTAAAGTGCAAATCCCATGTTAATATGTTTCTATTTCTGTGGTTCACACTGTTGAAAAAGCACCCAGCTTATGTGCGTGCATCACAACACACTTGAGTCAAATGTAGAAATGGTAGGGTTGACGCAAGGTTTCCTTTGTGCTTAGAATATATCCTGGTCTCCTCCCTCCGCCCACATCCAAAATCCTCCCCCCCCCGGTTGAGTCCGCCTTGGCCTACGCGATCTTCCAGTTGCCAAACATTTTAACTCCCCTGTTTAAGAAGGAACTGCAGATGCTGGAAAATCAAAGGTAGACAAAAATGCTGGAGAAACTCAACGGGTGAGGCAACATCTATGGAGCGAAGGAAATAGACAACGTTTCGGGTCAAAACCCTATAATCCTCCGACATTTTCGCCACCTCCAACGTGATCCAACCACTTGACACATCTTCCCATCTCCTCCTCTGTCGGCTTTCCGCAGAGACCGCTTCCTACGGAGCCCCCTGATCAACTTGTCCCTTCCCACCCGAACCACCCCTTCTCCGGGCACTTTCCCTTGCAACCGTAAGAAATGCTACACTTGTCACTTTACCTCCCCCCTTGACTCCATTCAAGGACCCAAGCAGTCTCTCCAGGTGTGGCAGAGGTTCACCTGCATCTCCTTCAACTTCATCTATTGCATCCGCTGCTCTAGATGTCAGCCTCACTACATCGGCTTCGCCAAACATCTCCGTTCGGCTCGCAATAACCAACCTGATCTCCTGGTGGCATAGCACTTCAACTCCCCCTCCCATTCCGAATCTGACCTTTCTGTCCTGGGCCTCCTCCATGGCCAGAGTGAGGACCGCTGTAAATTGAAGGAGCAGCACCTCATATTTCGCTTTGGCAATTTGCACCCCAGCGGTATGAACATTGACCTCTAATTTCAGGTAGTCCCTACTTTCTCCTCCCCTTCTCAGCTCTCCCTCAGCCCACTGGCTCCACCTCTTCCTTTCTTCTTCCCGCCCCCCCTCCCCCACCCTCACATCACTGAAGAAGGGTTTCGACCCGAAATGCTGCCTGTTTCCTTCGCTCCATAGATGCTGCCTCACCCACTGAGTTTCTCCAGCATTTTTGTCTAATTTCAACTCCCCTTCCCATTCTCGCACTGACCTTTCTTTCCTGGGCCTCCTCCACTGTCAGCGTGAGGCCACATGCAAATTACAGGAACAGCACCTCATATTTCACTTAGGCGGCTTTCAACCCAATGGAATGGATCATGATTTCTCTAATTTCAAGTAACCCCTGCATTCCTTTTCTCAGCACCCGAGGCCGGGATTGAACCCAGGTCTCTGGAGCTGTGAGGCAGCTGCTGCACCCGCTGTGCCACTGTACTATACTTGAACTTGTAAAACCACAGACGTGTTGACCACATTAATGCTACAATGGTGGCTTCAACATCATTGTAAGCACAAAATTCAAATGTGATATTAATTTGGCCATTGATTAATAATCTTTTTATGCCATATCATGAGAGGAATAGATGAGGTAAACACAGTCTTTTTCCCGGAGTGGGGGAATCGTGAACCAGAGGACATAGGTTCAATGTGGGGTGGGGAAATATTGAATAGGAACCTGAGGGGTAACATTTTTACACAAAGTTGTGGTGGGTGTATGGAACAAGCTGCCGGAGGTGGTAGTTGAGGCAGTTACAATCAAAGCTAGACTAAGTGGGACCTGTGGATCCCATGTTCACACGGGAGGGCTGGTCCCCCAATGCAATATTCCACCTCTCCACCAATTCCAATATTGGTGGCCTGTGGGGGGGGGGGGGGGGGGGTTCTGGAATGCTAGTATGTGTATTGTGGGCTGAAGGGTCTGGTTCCCAGAGGGCTTGTATGGACATTGTGGGATTGTGGGCCAAATAGATTCTTGGGGTGGCAGCTCAGTCACTCAAGCCTGATGTGCTGGCAGCTCACCCACGGCTGGTGGGCTAGCAGTTGACTCACGGCTATTCTTTGAAATTCCATTTCAAGTCGGGTGCAAGGCCACCTAATTCAAATGCATTTTACGACCATTTCAAGCAGGGTGCAAGGCCACCAAATTCAAGTGCAGTTTCTTACCACTTCAAGCAGGGTGCAAGGCGACCAAATTAAATTGCAGTTTCATACCACTTCATGCAGGGTGCAAGGCCACCAAATTCAGGTGCAGTTTCCTACCACTTCAAGCAGGGTGTAAGGCCACCGGATTCAAGTGCAGTTTCCTACCACTTCAAGCAGGGTGCAAGACAACCAAATTGGTGCAGTTTCCGACCACTTCAAGCAGGGTGCAAGGCCAACAAATTCAAGTGCAGTTTCATGCCACTTCAAGCACTGTGCATGGCCACCAAATGCCAGTGTTGTTTCATTCCATTTCAAGCAGGGTTCAAGGCCACCAAATTCAAGTGCCGTTTCATACAACTTCAAGCAGGGTGCAAGACAACCAAATTGAAGTGCAGTTTCATACCATTTCAAGCAGGGTGCAAGGCCACCACATTCAAATGCAGTTTCATACCATTTCAAGCAGGGTGAAACCACCATAAAACTACCATAAAACCACAACAAAACACCGCATAAAAACCACACTCACAGTTCAGTAGACATTCAGTGTGTTCAGTTGATTCACAGCTCAGACAGTCGTGACCTCTCCCTCCCCCATCTTGCAGAGACTGAGCCACACCCACACTTCTGGGTTATATAATCCCTATCCCTCCCACCGGAAGGGGCGTGGCCTTCATCGCGTGATTGACAGGAGAGAGATTCTCAACATTTTTTTAACACTAATAACATTTTTCTTTTTCATTGATGGGAAGAATCCTCTGCACCTGATGAGCAGAGGGGAACTGAGTAAGATGGTCAAAAATCAGAGCCGTAAGTGGTAGCGTTTTATCTAAAATTTGCAGTGCAGCATTTCAAAGCAACCCCCCACCAACAACCATTTACATTGCAGCATTTCAAAGCAACCACATTTTCATTTTCAAACCACATTATGGGCACTCACAGTTGAGTGTTCAGTGTTATTCACAGCTCAGAGAGATGTGACCCTCTCGCTTCCTCCATCTTGCAGAGACTGAGTGAGGCACAACTCTTCTGGATTTTATAGTCCCTCCCCCCTCCCACCAGCAGGGGCAGCAGAGAGAATCTCAACATTCTTTAAACATTAATAACTCTTTTATTTTTCATTGATGGGAAAAATCCTCTTGTGCTGCACAGTGGATGGGGTCTCTGAGTAAGATGGCCAAAAATCACAGCCATAAGTGGCATCGTATTTTTCTAAAATCACGAAACAGAAAAACAGGAAGTGGTCAAGATCTTACTTTTACTAATATAGATGTTCAAGAAGCATATACATAGGTATATGGATAGGATAGGTTTAGAGGGATATGGGCCAAGTGTGGGCAGGTGGGACTAGTGTAGATGGGCATGTTGGTTGGCGTGGGCAAGTTGGGTAAGTTTGGCAAAAGGGCCTGCTTCCCCGCTGTATCACTCAATGACCTCTCTATGACTGGGAACCTAAGAGGTACCATTTTTACACAAAAGTTGGCACGTGTATGGAATCAGCTGCCAGAGGAAGTTGCTGAGGAAGGTTCTATTGTAACGTGTAAGAAACATATAGACAGGTTCATGGATAAGATGGGCTTAGAGGGATATGGGCCAAATGTAGACAAGTGGGACGTGTAGTTGGGACATGTTGGTCGATGTGGGCAAGTTTGGCCGATGGGATGTTTCCACGCTGTATTAAAATTAATACTTTTCTTAATACATTCAATTATGTCTAAAATCTGTTTCCTCCCTTTGACCAACAGAAACGACTGGATTGCAACACTAAAACAACTCAGATTTATTAAAACATTTGCTTCCACTTGTTTAATTTCCCATGAGGCTACCAGTGTTTAATTTCCCTTGACGTGTTCATGAGAGCAAAGCATTTTATCTGCCCCTGAGTTATACATGATTTCCTCGGTATTCCCTACAGGAATCTGCAATCTTACAATGCTGGTTTCTGTTGCCTTAACTCATGTAGAACAGGTATTGGCAGAAAACTGACCATTTTTGACATTCCGATTTATGAAAGCAACATTGCCTGAAAATATATTTTTCCCCTAACTCCCCCAGTTGGTTTGTCGTGCAAAGCATAAATAATGGGCTCTGCAGGCTGCCAAGATTTTAGATCATACAACATAGAACAGTAGAGAACTAGTTTAGTTTAGAATTACAGCGTGGAAGCAGGCCTTACGTCCCATTACGTCGTATGCCGACCAGCGATCCCCATACATTAACACTATCTTACACTAGGAACAATTTACAATTACGAAAGCCAAATTAAACTACAAACCTGTAGGTAGGCATAAAATGCTGGAGTAATGCAATGGGTTCATAACTTCATGAGTGATAGGAGCAGAATCAGGCCTTTTGGGACATTACTCCACCATTATAGATGGCTGATTTATCTCTCCCGCTCAACCCCATTTTCCTCCACATAATCCCTGGCACCCGTACTCATCAAGAATGTATCTATCTCTGCCTTAAAAATATCCAATGACTTGGCCTCCACAGCTTTCTGTGGTTAGGCAACATGTCTGGAGAAAAGGAATAGGAGACGCTTTGGGTTGAGACCCCTCATAAGACTGTATGTCTGACTCTATGACTGTATGTGTTTGGAGTGAGAGAGTACAAACTCCGTATAGACAGCACCCATAGTCAGTATCAAAGCCGGATCTCTGGCGCTGCAAGGCAGCAGCTCTACTGCTGCGCCACCGTGCCACCCAGGAATGTCCGCACCGAACATAATTCCAAGATCATCACTTTAGTTTAATTTAGAGATACAGCATGGAAACAGGCCCTTTGGTCCACCAGGTTCATGCAAATCATTGATCATACATTTACACGAGTTCTATTACATCCCACTTTCTCATCCACATCGTACACACTCAGCCCTCCCCTGTGATGCCCCCCTCACCCCTCAATCTCTACCCCTCTTCCTCTCCCTCTCTACCCCCCATCCCTCTTCCTCTCTACCCCCCTCCCTCTCCACCCACCCCCCCCCCCCCCCCACTCTAGCCACGCCTGAGCAGTTGGGGGTCATGCATGAGTGGATAGGGCGGGGGATCCCTGAGTAAAAGGAGTGAATGAATAATATTAATATAATATCAAGGGGGGGTGGTTAGTGTGCGTGTGACACTAAATGCCATGCATATCAGAGAAAGATGGAGATGGACATATCTTGCTTAACTTCTCTGCTACCTCATGTGCTGTCTGTGTGGGAGGTTTGCACATTCTCCTGTAACCGCGTAGGTTTCCTCCGGATGCTCCGGTTTCCACCCACATCCCAAAGACATGCGTAATTGCAGGTTAATTAGCCCTCTGTAAATTGCCCCTAGTGGGAAGAGATAGGTAAAAGAAATAACATGGAACTAGTGTGAACGGGTGCTCGATGGTCGGTGTCGATTCAGTGGGCAGAAGGGCCTGTTTCCACGCTGTAGCTTTAAACTAAACTCTACTAAAACTTAACTTTGATAGAAATATATTGTGAGTGAACACGGCTAATTTTAACTACATAAAGGTCACTTGTATTGTTGATATGTTAGAATCGAATTTCCAGTTCGTTTGCATATTGTGTAATTAGCCGACAGAGATGAGTCCTGTAGTTTCTCTTCAAAATGTTGTTTTAAAAGCTTGCCAGTGCATTATTTAATTATTTTTATGTCAGCTCAAGAAAAGAAACCAGAAGGCATTCCTAAAGTAAATTCTGTTCACCCTACTTGAGAGCTCTACTACAAGAGCATAGTTTGGGAACAGCTCTATCCAAGACCGCGAGAAATTGCAGAGAATTGTAGACACATCACACGGACCAACCTCTCTTCCATTGACTCCAAGGACCAGTCTCAAGTCACTGTGAGAATGTATAAACTCCGTACAGATAGCATCCGTAGACAGGATCGAACCTGGGCCCCTGGCACTGTAAGGCAGCAACTCCACCGCTGTGCCACCCCTTACAAAGGTATAAGATAAAATAATGCAGGAAGAAGCACTCCCTTAGGCAACGCACTCGACTCTAAGCTCAATGTTGATTTATGCTGACAGTCAGTGGGATGTTATGGAAATGCTGGACTGCTGGAGGCAAGATCTTTTTGGGAGGTGGTATTTCTCATAGTGAAGCAATGGAAAGAAGGTTTATGCAGGAACCTGGAAGAGTACAGAGACATCATGGGGCAGGAGTACTAGAGGAAGTTACACGGAACAGCGAGGGCATGGAGGGATTTGACAAGGATCAAGATATCAAGTTACAGTATTATTAATAAACAAATTCCATCCCATCCAAGCCCTTTCCACTACGGGAGAGCCAGTCAATTTTCGGGAAGGTGAAATATCCAACAGTTGCTTCCCCATCGCAATGATTCAATGATTCAATGATTCAATGATACTTTATTGTTACATGTTCCAAGGTACAGTGAAATGCTTTTTTTTGCATTAAACCCAGAAAAATCATACAGCAGACCTCACTCAGGCAGTAAACAAAGCATCACCACACTTCTGGCGCCGACAATGTTACAAAAGTTCATCGAAAAATTTTACCTTCTGCTCGCACTCAACAAAAAAGCTTTCCAATGTACACCTGACAATACGACGGGAGCCTCGGCAAGCCAATTTTACCCAAGCCAATTAACCTACAAACCTTTGGAGTGTGGGAGGAAACTGGAGCACCCAGAGAAAACCTACAGTCACTGGAAGAATGTACAAACTCCATGCAGACAGCACCCGTAGTCAGGATTGAACCCTGGTCTCTGGTGCTGTAAGGCAGCAACTCTACCGCTATGCCACTGTCCCGTTTATCTTTATATGACATAATCCCCCCTCTTGATTAATTGATTGATTGAAAGATACAGCAGGGATTAACTACAATTGAGATTATTTAAAAAATTTCTATCCAAAAATTAGTGATTTTTATACATTTTGTGAATGAATGCGTTAAATTAGCTTCTAATTGTTGACACTTATCACATATTGCGGACACATTTGAGAAAATTCTATTTAATTTGGACTTTGAGAGATGTAATCTATGTATAACTTTAAATTGTATCAAGGAGTGTCTAGCATTTAATGAACAATGATGTATATATTGTAAACTTTCATTCCATACTTCTCTACTGATTACTTGACCTAGTTCATTTTCCCATGCTTGTCTATATTTATCCGTATTTGGTAAATCATTTTCCAATAAAATATTATAAATATATGATATTAATTTCTCTGTCTTCGGATGTTTATTTAAACATTCATCTAAAATTTCTGTCTTTCTATTCCTAAAATCCAGTGTATTTGATTTAACATAATCTCTAATTTGTAGATATCGAAAATATTCTTTAAAATGTAATCCATAATTTTGTTGTAATTCCTGAAATGAGAGAAATAAGTTTTCCCTATAAAGATCACCGATCTTATTTATTCCATAGTTCTTCCATTTTAAGAAACCTTTGTCCATCAATGAAGGTTTAAAATAAATATTGTTTACTATTGGAAGAGCTAGTGGTACATTCTGTAATTGTAATGTTTTTTTTAATTGTTTCCAAATACGTATTCCACTTTCTATTAATGGGTTTTCTTTATAAATTTTCTTATGTATTGGAGTATTAGCAAATAAAATTGAACTAATTTCAAAAGGGGTACAGTCTTCTTTTTCCATCTTTAACCAATTTGGTTGTTTATCTAGTTCACCCAATCAAAAATTCATATTTTTTATATTAACTGCCCAATAATAAAACATAAAATTAGGCAGTGCAAAGCCACCATTTATTTTTGATTTACATAGATGCTTTTTAATTATTCTATGATTCTTATAATCCCAAATAAAATTAGTAACCATGGAGTCCAATTTCTTAAAGAAATTTTTAGAAAGATATATCGGGATCATTTGAAACAAATATAGTAATTGTGGAAGAAAAATCATTTTTATCGCGTTAATCTTACCTAACATTGAAATAGGTAATGTTTTCCAATATTGAATATTCTTAAATAGTTTATTCAATAAGGGTAAAAAATTAGATTTAAATAATGAATTATATCTTTTTGTTACATAAATTCCAAGATATTTAATTTTTTCATTTGCAATCTTAAAAGGGTATTGTTGTAATATATGTAAATTATTTCCCATTATTGGCACGTTCACTTTTATTCCAATTAATTCTATATCCTGAAAACGATCCAAATTGAGTTATTAAATCTAACAAGTTAGGAAGACTAATTTCTGGTTTTGTGATATAAAGTAATACATCATCTGCGTACAATGAGATTTTATTTTCAGTTTCTTTAGTTTCATATCCATATATTTCAGGGTTTCATCTCACAGATTTTGCTAATGGTTCTATTGCAAGTGCAAACAGTAGTGGAGATAAAGGGCAACCTTGTCTACAACCTCGGAATAAGTTAAATTTAGTTGTTAACACTTGGTTAATTAATATTCTAGCTATTGGTCTAGTATATAGTAATTTATCCCAAGTTATAAACTTCTCTCCCAATTGAAAAAATTCCATAACCGAAAATAAGTAAGACCATTCAATCTGATCAAAAGCTTTCTCTGCGTCCAACGAGATAATTGATAAATCCTTAGTGATATTTCTTTTCGAGTATATAATATTAAATAATCTTCTCAGATTATTTGAAGAGTATCGTTTTGGTATAAATCCCGTTTGATCGTTTATTAATCACTTTGTTTAGTCTTTGTGCTAATATTTTTGTTAATATTTTTTGATCAGTATTTAAAAGAGATATAGCTCTATATGACCCTGGGTCATCGAGATTTTTATCTAATTTAGGTGTAAGGGTTATAATAGATTCATTTAATGTATCTGGTAATTTCTGTTGTGTATAAATGTGTTCATATAGTGTCTTCAAACGTGGGGCTATCATATCATTAATTATTACCCATATCACACATCTGAGGTATGCTTTTACAAAATTGTATTCCCTTCGTTTTTACTGCCAGCAGGGGTAACAGGGGAATATTTTCTTGTATTCCCCTTTCTTGCGAACGCCTATGGACTTTACCTGTTAAAACAGCGGGGAATATAGTCTTATATTCCCCTGGTCTCACATCCGGGAACTTGGCAACGTGACGGCAACGTGACGCTGCGTGGGAAATTTAGAATATTCAAACGGCAGACAGGAAGACTGCCGCGTCCATTTTGGTTAAATTTTACGTGGAAGTCCGCCGAGCTGAGATGTTCAGATTTTCCTCTAGATGTCTGATATGGGTAATAATAACAATATTGACTGTCCTCTTTCGGGAGATACGACATATATTGCCCTCACTAGATCCATATTGCCCTCGTCTTCGACTCGGGCAATATGAATCTACTTCAGGCAATATATGTCGTATCCCCCTCAAGGCCAGTCAATATTCTATTAATATTTTATAAAATTCTGCTCCAATACCATCTGGTCCTGGAGTTTTACCATTTTTTAATGATCTAATAGTTTCTTCAATTTCTTTAGTAGTTATTTCGACATTTAATAATTCCCTATCTTCTAAATCTAGTCCATTTAGATTACAATTTTTTAGAAATGTTTCTACTCCTATACGATTTTCTTTTGTTTTAGCTGAGTATAAATTTTTATAATATTGCAAAAATCTCTGGTTTATATCTTTAGTTTGTGTTAGTAATTCTCCATTATCTGATTTGATCCTATATATTAATTTTTCTCCTTCCAATTTTCTTAACTGACGAGCCAATAGTTTATGTGGTTTATCACCAAATTCAAATTGTATTTGTTTGGTATATTGGTATAGTTTTACAACTTGATCTGACTGTATTTTATTTAGTTTATATTTCAATGCCAAAATTTTATTATGTTTTGTCGTAGTTGCGTGACTCAAAACTAATTATATTGGGAATACTGGAAACAAATCAGATATTAACAACACAACAAATAATTTTTATCGGTTATAGTTTAATAATTGGTAAAAAATTAATACTAAGATTTTGGAAAGGTCCTACTTCCCCCACAACTAAAATGTGGATTACAGAAATGTCGGAGACGTTACACTTGGAACGATTAAGGCTTGCCCTGATGGACAGGCTGGACCAGTTCAGAGGAATATGGTCTCCATTTATTGAATATTTAAAGGGTCAAGATGGTCCGGTTCGAAGCCATGAATGTATGAATGGATGAAGAATTATAGACAATAGATCATAAATATATCTCCATTGAAGAATATCTTGTTTAATATTCCACTCAATCAGTTTATCTCTCTCTTTTTTTTCCTTTTCTTTTTCTCTTTTTTATTTCCTACTGCTATAAAATAAAAAAGAAAATTATAGAAGTACAAATAAGATTGATTGTTAATTTTAAAAAAATATTAAGAATGTATGTGACGTTAATATTTTCTTTTGTTTTAATTGGATCTTATATTTCTTCTTAATATGTAATTACTTCTAATAAAAATATCTTACAAAAAAAAAAGAAAGATACAGCAGGGAAACAGGCGCTTCGACCCACTGTATCCATGCCGACCATCGATCACTATTCACCCTTGTTCTATGTTATCCCATTTCTCATACGCTCCCTGCACACTCGGGGCAACCTACAGTGGGCCGATTAACCTAAAAACCCGAACGTGTTTGTGATGAGGGAGAAAACTGGAGCACCCGGAGGAAACCCATGTGGTCACAGGGAGAACGGATATACTCTGTACGGATCAGGATCGAGTCCTGGCGCTGTAAGGCAGAAATTCTACCGCTAGGCCACTGTGCTGCCGCTCTATCAGGTCTCCCCAAACACTCCGGGGCTCTCACTTAACGCAGATTGACAGTAGGCTGTATGTTCGAGACCGTCCCAAGCAGATGTGGATTATGTATCCACCGGGCTGTCAAATGAACTGCTTCAGGAAAGGTTTGTGTATGCTTATCTCAGTCCTTCTCTTGTTTAATTATATTTTCACTGTATTTGAGAACTGATGCATAAATTACTTTGTAAAAAGAAAGACAAGTGAAAGCTATTATTCATATGATAATGTAATTTTAGGTTTCCTGGTATGGAGAACTCAAATATAATACTTGCATTTCTTCAAGTGTCATTAATTACCCATGTGAGATGCGATTATATCACGTGTTAAATAGATCACTGTTGGCTCAGTGTCATTTCTTTGAAAGGACCATTTGATATTTCTCTAAGAATAACTTGTGGTCTAGAAATCTGGAATTACCATCGATTCCATCTGCACTTCATGCTGCCTCAGGAAAGCAGACGACGTAATCAATGACTTGTCCCACCCCGGTCAATTTTTCTTCTCCCCACTCTGGATGCAGAAACTTGAAAGCGCGCACCACCAGATTCAGGACAGCTTCTTCCCCTCTGTTATTAGGCTTCTGAACGAGGCCTTCCATAAGCTAGGGCACTGTCCGCTTCATCTCTACCCCAGTGCAGACATTGGACTTTGTTTCTGGAACTTTAGACTTTAGATTTTAGAAATACAGCACAGAAACAGGCCCTTCAGCCCACCGTGTCCACGCTGACCAGCGATTACCCCGTACACTAGCACTACCCTGCACACTAGGAACAATGTACAATTTTACCAAAGCCAATTAACCTACAAACCTTTGGAGCGTGGGAGAAAACCGGAGTTTGCACGGTCACAGGGAGAACGTACAAACTCTGTACAGACAGCATATGAGGTCAGGATAGATCCCAGGTTTCTGGCGCTATAAAGGGCCTGTCTCACTTTGCGATTTATTTCGGCGACTGCGGGTGTCAGTCACTGATGCCCGCAGTCAGCCAAAAACCGTCAAGTTGTACAATAATCTACGATAAGCTACGACATAGTTGATGTCAAGCTGCGACAGTCTGTGTCAGCTGACATCACAATTTCCAGAACCTCAACAGCGATAACATATGACAGCATAAGACAGCCTACGACAGCGCCTGCGACATCCTGTGGCCACACTGACAGCACTGACACACTGATCAAACAGCGACAGCTGAAGTCCACCCACGACACGATACGGCAAGATATGACAGGCTGCGTCACTGTCTACGACATCTGAGGACAACAGGTTAACGCATGATGACTTATGATGACGCAGGCTGTCGCAAAATGAATTAGCCGAGGTCATGACCTTGCGTCACCGGATGTCACCCGCAGGACAGCCTATGTCAGCCTGCGACAGGGCCTACGACATAAGAAGACACGCAGCGTCCATCCCGGTGTCGCGGAAAGAGTTTGAATATTCCAAAATCCAGTGGGCAGCAAGGAGACACCATGCGTCATTACATGCGTCACGTCGCCGCACGCCACGTCACGCCGCGACCACACTGCGACAACCTTTTATCAGGCTGTCGCCGAAAATGACGCCCAAGTGGGACAGGGCCTTAAGGCAGCAACTTTACCGCTGCGCCACTGTGTTGCCCTAGAACTGGCGCCCTACAACGTGACAGCATCTTTCCCTTTGTTCTACCTGCTGCACTTTGGCTGGATTATATTCATGTATAGTATTGTTTGATTTGATTGGATAGAATGCAAAACAAAGCTTTTCCCTGTGCCTACCTCGGTACATGTGACAATCATAAACCTAAACCAGGCAGCATCTCCGGAGAACACGGACATTTTGGGTCGGGTATTTGTAAGCGGATACTTGATTAGTAAGGGTGTCAAGAGTTATGGGAATATGGCAGTAGAATGGGGTTGAGAGGGAAAGATAGATCAGCCATGATTGAATGGCAGATTAGACTTGATGGGCTGAATGACTTCTGAACCTCTGAACTTATGACCTATATTTCTACCCCTTTGTCCATGTTCCCCAGAGATGCTGTCTTAACCGCTGAGTTACTTCAGCACATTGTGTTGTTTTGCTAAAAATTCCGGCATCTGCGGTTCCTTATGTCTGTTTAACCGTGACGTGATTATATTTTTGCAGATCGGTGTGAACTTTCATTTGTGGAGACTGATTATTTTACAGCTCGCACTGAATTTAGAGGTCCCCTAAATACTTAACGTAGTGATTTCAGTAAGTCAACTCTCTTTATTAAAAATAACATATTAACACGGTGAACCCATATGTATCAATGCACCGACAAAAGCTTATATTTGCACATCTGCCAAGGTTACTGCATTGTGCTCTTTGCCAGCTTTTAGCAAATTGCAGTAATTTGTTGAGATGAAAAAATTAATACACGCTGAAAGGTATTGTGTTACTGACAAAATCGAGCTTGCAGTAGCTATTTAAAATTCTCTCAAGCTTGCACTTACCTCCTGAATACCCATAATGCGGATTGCAGGCTAATTATCCTCCTTCACATGTGTTGCTAATAACCTGAAGTGATCAGAACAATGTTTTCAACTCTTCACCAGTGAGGGGAAGGGGAACAAGAAAAAATAATGGATACAGTCAACAGAAAAGGCCAGGAAGTTAATGCCAAAGTACAGAGTGGTGACAGGGGTGGAAGATTGCAACCTTCACCTGGTCCGCCCTGTTTCAACTAATGCAATCAACTCGAAGTGCACAAACGGAAGATCAAATAGAACAAGTTGTCCAACAATTGAGCCCATCGAGTCCATGGCAACCGTCAATCATCTGTTCACACTAGTTCAATTTTATCCCACTTTTGCATCCACTCCCTACACACTGGGGGCAATTTACAGAGGCCAATTAACCTGCAAACCCACACATCTTTGGAATGTGGGAGGAAACCAGAGCACGTATGATGAAAGAATGGTTCGACTGAGCTTGTATTCACTTGAATTTAGAAGGATGAGAAGGGATCTTATAGAAACATAGAAAATTCTTAAGGGATTGGACAGGCTAGATGCAGGAATTCTTTTCCCGATGTTGGGGGAGTCCAGAACCAAGGGTCACAGTTTAAGAATAGGGGGTTGGCCATTTAGGACCGAGATGAGGAGAAACCTTTTCACCCAGAGAGTTGTGAATCTGTGGAATTCTCTGCCACAGAAGGCAGTGGAGGCCAATTCACTGGATGTTTTCAAGAGAGAGTTAGATTAGCTCTTAGGGCTAAATAAATCAAGGGATATGGGGACAAATTAGGAATGGGATACTGATTTTAGATGATGAGCCATGATCAAATTGAATGGCTGTGCTGGCTCGAAGGGCTGAATGGCCTACACATGCACCTATTTTTCTATGTTTCTGTTTCACCTGGAGGAAACACAAGCAATCACGGGGAGAACATGCAAACTCCTCACACAGAGAGTAATAAACTAAACTAAACGAAACTAAACCCGAAGTCAGGATTTTACTTCGGAGTCACGTGAGTGACTACGTGAAGACCCCGCCAGGACGCATGCGCGACACTTTTACATACTCGGAAGTATTCATAATTACAAAATTGAATTTGTATACGAACTACCGTCCCAGTTCAGCATACGCCTAGCAGGAAGTTCATACTTCACAAAAAGAGAGAACAGCAGGCCATGCTGAACTGTTAAGACTAAACACAAAAGGGATTGAGAAAACAATCAGAGAATTTCAAGAGTTCGTATCAAATATATTTATAAAAAACTAAAAAGATGGTGGTTGCCGTATCATTACAGATTTGACCGAACTAAATACTTCCGTTCAGTATGCCCATTTCAAAATAGACACATTTGTCACACACAGGGTCATCGTAAATACCTGAAATTTATCTGGATGGGACAGCTATGGCAGTATGCCTTATCCAATGGGTTGTCATCAGCACCCGGGCTATTACAAATTCATTAAAACCAGCTTCAGCATACTTAAAGAAACATAACCATATCGTCATGGCTTACCTTGATGATATTCTCATTGTAGGTGAAAATTGGAGCTGGCTACATTGGTGGTATCAGCCACAACACAGAGATTTAACGTACATCCAGATAAGTCAAAATTGGAACCCTCGACTACCATGGATTATTTGGGGTTCACTATTGACTCTGTTCATATGTCTATCACCTTGCCACCAAACAAAGTGACAGACTTGATGGGAGTATGCAAAAGCCTCACTGGTATCAGGGAACCATCCATTCGGCAAGGAGTAAGAGTGATTGGGAAATTGGTGGCTGCGTTCCCAGCAGCACAATTGGACCACTCCATTATTAAAACCTGGAAGAGGGAAATTTTAGCTCTCAAAAATCATGCAGGCCATTTCAATAGGCCTATGCAACTACCAGGGAAAGTAAATCAGAATTAAACTGGTGGATAGAAATGTTCAATATTATCCTAACCCCATCACCCCATTCTATATCCCTAGGGTACATTACAGACTGATGCCAGTGCTAAAGGTTGGGGAGCAACTAATACCACCGCAAGTTGCGGTGGCAGATGAGTGCACAAAAATTATTCTGTTTAAAGCACTAGCAATTAATTATCTAGAAATGCTGGGAGCGTTTCATGGACTCAGGGCCTACTGCTCAGATGAGCACCAGTTGCATGTACGGTACAAATTGATACCACAGTGGGTTCTCACTGCATTGGGGGGGGGGGGGGGGGGGGGGATTTGTTTTGCTATGCATTTTCCCCTTCTGCCTCATCAGGCGAGTCTTACAATAATTAAACAAGACGCCGCAACGGGTACCATGGTTCCCAACAGTACAAAGATGGTCTCAGAACCCTGCATCTGGATCAACAACGGCCAAGGAGGTTGGCACACCCCGTGCGGGAAAGTATCCGTGCCATGACTGTATGAACTTGTTGATTTGCAGTTTCTGAACAGGCCATTTCTGGGATACGGACTCTCCGACAGGACGATCAATGCCATCTCAGCGTCGTGCAGGGAGTCCACAAGAAGACAGTACCTGACATATGTCAGGAAATGGGAAGTGTTCAGCACCAGGACGAACACTACATATGACTCAGCCACCAACACTGAAGTGCTGGAGTTTGGCCACCCTTCATTTCGATGAAGGATTGAGTTACAGTGCCATTATTGTGCAAGGAGTGCCCTATCTAATATCTGGGCAGAGGGAGTGATCACCTGGCTATAGGATCACACCCACTGGTACCTAAACAAATGAGGGGTATTTGTACTCTATTCCCCCCAGGCCCAGATACACCTATATATGGCACATAGGTAGTACACCATGTTCCGAGGATGGACACCAATATCGGGGCTCACTCTGGACAAACTAATATCCTAGATGGGAATGATTATGGCACTTGGATCAGCACAACGGGTCCAGTCCTTACACAAGCTAGAATAGGACGTCATGTCTGTCACAAATGGCAGATAACCTGCTACATACAGGGGTACTTAAACAAGACTGACCCGGTTCCTTTGGCCAATATTAGAGTTCTGGCCTATCCTGCAGATAGTCGGCCCTGCATAGTGACACATATTTTCCAATATATAGTCACCAAGACACTTATGGGCACGGAGAGAGCTTTCTCATTAGCCATAAATGCCCTCACCTAAGGTCACAGTGCAAAACCATATCCAGATGGTTCGGGTGGTATTACGTGCAGTGGTGAATACTAATGTTTCAAATCTCACTCCAACAGGGCTGCATCTACATCGGACGCTAGGATGATGGGAGTTCCTATGGACCACATCCTTGCCACAGCGGGGTGGAGCAATGAACGCATTCAATGCTTTATAATAAACCTGTGGCCAATCCTGAGACGTTTGCAGGGAAAAAATTAAGTTCTGTAAAATAAATTACCCAATGTGGGGCATATTATTTTAGGTATGAATAATACCTTTATTGTTTTTCAGCACAGTGTCGTGTGTGAAATACGTTCATCCTCCGTCCCAGAATGGCAGTGTGTGAGCATGGTCTCGTTCCAGGGCATGAAATCACAGAGCTTTGAAATCTTCACGTAGTCACTCACGTGACTCCGAAGTAAAATAGTAAGATTAAATGAGAACTTGCCAGTTTGAAGTTTGATCTTTATTTTATGAGGAGTTACGATGAGGGATTACGTGCCCTCCGCTCCCAAAACCCTCTATTATAAAGTTCAACTGGTATGGAAGTTCTCTCTTATCTTACTATATTAGTCTACTCTGGTATCTGTGATTTTCACACCACTGCCTTGAAGAATGTCGCGCATGCGTCCTGGCGGGGTCTTCACGTAATCCCTCATCGTAACTCCTCATAAAATAAAGATCAAACTTCAAACTGGTAAGTTCTCATTTAATCTTACTATTAATGCTGGGTCTCCGGGGCTGTAGGCAGCAGCTCTACCAGCTGCGCCACTGTGCCCCTCTTAATCTGTCGTAAGGAGAAAATACAAGACTTCCGTTTCAACACAAAGATCGTTAGCTGAAAATATCAATGAATAAAATGGAATAATTGAAAGCTAAAACAACGAATGATGAGAACATTTCCTCATGAAATGAATAATTTGTTTTGAAAAAACTGGAAGAAGAAGGCCTTTCACAATCCAGAAAGGCACGAAAATCACACTTCAGAAATTGAACTGTAACACTGAGATAAGTGAAGTAGGGATCTTGACTAACTCAGACTAGAACTTTTCATCGTTTAATTTAGATACAGTGTGGAAACAGGCCCTTCGGCCCACCGAGTCCGTGCCGTCCAGCGATCCCCTGCACACCAGCACTGTCCTATACATTCGAGACAATTTACAATTTTACCGAAGCCAATTAAGCTACATATCTGTACGTCTTTGGAGTGTGGGAAGAAACCGGAGCACCAGGAGAAAACCCAGCAAGGGAAAACATGCAAACTTACAGTGCCTTACAGACAGCATCCGTAGTCAGGATCGAAACTGGGTCTTTGTCACTGTAAGGCAACAACTGTACCGCTGCGCCACTGTGCTGCACCTGATTTTACTTTTATAAATAGATCGTATATCACTTCCGAGTTTAGTTCACGTTGATCGTTTTTTTTCCGTGAAAATGAAAATTTCTCTTTGGGCATCTTGGTTCGAATAATAACTTTAGACATGATTGACAATTGACTTCTACTTTATTAACAATACAGCAAGCTATAACTCATCAGACGAGGAGAACAGTCAACCCAGAGACTGTTCTGCAGACTCAAACCATGCAGCATTTTTAGATCATTTTTGATCGCAGACCTTGATAAGGTCAGTTACGTACACTTGTTTAACAGGGCTAACTATTGTGATCCAGAATTCTGCAATGTTCCCCTCAAAAACAAAACATGCAGGTGTTCAGATTGTGTAGGAACGAACTGCAGCTGTTGGTTTACACCGAAGATAGACACAAGGTGCTGGAGTAACTCAGCAGGTCAGGCAACATCTCTGGAGAAAAAGGATGGGCAACATTTCAGGTCGGAACCCTTCTTCAGACTGAAAGTAGAGTGGGGGGTGTAGAGAACTGGAGATAGGAAAAGGCCAGACCAAATTAGGGCCGGCAATATGTGTAGGAAGGAACTGCAGATGCTGGTTTAAACCGAAGATAGACACAAAATGCTGGATTAACTCAGCGGCTCTGGCAGCATCTCTGGAGAGAAGGAATGGGTGACGTTTCGGGTCAAGACCCTTCTTCAGAATGCAATAGATGATCTCCAGGAAGGGTGGAGCCCTTAATGATCCATTGTTGGCTGGGGAAGAGGTGATAATGAAAGGATACAGGGATGCGAACAGTGGAACTAGTAGGACGACTAGGATGGGGGACAGGGGAGAGAGGGAATGCAGGAGTTACTTGAAATTAAAGAAATCAATGTTCATACCCGCTGCCTAAGCAATATATGAGGTGCTGTTCATCTAATTGCGTGTGGCCTCAGTCTGACAGTGGAGGTGGCCCAGGACAGAAAGGTCAGTATGGGATTGGGAAAGGAAATTAAAATATTTGGCAACCAGGAGATCGCATAAGCCAGAGTGAAAATGTTCAGCGAAACGATCGCCCAGTCTGCGCTTGGTCTCGCCGATATAGAGGAGCACACTGAGAACAACAGACACAGTCGATGAGGTTGGAGGAGATGCAAGTGAACCTCTTCCTCACCTTTTTCCTACCTCCAGTTCCTGCCACGCCTCGACTTTCAGACTGAAGAAGAGTTCGGACCCAAAATGTCACCCATACCTTTTCTCCAGAGATACTGCGTGACTCACTGGCGTAAAATTCGATTCCCACGGAATGAGGTGCTGCCCATGTTTAAGACAAAATAGAACAGCCCAAATCTTCCCATTATTCCCACATCTTCACTAAAATGTGTAAACTCGTATCTACGTCAGAACTTGTTAAGTGCACAGATCAATTATATTTAATTTTCAGAAATGCCAAAGTGCTATTATTTTACCCATTCAATTTAATGGCAAATAATTGTGATAATCACATTTGATTTCGGATAGAGATAACTATGAGCAGTACCATACAATGTGCCTCCATTGCAATCATTTTTGTGATATAATTTATACTGCAGCTAAATCTTACATCTATTTGAGTAAATCTGCATGTTTACTCAGTAGTTGGTTAATGTTTGATGGTGTGGGATGGGATGTTTGATTAATATCTCGATCTCTAGCTTGATTACATTTGAGCATCGGTGAGAAATTATTACATTGCCCAAATGAAAACATTCTCCAATGATGGAGTTTTTCTTTGGAGATGGAGTCCGTGCCGACCAGCGATCGCCCCATACACTAGCAATATCCTACACACTTTGAACAATTTACAATTTTACCAAAGCCAATTAAACTACAAACCTGTAAGTCTTTGGAATGTGGATTTGTTGGAACAATTGTCTGAAATTGTGGATGGAAAGAAAGACTGCATTTAAGAAATGAATTTAGTTAACAGTTATACTGCGGACTTTCAATATCTGCATAATCAATCTTCTAGTGTGGCACAGTGGCGCAGTGGTAGAGTTGCTGCCTTACAGCTCCAGTGTCCTGGGTTCGATCCCAACTACCTGGTGTTGTCTGTATGGAGTTTGTACATTCCCCCAGTTTCCCAAGATGCAAAAATCAAATACGAGAGAGCATAACTTTAAGTTGAAAGGGGCAGCAAAGTTTAAAGGAGATGTGTGGAGCAAGTTTTTTTTTACATAAATGGTGGCGAGTGCCTGGAACCTGCTGCCGAGGGGTGGTGATGGAGCCAGATACGATAGTGGCATTTAAGAGTCTTTTGTACAGGCACATGGATATGCAGTGAATGGAGGGATATGCATTATGTGCAGGTAGAGAAGAGTTGGTTTTGGAATCATGTTCGGCACAGACCTTGTGGGCTGAAGTGATGGTGTTTCAATGCTGTATCTCTGAAGTCTAAAGTCTGAAGATTTAGAATTGTCTTATGAATTCTGCAAAGCAGTTGGATTCAGTTCAGGTGCCATATTTGTTGTTTACGCTCATCCTTATAGTCCAGCTTTATTTTCCCTGAGCCCATAAGCTGTTCAGCCTTTGCACACAGCAAGGTTGATCTCAGCTTCTGCAGCAACTCTGCTGTCAACCACCTCTACAGCAGCGGGTTCTCATCTCACCAGCTGTCCTCTCCACTGACCGTGACTCAGAATCACTGAAATGCTTACACCGACCTTCTGCAGACTATTTCAAACTGTAACTTTGTTAGACATACAGTGCGGAAACAGGCCCTTTGGCCCACTGAATCTGTGCCCAGATCACCCCACAGACCGTACACTACCCTACAGACTTTGGACAATTTACAATTTTACCAAACCCAATTAACCTCTAGGAGTTTGGGAGGAAACTGGAGCGCCCGGAGAAAACCCATGCGGTCACAGGGAGAACGTATAAATTTCGAACAGATAGCACCCGTAGCCAGGATTGAACATGGGTCTCTGGCTCTTTAAAGCAGTAACTCTACCGCCCTAGAGTCAAAGTGTTAAGGGCCTGACCCACTGCGGGGACCTAATTTGCGAGTTTAGAAGAGTTTAGGAGAATTTTAAAAAGTGTCATGGTCTTGTTGTTTCGCTGAAGTAAAACACCTCCTACGACCTCCTTCGACTATGTAGAGAACCTCCTACGAACATGTAGAAGACCTCCTTCGATCTCCTTCTACCTCCTTCGACTATGTTGAAAAGTAGCTTCGACTAGCTTCGGGAAAATTGGACACCGAATAGTGGAGAGTGAAGACGACCACCTTCGATCTCCTTCGACTAATTTAACACTATCTACGACTACCTTCAATTACCTTTGACTACCTTCGATTACCTTAGATTACCTACGAATAACATGCCGACCTATTTACACTAAACCTACGAATAAAAAAACTGATTTATTTCCATGCCGACCAATTTTTACTCGTGGACAATTTTCAGCATGCTAAAAAATACTCCTCAACCAAACTGAGGCCTCGAGTATGCGGGAACTTCTCTCAAGCATGAAAGAGAGTTACATAGACCTCCTAGGACCACGTGTCGGCAATGCTGCGAGTTTGAGTCGAGCGCAAACTCTTATAAACTCGCTAATTAGGTCCCCACAGTGGGACAGGCCCTTGGAAGCATGGAAACAGTATGAGCCCAACCCATCCATGCCAACCAAGATGCCTCATCTAAGTATGGCCCATTTGCCTGTGCTTGGCCCATATCCATTAAGTGTAGTTTAGTGTTGTTTAGTTTACCTTATTGTCAAAAGTACCAAGGTACAGTGAAAAGCTTTTTGCTGCGTGCTATCCAGTACAATCGAGCAGGCCATCGTGTACAGATATAGTATAAAAGGAATAATGTTTAGTGCAAGATAAAGTCCAGTAAAGTCTGATTAAAGATAGCCCGAGGGTCTCCAATGAGGTAGATGGTAGCTCAGGACCACTATAGTTTTTGGTAGGATGGTTCAGTTGCCTGATGACAGCTGGGATGAAACTGTCCCTGAATCTGAAGTTTGTACCTCTTGCCTGAAGGGAGAGCGGAGAAGAGGGAGTGACCGGGTGAGACTCGTCCTTGATTATGCTGGTGGCCTTGCCAAGGCAACATGAGGTGTAGATGGACCTAAACCTTTCCTATCCGTGTACCTATCCAAGTGTATTTAAAATGTTATTATAGAACCTGCCTCAGCTCGTTCCATACACCCACTGCCCTCTGTGTGAAAAAGTTGCCCCTCAGGTTCCTATCAAACCTTATAGAAAGGGCCCCATCCCCGACGTCTACCTCCGTTACATCGACGACTGCTTTGGTGTCACCTCTTGCACCCACACACAGCTGACTAACTTCATCCATTTCACCACCAACGTCCATCCGGCACTCAAATACACTTGGACCACTTCCGACATTTCCCTACCATTCCTTGACCTCACCATCTCTATTGCAGGTGATACACTCCTGACCGACATCCACTACAAACCAACTGACTCCCACAGCTACCTGGACTACTCTTCCTCCCACCCTGCTTCCTGTAAGGACTCCATCCCCTATTCCCAATTCCTCCGTCTACGCTGCATCTGCTCCCAGGATGAGGTGTTCCACACCAGGTCATCACAAATGGCCTCATTCTTCAGAGAACGGGGATTCCCTTCTCCTACTATAGATGAGGCTCGCACCAGGGTCTCCTCCATACCCCGCAACACTGCCCTCTCTCCCCATTCCCCACTCGCAACAAGGGCAGAGTCCCCCTGGTCCTCACCTTTCACCCCACCAGCCGGCAAATACAACACATAGTCCTCCGCCAGTTTCGCCACCTCCAACGTGACCCCTCCACTCGCCACATCTTCCCATCTCCCCCCCGTCTGCCTTCCGCAAAGACCGCTCCCTCCGCAACTCCCTTGTCAATTCTTCCCTTCCCTCCCGCTCTACCCCTTCCCCGGGCACTTTCCCTTGCAACCGCGAGAAATGCTACACTTGTCCCTTCATCTCCCCCCTCCACTCCTTTCACGGACCCAAGCAGTCCTTCCAGGTCGACAGAGGTTCACCTGCACCTCCTCCAACCTCATCTACTGCATCCGCTGCTCCAGATGCCAGATGATCTATATCGGTGAGACCAAGCGGAGGCTTGGCGATCGTTTCGCCGAACACCTCCGCTCGGTCCGCAATAAACCAACCCGACTCCCGGTGGCTCAGGAACTTCAACTACCCTTCCCATTCCGTATCCGACCTCTCGGTCCTGGGCCTCCTCCATGGCCAGAGTGAGCAACACCGCAAGTTGGAGGAACAGCACCTCATATTCCGCTTGGGGAGTCTGCATCCTCTGGGCTTGAACATTGAATTTTCTCAATTCTGTTAACCCTTGCTGTCTCCTCCCCTTCCCACCTCTCCCTCAGCCCTCGGGCCCTGGCATTCCCTCTCTCTCTATCTCTCTCCCCCACCCTAGTCGCACTAGTTTCTCATTTGCACACTACAAACAGCTTACAATGGCTTGTTCCCTTTATCATCGATACTTTTTTGCATATCTTTCATTCATTGTTCTTTATCTCTCCACATCACCGTCTACATCTCTCGTTTCCCTGATCCCTGACCAGTCTGAAGAAGGGTCTCAACCCGAAACGTCGCCTATCTCCTTCGCTCCTTAGATGCTGCTGCACCCGCTGAGTTTCTCCAGCCTTTTGTGTACCCTCCTATCAAACCTTGGCCATCTCACTTTAAATCAATGTCCTATGGTTATTTATTCCCCTACACTTGGTAAAAGGCTCTGTGCATTCATTCTAGTCAAGTCAAGTCAAGTCACATTTATCTATATAGCATATTTAAAAAACAACTCTCGTAGACCAAAGTGCTTTACATTTATTATAAGAATAGTATACACAAGCAAACTACATACATATATACAAATAGCCCTCGCTCAGAGGACGTCAGGATTTTCAGGTTTGGGAAAACAGATAAGTTTTTAGTCTAGACTTAAAGGAGTCGATGGAGGGGGCAGTTCTAATGGGGAGGAGGATGCTGTTCCACAGTCTAGGAGCTGCAACCGCAAAGGAGCGGTCGCCCCTGAGCTTATGCCTAGACCGTGGGACATTCAGCAACCCCAAGTCGGCCGATCTGAGGGACCTGGAGGTGGTGTAGTGGGTGAGAAGACTTTTAATGTAGGTGGGGGCAAGCCCATTGAGGGCTTTGTAGACAAAGAGGAGGGTCTTGAAATTTATTCGGAACCACACAGGGAGCCAGTGGAGAGAGGCCAGGATCGGGGTGATGTGGTCCCTTTTTCGGAGTGCCCGTCAGGAAATCTCGCTGCGGCGTTTGGATCAGTTGCAGGCGGGAGGGAAGATTGGCTGATGCCAGTGTAAAGGGAGTTGCAGTAATCTAGGCGGGAGAAGATAAATGTATGCATGATCTTTTCTAGGTCTTCAAACTGGAGGAATTGGTTTTTTTTTAGCTATCATCCGAAGCTGAAAGAAGCTAGCTTTTATCACGGCATTGACTTGTTTCTCAAATTTCAGTGCTGAGTCAAATATCACGCCAAGGTTTTTGACATGAGGTTTGAGTAGTGGGGTAAGGCTTCCAAGGCTGCCTGCTATCGATTTTGATTGAGTCGAGGGCCGAGAAGGATGACCTCAGACTTACTCTCGTTTAGTTGGAGGAAGTTCTGGGCCATCCAGCACTCTATATCCTCGAGGCAGCGGGTAAGGTTAAGCAGATTTGATTGGTTTTTGGGCTTCAGGGGGAGATAGAGTTGTGTATCATCTGCGTAGCAATGGAAGGAAATACCGTGCCTTTCAATGACTTGGCCTAAGGGGAGCATATACAGGGAGAAGAGAATGGGGCCAAGGATGGAACCTTGTGGAACCCCACAGCAGAGGCTAGCTGGGGAGGAGAAAGAGTTTCCTATGTTGGTAGAGAAAACTCCTACCTTTAAGGTAGAAGATGAACCAGCTCAGGGGCTGGTTCAATACCAACCCCGTACGGAGATGGTCAATTAGGATGGTGTGGTCGACTGTATCAAATGCTGCGCTGAGGTCAAGAAGGAGCAGGATTGCACAGTCGCCGGAGTCAACGGTGAGCAGTAGTAGTCATCATGTACCTTCAACAAGGCAGACTCTGTGCTGTGGTGAGCCCTGAAACCTGATTGGAAAGTTTCCAATATAGTATTTTGGTGAAGGTAAGGCATAAGTTGACTTAAAATTACCTTTTCAAGGGCTTTTGAGAGGAAACGCAGTTTAGAAATGGGTCTGTAGTTGCTTGGTAAGGTGGGGTCGAGATTAGGTTTTTTTCAGGAGTGGCTAGACCACCGCATGCTTGAAGCAGGTATGTACAGTGCCAGTGGCCAAAGAACTGTTGAAGATGGCGAGGATACTGAGACTGGCTATTGTAATGACGTCCTTTAGGAGGGCAGAGTGGACAGTGTCGAGGGGGCAGTTAGTAGGTTTCATGGTCGTGATCAGTTTTACAAGGGAGGGTAGAGTAACGGGTTGGAAACAATCTAATTTTGAAGAACAGACCAATGAGATAGCCAGGTCATGGGTGGGAGGGGAAATATTTGTTCTTATGTTCTTTACCTTGGGTTGTGAAAAATATAGTAAATTCCTCGCACTTAGTCGGGGACCCGGTTAAGCTGGTGCTGGGGGCAGGACAAATGGTGGAGGCGATGGTGCTAAACAGGAGCTTGGAGTTATGAACGTGTTTGGAGATAAGGGTGGAAAAGTATTATTTTCTTGCGGATTTGTTCCACATCCTGGTATTTGTGAAAGTTGTTTTTCAGGAGTTTGAAGGAAATTTGAAGCTTATCAGATTTGTACTTCCGTTCTGATTTTCTGCATTCTCATCTTAGGGCTCTGGTGATGTCATTGAGCCACGGCTCGCCTTTAGGCTTAGGCTTGTTCATTTTTAAGAGGAGCAACAGAATCCAGGATGGAAGAGCAAGTAGTATTGAATAGAGAAATGAGGTTGTCGGTGCTGAGATGGGGGGTAGACGCCTCAATAGTGCAGATGTCGCGGGCGGCTATGAGAACCTCAGAGAACTTACTATTCTAAGCTATTCCTCTCATTAATTTTTTACACCTCTGTAACATCGTCTCTCATCCGCCTGTGCTCCAAGGAATAAAGTCCTGGCCTGCCCAACCTCTCCCTACAGCTCACGCCCTTGAGCCCTGGCAACTCATATCCTCGTAAATCTTCTCCGCGCTGTTTCCAGATTTATTAAGATTCTCGCGCAAATTTCTGTCTATCTTCTTCCCCCATTTGTGCCTGATGATGGATTTTTCTTCAGGCATAGCAAATAATGAAATAGCAGAGCCTGTGAGAGGATATTTAGAATCATTGCTGGATCCCAGTTAATTGAAGTGTGGGGAACAGTTGCAAGGAAAAGCCCTTTTGGCCTCCATCAGTTTCCGTAGAGTAGTACTAATAATCAATGTACTTACCAGAGCATCAAATCTGTATCACTCTCTGTGGAAATAAATTCCCTGGGTCGTTGCAAACCTTATTAGTCTTTCTTTGAGGTAACATCATTACATTTGAAGCCACACAATAAAAATGAAAAGGAAATTATGATTGCGGCAGAAGCCAATGGAAGGATTATCGATGGACTATACTGGATATTCTGGGGGAGTTTCTGAGGAATGTTCTGTCTGACAAAAGATGCTGAAGTGTTTCTCATGATTTACACACAATTAAATTGTGCACCTTTTATATCAACTGCAGTGTAAAGGTGACTGACTATTAAACTAACAGATTGAGCTAACGCTCCAAACCTTCCATCACTGAAGAAAGACTTTAAACTTTGGACATGTGGATGCAGTGTGGAAACAGGCCCCTTGACCCTCCGAGTCTGCGCCGACCAGCGATCACTCTACACACTAGGGATAATTTACTATTTTTTTACCAAAGAACCTACAAACCTGTACATCAGGATTGTGGGATGAAACCTGATCACCCGGAGAAAACCCACACAGTCACAGGGCGAACGTACAAACTCCGTACAGATAGCATCCATAGTCAGGATCAAACCCAGGTCGCAGGCATTGTAAGGCAGCAACTCTACTGCTGCGCCACCGTGCCGTGATTCTCTGCAATCAGTTTCAGGCCTTGTCCTCGTGATTCCGATAAACACTTCTATTTCAATTGAAAGCCTTATGGGAAATCTAAAGAAATATTCAGTTTACATTTGGATTGTTGAACTTTTTGTAAACCAATAGCAATTTGAACATAAATGAAATAAAGAATGAAATTGAAACTTTGTTTTTCATTGTTAGGAATTAGAGAATATACTGAATCATTCACAACTGGGTTTAATACAATAAGATTATAATTTTACCAAGATAAATAGTTCTAATATTATAACAATATTAATCCCCTGTCATTGCTGAATAATTTGCCAGTGAATTTCATCATTATCCGAATATTCTTCTCTGTTATGGCAAGATTGACTTCTTATTTTAAGGTTTTAAAAATTCAAAAAGCCCAAAAGATGATGATGGTGCTGCTAGAATCCAAGGATGTGATCTACAGGAAAGGTTGGGCAGGCTAAGACTTTATTCCATGGAGCGCAGGAGGCTGATGGCTGATCTTATGGAAGGTGTATAAAATCATAAGGGGAATAGATAGTGTGATTGCACAGAGTCTTTTACCCAGCGTAGGGGAATCAAAAAGAAGGGGACATATGTTTACAGTGAGAGGGGCAAGATTTAATACAAGCCCAAGGAGCAACCTTTTCACTCAGTGGGGTGGTGTGGTGTAGTAGAGCAGAGGGATCTAGGAGTGCAGGTACATAGTTCTTTGAAAGTGGCGTCACAGGTAAATAGGGTGGTCAAAAAGGCATTTGACTCATTGGCCTTCATCAGTCAATGTATTGAATATAGAAGTTGGGAGGTCATGTTGCAGTTGTGCAAGATATTGGTGAGGCCATATTCGGAGTATTACATTCGGTTGTGATACCCTGTTAATGAAAGATATTGCCTACAGGAAAGGGTTCAGAGAAGATTTACAAGGATGTTGCCAGGATTGAGCTATAGGGAGAGGTTGAGTAGGCTATGGACTAATCCTTGGAGTGCAGGAGGGTGATCTTATAGAGGTGTATAAATTCATGAGAGGAATAGATAGGATGAATGCACAGTGTATTTTATCCAGAAAAATCAAGAACCAGAGGACATAGGTTTATGATGAATGAGGCAAGATTTAATAGGATAGACACAAAATACTGGAGTAACTCAGCAGGCCATCTATCCATTTTCGCCAGAGCCTGTGATGAAAGGAACTGCAGATGCTGATATACACCAAAGATGGACAGAAAATGCTGGAGTAACTATGTGGGTCAGGCAGCATCTCTGGAGAAAAGCAATAGGTGCTGTTTTGGGTTGTGACCCACAGAGGGGGTACAGTAGACCCACTAGTTTCACTGTACTCCTGCTTAGGTTTACTATTTTTATTCACTCATCACTAGAGCCAGGATGTTTAGGCACTAAAAAACTCTGTAATATACAGGCAAAAAGGCATAATAAAATGACAAAGGCATGAAAAAGTCATTTATTGACAAAGGAAAAGGCATAAAAAGGCATGTATTTCCACCACCAAAATATGGTTAAAAATGATAATATAAAGGTATACTACATTAAATGACCAAAGTTGCCTGCTTGCACATAATTAGTAGCATTGTTTTCAAATTATGTGGTGTTAAACTATGCCGTCTGTCACTCAGAATATGCTTCAGTTGTGGAAAACATCTTTCTACCTCAGCTGAGGTAACTGGTGCATACCCAAAACAAGCTACAGACTCTACATTCATGTTGATATATTGTGCATTATAACTACCTTTGAGAACTTTAGCTATGTTTTGTATTTCTTCAAGATCTTTGTTAGCTAAAATCACTATCTCACATTTTTCTTGTATGTCTTTACCTACATTGCCAGGAATTTTATGAATATCGTCAGTTACTTTGTTGAAAACCTGCAAGTTATTCACTAATGTTTCACCATATTTCTCAAGGGAAGTGATAGCTTGTGGGAATTTTGCAAAATTGGAAGCAATAAACACAAGATCGCGGTGGAGGGACTTTTCCTGCATGATTTCACTGACGATCCTGACTGCAGCAAATTCTTCTTCTTCAAAACAGTTGACGATTTATTTGTTTCCAAAATTTGCAGCATAGTAGAGTACAGCAGAGACCCATGTATCCCACATAGTCAAAACTGGCTGAGGAGGTAGCGAAATCTCGGCCACCATTTCCTTGAACAATTTTCCAGCTTGTGACGGTGCTTTGAGGAAGATTTGCTTGACGTTGGAAACTAGGCGATTGACATTTGGAAACAAGCTACATATGTGCTTGGCAATTTTATGAAGTCCGTGAGCTAAGCATGTCAAATGCAACATTTTGGGGAATAAAACTATAAGAGCACAAGCAGCTTTTTTCATGTATGGAGCTGCATCAGTCACAAACAGAAGAACATTCTTGTGTTTTTTACCTTCTGGCCAAAGTACAGCAAGTAAAGATGTAAACAACTGACAACTGAGCAATAGTTGAGCTGTTTGACTTCTCCAATACTTCTGATGTCAATAAATACTCCTTTGATGGTTGACCTGCCTCCGGTGTACCGATGACCACATTGGAAACATATCTCCCCTCAGCATCGGTTGTCTTGTCTATTGAGATCCATATTTTGTTGCATGCAACTTCATCTCCAATTTTCTGCACAACAATGTTGAAGCTGCTGTCAACATCATTTTTCTGTAATTATGACTCGCTCGGTATATGTTCCTCTGTGTATTTCTCTAAAAAACGTCTGAGAGATTTGTTTTTCAATATCTACAGTGAAATTCCAGCATCAATGAATGCAAAGGACAAAGGACAAAGGACATTTATTGTCACATACACCAATTGGTGTAGTGAAATTTGTCTTGCCATGCAGCACATAGATAAACATAAGACATAACATTAAAGGATTTAACATAAAACATAAAAAAAACATCCCCCCACAGGGAAGGCACAAAGTCCAGACCCCATCCCAGTTCACCCATAGTCAGGCCTATTAAGGCCCCCACAGTCGCCGTTATGGGGGCCGATGTTCCAGGCTCTCCTTCGCCGGGTGATGGTGCTCCGGCGGCGGGAGAACCCTCTCAGCAGCTCGGGGTGCCTGTAACGGCCGCTTCCTTGCTGGAGACCGCGGCTTCCGACATCAACGGGCTGCGCTGGAAGGAGCTCCACAACTGGCGCTCCCGCTGAGAGATCCCAGGCTCCCGATTTAAATTTTAGCGGTACGCCGCCCGCGGCCGGCCGCCCCGTAGCTCTGCGATGTTCACCTGCGCTCTTCAGCTCACCGGAGCTCCAGCACGGCGACCCAGGCAAGTTATCGCCCGCTACGTTCCACGATGGTGCTCCAGTGCTGCGCTGCTGCCGAAGCCATAGCTCTGGGCGGTCCCCCCAGGAAACGCCGCTCCAGGTCCGCTGGTAGGCCGCGAGGACGGGTCGACGGTGCAGCCCGGAGAATGCTGCCTCTCTGACCAAGTAGGAACCCTAGAAAGCAGTTTCCCCCTTCCCCTCCCCCACCCCCACATAAAAAAGGCCAGGACTCCGAAAAACAGAAAAACTCAACTAACTAAAAATTTAAAAAAAGAGAGAAAAGACGGAATGTCTTGCACAGATCACTCAAAAACTCAGATTTGCGACTGGAGCCAGCGGGAAATGTAGAGAGGAGACAAGCTTGGGTATTTCGCTTGGGTAGTCTACACCCCAGTGGTATCAACATTGACCTCTAATTTTAGAGAGCCCTTGTCTTCTCCCTCCCCCTCACCCTTCCCAGCTCTCCTAGTCCTACTGTCTCCCGCCTGTTCCTTTCTTTTCCCCACCCCCCCCCCACATCAATCTGAAGAAGGGTCTCGACCCGAAACATCGCCTATTCCTTCGCTCCATAGATGCCGCCTCACCCGCTGAGTTTCTCAACATTTTTTGTCTACCTTCCATTTTTCCAGTTCTTTCTTAAATAGATCTTGGAGAAGACTGAACCAGTGGGCAGGCAGCTGCACGAATGAATGGTGGAAAAGTTTCTGGTAAGTTATACTACATTAACACGTTAATAATAACATTATATTAACGTGTTAACATAGAAAACGTCATTGTAATCACGGTACAACTACAGAAAAAATTGCACAACCTTCTGGCAAAATGGCAAAAAAAGGGCTAATTTAGGCACTCTATCGTGAAAAGGGTATTATCTTGGTGAAATCATCAAAATAGGCCTGTAAAGGCACATGGCATTTATGGCAAAATCCTGGCTCTAGTCATCACATTCTCCACAGTCAGCAATGGGCCATAGTTGGGCTCCACTTTTCCTTGATCATCTAGCTGGCTTTGATTTGTTCTTTTCATACCATTCATTCATTTGTTCTTTATACCTTTTCCATATCGCTCGGTTCCCTCATCCCTGACTTTCAGTCTGAAGAAAGGTCGCGATCGAAATGTACCAATTTCTTCTCTCCAGAGATGCTGCCTGACCCACTGAGTTACTCCAGCACTTTGTGTCATTCCTAGGTGACATTTCAGGTTGGGACCCTTCTTCAGAAAGCACCATCTTTGAATATCTTGATTCTCTTTGACTCTTGAACCATTATTACCATTTTGATATTGCTTTATAATAAATAGGTTAACTTGTTTATTTTATCTTTTCTCACCAAAATAGCATGTTGAAGCTGGAAGCGATGTCCAATAAAATGAAAGATTGTTGGAAAAGGAGTTTCAAAACACTATTTATTTCAGCCAGTTACACTCAGAGTTGACCTGATTGTATCACCGATTTAATACAAATTCGGGACAAGAAGATGTGCCAACAAATGAAAAATACACTTTCATGATCTCAAGAAGCATTCTGCTGAGCAAATAGTTTGTTTTAGTTTAGTTTAGAGATATAGCGCTCAAACAGGCCCTTTGGCCCAACGTGTCCACACCGACCAACAATCCCCGTACACTAATACTATCCTACAGACACAATTTATAATGTTTTTACCAAAGCCAATTAACCTACAAACCTGTACGTCTTTGGAGTGTGGGAGGTAACCGGAGCTCCTGGAGAAAACTCACGCAGGTCACAGGGGGAACGTACAAACTCCATACAGACAGCATGGAGACAGGAACACGATAAAAACTACAAACACTTAGGGAGTGATCCTTTCTTTACCATATAATCAAAAATGTGTAAAAATTAAGTCTGGCCTATGAGGCGCTACATAGTTAACCCAATTTTCCCAGCGTGACACAAATAAATCCAGTTTAAAGTTAGCATATGCTTTTATTTTTTCCATTTTCTAAATGTCCATTGTGATGTCCATCCATGTAGTCAGAGTTGGACTCTCCTGTGATAACCATTTCTTTGTGAGAGCTTTATTACCACCAGTCTTCAGGTGTGAGTCCAAAAAACATGGTCTTACTCTCCAGGGGCACATGACATCTAAAAATGTATTGTAAGGCATCATGTAACTCTCTCCAAAAATCTTTAATAACAGGGCAATCCCAGAGAAGATGGTAATGATCTGCCTTTTAAATTTCCACATTTTCTCCAGCAAACTGGAGAGTTCCCACCATAATGGGCTTTCTGAGAAGGTGTAATAAAATACCATATCAGACTTTTCCAACTAAACTCCCTCCAGTTTTGTGAGCTGCTACACTTCCATTGATACCTCCATATTGCTGTCCATTCTTCCTCGGATATGATTATCCCTCCTTCTTTCTCCCATTTCATTTGAATATTATAAGGTTGAGGGTGATTTAAGATTCAGTAATCCTTTATACATACATGAAATAATTTTACTACCAGTATTTGAATTATACGCTTTCCTAAATAATCCCATCAAACCTATACTCGACTCCGTTATGTTTTTAACATTTTTATTAACATGGTTCCACATCTGTAAGTATCGATAGAAGTCTTGTTTTTCTAACAGGAATTTTTCTTTAAGCATTTCAAAACTTAACAGTGTTCCTTCTTTCATTATGTTACAAAGAGCAGTTATGACTGTGGAAGTCTTTCAATATCAATCCGTCATTTGTTGAACAAAAACAACAAAATGATTTCAGTGTGATACAACTGGTGTAGCCAATTCCAAATTTTCTCCACGTGTAATTGCCTTTCTCATGTTAATCACTGCTTTATTAAATAACATTTCTTGTTTTCTTGGTTTAAAAGTCAGTAAAACGAATTCCATTTAGCCATTTCCCTTACATGGAGCATATTATCAATTATTTCAGAAGCAATCCTGACACACATAATTGGGTACCTACCAAGCAACATGGCCGAATTTAAAGATGTAACACTGACGTCTCAAGAGGAATTATGACCCATTTCCTATAGTGAAATGTGTTTTTGTCATTTATATTTTTATTGGTGCTATTTTATAAACCACAGTGCATAGGAAGCCCTCTATTTCCAATAGTATTCTTTTTCGTCTGAACAAAATGTCCAAGGCTGCCAAGCTAATCCTCTGATATATTACAATAAATAAATGGATTTGGACACCCCCTTTAAGGTTGCTTTCTCCATCATAAAGTATGATTATGATTACGATGATGATTATGGTTATTCCAATACCATAATATCTAAGGTGGATAGATGTTTTAATAGATTGACAGATGGAAATAGGCCCCTCGGCCCACCGAGTCCATAGTGACCATCGACCAACTGTTCACACCAGTTCTTATGTCACCCCACTTTCTCATCCACCCCCTACACACTAGGGGCAATTTACAGAGGGCCAATTAACCTACATACCTGCCGGTCTTTGGGATGTGGGAGGATCAACTATGTTGCCTTGATACGAATCATCTTACATCGTATTAGCAGATCAATGTTAACTATCAAATTCCAGTTTTGATCATAAGACATCGGCTATTTTTTTGCAATAAAACAGAACTGCAGATAGTGGTTTCTACCAAAGACAGACACAAAGTGGTGGAGTAACTCAGCAGGTCAAGCAGCATCTGTGGAGAAAATGGATAATTGAACATTTTGTTGGGACCCTTCTTTAGATTCTATTTGACAATAAACTGACCTTGAAACCTTGAAACCTTTTTGTGTAATTTTCTTTACATTTTCCTATCTCATTGAATAATAAATTAAATATTTTTTTAACTTGTAGAAACATGGAAAATGAGATTACATTAAACATAATTATGCAGTGTAAATTATCTCTAAATCAATTCCCTCTTGAAATCTTCAACTGTCTTAGAATACTCTAAGTAATTGATTTATGGTTTCTATTTTAGGGAAGATCACGACTGATTCCTATTTTCAGAGACACCAGTATCTTAGAACTATCGACTCAATGCATAAAGATTTATAAAAACATCAAAAGTCACAAATGACCTTGTAGTTCATAAATCTGCTACACCAATTATGCCAAACACCCAGAGCAAATATGTAGGTCACTCACCACTATATCCATTAAAATCTTCTTTACGTCATAAAATAGTACAGAGAAATTATTTAACATTTCCACAGATTGAATAAAATGATACACGAGTTCAAAAACAGTACCAAGAACATTAAAACAGACTGGAAATGCAGATTTGTTGTCAGATGAAAAATTGTCTACCGGCAGTTATACTTTAGAAGACATGGTAAAGAAACGCACTGTGATTTTGGCAACCATTCAATAGCTGAGAATGGAGGAATTTCTTTAGTCAGAGGGCCGTGAATCTGTGGAATTCATTGCCACAGGCGGCTGTGGAGGCCAATGGATATTTTTAAGGTGGAGACTGACAGATTCTTGATTGAAAAGGAGATCAAAGGTTATGGGGAGAAGGCAGGAGAATGAAATTGCGAGAGAAAGATAGATCAGTCATAATTGAATGTCAGAGTAGACTCGATGGGGCCAAATGGCTGATTCTGTTCCTATGACCAATTAACTTTACATTTATATGCCTAATATTAGTACTTCAAACTAAATGAGTAATCTTCATATGCAAGATTATCTGAAGGGTCTCAACCCGAAACGTCACCCTTTCCTTCTCTCCAAACATGCTGCCTGTCCCGCTAAGTTACTCCAGCATTTTGTGTCTATCTTTGGTTTAAAACCAGCATCTGCAGTTGCTTCTTACATAAATTATATATACTTACTGCTTTGCCGAAAAGAAAAACGTGAACATTTTTATTAGGTTAGTAGGACAGCCACCTAGTTTCTGACTCTTTCAACAGGGAGCATATATGAAGGCAATGATAAATGAAGGTAGCTTTATGTCCAAAACTTCACAAATAGTAGTTTAGACTTTAAACTAGGGATGCAGCGCAGAATTCAATTCAAATTTAATGTCATTGCACAGATACAAGTATGGGTACAACGAAATGCAGTTTAGTGTCAGTACGTAGTGATAGCAGAAACAGGGCCTTTGGCCCACCGAGTCCACACCGACAAGCAATTACCCCATACTCTAACACTATTGAACACACTAGGGACAATTTACAATTTTACCAAAGTTAATTAACCTATAAACCTTCACGTCTTTGGAGTGTGGGAGGAAACCAGAGCATCTGGAAGAAATCCATGTGGTCACAAGGTGTCAGGGTTTATGGGGAGAAGGCAGAAGAATGTGATTGAGTGGGAAAGATAGATCAACCATGATTGTATGGCAGAGTAGATTCAAGGGGCCGAATGGCCTAATTCTGTTCTTATAATTTATGAATTTATGAACATGAATTTATGAACATGAGAACGTACAAACTCTGTACTGACAACACCGAGAGTCAGGTTGTATCCGGGTCTCTGGCACTGTAAGGCAGCAACTCTACCACTTTGCCACTGCATTGGGAATTTAGATATGCAGGTCAGATTACCCAGATTACCCAAACTATTAATTAATAAAATAATGAATAGTATTTTTTTGTAAGTTGTGTACCTCTGACTCCCATGTTGCTTTGGATAAGACATGCCGTGATATTAATTCTTCAAATGGCGTCACAAAGATACAGTGTATTAATTACATTTTACTGTCAATAAACAAGTAAGACTTGTCCATTGATAATATTTTGAAATGATTGTGAGAAACACAATATTACAGTCAATTATGTCAATCAATGCACAGTTGCCAAATTTCAAGACAGCTGCATTTGTAAAGATGACAGGGAACTTGAAGTAGATGAACTTTGTTATCCTGCAAGATGGGGATTTAATAAAAATCCAACAACTGGATATGATACATACATTTCTTCTGTAACAAAAGAGCTTTCTTTAAACCCATCTGCAAAGTTTGGAGCCAAAATATATGATTTCCTAGCAATCTAACGTTAATCCAGTTGCGTAACAATGTTGAAATGTCAGATAGGTTACCAGCAAAAGCAAATAAACCACCAATAACTGGGGAAAAACAATATCAATGCCAGAGATGCAACCCATGTCCTTATGCCTCCTCCCTCGCTTCCATCCAGTAATCCCAACAGTCCTTTCAGCCTTTCAAGTGAGGCAGAGATTCACTTGCTCCTCCTCCAACTTCATCTACTGTATCTGCACTTTTAGGTGTGGACTCCTATCTATCGGCGAAACCAAGTGTAGACAGGACAATATTTTCGCTGAACACCAACGCTCAGTCCATCTTGGCCTACCCGATCTTCTTTAATAGTAAGATTAAACGAGAACTTACCAAGTTTGAAGGTTGATCTGTATTTTACGAGGAGTCGCGGTGAGGGATTTCGTGAAGACCCCGCCAGCACGCATGCGCAGCATCCTTCAAAGCAGCGGTGTGGAATCATAGAACGCACCATGACTAAAAAATAGTAAGATAAAAAACGTAGAACTTCCTAGTTGATCCTATGATAGAGAGTGGGAGCGGGGGGCACGAAATCCCTCACCGCGACTCCTCGTAAAATACAGATCAACCTTCAAACTTGGTAAGTTCTCGTTTAATCTTACTATTTTACTTCGTGAGTGACTTAGTGAAGATTTCAAAGCTCTGTGATTTCACGCCCTGGACAACGTCCATGCTTATCACACTGCCGCAAGTCTGATGGAGGAAGGCTGTTAATGCAGTTCAGTCAAAACTGGCTGAAATTAACACAATTTATTAATCAAATAAAACAAACAAATAACCCCTAATTCGGGGACAGACATTCACTGAGCGGTTCCCAGCACAGCTTCTGCGAATGTCGCAGGGGCGACCGGTGGCTTATTGTAGAACCGTTGAAAGGTTTTTCCCACTGGCCCAGCCCGCGGTGGCGAGGATGTGGTCCATGGGCACCTCCATGGCCCTCGCCGCTGATGTGGATGCAGCCCTGGTGGAATGAGACTTAAAAATGTTAGTAGCAACTCCTGCTGCATCCAGCACCACCCTGAGCCACCTGGCGACAGTCTGTACAGTCACCCGATGATGCAGAGGTTTGTGGCTGATGAGGAGCCCCTGTTCCTTCATCCTGATGGCTCCTGTAACCCTGATGTAGTGGTGGAGATGGGTGACTATGCAGAGAGTGGCATCTACAGGGTACGCCCGAAACCCCAACTGCAGCCCATGCGCCCCTGGCCTGTGCTGCTTCAATAAATCTTGGACAAAGAAATTTATTTGACCAGGGGTGGCCACCATACCGTCCAGTCGCAGTTTTTGTAACGTCTGGACTCGTTGGGCTGTAGTCAGTGCCATCAGCATCACCACCTTGAGGGTGAGCTGTTTCAGTGGTAGCTCATTCATTGGAGCCCAGCTCCTCAGTAGGGTCAGCACGATCCCCACATCCCACGTGACAGTATATCTGGGTCGCGGAGGGTTGGTGTTGAACACTCCCCTCATTAGTTTAGACACCAGGTGGCTGGAGCTGATACCTATATCCAGGTATGAGGACAGCGCACTCCTGGCGCTGTTGATGGCACTGTAGCTAAGGCCAGCATCGAAATGGAGGCCAGCTAGAAACTCCAGGACATCAGGTATTGTTGCCGAGTTGGAAGTCTTGTTGGTCCAAGCACAGAATGCCTCCCACTTCCTGATTTGGGTGAGGTACTGTTTCCAAGTTGATTCTCGGCATGATGCGGCGATGAGTTCTCTGGCTCGTGATGAGATGCCCGCCTGGATGAGTGGTCTTTTCAGAGCCTGCAGGCCAACAAGTTTAAGTGACCATGGCAAGGATGACAATCCCCCGTAATGGGGTGAGTAATCAATTTGGGGTGTTTCCCAATCGCCATCCATGGTTGTTTTAAAATTTTAACGACCATCGGGTACCATGGTTGTGTAGGCCAGTCGGGAATGATCAATATGCCAGTTGCAGAGTCCAGTTTAATTTTCTGCAATACCCGACTGATGAGGCAGAATGGGGGAAATGCGTAGCAAACCATTTCCCCAATGGATAGAAGACGCATCCATTGCTATTGCCCCAGGGTCTGGTTCCCACGACACATACGTTGGTATCGGATGGTTCAACCTGGACGCAAATAGGTCAATATCTGGTGTCCCATAGTGAGCTATAATGTCTCCAAAAATTTGGGGGTTCAACATCCACTCGATGTTGTCATTGAATACTCGTGACCTGGTGTCCGCCACTGTATTAAGCTTCCCAGGCAAATAGGTCGCCGTAATCCAAAATATTCCTTTCAATGCACCAGTGCCAAATTGTGTTAGCCAATTCATCACAAGATAGCGACCCGATACCACCCATATGATTGATGTAAGCCACCACTGTAGTGTTATCTATTTGAAGGCGGACATGTAAATCCCGTGAATTAGTACAGTAAGCCCGCAGTCCATGAAATGCCCCCAGTATTTCTATATAGTTTATCCCGTGTGACTCCAGGAATGTAGACTCACGAGAGTTCCATCTGCCACCACAACTGGACATCGTATCAGTTGCTCCCCAGACTTGTGCGCTTGCGTCAGTTTGTAGCACGACGTCTGAGTTGCTTACTATGATGGGTCTGTGACACTCACTAATATTGTCAACCCACCATTGTAGCTCGTTTCTAGCCTTTGCTGGTAACCGGATTGGCCGATCAAAGTGCCCAGCATTTGTTTTTAATGCTGTGATCTTTGTTCTTTGTAAATTTCGGTAGTGTAGTGGTCCGAATTGTGCAGCTGGGAATGTAGCTACCAATTTCCCTATAACTTTTGCTGTTTGCCGAATGGTCAGTATCCTGGCGCAAGTAAGACTGTGGCACTCTTCTATTATGGCAGTAGCTTTATTGGTTGGTATGGTAATCTTCATTAAGTTGGTGTCTAGGGTGAACCCCAAATAATCCATAACCCGTACCGGGTGCAATTTTGATTTGTCTGGATGGATTACAAACCCCAGCTTCTCGAAGAGAGCCTTAGTTGCAGTCACTGCCCGTGTTGCCAATTGGAGGGTCTGACCCACTATAAGGATATCATCCAAATATGCCATTACCATGTAATTTTGTTGTCGGAGAAGAGCCAATATAGGTTTTACCAATTTTGTAAACAGCCTAGGGGCTGTGGTGATTCCATTGGAAAATGCCTTGTAATAGATCCTTCCAATAATTGATCCTTCCAGACAAACTTTAGGAATTTCCTGTGAGCCTCAGAGATGGGCACCGTATAGTATGCATCTTTTAAATCGATGCATGCCATAAAATACCCTGGGTAAAGCATCTGCTTGGCTGTTTCAAAAGTATCCATTTTGAAATGGGTATATTGTACAAAAGTGTTCAGCTCAGTTAAGTCTATTATAATCTGACATCCCCCATCTTTTTTAATTCTGGTGAAGATGTTGGACATAAACTCAATAGGTTCATGCTTGGTTTTGCCAATTACTCTTTTTGCTGCTAGCCGTATAATTTCAGCATGTCCTGCCTCCACCTCTTTTTGGGATAGTGTAAAATTTCTATGAGGCGAATGCTGGGTAGGGGGATTTATACCTCCAATAAATTCTATAACATAGCCTTGAACACTTTGTAAAATAAACTCATCTGTGGTGACAGTTTTCCATATGTCCAAAAAAGCCCGCAATCGCCCACCTATTTGTGCAGGAGGGGATGCTACGGCGTGAGAGGAACCAGACCCCCTTACCTCCATGGTTAGCGACGGTTCCTTACGTATGGCGTTTTGGGTGGACGTTGTGGAGGTTGACGGGGTGGCGGCCGCATCTTCCATGCAGGCCGCTGTTGGCCTTGCCCTAAAAAAGGTCGTTGTGTTTGCGGAAGTGGAGGTGGATAGGACCTTTGTGTCCTGTCCAGCAGTCGTGGTTTCCAGATTGTGTTTGGCTGTTGCCGGTGGTATGGGTGAAGCCTGGCCGTCGGAGGTTTCATGAGACCAGCTGTTTTGGCCTCGTCCAGTTCCTTCACCTGTTTGGACAGGTCTCCAAACAATTGATGCGGCGATGGAGCGGTTGATGGTCGGCACAACCCCGCAAATTTGGGGTTGAGTGTGGGCTTTATGGAGCTCTTACGCAGGCAGTTTATCTCATACTGGGCGTTGCATAGGAGTGCCAGTGCAACCGCATTGAGTGGGCGGCGCGACTCACGTTGCAGCGGCCCCTACAGCCTGTCTGTCTTTTTTTTATTTTTTGTCTAGTTAAATGTAGTTGTTCGTGTTTTTTTTTGTATTGTTTATAACTGTGTATATGTGGGGATGGGGGGTGGGGAGGAGGAAACTTTTGAGGTCTCTTCCCTGTACAGGAGACCCGACTTTTTCCCTGTCGGGTCTCAGTTGTCGTTGGGGCCTATTGCCGTGGAGCGGCCTATGACCGGGACGACCTGGGGGCTGCAGTCACGGAGCCTGCGGAGCTGCGGACTTACCATCGTGTGGCTGGCCGGCTTCGGAGTGTGGGGAGCGGTGGTGGATCGCCGCTGCGGCCCGACTCCGGGGCTCCAGCTCCAGCTGCGGCCCGACTCCGGGGCTCCACCTGCGGCCCGACTCCGGGGCTCCACCTGCGGCCCGACTCCGGAGCTCCGGATCCAGCTCCAGCTGCGGCCCGACTCCGGGGCTCCTGCTCCAGCTCCACCTGCGGCCCGACTCCGGGGCTCCAGCTGCGGCCCGACTCTGGGGCTCCAGCTGCGGCCCGACTCCGGAGCTCCGGATCCAGCTCCAGCTGCGGCCAGACTCCGGGGCTCCGGCTCCAGCTCCAGCTCCGGCTGCGGCCCAACTCCGGAGCTCCGGCTGCAGCCTGGCTCCGGAGCTCCAGCTCCAGTTGCGGCTCGACTCCGGGGCTCCAGCTCCAGCTCCAGCTGCGGCCCGACTCCGGAGCTGCAGCTGTGGATTACTACCGGTGGACTATCGGGATATCGGGAGCTCGCGGCTCTGGGTGAGAGACCGCTTTCCGGAGCTCCCGCAACGCGGCTTCTCCTGCCCGTGTCGTGGGGTTGGAACGACCTGGAGCGGGGCCGTACATCGCCCGGCGCGGCCTCAATGGCCGTGGGACTTAACACCGCCCGCCTGGGGCTTCGACATCGGGGGAGAAATGGTGCGGGGGAGAGTGAAGAACTTTGCCTTCCATCACAGTGAGGGGGAGACTCACTGTGATGGATGTTTGTGTGAATTGAATTGTTTGTGTGTGTTTTTTTGTGAATTGCTCTGTGTGGTTTGTAGAAACAGAATTTCGTTCGAGCCTCTCTGAGTTGCGAATGACAAGTATTAAATTAATTAATCTTGTTGTTCACTGGACACATTATCCCCGTCCAGGGTCCTAGCAAACGCCGTTATGCCCGTGGAGAGAACCTTTAAGATACGCTGGAGGCGGACATCCTGCATCCTGGTGGCCGTACTCAAGTGTCCCCAGATCTGGGCATTAACCAAGGGCACACTGAGGTTGATGCAGTTCTCTGGCGGTTTTATTTTCTCTATGGTATCATTGAGAACCTGACTCTGGAGTTGGTGAGTAGTCAGGTAATCAATGGTGCCCGCCAATTTGTGGTGCAGAGGTTCACCTGTTTGTGTAGTAGCGGCAAACTTGC